>CM048744.1:52753008-53436758 GCA_026315105.1 Locusta migratoria
TGGGCCCCGGCAGCGCAGAAAGCGAAAGCACTCTCTTTCTGCAGGCTGGGCTGGGGCTGCGCCGGGGATTTATGCCGACGCCGGCGCGATTACGCGGAACCCAATACGGCCGGCAGTGATAGCGTCCAGACTCACTAACGGGACGCCATTCCTCTTTATGACTGGTGGTGAGCGCCAATTGGCGAACCCAGATACATGCACACAACTCACAATTTCGTACGCAAACAACCGAAATTGTACCGAGGACTACATTTCTCGTGTCCCCTGTTCGCCGATTAACTGTAACGAGTCTGAGTTAGTGACGAGGAAAAGCGAAGAGCAAGAGCGGTGAGAAGAGGAAATTCAGTTTTTATGTTTGCAGTCAGCAGTACACTGCATAGGGGAGCGCCTGTTTCAGAATAACGAAGCCAGTCGACATTTTTGATGAAATTTCTAAAACATTGCTACTTCGTTTCTAGCCGTGGGAGAGGAACCAGGAGTAAAGTTTTTATACAGTTAATAGGCTTAACCTGTTTCATTTACCAAGATATTTGCAGTGGAAACGATTTTTTTCTATTTCTTAACAAAATTAACAGTGCGCTTGACATAGTAGAATGAAATTACGAACACTTTCATCTATGTTTCTGAAATGCTTCACTGCAAATATTGACACACTTTATACAGTACTGACCATTTGAAATGCGAAACACCAACACGGATGTAGGTACCATATCCAATTTTATTATTATTATACACGGATGTAGGTAACATATCCAATGTTATTATTATTATTATTATTATTATTATTATTATTATTATCACTATTGAGAAGACACGTTGATTGAATATACAGCGAGGAAGGTGGTGAAATCAGTACTGTGTACCGCCGCCATTACTGGCTATAAACTCCTGAACATTGAATCAGTGAAGCTATGGGTGTATTGTTATGGTACAGCAGTCCATGCTGCCTCCACATATTGTCAAATTTGATCAGCTGCAGCCGTGGGTGGAGTATCGCGGGGGAAACGTATGGCAGGACCACAGGTTGCAACACACAGCAGATGCAACGATAGCAGGTTACTGTACCGGCAATGCCTACTTTGGAGAGGTGGGGGAGGGGGGGGAGGGGGGGGGGAGGGAATGAAATTCCAGCCCCAACCATTTTATGGGGCTCAGTAGCAGTATGGACCAGTATGGCGATGAGTAGGGCGCCACCTGAACAGCCTGCAGCACAGTGTTTGTACATTTTATCTCCAACATCGTCGAAGTACAGGCAGGTACGAGATTGGAACGATATTGGGATCACCGATAGATTCGGATCGTGCCTGCACCACTACGATGTCTGGACACTGTGGTGTGACGCACTATGCTGAACGTATCGAAGTACACCTTTTTCAGTTTCTATACTTGACATGAATATACAAGAAATAAATAACTGCCCTCATTGTCGCATTTGCCTATTATATTTTATTATACACACATAAAATAGTGTTTCATCGCCTTGATTCCAAGGTCTTCTGAACACTGACGTTGAATTTGTATATCGCATCAAGAACGCAGTCCCTAAGCTTGTCCATACATCGCACACTACTCGCACAATGATGTAAATAAAGAGTACTGAGTAGTGCCAATGCGACGGAGTGGGCGATACGACCGATCAAATCACGTCATAGCACCAGGATTTAAGCACACTGCCGTGTACACTGTAGTTCTGCCGTGCTACAAGGTCAATGCCGAAGTTTGATCGTATCCGCATTGTTACTTTGCCTCAGGAGGGACTCTGAACGGAAGTTTCGAGAAGTCTCGGAGTGAATGAGAGCAATGCTATTCGGACATGGAGGAGGTACAACGATGCAGGAAGTGTCTATGACTTGCGTCACTCTGGCCGTCCAAATGCTACCACAGCAGTTGAACGCTGCTTACGGATTTCAGCTGACGATTCCCGCTGAAAATTGATTTTCGTGCAGCCGCAGAACGTCGTGCTTTGACTGAAACTGTACGTAATAAGCTGCAGCCGCGGCGGACGCATTGAGGCGCTATTCTACGACGCGAGAGGCCGTTCCCCATCGGGGGTTCGAATCCCCCCTCGGGCATTGATGTTCGTGCCGTCTTTAGTATAAGGTAGTTCGTAAGTAGTCTGTAAGTTTAGGGACTGATGACGCAGCAGGTAAGCCCCATAAGTTTCACAAACATATTTAAAAAATGTAGGCTGCATGACGTGAATCATTTCCGACGTCCATGACGACACCTAAACGCGACGCAACGGAACAGCAAGCTGAATGGAGTCATCAGAATTGACATCAAGTACTATTCGCAGATGAGAGTCGCATCTACCTTTAAGAAGAGAATCATCAGAGACATTTTTGGAAGCAGCCTGTTCAGCATAAATGTCTTAGACACAGCGTCCAGCGAGTATTGCAAGGCGATGGTTCCCTGATATTTTGGGTTGGCACTATGTGGAGCCACCGTACGCCACCGGTGCTCTTACAAAGCAGTCAAATGGCTATACAGTCTAGGGATGACATCTACCGACGTATAGTGCAACCATATCGGCAGCGTTTTCGCTCTCATCGTACACATCTTGTGAGTGCTTTCGTTCATGATAACTACATGCGACATCGCAGGATTAAAATGGGCAGCACGTTCTTCAGACACGAATCTTTTCGACCATGCATGTGGTACACTGAGTGGGGCTGGTAATCAACCAGTCTGACAGGTGTACGCCGAATCTGCGTTGTGGAGTGGGACAATCTGAACCAACAGTCGCTTGATTATTCACACGAAGTAATGGGTGCTATCAACAAGGGTTCGCAAATAGATTCCGTATTTCTTGATTTCCAGAAGGCTTTTGACACCGTACCTCACAAACGGCTTTCAATCAAATTGCGTGGTTATGGTATATCGCCCCAAATTTGTGACTGGATAGGAGATTTCCTGTGAGAGAGGACACAGTTCGTAGTAATCGATGGTAAGGCATCGACTAAAACGTGATATCGGGCGTTCCACAGGGTAGTGGTACTGGTACTGGTACTCTGCTGTTCCTTTTGGGGAAAATCTAAGTAGCTCTCTTAGGTTGAAGATGACGCCGTCGTTTACCGTCTAGTAAAACCACCTGAAGATCAAAACCAACTGCAGAACGATCTGAATAAGATATCAGTATGGTGTAAAATTGGCAATTGATTCTAAATAATGAGGAGTGTAAAGTGTACACATGAATATGAAACGAAATCCGTTAAACTTTCTTTACAAGCTAAATCAATAAAATGTGAAGGCCGTACACTCCACAAAATACCTAGGAATTGCTATTAGACTTAAACTGGAAAGAACACGTACATAATGTCGTGGGAAAGGCGAACCAGAGACTGCGTTTTATTGGCAGAACCCTTAAAAGATGCAAAAGAACTACTAAAGAAACTGCATACACTACGATTGTCCGTCCTCATTTGGAGTATTGCTACCCAGTGTGGGATCCTTATCAGGTGGGTTTGACGGAGGACATCGAAAGATTTCAAAGAAGGGCAGATCGTTTCATATTGTCACGAAACAGGGGAGACAACGTCACGGAAACGATACAGGATCTGGGATGGGAATCATTACAATAACGGCGCTTATCGCTGCGGCGTGGGCTGCTTACGAAACTACAATCGCCAACATTCTCCTCCGAATGCGAAAATATATTGTTGACTCCCACTTACACAGGTAGAAATGATCATCGGAATAAAATACGCGAAATCAGAGCTCGAATGGAGAGATTCAAGTGTTCTTCCTTCTTGCGCGCTATTCGAGAATGGAATGGGAGAGAAATAGTATAACGATGGTTCGATGAACCATCTGCCATGCACTTAAATGTGATTTGCAGAGTATCCCATGTAGATGATACAATGGACAGTATGTCACGAGGAATACAGCGATGGATCAGACAAGCGGACGCGTCACCTGGTATTAGTGGCACTGTTGTATGCTGCAAGCAGGACCACAAATCCAGAATGTCTAGATTACCGCACAATTTGCAATTTCTGTTTCCGTCAGCAATAAAGGGAACTGAAATGTTGTTTCTGTGTATCTCTACTGTAGTTTTACGTAAAGTGCCACGAACCCCTAGAGTCGTGGTGCCGCAACCCTTTTTTGACGTGTGTGTGGTAGTCCGGCTAGTTTGTGCGGTGTGCCACTAGAGTGGGTGGACGTGTGGGCCATCAGCGAGGCCCGCCGCCATGAATATGCAGCCTGGCTGTGATAGCAGCAGCAGCAGCAGCAGCAGCAGCCGGCCCGCTGTAAATCACGGGGGGCGCCGCGCGCTGCGATAAAAGGCGGGGCGGCGTCTGCCGGCGCAGGACCAGGCCTGGCCACTGCTGGCTGTGGCGTCGCCGGCACCACGCGCCCAGCGCACTGCGGCAACCACACGGCCAACCCGCCAACAAGTCAATCTCAGTTCTGCACTAATTTATGCAACGGCTACATATACATGGCAAACTCTGCAAATCACATTTAAGTGCCTGGCAGAG
The DNA here is from genome assembly GCA_026315105.1 of Locusta migratoria. Lineage (NCBI taxonomy): Eukaryota > Metazoa > Arthropoda > Insecta > Orthoptera > Acrididae > Locusta > Locusta migratoria. The sequence goes on from CM048744.1 coordinate 52,757,490, forward strand.
GGTTCATCAAACGACCGTTATACTATTTTATCTCCCATTCCATTCTCGAATAGCGCGCGGGAATAAAGAACACCTGAATCTCTCCGTTCGGGCTCTGATTTCTCGTATTTTATTCTGATGATCATTTCTACCTATGTAAGTGGCAGTCAACAATATATTTTCGCATTCGGACGAGAATGTTGGCGATTGGAGTTTCGTAAGTAGCCCACGCAACAGCGATAAGCGCCGTTGTTGTAATGAATCCCATCCCTGATCCTGTATCATTCCCGTAACGCTGTCTCCCCTGTATCGTGACAATACGAAACGAGCTGCCCTTCTTTGGACTCTTTCGATGTCCTCTGTCAAACCCACCTGATACGGATCCCACACTGGGCTGCAATACTCCAAAAAAGGACGGACGAGCGTAGTGTATGCAGTTTCTTTAGTAGTTCTGTTACATCTTTTAAGGGTTCTGCCAATAAAATGCAGTCTCTGGTTCGCCTGTCCCACGACATTATCTACGTGTTCTCTCCAGTTTAAGTCTGAAGTAATAGTAATTCCTAGGTATTTAGTGGAGTTTACGGCCTCCACATTTGATTGATTTATCATGTAAACAAAATTTAACGGATTTCTTTTCGTACTCATGTGGACGACTTCACACGTCTCATTATTTAGTCAATTGCCAATTTTTACACCATACTGATATCTTATTCAAATCGTTCTGCAGTTGGTTTTGATCTTCAGATGATTTTACTAGACGGTAAATGACGACGTCATCTGCAAACAACGTAAGAGAGCTACTTATATTTTCCCCTAGATCATTTATGTAAATAAGGAACAGCAGAAGACCAATAACACTACCCTGTGGAACGCCCGATATCACCTCTGTTTTAGTCGATGCCTTACCATCGATTACTACGAACTGTGTCCTCTCTGAGAGGAAATCCCTTATCCAGTCGCAAATTTGGGGCGATATACCATAACCACGCCTCTATGAAACGACGCCTCCGTTCGAATCTTACAAAGTTAACAGATGGCGATTTGCACGGATACAGATGTAGGAAGTATCGCGTACACAAACTATAAAAAGCTGTTGTGTTGCTAGAGCTATAGTTTGTGCACAAGTGATTCACGTAGAGAGGTTTACCATGTGATTACGGGCGCTCGTCTGGATGGAGCGGACATTGAAGTACACGCATCGGACTTTCCATTTAGCAAGGTTTCAGTATTTCGAGATCCAACGCCCAGAAGTTAAAACAACAATAATAATAAATTTATTTTGGAACATTAGAGAACAGATTAGATGTACTTTTCGATGCAGAGGCGCATGGCGTAGTATTCATGCAGCGAACACGCCGACGGGCAAAAGGAGACGATACACGATATTAGGAGGTACCGCGTGACTTTTGTCACCTCAGAGTATGCGAGCTGCTCGTTCCCAGAAGTTGGCTGATCTCTGACAGAGTCCACTGTGCCAGTGGATTTCCAAACCTATAGTCCTCCTTGTCAACAGGCGTGCCGACGTGGATGCACCGGTTCCCCTCAGGTCACCGAAGTTAAACACCGCCAGACGTAATCAGTAATTGGACGGATAAAGTCACGTGCTTATGGCAATTTTCCCATTTTCCTCTGGCAGATGGGGCAGGAGGGGGCTGATGGTGCAAAGTCCTCATCGCTAGTCTTTACGCCAATGTCCTGGATTAAATTCCAACCTTGTCTGCAGTATCTCATGGAGTGACGGCATTGGACACTGTTGGTGGTGATCCGTCCGTCGGATGGGAGCCTTAAGCTCGGCGGGCCCCTTGGTGCTTTCCGAGTGGAGCAGGCTATGTGCCGGCACTGGGTTTCATCCTCTCCCTTTGCCCACCACATCCAACACGAACATGACGCCACACTGCTAACGTACCCATGATAGTCACCTACTCTTCACATACACACTTCAGTACATAGTTCTCATCCTTCGTATAGGAAAGGTGTCTGTGGGCGCGAAGGCTAGGGAAAACCTTTCCAATTAGGCGGCCGAGCCTACCCTTCGAGGTCTCCCAGTCATTCATACCATACTACTTTACTTTTTTAGTCCTCTTTGTCGTTGGAATGATTCCGACGGTCGCTATATGTAGGGGAAAGGTTTGTACTTTCAGCCAGCGTGTACCTTAAAGCAAACGTGTATATCTAGTATATACCCTCTCACTTCCCTCTCTAGTACGACATAGGTTTCTTACCATAATAGGACACAATTTCGGAGACCGTAAATCTCCTTTGTAGAAATCAACATGGTTTCCGAAAGCGACTGTCACGATCCACAACATCTGTATCTATATACAGGATCCCAAGTATATGCCGTACTCCTTGATTTCCGGAAGGGGTTCCATATTCGTTCCGCACCATCGCCTGATTAACAAATAGCGGGTATATGAAATATCACACTAACTGTGAGATGGAGAGACGCTTTTGTATTTTACAGAAAGCAGCTCTCTTCGGAGAGAACTCTTCAGGCGTGAAACTGGTTTCAGGCTTGCCCCACGGAAATATTATAGGACCGTTATTTATCATAGTATATTTAAATGACGTCATGCAAAAATCGGAAATTCAGTGAGGATTATTTCCGATGATGCTGTAGTTTATTGATAATTCGTTACACAGGAAGAGGGTGTCGAATAAACTACTGTGTTTAATAAGAAAGAAATATCCTTTATCAAATAACTACGCGATAGCAGGACAAACACTGGAAGCAGCTAAGGAGATAAAATAGCTGGGAGTAGACATATCGAACAATTTTACGTGGAACAACCAAATAAAATTAAACGTCGGTAACGCAGATACCAGACAGCTTCATAGCTAGAATTCTCGGGAAGTGTACTCTGTCAAGAAAGGAAGTAAGCTACAAAACTCCTATTCGGGCAGCGCTTGATTACTGTTTATCATAGCGTGATAACAAGTAACAAGTATGATTGATATTATTCTCGCACTTTTACCTGACCCCTGGGAGATCGGATGCGTCCGTGCGCCTCCGGAATGTTTTAGGATTCCTACAAACCTTACCGATGTAACGGCATTGTGGGCCGTAGCAACTATAACTTTATTGTTGATTCTTGTGTGGTTGTTGTTCATTGTTTTGTCAACGGTTTACTCATAGTGTTCATAATTTGTAAGTATACGTTACTGTTTTCGATTACTCATGCACGAAAGTGATTCTGCGATGCATTAAGCCATTACACTTTCATTTAAAAGCTGTGAGCTATGCGCTATAAGATGGCTGCACTGGGAGAAAGAGGTGGCGCCTAACCTAACAGCCAATGCACTACGAGCCAAATGTAAACATCCGCTCCCAACAGTCTCCACTCAGGGGTCAGGATAATAGAGGACATAGGGCACCTCCAAAGGAGAGCAGTCACGCTTTGTTACGGGCCCATTAAGTAGCGCGAATGCGTCACGGAGATGATTGGGAAACTCTCGTGGCATTTGCTGCAAGAGATACATTCTGTGTCGCGGTACGACCTTCTGTCAGTTCCACGAGCGTAAGTGTTATGATGAGTCAACCAGTATACTGTTTCCTGGTACGTGTATCTTCTGAAGCGACCACAAGGGTAAGGTCAGAGAGGTCAGGGCCTACACAGAGGCATTCAGACAATCATTTTTCCCCCCAACCATACGCGACTGGAGTAGGAGGAAGTGACAATGGTACGCGAAGTACCTCCGCCACACACCGCGAGGAATCTTGCGTAGTACGGATTAGTACGGATGTAGATGAAGACAGTAAGCTGTAGCTACGGGCACAAGAAGGAACAATTGCAACTTCCCACAGGCTTCGTTTATTTCGTCGCATAAAAGTAGGCGTTCCTGTTCGTAATTCATCATTATTCGGTTCATGTATGTCCAGCAAAAGTATACACTTAATAATAACGCCATCAATTTTCCTAACATCTTACTATTGTAGGTTATGTAAATTATTCAGTAAAATGAAGGAAAACTGTACCTTAACCATGACCCAAGGTACAATCCGCTATTAGATACACAGTTAAATATGTTACAGTAACCTCCCGATAAATTTGACAGATATCAAGGAAGGAGAACGGCAAAACAAGAGAAAATGAGTGAATGTCGTGTTGCAAGGCACTCTACAAGACATATTTAAAATATCCTCATTACGCATTGTTCAAATATTGTGCAGTCAAACATATTTAGTCTTGACGAAGAGTGGGTTGAGTATTTCGTAACCACCTCCAGAAAACAGTATGGCTATGCTACATCGACAAAAAGATAACAGAAGAAATTTCTTGCTTTCAAATGTTTATTAACACCTAATTTCAAGCCTACTTTTAAACAAAATAACATCTTTTCTGTATTTTTATTAGGATGTTTCTTTTAGTAGACCTGTGTTAAATTTTAAAAAAGTCTCTTCGTTGTAAAGAGAGGCGCTAAAATTTGTGCCATGACCTAGATTCTAACCCGAGTCTCCTCCTAACTAGACCGTCGATTTATTATCAATTTATGATTGATATGTTGAGACTATATCTGTCTCTAAAAACTGAATTTATTATTGCCTCTTCATGTAACATGACTTATCCATTTATTTTACTATGTGGCTCAATGGTACATGACCACAAATGTATTTGGAGCTTAATTTAACAGTCTCAATAGTTGTCTCTATGATACAGTCTTTCAATAAGGTGTTTATACATTGTGATTGGTTTGATACTATGCAAGACAAGGAAAGGAAAGGAACGATTAAAAAAGCACATTCAAATTCTATCATTGCCTGTGCTCTGACAGTCCAAAGAAAACATGCCCAAGGTAGAAAGAAACCCTTCTCCTACTTTCCTTATCGCGACATAGCCGCACAGTATCACCATCTTCAATTTAATTGAGCGGTGAGTAGTGGTCCTGGAGTGTGCGTATGCGAGATGCAATGTGATACATTTATGTAATTGTTGCCAGGTTAGGCCACTGTTTTGCAAAATATGAGTGCTCAGTCGGCGAGGCTGTGTGTTAGTTGAACAGTTGTTCTGTGAAAGTTGTTGTCAGTCAGTGAAGTGGAACTTTGGATCCCGTGCTTTGGTACAATAAATGTCAGACGAAATCTGAAACGATGAGTATTAATGTTTTACATCTTCCATTCACCTATTAAAATAAAAAATAATAAAAAAACATGCGAAATATGCTGCAGCAACATAAAGACACTTGTTACCCTTAGCCGGCCGCGGTGGCAGAGGGGACTGAGGCGCTCCAGTCACGGTCTGCACGGCCACTACGGTCGGGGGTTCGAATCCCCCCCTCGGGCATGGATATTTGTGCCGTCCTTAGTCTTAGTTAGTTCATAAGTAGTTTGTAAGCTTAGGGACTGATAACCCCGTAGTTAAGTCCCATAAGCTATACAAACATTGTTACCCTTACCAATAGAACGAGACATCTAAAGATAAATATCAGTATATATAGAGCTGATGATACTTGCCACAAACTTAGGAACTCAAATGACTAAATCTGTCAGATCAGTCATTGATATATTGTAAATTTCACATATACCGGTAATTAGTAGTAGTTACGTTAGACATATAATGGCACAGGGCAGGTAATATTTTAAAGTGTAATTAGCTATAAATAGTGCGGACGTCGGTTCTTCCAAGTTTCACATTCTTTCAAAAGATATAGAATAACTTAATAGAAATACTGAAAAAACATGTATTTACTTGCAATTCCTTCGACCGCTACCGAAGCTGTCTGTAATTATCAGGTAAGAGAAAAGTATCAGTTGACTGACGTATGTCATTGGTCTACCTGGAAATGGCTGATGTGCAAGTTCGGGAGCGAATAATTGCTCTCTTTGAAAACGGTGTTATTGCTTTCTCTTCGTGGAAAACTGTAGACACCCCAGGTGGCGATCGAAGTAATTACAAAACAATACATCCATTTTCAGTATTTTTTACTTTGTCAATTTGTTTGAAGATCAGAGTATTATAAAATGAAAGCTTTTGAAAGAATGTGGAACCCAGAAAAGTCTACAACTCCGCAATTTGTAGGATAATAAGGTTCAAAATATTACCTGCGCAAAGTTTCAAAAAATGGCTATTGATTTTAGTAAGACTTGAACGCTCATCCCTTACGTTCGTAAACAGTTAACCTAACCATTCAGCCACTAAAATAGATGTTACACGCAAGTCGTCGACGTGATTGTAGCGATGTGGAATTCTTAAACACTGCTCAAAAGAAATAAGGGATCAGGTGAAATATCATACACAATATACATGTGGTAACGTATTTTATTTAAATATTGGTTTCAATTGTAATTTGTGTGTGATGCAGTATGATATTTCCTATCTCGAGTCTTTAATTGAGATTTACATTGCGTTTACTTATCATAATTGTAAAAAAATCATTTTCGTTGCTCTATAATATGGTGTGTCATCACCTCGAACGGCCAGTACAATTGCACGTCAGCGTGGCATGATTAGTATGAGGTTATCAATCAGCTCTTGGGGGATATTTGGCCATTCTTCCATGCATCTGCCAAGTGCATCCCTGTGATTCTCAATCGGGTTTAAGTATGGTGAACAAGTTGGCCACTCCATTATCTCAATGCCTTCAGTTTCAAGCATATTGTCCATCAGTGGAGCTCTGTGAAGACGAGCGTTATCATCCACCAGAAGGAACGCATCTCCTATGGCACCAGTGTATAGCACAAAAAAAGATCATAACATCTTATCTGACAGAGATTCGTACGTCAGCCAATACTGACTCCTGCCCACACCATTCGCCCACTACCACGATATGATTATGTTCCCTGCACATAAGCAGGATTGTTCAGAGTTCTACGTTCTATCCAGATAAAGGAACGACGATCGTCTAGTTGAACACAAAATCTTGACGCATCTGTGAATCCGGCGCCATTCGTTACGAATCCAGTCCTGATGTCTCTCAGACCAGTTTTTGCGGGCTAAACGGTATCGTGGTTTTAGTAGGACACACACCATAGCCCTCGGTCGTAGAAGCCACATTTCAGAAGACGATTTGTTTGTGTTGATATTGTGCGTCCTGTTGTCTTCTGGGGGGGGGGGGGGGGATTAGAGCTGAGTTGCATTCAGCCACATGTCAACGACGAGCGGTTACAGTAGGTAACGGTCATGTCTTGCTGACGTTACCTGTGGATGACCTCGGCCTTGCCTTATTTTAACGTTTCTTGTTGGAAATCGCATACAGGTCCTGGAAATTACAGTTTGGGGCACTCCAATAGCTGCAGCCACCTTCCTCTGCGTCTGTACTGCTTCCAACCTTCCTTTGGCACTCGATGCCACAGCTTTGGGTAAGTCACGTTGTTTTTGCATTGCACTACTAGCTCACTACACTATCTGAACTCAACTGCTTGTGTAAGTCGTTTGGTAAACAAAAGGCCGCAGCGAAGTGGCCGAGCGGATTGAGGCGGTATGCTCCGATACTCGAGGCCGTTCCCTGTCGGGGGTTCGAATCCTCCCTCGAGCATGAATGTTTGTGCTGTATTTGAAAAAATGTTCAAATGTTTTTATAGCTAATGGGACTTAACTACGGGGTCATCAGTCCCTAAACTTACAAACTACTTATGAACTAGCTAATACTAAGGACGGCACAAATATCCATGCCTGAGGGGGGGATTCGAACCCTCGACCGAAGTGGCCGTGCAGACCGTGACTGGAGCGCCTCAGTCCCCTTTTTATTTTATTTTTTTTATTTTATTTTTTTTTTTTTTTTTTTTAAACATTGTCTCGCTATACCAAAGGTATTAAATATAAGTTGAGGCATTGAATTAAAAGTTTGTGCTGTGGCCGGGATTCGAACCCAGAACCTAGTCCTTACTAGGTAGGCGCTTTAGACCACTATTTTTTTAATTCTTTTTTTTTCATTTTTATTTACAAACTGAAGACTTTATTATAATCATGAAATCAAATGAAGTCCAGTGCCCTATCTGGAAGAAATTTGTCAACTAAAACATGTGCCTCGCCATAGTGGAAAATAACTGTATAAATGATGCCACTTGCGGCATGCTGAATCATTCGTGGCATATTCGAACTTAAAGGCATATAACGTAAACTAAACTGAGGCCTCCTCTGTTAGCGTTCACCATCGGTGTTCCTGGGTGATTTTTTTTTAATTATGGGACTTAACTACTTATGAACTACTTACGAACTAGGACGGCACAAATATCCATGCCCGAGGGGGGATTCGAAACCCCGACCGTAGTGGCCGTGCAGACCGTGACTGAAGCGCCTCAGTCCCCTCGACCACCGCGGCCGGCGAATAAACACAAGTCAACATCACCTCTCTATGCAGCAGCGTTCTACTATTAGTACTATCTCGCCGTAATGTTGTCTCCACTCTGTAGAAGCGACAGAAAGACGTCGAAGCATTTTAGTTCATTCTGTCAATGGCCAATGACAATACTTGAGAATCTAGATATCACAACTGATCCCGTAATTGTTTTGATCAGAGTCTTTCAACTCTTTGTATGTACTAGAATTTTTATTTTATTTTATGATTGATGAGTTTCACTGCAATGAATCTTGGCATATACTGTAGCGCACGTTTTACATTGGTTCTATTTAACGACGTGAGCACCAAGCCGAAGCTCCAGAGAGCGCTAGAGTTGGGAACTCTGGTACCTGTGAACTTTGGCAAGCGCACAGCTCTATTCGTGGAGTGTCAATTATTCGGGCTGGGCAACCCGTTGTGCCTCTGACAGCACACGATACGGCAGTGTACTGGCAGAGGGTATGACTAGAGACGGCCCGCTGTGCGCCTGCGTTGCGCAGCCGGCCTGGCACGCTGCTTTTTCACACAGGCCAGCGCGCACAGCTGGCGCGCCTGCGCACTCTCTCGCGCAGAGCGCCGCTCAGGGTCGCCAGATAGACCGACTGTCCCCAGGGGGCGCCGCCGCCAGCACTGCCAACGGGAACTCCATCACCACTGTGCCGTGAGTAAAGTCGCCTCTAAAGGCCCTACACATACGACCAACAAGATGACCAACATACCAACCAATTGCTAGCAGCCTACACACGTTCCGACCAACTCCACGCCGCGCCATCCTGTTCTAGTGTTTGTTGGTCGAACTGTTTTTGTTTTCGCGCGTTCGCAGTGCAGACGACATTTGGTTGGGAAGTGGGACTGACTATACAATTTGTCGGGTGAAGTGGTGGGGGAATCTGAGATCGGGTGGTCAGGCACAACCAACCGGCCGACAAGAAAAGTTGGTCGGGTAGTGTCTAAAATCGCCCAATTTATCGGGTGACCAACGAATTGGTCCAATAAATCGCATTGTGTGTAAGGCCCTTAATGGTGCTTAACCACCCGCCCTGGGATTCGCGTCCGCCTGACGCAGTTCGCGGTAAAGTACGGCCCCAGTCAACGGCCGGGAGGTAAGGCGGCTCCTACAACAGGGATCCTCTCTTACTCGGCGTCACTGGCCCACGTTGGAACAGTTATGCCGAGAACATGTCTGGGGGTGACGTTGCAAATGGAAATTCAATACGACGAGCAGGTATGGGCGATAGCAGAGAGGGCCAATACTCTACTTGGCTGAGGCTGAGTATACAACTAGTGCGACGCACTGTTGAGTATCCGCCAGGTCAGATTAAAGGAAGGTTCCATCAAAACCCACTACTACACAGGCGCTTCACAAACCGAAGTAGGGATTCTTGCAAGGAAAGCAGCGTTACTTTTGCAAACCGCTGTAGAAAAACATTTAGAGGACCAGTATTTGAAACCGACTGCACAAGGATTGTACGCTACGCACACTTCCTGTTAGGTCACTCAGATACAAGAAACAAATTAGCGATATTAGGGCTCGTACGAAAACTTGTTTTTCTCTTACTCTGTTTACGACTAGAAGAAGAAACGAAGTTCCTGCCAGCCGTACAAGGTAGCCTACACCACATACCATACGGTGGCTTCCGCAGTAGGTATGTAGATCTTCATCGAGGGCACAGCATGTCAGTTGCAAAGGTCAAGGGGAAGAGGTATGTCGTCGACTGATGATGTACTATCAGGAACAGCAACAACTACCATTGTCCGCAAGTTCGACGCCTTCATTATTGAAGAACAATGACTTACTTTGCTAACCAATGCCCTCGGCAGTCGAATTTAGCAAACTTTCAAAGCCTAAGTACTCTTAAATCAACCGCCCATTATTTCTTCAGTATGCACTGACATTACCATACCTTCATAGGTTTCCATTGTACAACCTCTAGCTGATTTCTTTTTGAGTGCAGTTCACACGTTTTAACATGAAGAACGATGAAAATATACCGTATACGAGGGTGATCAGGAAACCAAGAACCGATTCCTTACGTCAAGCGAATCAGTGGCTCTAGCATCGTCAACTTCGTTCCGTCGAAAGGCTTGTCTCAGCACGATACCGGAATTATAGCTGTCACACTGTTTTTCGACACTACAGTTGTCCTTTCTCCGCCCAAGTTTGACGTTCGGTGGAGTGGCCAAGCGTTCCAAGGCGCGTTGCTGCGGAGCGCGAGGTTGCTCGCCGTTGGAGATTCGAGTCCTCCCTCTGGCATGTTTTTTGTTGTTGTCCTTAGTATATGTTACTTTAAGTAGTTTGTAAGCCTGCCGACTGATGACCAACGTCCTTAAATTTACAAACATTTGAATATTTTTCCCATCCTTATCAGACAGTTTCTACAGACGACATCAATACGGTTACAAGGTTGGCAACTCGTTTTTTCACCATCGCGATATACACACGAGACAATAGTACTGATATATTACGAGATTGAGGTGGCTATCACTGTAAATGAAAATGAAGGTGATTCTGGTTGGCCGGCCGCAATGGCCGAGGGGACTGAGGCGCTTCAGTCACGGTCTGCACGGCCACTACGGTCGGGGGTTCGAATCCCCCCCTCGGGCATGGATATATGTGCCGTCCTAGTTCATAAGTACTTTATAAGTAGTTTGTACCTTTAGGGACTGATAACCCCGTAGTTAAGTCCCATAAGCTGTACAAACATTTGAACATTTGATTCTGGTTGAGAAGTTTTTTGTAAACTTTCCTTTCTAATATTGTCCTCCGAATGCGAAAACGTTCTGTTCACTCCCGCATACATAGCCGGAAATGCTACGTCGTTAAATAAATCAGTGGTTGCACTGAAAGATTTACGTGCTCGTTTTTCGAACGTGGTACTCCAGAATCTAACGCCGGAAAGAGTATTATAACCGATCTATGACGCACCTGTGTCGGTGCTGATTCTGCTGTGATCGTCTGAGAACGCAACACATGTGGCTCCTCCTTCGGCAAAGACAGTTTCATTTTTTGTGTGTATAAATTTGGCGTATTTGATTCGCAAAGATAGTTTTATTATGTGTGTGTATGAATTTCTCGTATTTCATTTGTTTGGTATGTTATACAATCTAATTTATCTGTCTCTGTTTCGAGTGCCGCGGTGGAGTAGCCGAGCGGTCTAAAGCACCTCGCTGCGGAGCGCGCGGTTGCTCACCGTGGAGGTTCGAGTCTTCCCTGGGGCATGGGTGTGTGTGTTTGTCCTTAGGTTTAAATAGTTTATAAGCTACGGACTGATGGCCACGCAGTTTGGTCCGATAGATTTACAGACATTTGAACATTTTTCTGTTTCGAATAAATAAAACTTCTTTATCCATTTTGTGTTGAGTGAACTGTTCATTGCATTTTTCCCCACCTGTCGTCGAATCTTACACATTCAGAAGTAAAAATCGGTGACTGAAATTTCGCAAATAGATCTCGCCGCAGCCAATAACGTCTTTCTTTTGATGATTTCCACCCCAAATCGTGCAACATTTCCGTGACGCTTGCTCCACTGCAACGCGATAAAACAAAACGAGCTGCCCTTCTCTGAACCCTGTCAATGTCTTCCGTCAGTCCCACCTGGTGAGGGTGCCACACTGGGCAACAGTACTCCAGGAGAGGACGCACAAGTGTGATGTAGGCAGTCGCTTTGGTGGAGCTGTTGCATCCCCGAAGCGTTCTGCCAATGAATCGTAACCTTCGGTTCGCCTTCCCTACAATATTTTCTGTGTGTTCTCTTCAGTCTAAGTTGTTCGTAATTGTAGCTCCTAGGTATTTGGTAGAATTTACGATCTTAAGGTTTGACTGAGTTATCGTGTAATCGAAGTTCAGCGGATTTCTTTTAGTGGTTATGTGTATCGCTTCACACATTATTTAGCGTTAATTTCTAATTTTCGCGCCATGTAGAAATGAGCGTGTGACTTTCTTGGCCGGGAGATCCCTTGCGATATTATTCGGCCGCCTTAGTGTAAGTCGTTTTAGTTGACGGCGCATGGGCGACTTACGTGCCAATGATGATGATGATGATGATGACAACACACAACACCCAGTTCCCAGCCGGGAATCGAACCCGGGCCCCCTGGGTAGTCAGCGACGCAGGCACTCAGCTACGGAGGCGGACACCATGTAGAAATTTTGTCTAAATCGCTTTGCAGTTGCTTTTGATCCTCTGTTGACTTCACTAACCGATAAACGACATCATCTGCGAACAGTCTAAGGGAGCTATTCAGAGTGTCTCCCAAATCGTTTATAAACACAAGGAAGAGTAGGGCAACTATAACGCTTTCCTGGGGAACGCCAGATATCACTTCTGTTTTACTCGATGACTTACCGTCAATTACTAAGAATTGTGTCCTTTTTTATAGGAAATCGTAATCCGGCCTCGGTGGCAGAGGGGACTAAGGCGCGCCAGCCACGGTCTGCACGGCCACTGCTGTCGGGGATTCGAATCCCCCCTCGGGCATGGATATTTGTGCCGTCCTTAGTGTTAGCTACTTCATAAGTAGTTTGTAAGTTTAGGGACTAATAACCCCGTTGTTAAGTCCCACAAGTCCCATAAGCCAAAATTTGAACATTTTGAAATCGTAAGGTCGACAAAAATCTGAAGTATTTGAAAATGTTGATACAGTGTAGAAAGGATAAAAGTGAAAAGCGTAGTTTGTGCGACAAACTGAAAGGTGTTGAGGAGACTGCTAAAATAAAGGTAAATTAGTGAACGCAGGAAAACAGAATGCATGAGGGCAGTACTGTGTAAGTGCAAGAGAATTTCTAAAAATGTTCAAATGTTGGTAAAGCTTATGGGACTTAACTACGGGGTCATCAGTCCCTAAACTTACAAACTACTTATGAACTACTTACGAAGTAAGACGGCACAAATATCCATGCCCGAGGGGGGATTCGAACCCCCGACAGTAGTGGCCGTGCTGACCGTGACTGGAGCGCCTCAGTCACCTCGGCCACCGCGGCCGGCAGAGAATTTCTAAATCGGTGAAGGAGAAAAGCAGGCAAGCACTGGATAATGAGGTACCGCTTAACGGATATGACGAGGAGGATCAGTTGACAGAGGGGACGCGTCTGAGACGATGTCTGGAGAGTGGACCGCCACGCCTCGCAGTTTGCCGGCCCCCACGCACCGGAAGCCGCCGTGTCGCGGTAATTGGCGACGGGAGCTTCCGCACCAGCTCGGCTCTGAGAGAGCGCCATGAGCTGTGGCATAGAGAGGGGTGGGGAGATGAGGGGAGGGGAGACGGCCGGCCCCACCCACGCAGGTGTCGGCCGTGTCGCTCCCATACAGCGGCCACGACTCGTGTTTCCCGCTCTATGGGCCGCGCAGCATTCACGGAAAGACTGCAGGGGCGCCTCGCGTTACACTGGGCAGGCCCTCAGGCCCTCTAAGGCGCCTGCCTCCTCCTCTTACACCAATCACTCGCCCGCGTCCAGTTTCACAGTCCTACGGCCATCAAAATCACTCGCTGCCAGCCCAGCCACTTTTCTAACGTTACCGTCTCGACGTCTTTGGTCGCGAAATAATAACAAGGCGTGTGAGAACAATACGCATTCAGAAATGAAAGGCAGCGAGAAAAGAACACCACGCCTGCTATGTAGTAATTTATTCTGACAATCTCAATGCATTTTTCCTCTTCTCAAATAGTTGTAATCGACTTAAATTGAAGTCGATTCTTAGTCCTGCATCTTCTGCAGACATTATGACCCAATGTGACAAAAATAATTTGATTTCAAATTACAAGTGATTCGTCGCCGGAGAATACTACAGATAAGAACTTACACAGAGTTTGACGTCTCGTCGACGGCGTGGTTATGTGACACGGAACACTTGCAGACCGATCTGCAAAAAGTCAGGCGTGGCCCAGCTCCCGCAAACACGCGCTGCTTATTATTACGAGCAGCAGACTTCCTGCTGCTGCGCACACAGTGACAAGCGCCCTCCAGAGTCGCCATCGCTTCCTTTGTTTACTTACTTATCCTGCCAACAACAGCGGCAACAGGTCCTCTCTTAAACCTAACAAAAAGGTTTTCCTTTTACTTTCAGTATGACGACTTTATAACAGCATAAACAGAGTAAAAATATTCGTTTTCTTTTTAATAAACGCCGTTTTCTTGCTGCAGAATTAATAGGTAAGGCAGAAAAACATTCAATGTTAACGTAAAAACTGGAAGAAAAAAGATGCAATGGAGATATAAATTTAAAAGAAAAAAGCACTGCAAGGGCTGAGCATGTGGGAACGGTAGGCGACCGAGAAAGAAATAAAATCAAACATCATGTAAAAGGAGAAAAACTCCGCAAAATACAAACTACACAAGAAAGTTGGGTCCAGTTGGTGGCAGCTGCTTTCTACTTTGAGATAGGCAAACTTACTTTTGACTAATTGACTTAGAGCATTGTAAAGCGGCAGTAAAGAACATATACACATACCATACTTTTTAGGTGGGGGCACAAGACTAAAGTAAAGATACGTTAAGTAATTTTAAGTAGACACCCCATTATACAAGGTGTACATAAAGTCCGGGAACACATTCAATTATTTATTCCACAAGAACGAAACATTCTACAGATATACATATGTCACTTTCAAGAGAGACTGTGAAATATATTTTTTTTTCCTTGCATACCGGCACAGCTTAATTTGTTGATTTGCCGAGCAGTAGTCACAAACATGGCGAGTTCAGGTACGGAGCGAGATGTTTCATGAAATGGCCCCACCGATCACCAGATCTCATTCCGTATGACTTTTGTACGTGGGAACACACTAAATATCTGGTGTATGCACCGCCTCTACCACAGGATGTAGAAGAGCTCAGGGAGATAATGTTGGAAGTGACTGCCACAGTCTACTATGCCATGCTGAAATTCAATGGCAAGAATTCAATTACCGTATTCACGTCCGCCGGGTCACTCACGGTTCGCATTTCAAATGTCGTATTATAGATTAAATCTTCAGTTTCCTTACTCTTCCTTCTCATTAAATGTGGCAATTCTTATAGTTAGTATCGAATGATACTCGGCTCACGTTACAAGTAATGTCATCGAGACTCTGATTAAGTTGTTCAGTTTTGGTAATTTATAAAACATTTCTGAAGAACATTACCTAGAGTGCTACGATGGTAAATGAATATGATTTTTATTGATTTAATACTAGTTCGCAAGGAGAAATTTCAATGCAGACTGAATAAATCAATATTTCTGTCTGGAAATGACCAATGTTTTTTCCTGCGTCTCACACAATCGTCTAGCGCGGTTTCACGCGGCGCCTAACACTACGAAGGAGCTGCATTGGCGGAGTGAAACTTTGTCAAATGTTTGTATAGTCTATGGGACCCAACTACGGGGTCATCAGTCCCTAAACTTACAAACTACTTATGAACTACTTACGAACTAGGACGGCACAAATATCCATGCCCGAGGGGGGATTCGAACCCCCGACCGTAGTGACCGTGCAGACCGTGACTGAAGCGCCTCAGTCTCCTCGGCCACCGCGGGCGTCAAATTTTGTCGGAAGCCGTGCAGCTAACCCAGTTGCTGCCCTGCTCTACTGCTACACGCTTTATTCGTGTCCTCACCCCGCAGCTGCAAAATCAACAGCCACAACTTGGCCCTGTTCACAGCGGGCGCCCCAGCGAGACATTGGGATGGAAATTCCTGCTGAATGACAGCCGCTGTTCGGCGCAGCTTTGTGCTCCGGGCCGGACCCGTTTCGCGAGAGCGCGGAACTTTAAATTCTTCCGCCCGGCTGGCGCGCCTTCGTGAATATTTATGCGCCCGGGGACAATAGAAACCGATAGACGGGGCGGGCCTGCGGGGCGTCCGATAAATAGATAACGCCGACCGCCGCGCCGCAGCCCACTCCTGCTGCCGATACACCGCGGACCGGGCTCGCCTGCTGCTCTTTATCGCGTCTGCTGCTGAAACAATGCCATCTTTACTGCCGTATCTCGGAATCGACGGAACTAACGTAACAGCCCACACGGAGGTAGACGTAATTCTTGGACCGTTACGTCACCCGCACTGATTAGGAAGCGAGCCGCTTTCGAATTTAAATATCAGTAATTTCAGCAGGTCTTAGCCCTTTCAGGCGCACCAACAGTTTAGGGCAAGGAAGATAGACTGCAGGGACCTGGCTGAATACAGAGCTTGCGGCACAGAGGCGCGCGTTAGCACGTCGCTTCTGGGACTCGGTGATGCGCTCCCACTAGAAATGGATTAACAGAGAGGGGTGGTGTGCCGGCCAGCCTGGATGTGGTTATTAGGCTTTGTTTACACTGCCGGCCGGGCCGGGCCGGGCCGGGCCGAGCCGAGCCCAGCCGATTGGGCTATGGTCTTGCTTCTGCAGCACTAGTACCTCTCGTCTCCAGCCTGTTCTCAACGCAAATTCTTCTGCATTATACCTTCTTTTTCTTTTAAATAACATTTCTGAAAAATGTTCTGTTTATTTTTTTCTTATATTACTATTAATTCTGAAAAAGCGAATAAAGAATTCAAACACTTTTTTGCTGTTCTCATAAATAAAAACTCTCCTAAATGTCAGTCGAAATTCATGGGATGATTCCATTACCAACTGTTTCTTATCTGCTTAAAATCCGATGAGTCACTACAGTGTGAGAACAATAATATTAAAATAGCAAAGTCAATTAACTGTTAGCTGGCTCTAAGTAGACGGCAATGAACAAGTTTTGCTCACCCCCGTGTTTCCTTCGATCTTCTGCTGATAGTGGGTGGGGATTCCTTGTTGCCGCAGACAAGCACGCCAAGAAGTATAAAGAAATTTTTAAAAAAGTGACACACGCTTCTGTCCTGCACTCTCTGAGGATAAACTAACTGAAAGAAAAATACGCTGATTTAAAGTATAAAACTCGAAATGAAAGTACTATAATCCACACAAACAAAATTGTCGTCAGCTGATTCAATAAAATGTTCATAGAATCTTAGTTCCCCTCAGACACGATCCTTAAAAATGTCTGATAGCTGTGTAGAGTTCTTTGAACGTGGTGGGCCGAAATATAGTACAGCATGACGCATATAAAACGGGTACACATCACGTACGCCCGTAACCACCACTTGCAGCATTTCTTATGAGGAGGTAACTACGTGTTTTTAATGTCACTGTTCTGTGTGTGTGTGTGTGTGTGTGTGTGTGTGTGTGTGTGTGTGTGTGTGTGTGTTTGTTTTTAACTTTATTCATTCTCAATTTAATCTCAGACGTGAGGGTACTGCTTTTATGTGGGACACGCTGTATATAACTACTTTCACGTCGTGGTACAACATTTTTCGAGAGTTACAAAAGTAAAAATAAGAATATATTTTGTATTAGGAGTAGATGCATCCATAAATATAATACTATTTTTGAGCTTGTTCTTTTATCATCTCCAACTAGAAAGCAATTAAGTATAATGTTCAAATGTTTGTATAGCTTATGGGACTTAACTATGGGGTCATCAGTCCCTAAACTTACAAACTACTTATGAACTAGCTACTACTAAGGACGGCACAAATATCCATGTCCGAGGGGGGATTCGAACCCCCGACCGTAGTGGCCGTGCAGACCGTAACTGGCGCGCCGCAGTCCCCTCGGCCACCGCGGCCGGCTAAGTATAATGTCAGAATATTTTATTTCAGTCCATCAACTGTAAAATCGCAGTTTTCATTAATTTTTTCCTGTCTTCTAGTTCCCAACATAAAATATATAATCTATTAATTGACTAGTGTGGAAAAAAAGCCAGTTGTATGCCTCTTCATAAAGTCAAGTGTGACCTGATGTAATACCGCAGCAGATCGCTATCCATTGTAATCGGTCACCACTCAAGAAAAACTACTTCATATTTGTTTTCTGGCTATGGATCATTAACACATCACGAGGGACCTACTCACGTGGCCAGCAATTCAAATTTTTTCGCTATTTCAGTGCTTCGCGCTACGCTCAACAGACGAAGAGTTCTTAGGCTTGCGCCCGCGGCATGACGCCACTCAGAAAATCAGATTTTTTAACCGCATACTTTTATTAACATCGAGTGAGGAGCGTTATGAAACTAAAAGCTCGCGCGGAATGAAAAGTACACTTTTTATTTTTTCGCGGTCGAGGCAAGGCTTTTAGGGAAAAAATAACTTCATAAAACGATGGGGCGTGACCTTATACACACTAGAAAATAGGAAAACTTGATTATCCCCTCTTTTTCGTCTCGGCTCGGCGCACAGCGTGAACACACTGGCCGTCGGCGTGAGCCGGCTAGGCGCCAAGCGGCTCGTCACATCCCGGCTCGGCTCGGCCCGGCCCGGACGGCAGTGTGAACGCGCCCTTTCAGGCCGTTCCTCATATCCGTCTCAGTTACACACTTCCAAACCTAAATACACTGCAACAACAAAACTTTTGTTTTGCTCCAAAACGAATAATTCGGCGCTTGCTGCGGACAATGGCCACACACAAACATGTTATTAAAATAAAACCTTGTAAGTAGAAAAATTCGCACTTTTACATGGAATAACACTGTACACAGATGAATACGGATACACAAACTTTGTCATGAGAGTGGCCGTGGGGCAGTGAATGACGCCAGGAAGAACATCTGGCCATCGTGAACTAGTAACGCTGCCAAATGCACAGCTGCATACCGTCCCCGTGGACATACGGGATATGGTCAAACAAAGTAAGAAAATTACCTATGCATAAAACCGAAGCGGAAGCAAAACAAGAAATGAATAAATACACAACAGTCTAGAATGAAACTTCCTCTTCAGTTCTAAACTATCATGAAGATACAGTTTATCTTTCTTCTCTCTCTCTCTCTCTCTCTCTCTCTCTCTCTCTCTCTCTCTCTCTCTCTCACACACACACACACACAATGAAACAGTTTGTGTTAAGGAAGTATTGCTCAACCACAGTGTGAAAGTACGAATTTCGGTTGTGCTGTAGTAAAGCATTAGAAGGAAACGTATGATGATTGCATAATAAACCTATATTTTGGAAAATTACGTATCTTAACAATGAAAAACCATTAACTACGCATGACTTACTGGAGAACAATAGTAATTGCAGTACTGAATCTAGGCAGCCGCATGGATACCCATATGAAATACTACGATATAAATTCTTCCTGTTAATCTGTAGGTTAGTAATTTCATCGTAGTGAATAATGTAATTTAAAAAACTGTGATAATGCAAAATTGTGTATATATACATGAACCCACTAAAAATAGAGAAATTTCTCTGAAACATGTTTGGGTATTAAAACAACAAGAATTCTCTTTGCTCAAGGGAGAAACACATCTGCGGCCAAAGGCCTTGCCACAATGGATACACGACTGCTGTCCGGCTAGGCTAGCGCTTGGGTGAGTCACCTTCCACGTCTGCTGAAGCTGTTGGCAAGCGGGTGCATTGAGGAGCTGGTAGATTGAGAAGTAGCTGCCCTGGTCACGAGAACCGACACAACGGCCGGGAATGCGGGCCGCTAACCACGCCCCCCTCCACACCGCGTCCGTTGACGGCTCAGGGCGGAGGATGACGCGGCGACCTGTGGCTACCTATTGGGGCCTCTAGGACGGAGACTAGTTTTAGTTTTTACAATATCTGCAATTTTTTTTATTTATTTATTTTTTTGGAAAATTTGGTAAACGAGGTAGCACTTAAATAGCCCACTTGAAAATGTCTTGTCCTCACAAACGCACACACATAAATCTACACTATCTTTGCAAAAGTCGTGGTAAACTCCCAATACCGTTTCGGACCTCTATTTGTCCGGAGAGCAGCGACTGGAAATAACACGGACTCAACAAGTCGATGGCTTGCTGCCTCTACAACCGTCCACAATTACGGAAGTGTTGCCGGTACAAGACTTTGCACACGGACTGACCACTCGGCTTTGTCACATAAATGTTGGATGGAATTGATGTCGGACGACCTTGTTGGCCAAGTAATTGCCTGGACTTGTCCAGAGCCGGTCGCCTGCTGCCGCAGTCTTTAAAGCCACAGTGCGCTGCACTGTCACGACGGATAATCTCGTCGTACACCCCATATTTATTCCTGCGGCTATTCCACGCATTGCTGCTTGTCTGGAAACAGTAAGCGAGCGCCACTCTCGGTAAATGGACGCCCCGTGCCGAGATATTAATGCCTGAAATTTGGTTCGCTACACGCTCTTGACACATCTCGGAATATTGAGTTCAACGATTTCCAAACAGAAATGTCCTATGCGTCCAATTACAATTCCGCTATATAACTCCCATTATTTCGCTTCGTGCGGTCATCATGAGGTCAGAAACATTTTCACATTAACCGCTAATGCACAGCCACTTTACATTTTGCTTTGTATACACGTCACTACCGCCACCTGTACCTGCACACGTCGCTATCCCAGGACTTCTGTCACCGCGGTGTTCAGCTGCATCTACTCTCGGCACGCCATCTTACTGTGTGTGTGTGTGTGGGGGGGGGGGGGGGGGGGGAACGGAACACACTACATGGTGCTCTAGTATGGCTTTAGTTTTCCTCTGTGTAGCTTAGAATTTCTCCCAGTGTCGCGTCGCGGTACCTACGCAGCACGTGTGCTGGGAGAGGGAGCACGTCTCATTTCACAACACCTGCTCTCGGGACTGTGTGAGCGAGGCTCTCAGACACGCACGGCGCTGCTCTCGCTGTGTCTGGCTGAGACAGCATTCCTCTAAACAATGCCGTCAAGAACCGTGCGCCGCTACTTTGAATCCTTCCTCCCTCTTCCGTGAGCCCAATTTGGTAGGCGTCCAAAGCTGGCGAAAAACGGCCAGGTACAGGTCAAGGCTTTATAAGCTACTTCTTTCGTTTAAGAAAAAATCTTCCACAGAATTCCTTCAACGAGTGTGTGCATTTGGCATCTGCTTTCACCACGGTTACATTTCTGTCTTCATTGCAACTCAAATCGCTCCGCACTGTAACTCCGTGATACTTACAGTTTTAGCAGATTTCAGAGATCGATTCCCGTTAGCGTTAATTACGAGAATTCCATTTATTGAGGTTCGAAATCAGATGCCAATTTTTGCACCAGGCACTGATCATGATATTCTCAACAAGTTGCATCTTAGAAGTGATTTTTTTTAACTACATTTATTGCTGTTACCTTTCTTTTCAGACCTTGTGCAACTTCTCACCGCTTCGTTATTGTCACAGCCACCACCATATCTGACCTCTTTAGTACTTTCTAGTCTCTCCACCTAACCCCAATGATTTTCTCCTCTATTTCTCCTTACAGCGCAAATTTAGCTATTCAGCGCAAATACGAAGCCAACATCGACCAAAGTACAAGTTTATGTGCCAACTAGCTCTTCCGATGACAAGGAGATCGAAGACTTTATGAGGAGGCAAAGGAAATTATTCAGATAATTAAGGAAGACGAAAACTTAATTGTGATGGGGGACCGGAATTCGGTAGTAGGACAAAGAAGGAAAGGAAAAATAGAAGTTGAATATGGACTGCGAAAAAGAAAGAAAGCGAGAGCCGGGTGGTAGAATGTTGCACGGAACATAATACTAACAAACGCTTTGTTTAAGAATCATGAGAGAAGGTTGTACACGTTAAAGAGACCAAAATACACCGGAAGATAGCACATACATGTTTAAAGGGTAAGGAATGTTCAAATGTTTGTAAGCTTATGGGACTTAACTACGGGGTCATCAGTCCCTAAACTTGAAAACTATTTATGAACTAGCTTATACTAAAGACAGCACAAACATCCATGCCCGAGGGGAGATTCGAACCCCCGACGGCGAACGGCCTCGTGCATCGCAGCATAGCGCCTCGAGATTTAGGCAAAATGTGACAGAAACGGGGGAAAATAAAACAATAAAAGAGGACTGAAACGGTTTCAGAGATGAAATTCTGAAGGCTGCAGAGGACCAGAAGGTAGGAAAGCAAGACCTACAACAATCCTTAGATATCACAGGAAATAACAAATTTAATTAATGGAAGGAGAAGATTTGAAAACGCAGTAAATGAAGAAGAATATATAACAAGGGGATAATAGATACCGCCTACAGGAAGAGACACATTTAGAGACAAGGAAAATAGCTGTATGAATATCAAGAATTCAGATGGAAAACCAGTTCTGAGAAAGAAGGGAAAACTGAAAGGTGGAAAGAATATATAGAGGGGGCCTACAAAGGAAATGAACTTCGAGACAATATTGTAGGAAGGGAAGAGAAAGTAAATGAAGATGAAACAGGAGGTCCTATACTGAGAGGTTGATTTAACAGAGCACTGAAAGACCTATGTCGCAACAAAGGCCCTGGAGTGGACGACATTCCCTCAGAGCTACTAAAGTCTCTGGGAGAGCCAGCCACGACAAAACTATTTCACCTGGTGTGTAAGATGTATGAGACAGGGGACAGACCCTCAGACTTTAAGAAAAATGTTATAATCCCCATTCCAAAGAGCAGGCGCAGACAGATGTGAAAATTACAGAACCATCATTTTAATAAGTCATGACGGAAAATTTTAAAACGAATTAATTACAGAAGAATGGAAAATCTGATAGATAACGTCAGGAAAGATGAGTTTCGATTTAGGATAAATACAGGAACACGCAAGGCAATGTATTATGACTTATTTTAGAAGATAGAGTAAGGAAAGGCAAACCTACTTTTCTAGCTTTTGTAGATTTGGAAAAAGCTTTCCACATTGTTGACTGGAAGAGAGAGTTTCAGATTGTGAAGGTAGCTGGAATAAAATATGGGGAACGAAAAGTTATCGTTAACTTGTACAAAAACGAGAAAGCAGTTATAAATGTTTAAGGGCATGAAAGTGTCGCAGTGGTTGGGAAGGGTGTAAGACAGGGTTGTAGTCTTTCCCCAATGTTCTTCAATCTGTAGATTGAGTAAGTTGTTAAGGAGTGCAAGGAGCGATTTGAGGATAGAATTAATGTTCATTGAGAAGAAAATAAACTATGCGGTTTGCCTATGAGACAGAAATTCTGTCAGAGACAGCAAAGGACGTGGAAGAGCAATTGTACAGAATGGAGAGTGTCCTGAAAGGAGGGTAGAAGTTAACATCAGCAACAGTAAAACAAGAGTAATGGAATGTAGTGTGAGACAATCAATCGATGCTGAAGGAATTAAGATTAGGTAATGAGATAATAAAAGTAGTAGATGAGTTTTGTTTATTTGGTAGCAACATAAGTTCTGATCGCTGAAGTAAAGAAGATACGAAATTCAGAATGGCTATGGGAAGAAAAGCGGTTCTGAAGAAATTTGTTGATATACAGTATATGTTAGGAAGTCCTTTGTAAATCTATCGGACCAAACTGCGTGGTCATCAGTCTGTAGCTTACAAACTACTTAAACCTAGGTAAACTAACCTAAGGACAAACACACACACCCATGCCCCAGGGAGGACTCGAACCTCCACGGCAAGCAACCGCGCGCTCCGCAGCGAGACGCTTTAGACCGCTCGGCTACTGCACCGCGGCAGGAAGTCATTTCTGAAAGGATTTTTCTGGAGTGTAGCATTATATGGGAGTAAAATGTTCAAACAAAAAGGTGATAGAAGTGTCTGAAATGTGGTGGTAGAGGCGGATGATGAAGGTAATATGCGTAGATCACGTAACTAATGAGGAGGTCCTCAAGTGAATTGGGGAGAAAAGGAGTTTCTGGCATATCCTGAATAAGAGACGGGATCGCTCGGTAGGACATTCTTAGATATCAGGGATTCGGGAATTTAGTTCAAAAATGTTTAAATGTTTGTAAAGCTTATGGGACTTTACTACGGGGTCATCAGTCCCTAAACTTACAAACTACTTATGAACTACTTACGAACTAGGACGGCACAAATATCCATACCCCGACCGTAGTGGCCGTGCAGACCGTGACAAGCGCCTCAGTCCCCACGGGCACCGCGGCCGGCCGTGAATTTAGTGTTGGAGGGAAGTTTGTGGGGTAAAAATCGGAGAGGCCGTCCAAGAGTCTAAAACAGTAAGCAGATTCAAATGGCTGTGAGTTGCCGGTGTTATGGGGAGATGAACAGGCTTTATGAGGATAGAGTAGGGTGGAGAGCTGCATCTGTGCAGCCTCAGGACTGAAGACCACAACGGTTTGGTGCCATAGCTTTACAAACACTTGACTTGCTCTAATCTTCCTGTGGTCCTGAACTCAGTGTGCTGCTGCCTGCTAAATAGTGTGGTGTCTGACTATGCAGAAACAGTTGTTGTTGACGCTGGGCGGTGGCGGCGTCACGGCAGTTGAGAGAGTGTGTCAGAGGAGGCGCAGCTGTATGGAGTGACGCTGGATGGGGCGGCGGCGCTCTCAGCTGCAGCTGTCCTGATAAACAGCCAGGGGTGCACAGCGCGGGGCCACTCCCTGCCGTCAAAGGCGCCGACACGGCGCAGCCGGCGCCTCCTCACAAGTAGACGTCTGTAGTCGGCGCCAGGCACACCAGTCAAAAAAGTCGTCAAAAACATCGCCTTATAGCCTCCTTTAAGTAAATCCATTATTGTATACTTACAAGGGAAGTCCGCCAATTGTGAAATGTACTGTGGCCATGTGTCAGACGACGAAGCGACAGTGACACTTTACGGTATCCAAAATCAAGTACTTTTTTTACAATGGGGTCAATTTTGTATGCTGGTATATACGAATGAGGTACGTGAACCAAATAAGGCCCACCTAACGTTTAGGAATTTCGTATTCAGTAGGTGTAAGTGGTAATATTCCGAGATCGTACATGCAACATCCTACAACTATATTCAGTTCAAAAATAAATTGAAATGGAGAGTTTGTATAATTAATATCAACACTTTAAAGAAAATGTTTAACCCCTGCAAGCGAGCCTTGTTAGGAGACCCTATTCCTAATATGGCCGTTACCCATATCTAGTTCACATTAACATTCTGATGCCCGTAAATAGCAGGAAAACTGTTGGAATACACTGCAAGAGTTTTAATGTAATTTTATTTTCGATTGGAATGAGATGATACAATTTAATATTTACATTTTTTAAATTTTTATTTATTTATTTATTTTTTTACAAACGCTTCATACAGTACTGTTGGTAACTTACTGGTTATTAACTCATAAGATTATTAAATATAATCAGCAACCAACATTTTTGTGACAGCAATGTTTCCTTATCAAAATGTACAAATGTTTGTTAAGCTTATGGGACTTAACTACGGGGTCATTAGTCCCTAAACTTACAAACTACTTATGAACTACTTACGAACTAGGACGGCACAAATATCCATGCCCGAGGGGGGATTCAAACCCCCGGCCGTAGTGGCCGTGCTGACCGTGACTGGAGCGCCTCAGCCACCTCGGCCACCGCGGCCGGCAGGCCTGTGCGCTGCCTGCCAAGAGTAGTCATAACGAAGCAAACTATTTATCTTATGAAGCGTTGTGTTGAAGTTTTTCGTGTTATCTATGTGCAAATTTTTGCTGTTATGAGACAAAATGTCAAATATGAATCGTTCGATTCCAACGTCGGTACGATATCTTACTAATAGTTCATTAATATTTTATACCATTACAAATGTGAGTGTGAATCACATAATATAAGAACATTCTAAAACACAGTGTGCAACGTGTACGTATTACCTAACTCAGCAGAATGCTACATAAGACGAATAATTTGCTTGTGTTATGACTACTCTTGGCAGGCAGCGCACAGGCCTTGTACCTATGCTGGCCGTGCGTGGTGTAGGGTGAGGCAGCGCCGGCTGCAGACCAGGGCACAGCCGCCTGCTAGCTCTCGCTCTCGCCTGCCCGCCATCATGCTGGCGGCGGCTTTGGCGGCCGCGTCTGTACCTCCTGCAGTAAACTTTGATGCAGCGCCGATCGCTTCCAGACACACTCGCCACACGTGCAACACATACAGCCGACCAACAAGGCAGCAGCTCACTACCAACACCTAACTGCTCTTTCTGAATCATACTCAACTGGAAGAGTGCACAAAGTTGAAATAAGCAGATCACATAACATGCAAGGAGCAGCTTATTCCTCTAATTGGGGAGCTATCAAAAATGGGGTTCCACAAGGTTCCGTCTTGGGTCCTTTGCTGTTCTTTATTGTAATGACTTGCCATCCTACATTCACGAAGATGCCAAGATGGTTTTTTTTGTATTTTTTATTTTTATTAGTTTTTTATTTTTATTTATTTATTTATTTTGCAGACGGTAAAAGTACAGCAATCACATCTGACAAACAGGAATTAACTGATGAAATTGTAAATGTTGTCTTTCGGAAAATTACTAAGTGGTTCTCTACAAATTGACTCTCAATTAGCTTTGATAAAACTCCGTGTATACAGTTTCATACAGTAAATGGCATGGCACTATTAATTAAATTTAGACTTTGAACAGAAATCTATAGTTAAGGTAGAATATAGAAATAGAATAGGAGTTTGCATTGACGAGGGATTGAATTGGAAGAAAGACATTGAAGATCTGCTGAATCGTTTGAGTTCAGCTACTTATGCTATCAGGGTCATTGCAAAATATGGTGATATATATACCTTAGTAGATTAGCTTACTATGCCTATTTTCAGTCACTGCTTTCCTATTGGATCATATTCTGGGGCAATTCAACATTGTGTAAAAAGTATTCATTGCACAAAAGCGTCTAATCAGAATAAATGCTGGAGCCCATTTAAGGTCATCCTGCGGACATTTATTTAACGATCTAGGAATTTTCACTGTACCTTCACAATATATGTATTCACTTATGAAATTTGTTACTAACAAACCGCCCCAGTTTAAAAGTAATAGTGTGCATAGCTACAACACTAGGAGACAGGATGATATTCACTTTTCAATGTTAAATCTAAATTTGGCCGCCACAAAAGTCATTAGTCACCAAGTAGCATCAAAAGTCTCACAGTTGACAGATAGCCAACTAGTATAAGAAATTAAAAGAATTTCTGAATATCAGCTCCTCCTACACGGTTAAATTGTAGGACGCTTCTCGCCGGGCTGCAGTGGTTATGTTGGCACTAATGGTAATGATGGCAACTCAGATGACCAATAAATGTTTTTTCGTGACAACTGCAGTTGAAACGATTTTTTTTAATGTACAAGGGTACATACAATAACCTGTCGACCATAGAGCAGGTACAGTATTAAATTAGCTGCGATTGAAATGAGCAGCAGTAACATTTACTCTGTAGCTCGTGAAAAATATTAACGCAATTCTACACTTCATTGTTCATCTTTTGCCAACATAAGCACTGGAGCCCGACGAGAAGCGTCGTAAAATTTTACCCTCCTACACTTTACTTGAATTCTTAGATAAAACTTACTTAATTTCGCAAAAAAAAAAAAAAAAAAAAAAAAAAAAAAAAAAAAAAAAAAAAAAAAAAAAAAAAAAAAAACCATTAAAAATAAACTATATAAATATCCTTAAAATATTGAGTGTCATGTATAGACACGATTTATTAAACTTACACGTTCCACATCATTGCGTAATGTCGTATTGATGATCTATGGAACAAGTATTAATCTAATCTAATGTCTCTTTAATGCATTCTATTATTACCACTATTTTCACTTCCTTCTGTAATTTCTTTCCCAGTACCTTCAAATGCCTTACAAATAAAAATGAATGGCAGATTAAGTCTGCTGGCATCCGACGAATTCAAGCAACAAATCTGATGCCTACAAAAGCGCATACGATGACATTCGCACATGTTAAGACGCCAGTTGCTTTCGCGTGCTGTGTACAGCGACCGCTAGTCAGTGACGCAGTACACAGAATACGCCGGCAACACCTGTAAAGAAGCCCAGGAATGCGCATTTTCATGGGAAGGGGGGCAGGGACGGTCTTCTACTGCCTGACGTACAGCAATATCGCGCAGACTGTGTTAAAATAACACTTTCAGCAATAAAAATAAGTCTAGTATACTAGATCAAAATTAAAATACAAGAGAACATCGGAGCTAATATTTGTAACAGGATTAACTGTATGATGAATCTTGATAGTCTTTTATTCACTTGTATTGAACCAGTCGGTATTGATTATCTACATAACGGTATTAATGCACGTAGGGACCACAATTTTCTACACACAACAGCGTTATGAGCACAGAGTGACCTTTCAGTTTTCTTTGTTATTTATGTTTACAATCCTTGTCTTCGTGCTATACGTGCCAGGTGATGCGATATTTTCCCATATATACGACAGTACACAGAACGGTAGTATTCCCGAGATGCACTGCACATCTGACATGTCACACGACAAGACCAAATTATAAGTAAATACTTTTATGGAGTCTAATCTCGAAGTATGGTCCTCGCGTTCGCCCGCAGGAGAGTGGCCTTGCAGCGGAGCACGCTGCTACTCCCCATCGGATGTCCGAGTCCTCCCCCGGGCATGGTTGGTTTTGTGTGTGTGTGTGTGTGTGTGTGTGTGTGTGTGTGTGTGTGTGTGTGTGTTGTACATTAAAGTAGAATGTAAGGACTGGGACTACACCATATGCGGAAACATCAAACATGTCGATATGGCTAGTCTCTTCGAATCACGAGGTCATCAAAACACAGAACTTTAAGCATGTACTCAACTATATTACCAGTAAAAAGGAAAATTAATCTTGGCCCAATAGTTTTTCAAACATTTCAACATTTGAGTCGGCCACTTAGACTGTCAACCTCATGACATACCGTACAGGAGGGCAGCCATCCTCTAACTACTGGAATGCTGGCGTTTACCAGGAGTCAGCAGCAACTTACCTGCAACAAAAAGAAACACAGCCATTAAACCACTGAGTTTAAAGAAGCAAAGCCGCAGGCTGGGAGGATTAATATACAGTGTTTCATGCTACAAAAAGCACAGAGGTAGCGTACAACGTTTAAGAGTCATAAGCATACAGGCAATCATATTAATTTCACTGTTTGAGACTCCTCCTCCTCCCCCTTACCGGATCAGATAAATAGGAGACGCATGAACATCGTTGCCTGCAAGACAGGAAGCAGCTGTGCCTAGATCCACGGTGAAAATATCAGTTACAGTAATATATTTTTCAAATGATATATAAACGAAAACATTATTTGTAATATAAAAATAACGGTACGTTTTCGCGGCATTTAAAAATCCCGCCCTCAGATGTGAAACCAGACCGAGGTGTACAGTGATTAAACAGTAATTGACTGGCGGTCCCATGAATCATCGTCTACATTGCTTGCTACAAACAAACGGGTTTATGTAAAGCCGCGGTGGAGTAGCCGAGTGGTCTAAAGCGTCTCGCTGCGGAGCGCGCGGTTGCTCACCGTGGAGGTTCGAGTCCTCCCTGGGGCATGGGTGTGTGTGTTGTCCTTAGGTTAGTTTACCTAGGTTTAAGTAGTTTGTAAGCTACGGACTGATGACCACGCAGTTTGGTCCGATAGATTTACAAACCTTTGGACATTTGTTTATGTAAACCACTGGAGTCTCATTCGGGAGGACGGCATTTCAATCCACCTACGGCAATCCGGATTTAGGTTTTCTGTGATTTCCCTAAATCGCTCCAAGCAAATGGCGGGATGGTTCCTTTGAAACGGGACGGCTGATTTGCTTCCCCATCCGTACCCAACAACCCAAGCGTTAGCTCCGTCTCAAAATGACCACGCTGTCAACGGGACGTTAAATCCTAAACTTGCTTCCTTCTTCAGATATGAAGCGAGACTTGCATATTTTATGGCAATATTTTCAACACTAACCATAGTAAATATTTTTTTCTTCGGAAAAATTCAGCAAATTTGCAATTGTTCTACTAAAGAACTGCCTACACTACACTTCTGCGACTTTTTTTGGAATATTGCTGCGCATTGCGGTATCCCAACCAAGTGGGACTGACGGCAGATATATAGCAAATTGAGAGGAGGCAGTTCGTTTCGTACTGTTGCGATACAGGGGTGAGAATGTCGCTGAAATGATGCCCGAGCTGGGGTGGAAAACATGCTGTTCGTTGTGTCGCGGAGAAATTTCTTTCACCATCTTTCTGCTGCGATTGCAAACATATTTTTTGTAGCACCCTCTTACAAAGGAAGACATGATCATCACAATAAGATATAAGAAACTATATTGAAAACGGATATATTAGTGTGTTACTTTTTCGAGCGCGCTATTAGAGAATGGAACGGTAGAGAAATATCATAAAAACGGTTAGATGAACAGTCTGCCGTGCATTTAAATGTCATTTGCAGTGTATTTATGTAGATGTACAAACGTATTTTTGCTTTTGAAACTGCAATGTTGATGAAGATTTGATTAATGCAATCAAGTGCTGGCAGATAGGCCTACCACTTACTATAAATGTGGGTCAATCAATCGGTGGCAAGTTAGAAGCAGTGTTGATGCGCAGTCCAGTCTTTGGTTGTGACAAGTGAGTTACGCTTTCCCGTTGCCTAGAGACCGCCGGAAGTCGGCCAGTGAGGGACTCCTGGTGAGCAGGCAGCTCACTCACTGCAAACGAGTCGTCTGACCGCAGCTGTCGCTTAGTCATTTGTGTAATGCTAGTTTAGTTGTAAGTTTATTTCTGCTCTGGTGTCCACTTTAAAGCACCCCCACTAACACGTGAAGTGAAACGAAGAAAGAGAGGCGTACTACATAACCATCCATGACCACGAATTCCTAGGTTCGTTGGGAATATCATTTCCGCTACATTCTATGGGAAAGTGTAACGTATATCGTAATCCCGAACAAAGTTGCAGCAACCTACAAACATTGCAGTGAGTCAGAATTGTTGCACTCATACCCAAACCTTCAGATGGCAGACACTCAGATCGGTACCAAACGTTGTATATCCACAGAGTATCAACCGAAACTTCTATATAATTCGTGCTATGTGCTGCCGTCCAGGAGAACGTGCGTAAACGGGAAATAATATGTAACACCTGTCCCGCGGAGCACAGGAAAAGCGTATCTTAGGGGTCTGCCGCGCTGAACTTCCGTGGGGTAGTTGATAGAGCGATTTGTGTCGCTACGAAGGTCCTCGGTTCAAAACATGGTGGCGCGATTTTTTTTTTCTGTATGACGTTGCAAATTGTTCTACGTCCACAAACGTACACCGAATGTTACAAGTGACAAGAAGTTCCTGAAATGTAAAAGTAAAAGAATTGTTCGGATTTTATAGCACTGTGTTATCGGCAGTTTGCTTCTGCTTCGTTTTATTTGAAAGTAGTAAACCTGTAGAGTATATTCGTAGAAGAAAGAAACAGTTGCACCATACGTGCAGAAGTATTAAAGTAATAATAATAATAATAATAATAATAATAATAATAATAATAATAATAATAATAAATAATAATTGACAGCTAGATAGGCAGACCGCCGTTCAGCGGATGTGCGTGTTGTGGCCAGAGTGCCGTGTGTTTGCCCACACCATCATGTGATGCTGACGTTGCTAACCAGTGGGCATGTTACTGCTACCGCTGCAACTGACAGTGCTGTTTTGCGAAATGAACCCGTGGAACGTTATAGACATTCTCTTTTAACAATTTTCAACGTACTGCAGTTATTAAAAAAAAGAAAAAGAAAAAAGCACTAGTCATGGCTTGAACCCACGACCCTCTGTTCGATGAACTAACACTCTTCCAATTAGCCCACGGTAGCGCAACATGATAAGCTCTCACAGTTATGCTTTTCCTCTACTCCGTAGGTTAAGTGTTACTTATTACAGTTTACGTACGTTCTGCTGGACGGCAGCACATAGCGAGAATTATGAAGAAGTTTCGTTTGATACTGCATCGATATACGACGCTTGGTACCGATCTGAGTGTCTGACATCTGAAGGTTTGGGTGTCAGTGACACTCGCACCCAACCACAAATCTGTGACAGTTGGACCCAATGTGACTGGAAACTACCTGCTCACTACGTCACGGCCTACGTGCACCCCGTATCCTGGAACACCGACTCCTGTATCCGCGGTATACCTCGATGCCACCCTCACCACCGCGAGTGCCCGCTCACCAAATAAGCTCTCTCGACACGGTCTGCGTGCATTCCAAAGTCCTTTCCCACCTCCATGGTTGACCGCTGACTGTCAGTATAACTATAAATATCGTACTGTTCAGTTCGTTCATCATGTATGTTTGGTGCTTATAGGTTTGATATGGAGGTATCACCGACCACCTGGGGTAAGCCCTGTGGCTACTATGAAGGTTAGTCGTATATCTTGAAGAGAACCAAACCAGACGGAACAGTTCACTGCTTTGAAAAATGTACTGTTCGGAAATTCGTAAAGCCAAAGACTGTATGGAGCTTAGTGCAGACGAGCATCTGTTTTGAGTACCGGAGTATGACAAAAACAGTCAGTCAGGTGAAGAGGAGATCACAAGATGAAGAGACTTCGATTCGAAAAATATACAGAACAGAGTTAGGTAAGCTGTACAATCGCCTTCCATTATAGAACGCTTTTTCCAGATCAACAAATCCTTTGAGTGTTGAACATATAGACGAGTCGCACATCGCCCGAACGTTGCAGCAGTACTATTGTGACCACACATTGCCGTAAAGTACGGTTTCAATCTGACCTCTAGCCCTCCGCTCTTTTACCTGCCGGACGGAGATCGTACGGAGAGATTGGCGGACATTCCCTCTATTTTTCTGGATGCTGTTGTGAGGATACCAGAGATGTTAACTCGACTGGTGGCCGGGTGGCGACTTGACTGATCGCGCTGGTGTGTGGGCTCTGTGGACGCACAGGCAATGCTCGACTCTCCGTCCACGCAAGACTTGGGCGGCTGACTCGTGCCTCATGGGAACGCCTCCCACGAGAAGCGGGGCCAGGCTTAACCCCTGCGGTGGCGACGCCACGCGAGCACTTCATTATCTGGAGTGGAAAATAACGACGTGGAGGGCGCCTAATGCAGACAGATAACACCGCGCGGCTTGAGGGCGCCGCCGCGGCCGGAAGCAGATTCCGGCCGAGCGTGCTACCCAGCAGCCACTGGCGAGGTCCGAACAGTCCACACGTAAGGTATTCTGCTGCTTTCTGCGAGTAGTCTTCAAAGGCTTATTATGCCATTTATGCTCATACCTTATTTCCTTCTCGCAAATTTCAGAATGAAGAGGAAGGCAAAAAAAACCGTCTGTTTTGATCCTTGACGTCACCAAAATGTGCGAAAACCAGAATACGGGAAATCTTAATACTTCTGTGTTGTAGATACAAATAGTCTGTATTTATTATAGATAACAGAATGTACCATCGATCACAGGTCTTAGTCCAAAAATTCGGGTCTTCGGAGCTCACATACGAAGAAAAAAAAATCTCTCTTGTTAACCTACATCTAACCATAAGAAAGAAGCTACAGATCACTTTTTAAACACAAAATATTAATCTGTTTTGTTTGTAAACAAACTATCGTCTTTAACTCAACCAACACATAATCACTCGCGTCTTCTACAAACACGCACGCACCTCAAAACTACCGCGCTGCGATGTCACGGGTCAAAGCTGACGGGCGGTATTCCCGTCAACAGGTGAGAAAAAAAAAAAAAAAAAAAAAAAAAACCACAGAAATGAATTTAAAATCATTTAAGGGCACGCAGAAACGACCCATTTGAGTCATCTGATACCTACCATGTCACAAGCTACACTGTTCCTACTGTCATAAAGCTTCTTTCCAGTGATTTACTGTTTTAATATTTAGGCCTATATAAGATGCATAAAAAGATATAAGTCGTTTGTAAGAGATCCAAAATTTCATAAAAGTAAACACTCCGCATGGAACATTTAGTTTACTCAAAAAAATGTTCAAATGTTTGTAAAGCTTAAGGGATTTAACTGCAGGGTCATCAATCTCTGAACCTACAAACTACTTATGAACTAACATATACTAAAGACAACACAAACATCCATGCCCGATGGTGGATTCGAACCTCCGACGCAGGAGGCCGCGCGACCTGCAACGTCGCGCTCCAGACCGCTCGGCTACTCTCGCGCGGCTTTTACTTTACTATTAAACATACTATTATGCTTCGCAACTGCTAAGATGTAAAGTATTATTGGGTACAGGTTAGCGTGATTTTGTTTACATTTGCGAAGTAGCATGTCAAGGTATGAGACGCCAGCGATTTGTGTAGTTTTCTAATGGCCTTGCTAAAAGTGTAAACAATACATTTTCTACTTGACTATGAATGATTAATCTACGCTTTTAGGTTTCAGTTTCACTATTTTCATCTGCGATGCAGTACTTCTGTGAAAAAATCCTATTTCAAGAATGGAGAGATCATAAATGCATCAACTTCCAGGAGGTCGCAACTATAAAAAAAATCACAAATTTCCTCCCCAATGTTACTTAAAAGTTTTTTATCATTATTAACTGAACTGTTTGCAGAAAAACTATAGACAAATACTAGTAACTGCGGCTAACAATCCTACAACACAAGTAGTTACAGTTTTGTTCTACTCCTTGCGTGTGACGTGACCAGAGTAGGCACTAATAACAGAGCGATTGCATCACGTGGTCAAGTCTTTAAAATCAACGGCTTTCAAGTTTCCCGTAAATAATGTAATATTCCCAGCATCGGTGACATATTTTGACTACATACCATCTTGACACTTACGACACTTGACTGCCTGGGAACAATGGTGAAAGTTGAAAATTTCTGCAGAGCCGGGATTCGAACTCGGATTTCTTGATCAATAGGCAGCTCAGCTGGCCAATACACCACGCGGCCACAGTAGGTAGGACACATGCATAGACTACCCTAACATCTCTCCCTACATACCCAAGTTTTCTGCTTCACCACATGCTGCTAACGAACTGCCCTTGCCTAAAGCTCCTAAAAATACACGGTGGCGCGTAAGACATATTGTTTCCTAACGAATGCCAAACACATCACTCAGCTTATGCGAAATGTGATGTTTTGTTCAAATTCTGTGAGATGTTTTAAAGTATCCTACATAGAGCCTTAAGTCGTACTATTTTGATCTGCAGAGTGAAAGTTTCGAAAACAACCCTTAGCCTATGTCTAAGTCATGTCTCCACAATATCCTTTATTCCAGGACCGTTATTCCTGCTACGTACGCAGGAGAACTTCTGTGAAGTTTGGAAAGTAGGACGCGAGGTACTGGTAGAAGTAAAGTTGTGTGGACGGACCGGGAAGCTTGCCGTGGTAGATTAGTCGGTAGAGCGCTTGCCCGCATAAGGCAAAGGTCCCGGGTTCGAATCACCATTCTGGCACACAATTTTAATCTGCCAGGAAGTTTCATATCAGCACACACTCCGTTGCAAAATGAATGTTTCGTTCTGAATGTTTAAATTTATTATTTCTTTGCTACTAAATGTATTGGCAACATAGTTTGCAAACAGTATCCATTTATCCCAATGAATATACCTAGAAATTATTTCAATGTAGCATCACGTTTGTTCGGATTCTATGTGCTGCCTTACCATTAATCCAATTGCTATGAGACTTTGATCTTGAAGAGCAAAATCACTGTCTACGAAACATTTTGTATGGTGTGTGGCAGAGGGTACCTTACCTGATAAGTTCCCCAAAATCTATGGATTTATTTCGATCTTTATGAAATTTTGCACTGTTAACTTAAGATTTCATAAGATGCAAGACGGAGTGTACAGTGCAATAAACGTAGACACCACTTCACTGATCACCATGAAAGTTAACAGAGTTATATTATTTTCAATGTTCTGAGGAGGTGGAGGAGTTCGGGAGAGAGACGAGGAGGAGATGAACAGAGAGAGAGAGAGAGAGAGAGAGAGAGAGAGAGAGAGAGAGAGAGAGAGAGAGAGAGAGAGAGAGAGAGAGAGAGAGGACAAGTTAAATGGAAAGAGAAGGCGAAAAGAGAGAGAAAAGGCAAGTACATAAAAAAGTACCCGAGCGATGCCGTGTTTTCATCTAGTATACAAGACGAAGAAGGAGATGATGATGAAAACAACGCAACACGGAAGGAGGTACGCAAATTGGTCACAAATTGATATTCACACAGAAACGGATGGGAAAAGCACGACTGTTAAGACTGACGGCCGCACTTTCACTGCGCAGCTGGCAATGATATGAAACAGGGGACACGTTAGTACCAGGACATTAAGTCTTCATTCTGTGTAGACTACTTGGACAGAAACTATGCGTCGCAGATAGGTGCGTACATAAAAATGAATACAAGCACCTTCCGTATCTGACAAAGTCGTCTAGTTGGGCTGAAAGACGCTGCTTGTAATAATCGGCGAACAGCTCGATATTTCGATAGGAGCGATGCTACTATTCTAAGATGTTGGCACGACTGGGTGCGGCATAGCCGAAAGCAGTTTCAGAAGGAAGCGGTCTAGGCAGAGAGACGACAGAACGTGAGGGCCCAGCAATAATCAGGGGCCCGAATTGATCATCGATATCATCCACACGCCACGTGGACTATATACGGGGTCCACAGAAAGGAGGTTCTGCTGACGCCGCCTCTTGCGCCCACTGCCATCCACCTCTGTGCGGCGACAATAGCGTTTCCGGTAGCATTGCACTCATTCGGCCTGGAATCTCACTGACTGGCTTAAAATTGTCTTCATTTATGTGTCCTGCTCCGATGACCAGCGAAGACGTGTCTGCAGACGCCTCAGGCAGCGGTGGGAGACCAACATCTTTCGTCCGACAATCAGGATTGGTGGTATGGGTCGCCATTTCATTTCATAGCACACCTGAGCTTATGATCCGGGGCACCTTTACAGCGGAGAGGTACGTCCATGATACGCTGCGACACAGTTGATTGTCCTCCATGGTATTACCCTCCGTCATCATAATGCCCGCCGTACACTGCTTGCTTTCGTGCTTATCAAGCAAAAGAGGTTGCCGGATCTCTTCGCAAATGAGAACATTATGGCACGGGCACTCTAACCAGCTCTATATTTTAACGATCTAAGGCGCCATTTGGGCAGATGCTGAGACGATAGCACTCAGGTAAGATCTCCAACAACTCTATCAATCAACGTCAAGTCGAATAACTACTTGCATAAGGGCCAGAGGCAGACGGAATCGTTAGTCAGCTGCTCAATTTATGAAGCTCTTTCTCTTGAATAAATCATCGCATTTTTTCTGAAAGTGTAACAATTTCCTTGTTTGTACAATGTGTACCACATTTAATGACTTCCATCACATTTCCATAATTTCTTCATGGCAAGTAGTTTTTTTCCCTCCTCGTTACAGAATACATTGTGTTAGCTTACAGACGATTGTGCAAATTATCGGAGCGACGCCATCAAGGTAATGGCTTGAGTTGCCTGATGAGACCTAAAAAGAGCGGCTCGCTGCAAAGTAGATTACACTTCATCAGATTGTGGAAGTCATTACGATCATTAGCTTCTTATACAATCCGGAAAGGAAAAAAGTGGAAGAAGGTACAGTCTACACAACCTAGTTATCAAATTCTCCAACTTTCCATAGTGTCTCATGGAGTGAGGACACTGTTGATAGCGATCCGTCCGTCAGATGGGAATATTCAGTCTCCTATTGCAGAGGACTCGGCTTTGTGCGTGCAACATGTTTCATCAGCTGCTCCTTCTCCTATGCATCGTCTTCATAATCATCAGTATCAGAAACACGAGACAAAATTACAAGAAACTGGACACACATTACAATAATGTGAGAATTTGGCTAGTAGTCACGTGGCTTAATGATGACAACTTGTGTGAATTTAACCATCAACTGCGCGCTGACTTGTGAGACAGGAAGGTGAGGCAGAGCTGACTAGAGTAGGTGGCTGGTGCGCCGGCCAGCCTTAGTGTGGTTTACCACACTCGTTGGGGCATACTCTGGGTGGTCAACACTTTCCGTGCCAGAAATTATGATCGCGCCAAAAACGAAGTCTATACAAGTTCACAGACATCTGGAGGACTCGACTTACCTCGCTTCGGTAACTGACATTTGTGGTAAAAAGAAGTGCTTCCGGCCACGAAATTAATTAATTAAAAAAAAAAAGTGAAAACTTGACTTCAGAAGAGACCCTAACTGTAGTGGTTAAGTGCTAACGAAAAGAATAAAGAGGTTATGATTCTTATCATCGTTAAGTTCTTTTTTAACAGAGGCTCATTGTACACCGAGCAAGATTTTTCGCATTTGTATGGCTTGCGCTTTAGATATCGCTCCTATTCCAAGGCCTATGTCACTGCTGTGGGCGTGTCGTCTGTTCTATGCTGCTGATGATGACGACGACGACGACGAAGGGGACGAGTATGTGCGGACACAAAGCCTACTGTTCTATAAAAGCAACGTCTAACATCGGAAGGATCAGTTTCAACAAAGTCAGATGCCGTCACGCCATGAGACATTGAAGAGATTTGGAGAATCCGGTGACTATAAGTTTCAGTAACATAATAGTGTCGTTTAAAATAATATGAAAATGTCCACTTCCGGTGTACATGACGTGAACCCCAACCCAGAATCCTGTTCCAGTGACAACTGCATCCATGGTGGCATTTAGACAATAAACTGCAGTTAGAGTTTCTTCGCTGAAAGCACTGGTTGTCGACCTACAACCGCTGAACTGAGCATGTGTACGAAGTGTTCCTCAGGTTAGACACAGAGTGACTAGTACTCAGCTTCAAATACAAATGAGAATGTGCAAAACCTAATGGTCTAATGCGTGACAGTGCAGTGAACGACTTGAAGTGCGTATGGGTGAAATTTCGCTACAAACCTGGCAAACCCTTTACCGTGGCAGACGACCGCTTAGCATTTCTTGTTGAGGGAGGACAAAACATGAGTCCGTAAAATTTCTAGGTAGTTACCGATAAAGGTGATATCACTTGGCTTGTTCTATGCTTGTGTCCTCTTTTTGTATCAGTAAGGGTATTGCCCATCAGTAGTTTGTACCTCGTGTTCAGGCAGTATAGAAAGAATAGTAGCAACTTTTGAACTTTTGACGTGAGCTCGCCACAGGAAAAGACCTGCTGTGTAGAAAAACCGGACTATGATGTTTTCTCATGACAATAGGCAGGCCCACTCTTTGTTCCTTGGCCGCACAACTTGCGAAAACAGAGTCATTTTGTGCTCCATCCATCCTATTCCCCGTACTTACCGCAGAAGACTTCCGTGTTTTCCAAAACCTAAAGAAACTATAAAGAATTTGTTTCCAAACGACAGAGGACATGAAGGATGCAACGCAGATACTTGCATGCAATGCCCCCGTGTGTTGTTGCTGGCTTTCGAAAAACGAGAAAAATTACTTTGTGAACAAGAAATTCGAAGGGTATACTTTCAGGGGCACAGTACTTAAATTATAGTGCAGTCAGAAGAGCTGCAGTCTTGCTTCCACGTAATAGGCTATTGTTACAAAAAAGTAAGTGTGTGTGTGTGTGTGTGTGTGTGTGTGTGTGTGGTGGGGAGATAGACAGAGAGAGAGAGAGAGAGAGAGAGAGAGAGAGAGAGAGAGAGAGAGAGAGAGAATCAGTGAGGGAGGGCGGGAGAGAGGGAGGGATTACAGAGTTATGAAGACAAAGGTCGGAACAGGTTATTTCTGTGAGTTTTAGCAACACAAGCGGAACAGATGCATGCAGCAGTCACCGGAGACAGGCAGAATGGTCAGCACACGACCCCAGAGGTCGGTCAGTAACGAGGACTTCACGAGCAGTGGCCAAGGAGGGCAGTACAAACAAGAAAGTAGCGGAACAACGGCTTCCAGGCGTGTTAAATGGGTTGAGCAATACTGATGGAGGTTGATGATATTCCGCGGAGAAAGTTAGCAGCGATACTTCAGCATTTCAAACGGTAAGAAGCGGAGAAAGTGTTTCTGTAACATCGAACTCGTCACGTTTTTAAGGACGTGAAATGGATAGATGTTAAGGTGATTTTCTCGTACCTTAAGGGAACAGATAATTTTTATCATTCATAGAAATGATCAGGTGCCTAGCATCGTGAGGTTTGTGAGTCTTTATACGGACGATGTGGCCACGTGGTTGCGACGTCAAAAGAAAGGTTTGGCGAGTTGCGCAGCAGTTGACCCTCGTCGTGAATAAGTGGACTGCGCATAAGTAGGCGGAAGACGTGCAGTGCTGGCGATGAGCCACAGGACGCAGTAACGAAGACTGAAAGATTGTATAAAATCTATTTAGCTAAATTGACATATGGTTATAAAACGCGTCTAAAACAGGGTTCATATTGCTGTAACCGTACTCAGACAAGATGAGACGGGGAGAAAGCGTATGTTGTGCCTGAAATGCACTTACATCAATCTGCCGTAAGAGTTCAATGGCACTTGAGGCAAAACGTCAACAATGAGTCAGGAACTGCAAATTCCATTCAGCAGTGATGCGTACAGTGTGAAGTTTCAGGCTGTTTCTGATACGCGAAAGCTACGGGCGGCATGCAGCGAGTTACAGAACAGGTGGATCTAGACGTGCTAGAAAATCGGGTCGTGCCGTAATTGCAGACCGACTTCGTGGTCTTCGCGCACAAAAACGATGCTACTCGATATTTCCATCACGAGGCTCGTGAATGAATATCAGGAAATTAAGAAAGCGATGTATTGATCGTAAGTATGGTTGATGATCAGGAATATTTAACTACTTGAGGGTTTTTTTTTTCTCCGAGTTAATGTGAAAGATTCAGTGTTTGCAGCGCCTAATCCAAGAAACCTATAAGAACTGGGATGAATGGTGCTTTTTTAAAGAGATTGATAAGGTTATGCTGCAATTAATGTGGGAGGATACCGATATCGACTTATCTGGAAAATGAGTAGGGGATTAGTTGTGTCAAGAATATTAGTGTTTGTATGTATGTGGAGCATTAAGTGGTAATCTTTCGAACAGTATACCTGCAGCAAATATGTTAACTCGCTTGAATAATTTAAAATAATCTTGTAGCTAAAAGTAACCGTCAGTAAGAACTGGACATACAGTATGGTCATGAAACAAGGTGTACCGAAACCAGACGGTAGGATTACAAACACTGTATCTTACACTGATGTGGTCCCACGAATCAAGTACATTACGAACCAAAACTTCTGAGCTGTGCTTGCGAATGGATCGTCACCGTGGTGCCATTACAAGAGATAAACAATGTGAAAGGAAGAAATAGAGCGTTTCTCCACGGGTTGGATTAGTAAACGAGGAGCTGCGTGGAATAACCGAGCGGTCTAAGGCGCCTCGCTGCGAAGCGCGCGGTTGCTTGCCGTCGGAGGTTCGAGTCCTCCCTGGGGCATGGGTATGTGTGTGTGTGTGTGTGTGTGTGTGTGTGTGTGTGTGTGTGTGTGTGTGTGTGTGTGTTTCCTTAGGTTAGTTTACCTTAGTAAGTAGTTTGTAAGCTACCGATAGATTTACAAAAAATTGACTTTGATTGAAGTAAACGGGACAGCTTAAGGTAATACTAAACAGATTGCAGTGGCTGAAACCATAATAGAGGTACCGTATATCACAGAAAGGATTATCGCAAGGTCGGGGGTTCGAATCCCCCCTCGGGCATGGATATTTGTGCCGTCCTTAGTATTAGCAAGTTCATAAGTAGTTCATAAGTAGTTAAGTCCCATAAGCTCTACAAACATTTGAACATTTTTTGATTATCGCAAAGTGAACGACACAAGCAGAGTCCGGTAACATATTGCAACATAAGTCTCGCGAAAACTTCGCGATATGAAATGTTTGTAAATCTATCGGACCAAACCGCGTGGTTATCAGTCCGTAGCTTACCTAAAACTAAGGTAAACTAACCTAAGGACACACACACACAAACACACACACACACACACACACACACACACACACACACACACACACACACACACACACACACACACACACACGTGCCCCAGGGAGGACTGAAACCTCCGACGGCGAGCAACCGCGCGCTCCGCAGCAAGGCGCCTTAGACCTCTCGGATACTCCATCGCGGCTCGCGATGTGAAAGTCGGAGGAATTACAGATGACAGGGAGGCTCACGGACACGTCCGCACCCGCCATACTCGGATGGAAGAGGAAAACTGAGGTAAGCGAGTGTGATGAGTGGTACGGGAAGTACGTCGTTGGATATTTAATTAACGATACTGTGGACAAACAGCAGGTGATAAACAAGTGTCCACGGGGTTGTGTTGGCACAGCAAAGCCTCGTGAGGATGAGAGCGGCGTGACTTAGGATGCAGAGGCATGCAATAAGAAGACGGCGAGAGCAGGAGGGGAGTCTGCGAGTGGGAGAGGCGGTTGTATACGGCCGCGGGCTGTGTGTCGCGGGGACCGGTTCTCCTTGTGGAGGCCGCGGAGGCTGTCTGGCTGCAGCCGTGCCGTGCCCTACCGCCGCCGACACACCCACGTCCGCAGACAACACACGACACACCTTAACTTTGTGTTTTTCGATCCCTACCGAAGACAGCAGCACTTTGGGTTCTATCAAAGATGATTTGGAGCTCCGGAAGGCCGAGGTTTACAAATTCCCCTGTGAATGTGACCTTTCGTAAATAGGACAGACGACACGCCGCGCCGGCCGCGGTGGTCGAGGGGACTGAGGCGCTCCACTCACGGTATGCACGGCCCCTACGGTCGGGGGTTCGATTCCCCCCTCGGGCATGGATATTTGTGCCGTCCTTAGTATTAGCTAGTTCAGAAGTAGTTTGTAAGTTTAGGGACTGATGACCCCGTAGTTAAGTCCCATAAGCTATACAAACATTTGAACAT
Source organism: Locusta migratoria (assembly GCA_026315105.1). NCBI lineage: Eukaryota > Metazoa > Arthropoda > Insecta > Orthoptera > Acrididae > Locusta > Locusta migratoria. Next base: position 52,800,308 of record CM048744.1, read on the forward strand.
TATGACAGACGACAGGTACAATCCAGGAAAGATGCACGGAACAGCAAAGGTATACCCGTCTCTTACAACATCATAAAATCTTAGCCTCCACTTCATCTTTCTGGGACTCAATATTGAAAGAAGCAATGTAAATTCGATTGGGGACGAATTTAATTAATACAGACAGCGGCTTCGGCTTAGATAAATCTCGCCGCGGTGGAGTAGACGAGCGGTCTAAAGCGTCTCGCTGCGGAGCGCGCGGTTGCTCGCCGTGGAGGTTAGAGTCCTCCCTGGGGCATGGTTGTGTGTGTTGTCCTTAGGTTAGTTTACATAGGTTTAAGTAGTTTGTAAGTTACGGACTGATGACCACCCAGTTTGTTCCGATAGATTTACAAACTTTTGAACATTTGAGATAAATCTTAGAATCCGGCATTTACTTTAATAAATTTACAGATCGTAACACATCGATTTCTCTGTGACAATCGACCATGCCGCCACAGCATTGATCTTTATACACTCTGGATGTTTAACTTCAGCTGTCTTAGCGTCCCAGGCAAAGATATTCATATTTAGTTTCTTGCCAAGTTCAAACATGGCTGCTAAGCAGCATTTCAAGAAAAAGAGAAGAAAATGTTTCGATTGCACTCCCATATCAACCTACAATATCGAATATTGAATTAAATTCCAAACCAAGAGGTAAGCAACCAATTCTTTGTCATGCAATAACTGATGGAAACTCGTTTGCCAAATTTAAACACGGCGGACAATGCGAAATCGTGTGCAAAACATATGAATGTGCAGGCACGCAGCAATTATATGTTCAAACACCAGAGTTATACATCCAGTTTGTATAGAGATCACTGCGCCACAGACATAATTTACACACACGTGTCCTTCCTTGCCACCGAGTAACGTCTTTGCCGCCTTGTTGTATCTGTAGCTGCATGCGCACTAGCGCGGTCCGCGCGTTTATAAGCACGAAGCGCGTGCTGGAGCGTCAGTCTTCGTCTCTCTCTGAAGATGGCTAGACGGTCCTCATCCGAAACATTAGAAGAGGTAAACTTTATGCGGCTGCACGCCCGTATCTCTTTTGAACAGTCATTGCACCGCGAAACCATGATGATTTCAATTTGTTTTAATGTTTTACTATTGTTGTAATGTTTTACTGCTGTTAATGTTGTGCCCTCATTTCAAGATACTGTCCATTCCGTTCAAAAACTCTTCCAGGTCCTTTGCTGTCTCTAACAGAATTACAGTGTCATTGGCAAACCGAAATATTTTTATTTCTTCTCCCTGAACTTTATTTCCTTCTCCAAATTTCTCTTTGCTTTCCTTCACAGCTTGCTCAATATAAAAATTCAATAATATTGGAGGAAGGCTACGACCCGGTCCTCACCGACCTTTTCATGCCTTTTAACCATAACAACTGCTAATGAAATAAATTGCAATTTGCGATCAGTTATGGCTTCACTGTACTAGGTTTAGATGTAATAAGAATGTGCGGCGAACAAAAATTTGTGCCCAGCCGGGATTCGAACCCGGGAACTCCTGCTTGCTAGGCAGACGCGTTGACCACTCCGCCACCGAAAACACAGTGACCAGCCCGACTGCAGAGGACTCTCCCTGCACGACTCCCACCACACTCAAATCTCCATTCGCCATACTGTCTCTTACATTGGTATTACATCTAAACCTAGTACAGTAAATCCATAAGTGATCGCAAATTGCGATTTATTTCATTAAAGTGAACGCTGTAACGTCGTCAAAATATATAATTATAACAACTGCTATCTGCTTTTTGTACAAGTTGTAAATAACCTCCCGTTCCCTGAATTTTACCCCTGCTGACTTCAGAATTTGAAAGAGTGAATTGGCCACGGCGGAGGCGCGAGGCCGTTCCCCGTCGGGGGTACGAATTCCCCCTCGGGCATGCCGTCTGTAGTATAAGCTAGTTCATAAGTAGTTTGTAGGTTTATGGGCTCATGACCCCGTATTTAAGTCTCATACGCTCTACAAATATTTAAACATTTGAAAGAGTGAAATCCAATCAACGTAGTCAAAAGCTTTCCCCAAACCTACAAAATACAGAAACATGGGTTTGTCTTTCCTTAATCTATATACTAACAAGGAGAGGACGCCTATTCATCATCGCCGAATTCGTCCAAATTTATGGTACATGTAGAGCGTGGTGAGACACGAAAGTGCCCCAAGTGGGAACTCCAGATGGCCAAGCGTTTAGGAAGTAAAAGGAAGTTTGATATGGAACTATCACCATATGCATCTTATCAACCGTCCCTGTGACGGCGTGTTTAGGAAGCGGTGTTTGGCTCAGCGGTAAAAGATCGGATTCGTATTGAGAAAGTTGCGGGTACACCTCCACCCGGCGTCAAATTTTTTTCTGCTCCTTGGCAATGCGTACACCTACAAATTGTTCCCGTATGGATCGTGAGGACAAGATTAGATTACATACAACACGCATGGAGGCATTTAAACAATCATTCTTCCCACGCTCAATACGTGAATGGAATGGGGGGAAACCCTAATAGTGGGACGTATCCTCTGCCATGAAATTCACAGTGGTTTCCAGAGTATTGAAGTAGATGACGTCACAATTAACGGCAACATCATATAGGTTATTTTATTAATTTATGTAAGCAAAACAAGGGCACTGGATGAAATTCGGGACTACAAACACTTAAAAAAGGGACAGAAGTTAACGCGTACTTGGGGATGTCGTCTATGTAAATCGATACTTCCATTCTTTTCAAATTGATCAATTACATGTACCGGGATGATATTCATCGGAGAAACAGGGGTAGCAATAATTTTGACCACATCTTACGCACGTTATGAACGCCGCCCTTTTGAAGTTACAGGGCTTTTTTTAATGACCCAATAGAAAAATATTTGCCGCCGGGCGGAATCGAACCCGCGAACCTTTCAACAAAAATCCGATCTCTTACCGCTGAGTCAAACATTGCAAAAGTTCCCACTCGGTAAAGTATGATGTAAGTATTGCCTCCCGGGTTCCTACATTTCTCCTGAATCCGAACTGATCTTCCCCGATGTCAGCATCTATCAGTCTTTCCATCCTACTGTATATAATTTGTGTTAAAATTTTGCAAACCATGACTTATAAAACAGAGTTCTGTAATTTTCATACTTGCATGCACTTGCTTCTTTTGCAATAGTCTTTTTGAAGTCTGAGGGTATTTCCCCTGCCTCGTACATTTTGCACACAAGGTGGAACAGTTCCTTCATGAGTGGCTCTCCCAAAGACATCAGCAGTTCAAAGGGAATTACATCTACCCACGGGGCCTTTTTTCGATTCTGATATTTCTCAGCTCTGTCAAATTCTTGTCTAGTATCGTACCTCCTATTGCATCGTCATAATCTACTTCCTTTTTATTTTCTACAAAACTTCAAGTTTATTTCACTTTTATAGCCCCTTATATATTTCTTGCCTCTTTTAGCTTCCCCTTCTTTGTTTAGTATTGGTTTTGCGTCTGAGCTCTTGATATTCATGCAATTCCTTTTTCAAAAAAAAAAAAAAAAAATGTTCCAATGTTTGTATAGCTTATGGGACTTAACTACGGGGTCATCAGTCCACAACTTACAAACTACTTACAAATTAGGACGGCACAAATATCCATGCCCGAGGGGGGATTCGAACCCCCGACCGTAGTGGCCGTGCAGACCGTGACTGGAGCGCCTCAGTCTCCTCGGCCACCGCGGCCGGCACAGTTCCTTTTTCTTGTCTCCAAGTGTCTCCTTTATTTTCCGTAAGGGCAGTATCCATCTTTCCTCTAGTTAGACATTCTTGTAAGGATTTGCACTTGTCCTCTAGCCACTCCTGCTTAAACAATCTACGCTTCCTGTCAAACGAATTTTTAGTCGGTTGTACTTCCTTTTACACGATTCATTTTTATATTTTCTCCTTTCATTTATATCTGCTGTATTATTCACGGATTTCTACCTGTCCTTGTCCTGGTTCCTACATATGGCTTTGTAGTCTTACTTCTTATACTACCCGTTCTTCTTCTATATTATTATCCCCTGTTTCAGTCAATCGTTCCTTCAGTTTGTCCATGTTCCATTTCTTTTTTTCTTTGTATGACTTTCATGATTTTAAACGAAGTTTTCGTAACAATTTGTTAACGAAAACAGTGCTTTTCAAAATGGCTTCGAATTGGTGGACGAGATGTGGTCAAAAATTATTGAAATGTTTGTAAAGTTTTGGACTAAATTGCGATGGAATTGCAAATTACTTAAACTTATGCTGAGGGCAAGTCTCTCTCTCTCTCTCTCTCTCTCTCTCTCTCTCTCTCTCTCTCTCTCTCTCTCTCTCTCTCTCTCTCTCACACACACACACACACACACACACAAACGCACGCGCGTCCGAAGGAGGACTCGACCTCCGACGGGGATCAGACGAGTATTCCGTAGGCGTCTTGGAGCGCACGACGACTCTCGTGAGGTGAGCTATAGTCAGCAGCGAAAATAGTTTCTCTGTCAATTAAGGAAAAACAGGATAAAGTTATAACATTTTCAATAAATTATTTTTCAGAAATTGGACACATCGCTGTTCGCAGTGAAAGAACTAAGAAAAAATTATGAATGTAGTTTGCGCGGGAACAGAATTTGGCAGTAGTTGACGTGAAGCACGGAGAGAGTTATAAGTTTCGTTAATTCGTTAGCTGACAGCAGGAACAATTTTGCCAAGAATTTTCAAGTTTTTGAACGGAGACACAACATCATTTTTTTTTAATTATTAGTAGCAATTGCCAAAGATCTTATAAAATACTTAAATAATAGCAAATTACGTTCGCAAGGAGAGGAAAATGCTATTTGTGATGTATTTGTGGATGTAAATGAAATGGCTTTCTGTATTCTGTTTCATTTGTTTAATTTGCAACTACAGATGGAATATGGTTGTCGTTTAGGAGTTGTTATGAAAGGAAACAAGAATGGAGGGCAGTGACATTTTTCAAGGATTACCTACCTTACTGATGAAGTTGCTAGGAGTGCTTCCAGATCGGGTCAACTAATCTGTTGGAGCTGTGTGAACCAGAGTGCTTAGCACCGTATTTTTGTATGACAGGTTGTGAATCTTGGTACCTTATGTGGCCACACTACAAATGCGCCGAACACGTAAAGACAGAAGACACGGTTCTAAATGGGCAAATCTTACCTACTCCTTGAGGTTGAAAGAAAGAATTTAAAAAAATAAACAAAAATATGAAACGCGTCCAGAAAAGGAGAGAGATGATACAGCTTAGGCGTACATCATGTGTGGACATATGGAGGACGTGTTGCAGGAGCCGTGTCGTTAAATGAGGGGAGGCTGTCAGGAAGTGGCACAGCGGGAGCGGCGGCGTTGGCGAGCAGCTGAGCAGCGCGAGAAAGCCGCGGCGGTCGGCGGTCGGCGGTCGCCGGTCGTTGACTGCGGCTGCTGGCGCTGACGCTTTCCGGGCCGTTGGCAGCTCCGCCCCTCCGTGTCGCAACACAGCTAGCAGCGCTGACACCTAGTCTCCGCTATCCGGCCCGCTACTCCCAAACTGCTCGGCTAGAACCGTGCGGTCGCGGTATCGCAGCCCCTCTTGCGTCACGGATTTTTCAGCCTTCGTTGTAACCCAGCCTTCGCCTCTCAGTGATGTGAGGAGTCAGCAAAAACGACACGTAGCTCGAGTTCCGCGTTGTCCGTTTGGATCGCTGGGATAAGTTAAGAACACAGAAGTCCCGAAATGCTGTCCATTTGAAAGACTTGCACCAGGTCACTGAGCCGCGCGAAATTATTATTTGTTTCCTGCACCCCCGAATGTCACACTGTCCTGGTCGCTAGCACTACGGCTGAACCACGCCGACGAGTATCGGCAAAGTGCTGCCGTTAGCTAGCACACCTCCTGTGTCGCGCTGTGGCGTCTACAGCGGTGGCAGCCACACACACACGTTTCCGCTTCCCCGACACAATCAGCCAAGCCGGCCAAAACTTCTAATACATCTGACATGCCGAAGTCGCCACTGCTGCCACTGGTGCCTGTTCCTGAATGGTCGAGACACATCAAAAAATGTCCAAATGTTTGTAAATCTATGGGGATTAATTACTGTCTCTAACCTTACAAACTAGCTACCCTAAGGACAACACAGACACCCATGCCCTAGGGAGGACTCGAAGCTCCAGCAGGACCGACCGCCCAGTCCGTAGGATGATGCGTTAGACCACTAGGCTACTTCCGCGCGGCTCCCATAGCCCTAGAAGAAATACACTACCTGATCAAAAGCATTCGGACACCTAACTGAAAATGACAAGCGCGTGGCACCCTCCATCTGTATTGCTCCAATTCTGTATGGTGTTCGTCCACCCTTAGACTTGATGACAGCTTACATTCCCGCAGGCATACTTCAATCAGATGCTGCTGGGAGGTTTCTTGGTAAATAGCAGTCCATTCTTCACGTAGTGCTGCACTGAGGAGACGTGCCGATGTAGGCCGATGAGGCCTGGCGCCAAATGGCCTTCACCTCCCGCCCGTCATAGTACTTGGACTAGATCCTGATGCAGTTTGGAATTCCTGCTTGATGATCTGAATAGAAGTCTGCGTTTTATACTGTACGACTCTTTTCAACTGTCAGCTGTCTCTGTCAATCATCAGAAGAGGTGAGCCTGTACTGTTCGTGTCCTTCCACGTTTCTAGTTCACTATTACATAAGAAACAGTGAAACTAAGGATGTTAAGGAGTCTGGAAATCTAGTGTACAGAATTCCGGCAGAACTAACACCCAATCACCTGACCACGTTCGAAGTCTGTGAGTTACGCCGAACGCATCATTCTGCTCTCTCACCATGTGTAATGACTACTGAGGTCGCTGATATGGAGTACCTCGCAACAGGTGGCAACATAATGCACCAAATATGAAAAACGTATGTTTTTCAGGGTGTCTGGATACTTTTGATCACATGGCGTACTTTGAAACATTGGTAAAGGTATGGGACCAAATTGCAGTGGTCATCAGTCCCTAGATTACTTCTTTAACCCGTGCTTTGGATAACACACACACATATGCCTTAGGGAGTACAAGAAACTATGACGGGAAGCAGTCGCGACAAAGCCTTAAAGAATGCTGTCCAGGGAGGAAAAAGGAAGAAAGACTGCATTCGCTTCAGGCCCCAAGTTCGCCAATCACATACGAAAAACCATAAGCCCCCTCGAGGGGTGGAGAAGTGGGGGATGCTTCGATCGATCGCAGACACGTCTGGTAAATGTGGAGGTGAAGAAGTGCCAAGCGAAGTACTTACACGTCCCCACCCCCCCAAAACAACTCACCATTCTCCGTCGCGTCGATAACGGCCGACACAGACGTCTACCGTGCTATCTAATACAACCTATATTGGACGAGTCTAGGTTCTGTAACCTTTAAAGCTTCTTTTTTACGTTATATGATGCTTACTCAGACTCAAAATGAAAAATCGTGCCACACTAAAACCTTAAAAAAAAAACCTGTTTCTGTCGAAAACTTGAGCACACGGTATTAACGTCCCACAACATTTTTTTTTTTTTTTTTTTTACATCATATTTCGTTTTCTACGTCATCGTCCTATAACTTCATAATAAATACATACTACACCCAACATCATTGTTCACTGTTGTGCAAAGTACTTATTTAAAAAACATGTGTCATTTTGCAACTATACATCAATACGGAATACAACCATGGAAATGAGCGTATGGCTTTCTTGGCCGGAAGATCCCTTGCGGGATTGTTCGGCCGCCTTACTGTACGTCTTTTTAGTTGACGCCGCGTGGGCGTGCCAATCGTGATTAGATGATGATGATTAGGACAACACACAACACCCAGTCCCTTGCCGGGAATCGAACCCGGGCCTCCTGCGTGGTAGTAAGCGACGCTGGCACTGAGCTACGGAGGCGGACGAAATACAACCATAATATAATTCACAAATGACCTTTCAATAAATGTATGTTATATTAGTTTCAGTTTTAATATTAAACGTGTTCATGAATAGCAGACTTTCTAGTAACATCATTATTTTGCCTTTGTATGATGAACCTCTCATTTAATGTCGTAAGAATGACATTGATTCAAATCGTGGTCAGTAAAATGGGTATTCTTACTTTTCCAGTCTCTAACTCCTTTGTCTACTAGTTGTAGCCCCACCTCACACACAATTTACGACACTCTAACAAAATCCTATAAATTCCACTCTGTTCCAAAGGTGGCATCATGTTTTCACTTTTGGCCGTGGTGGAGTAGCCGAGCGGTCTAAAGCGTCTCGCTGCGGAGCGCGCGGTTGATCGCCGTGGAGGTTCGAGTCCTCCCTGGGGCATGGGTGTGTGTATTTGTCCTTAGGTTAGTTTACCTAGGTTTAAGTAGTTTGTAAGCTATGGACTGATGACCACGCAGTTTGGTCCGATAGATTTACAAACATTTGAACATTTTTTTCCACTTTTGGACAGAATTTGGGTAACAGGATTCCTTGTATGTAAAGACGGAGTTTTGGCTGCCTTTGGCTGCCAAGTATCTTTCAACTTGTATCTACTATTCCTTTGTTATTTTATGGTCAGTAGTGTATGTAGTATCGCTTATTAGTAGCCAATAAAAGACTACTACACCACTATCGATAGGGCCCCGAAACACTAACATATCGCAGCACAATTTTACAGATTCCCGCTAGAGGTCGCGCACGCATGAATTGTCACGAGCTCGAAAAATGATTCGCCGATTCGTACTTAAACAGTTAGCACATGCGGCCTGTGAGAGACAGTCCACCGCGTTCATCACGTGTGTGCCTGCACGGTTTTCCCAGATTTTGGACACAGAGTCACGCTTCGCGAAACCTTACCTCAAGAATTATCTCTTTACTGACACTTGGAAACACCGCGGACATCAAAGCAACTTTGAAGTTCAGCTCACAGTGTTTGCACTTTTAATTCTTCTTGTATATTTACAACGCACAATAGTTGAGTATTGTTTGAGCTATGATAATTTGGCATTGGCACGTGTTTGTTAACTTTTTTGATGTTTCCGTTAAAGTGTACGTACACACGCCTGCCACAGACTGTCATTTGTAAGTACACGTTACTCTTAGGCCCATACATCTTTATGATGCTTATGTATGTTCCTCTTGGCAATATTGACAGTGACGTGGAGAACTTTAAACAAAAATTGTTTTCATATTTTCAAGTCTCAAAAAGAGAAAACAACGATGTAGTGACAAGTGGGCCGGCCGCAGTGGCCGAGCCGTCTGCGGCGCGCCAGTCACAGTCTGCACGGCCGCTACGGTCGGGGGTTCGAATGCCCCGTCGGTCATGGATGTTTGTGCCGACTGTAGTGTAAGGTAGTTCATAAATAGTTTGTAAGTTTAGGGACTGATGATCCCGCAGTTAAGTCCCTTAAGCTGCACAAACATTTGAACATGTTTGAGACAAGTCGGAGAAGCAGCTGTGTCCGGCGATGTGACCTATTGATGTGCGTAGTCCGTTTAGTATGTGAGTGCATGTTACGGAGATTAGATGTGCTACTTGATGGTCGACAGATATAAACTGGTATGAATGGGACAAAGACTGACACCGAACGGTAGACTGACGAGAGTTCTGAGGTGTAGCTGAAGAGAAGTTAAAAATCGAAATAGGAAACGTCATGAACTTATCTGCTGAACAATTTTCGAGACGATCGCGGCAAGGTGGAAACTAGCGGAAGAAAATAGAATATTCCTCTTCAGAAATAGTTTCATAAAATTACTGCATCAAATGCACGGCTTATTTTAATTGATAAATTGCAACAAATGTTTGTCTGAAGCTCAGAATTGCATGGGAGTGACTCATCGACTGTGGGCAGAGTACAGAAGAACAGAATTGAACCGACTAAGATGTAATGTTACACACGTTGGGTAGACCGCTAAATAGTAAATAAGGTCTTCCGTTGAATAGGCGGGGATATGAACAATAAAAACACTGACACGACACCTATTGAGACAACACAAAAATTGAAGGGAGAAACACAGATCGGGATATATTGGAGAAAAAATTGAGTACGTCATGTGTTAACTGCTATTGATCTGTGACCAGCACATTCAGCTGCCCTCTTTAAGGCGTGTGTAGAGAGTGGGTTGTAATGTCCGTGTGGCACGCCACAGATGTCGCGGGCTAAGTGGTAGTGATGACACGAGCAAGTTTCCGGTCCTGCCAGCGGCTATACGTGCAGTGAGGGAGGGGGGCAAGCAGCCGCGAGCAGAGGAACTGACAAATCTGCCGAGTTGTCAGGCGGCGACGGCGGCATTACGTAAACGCCGGCGCTTGCTTACACTGTGTACTCGTTTACAGCCGCCTGCTGCAGTTTATGTCGGGCTCCATAAACCGGCAGAACGTCTCCCAGCAACGAGGGCGGGAGAATCCGCGGCTCCACCAATGGCAGTGGCGGGAGAAAACTTCCTAAGAGCTAAAAGACCAACGCATTTTACGATGTAATCAATATCACTAGACGTAGTCCAAGATTCAATCTGTCGACAGTACCGCCCCATTGTTCAAGATACACGAGATATGGGTTCTCCTGAAGAAATAAACAACGTTAGCTACCAGTTGGCACTGAAGGAAAAATAAATAAAGAGAAGGGTACCGTTGAAAACTTGTGCCCCGCCGGGATTCTAACCGGGTAGTCTTGATTACTAGGCAGTCGCAGTAGCCACTGGGAACACTGCGACCACTACGGCCGCGCGGGCGCCGCCCGTCACACGTAAATTCTCGACTTGCGCACAGACTACTTAGAGCTCCTGCCCCCTTTTCACTCATTACTCGCGATAGTTCGTCTGTTCCGACAAGAGTGCGGTCCTGGTGTGCATTCGCACTTCACCTATAATTATACACACGTAGTATATCTTGCTTCGAACGAGACTAAAGGCGCGCAGGAATGGTCTGGATCGCCACGTTACGGATCGCGCGGTAGCTCGCGTAGGATGTTCGAGTCGTCCCTCGGGCACACAGACGTATGCGCGTTGTAAGTTTTTAAAAGTGGTTTGTAACTCTAGGGTCCCTCACGATTACAAATATTTGAACATTTGCAAAGACGGCTAGTAGACTTTTCTTCTGTGCGGATGCATATAAGGGATTAACTATTACGGGAATCGCCTAAATGCCGCGAATAACACGTGAAAACGGCCAGCGGCATTACGTTAGCGGTGCGATGATCAGCCGGCAATTTTAGTCTGGCGGGAGGCTTGCAGGGATACCCCGCGCGGCCTTGTTGAACAATGTCTCCCACTGGCATTGGGGTCAGCGCGACTGCCTGCTACCCAGGAGGACACGGGTTCGAATCCCGGCTGGGTATTGATTATTTTCAACTATACCCACTGATTTATTTGAAAGCCCACTGGTAGCTAGCGTCGTAAATTCATTTGCTTCTTGGTACATGTTTCGTAAGGTTCTATTCGTAACAGAGGAAGTCAACTTGGCCGAGGAAACAAGACAGACGACCGCTCCGGAGGGTGTTCACAATGTCTGAAGACACTGGCTACATATCAGTTATATCTCCGTGAGCGCACAAAGCTCGGGAAACAGCTACCGTTGCTAATTTTAGGTCTGTAGTAATATGTAATTCGCAGCGCTAGCCACCTCGAAAAACGTATAGATTGCAGTTCTACTAACTCACGTTCGGATTAGGGCCCGGGAACGGATGAAATGACCCGGCGAAGTGAATAATGTTAAAGCCCTTCCAGTCAATCGTAAAAGAGTAAAGAAATCGAGCCTGGAGGCTGACAGCACTCGGTGGCAGTATTAACTTGCAGAGGAAAATGTTTGTTCAAATGTTTGTAGAGCTTATGGGACTTAACTACGGGGTCATCAGTCCCTAAACTCAGAAACTACTTATGAACTAGCTAATACTAAGGACGGCACAAGTATCCATGCCCGAGGGGGGATTCGAACACTTGACCGTAGTGGCCGTGCATACCGTGACTGACGCGCCGCAGTTCCCTCGGGCACCGCGGCAGACTGTAGAGGAAGCACAGCAAACTGCCGGTGATAGAAATGTGCCCGTTGATGTGGTCCGCAGCACGAAGCGCGTGTGGCGGCCAGAGACCGCAACCGGCTAGGGCCAACACCACCTAGAGACAAGGCCTTACAACAGGCCGTTCCTACGTCACGCTTAGAGGCCCCGACCGCCACCTCACTGGCTGGCCGCTGGGGCACGCCTACCGCCGCGCAGCGGCCGGCCAGTCAGATGGAGGCCACGGCCTGTTGTAAGGCCTTGTCTTCTAGGTGGTGTTGCTAGGGCGGCCTCCCGGCTGATTTGGTCCACCGTCCTCGCCGATGTCGGCTGGCTGAACTGGGGTAACGGCTGCCCAAGTTAAAATTTGACACTTGTAGGAAATATTTCAAACAACTGTGCCCATACACTAAACACGTTGACATCAGAAGCACGGAAGGTGGGAAAAGATATTTCCTGTTTTATTTTCCTTTTTTCTTAGACAAAAGTCAGAATACGGACGACAAAACTTTTATCGATTGAAAAGTAGAGAGGCTAGCTGGTCACCGCAAACTGTAACCAGGTGCCGGAAGCGGGACTAGATCCTGGAACCTTTGCCTTTCGTGGGCAAGCGCTCTACCACTGAGCTATCCCGACACGACTCACAGTCCGTCCTCACAATTTTACTTCCGCCAGTACCTCGCCTCCTACTTTCCAAACTTCACATAAGTTCTCCTACGAACCTTGCAGGACTAGCACTCTTGGAAGAAACGATATGTTGGAGACATGGCTTAGCCACAGCCCAACGGATGTTTCCAGAATAAAACTTTCGGCTGAAGAGTGAAAGTGTCATTCTGTAAACGTCCCTTGGGCTGTGGCTAAGCCATGTCTCCACCATATCCTTTCTTCCAGGAGTGCTAGTCTTGCAAGTTTCGCAGGAAAGCTTCTGTCAAGTGTGGAAAGTAGGAGGCGAGGTTCTTGCAGAAGTAAAGTTGTGAAGACGGACCGTGAGTGGTGTTGAGATAGCTCAGTGGTAGAGCGCATGCCCGCGGTAGACGAAGGTCCCAGGTTCGAGTCCTGGTTCCGGCACACAATTTTAATCTGCCAGGAAGTTTCATTCTCTAACCTTACATTTGAAAAACCTACGATTAAGGCTACATCTCTTTCCCCTGCAGTTTTACACTTCAGCCAATGTGTAGGGAAGTAAACAGAGTAACTGGGGCTAACGGTGAAGTACAGGGTCGTAGCAGAAGTACAACTACTTTGTGGCATGTGTGCCGCAGTGCCACATGTTCCGACTCAACGAGTTAAATGAAGACTGTGTGTTATTGATGGATGAAATTGCCATTAGAGGAAACGTTACGCATTTCAGACTGTGTGGTCAGTCAACAACTCGAGTCGGCTTCTGCAGCCGAGCGAGGCCACGAGACTCCGCGAAGAGGCTCGGCCGAGCCAAAGCCGGAGACCCTGACACCGGGTGCGGCCTGCCAGCCGCGACAGGGCAGCACACACTGCCGTGCGGCGCTCAGCACGTTCCACCTGTCGCAGCGCTGCCACGCGTCCCGAACTGTGTTAGCTAAGAGGCGTGTAAGCACTGTCAAACAGACCACTTTTTTTCTTTTTAAGCATAAGGGACTTAACTACGGGGTCATCAGTCCCTAAAATTTCAAACTACTTATGAACTACTTACGAACTAGGACGGCACAAATATCCATGCCCGAGGGGGGATTCGAACCCCTGCCGTAGTGACCGTGCAGACCCTGACTGGAGCGCCTCAGTCCCCTCGGCCACCAAACAGACCACTTTTTCTGTAGCGCCCACGGGCACTCCAGCACATCTTTCCGGAATAACGGTCTTGCAGCGACCACAACGGCAGTTCCCGTCGGCCAGAGCTGGCCATCTCTTCCGACTCTAACGACGGGAAGTTACAACGTTTTCTTACTTTATTACTTCTTTCTCAACTCACGGGCCGGCTGCACTGCAGTTCCTAGGCAGCTCTCGTCGGCGTACCAGCGAAGAAGACGACGACATCGTAACGCGCAATTAGGCTTCGTTGAAGATTACCGTTCGTGAATATAATCCCGTTCCTGTCAGCCTCCCGAAAACTCGTTGTCGTTATTCTGAATGCCCCGCAGTAAAGAGCGGCGCCCGTGTTTTGTAAGAAAGAAAGGATATGGTGGGCTCGTACGGAAGCATATAGGCATTATTTTTTTCCTCGTTCTATTTCGGAGTGGAATACGAAAGGAAATGCCTAGTAGTGGTACAGTGTACCATCCGCCACGCACATTACGGTGGATTGCGGAGTATGTATGTAGATGTATGTCTTGTTTCGGTTCCTGGTGTAACACACCAGTCAGAAATAAAGACCCTTTGTGAACTTCCACGAGAACTAGTACCTTTAGGATGCGGTCACCAACATTTCAGTTGCTTGTGTGCATTTTGGTGTCAATAGCCCTGTCACAAACTATTTTCTCTTAGTCATCCTCTAAGGTAGTACCCTGCTAAAGGCTCTGTGGTAGATCGGACTTCAAAGATGAAGTCAATAGAGCTGAAGCTCTCTCTTGTGACTCCGTCCACTTTCCATCGATGTTTTTACGGAACTTACCGTAGGTGCCGAAGCAGAAATGCAGTTCTTTTTTCTTCTGAGACGGTTCATATCTTATACAGAACAATATGTTCATTCAGATCATAAATTTAATACATAAAACCAAAAAAGTACGAACAAACGAAATATAAATGATCAGTTCCTGAACTGATAAAAGAGTATACGTACTTAGAAACTTTCCGTTGTTACTACAAAATATTTAGCAGCTTGTATAGAATAAAAAATCTCGTTATTACACGCGGGATTGGTTCAAGAATGTAGAATTCGGCACTTATACGAAAATGCCGAGAGAGAAAAACTGTAAACAGTGCTATGGTGAGATACATTTTACATGTACAGAGTGACCCCCGACATCTCTGGAACAATAATAGATGCTGAAATACGGCTTTCATGGGTATGATCGTAAGAAAGAGGATTGTGGAAGAAGTATTATGAGACAGCCTGAAACGTAAACAAATAATATTTTCAACACAAAGTTACCTTTTTTAATGCAAACTCCATATTATTTCTTATGCAATCAATAGCATTAAAACTTTCAAAATGGATGGCGTTGGTTGCTTCGCAATACGTCAATTACTTCCAGATAAAATGCGAAGCAAGTTGACTTAGAAATAAATGGAACGCCCAACTATAATGGTGCTTTCGGATAATATCTGGGAAGAGCGAAAAGTAAAGTATAATAAACAGCTAGGAGATGCCACACCCCACGTGTCCGCTTCTGGTGTATGCATACGATGACGAATATTCCCTTCCACTGTAGGTTTTTGTTTTCTTTCCAATCAGGGGAGGATAATTTCCCGGAACTTTTCGTTACTCGAGGCTTATCACGTCCTGTGGTCTAATCGAAGCATCACACAGAAAGTGGAACTCTTTCAAACGGCATACAATGCGCTAGTGGCAGAAGTGAAATAGCAGACTGGGAAGTCGGCAGTGAGGCAGCAGAGCGCTTCATTAAAACGAGACACAGAGCAGGGCAGGGCAGAGCAGGGCAGGGCAGGCGACTTCCGCCCGTAATCACCCCCCACGTTAAATATAACGCGCCGCACAGCAGGCCGCCGCCCGGCTCCTAATAACGCCACCTAACGAACTCCACGCAGATCAAAGGCCACGGCGCTGACGAGTTCGACGTCTGTCTGCCGCCTCGCTACAAATCATTACTTCGACGAACAAAAGACGTCGTATGCTACACTCGAGTATATGTGAAAAATGCACTGCCATAGACAAAAGTACTTTTTCATAAAATGCATTTTTATAAAAACCATCAGCTGTTTATTAAAAACCTTATTCATCTACTAGTTTCGGTCATGGACCATCTTCAAGGATAAAAAGGTGTTAACAGAGAATGGTAAAATACATCAAATAAAATAATACAACTGAGATAAACAGGAGTCAGTACAGTACAGTATTTTACCATTCTCTGTTAACACCTTTTTATCCTTGAAGATGGTCCATGACCGAAACTAGTAGATAAGGCTTTTAATAAACAGCTGATGGTTTTTATAAAAATGCATTTTATGAAATATATTACGGCTGTTGACTCTCGCCTCACCAAAGCATTCAAAAGTACTTTTCAGTTTCTAGTTCCATCAGTTAGCTGTTTTTTTTTTTTTTTTTTTTTTTTTTTTTTAAAAAAAAAAAAAAAAAGCAAACGAGTCAGCAGCAAAAGGAGGGTGTTTCGCGCTTCAAATCATTTGGCTCGGCATGTGATCAGTAGATATAACACGTGCTAAACTCTAAAATCTGCTGGTTTCCAATAGGAAAGAGAAAAAGAGGGATAATGGAGAAAGGAGTAGGAGTGCAGTAGTCGATTGTTATACTCCGCCACTTTAACACAAATAAAGTTCCACTGATGTTACAAAATTTATTTCAAACAGTTCAATCTGTACACAACAAAACAAATTGAATAAACTGGTTCTTGCATTCTGAAAACAGACACGCAACAGGAAGTCTGCTAATAAGTAGTGGCGTTACAGTCTGTGACAAGGTTCATAAACGCCAAAAAGGCAAACAGAACTTCCCATAGCGTAGCGAAGAGTCCAGTCCGGTAAGTGGTCAGTATCCGGTTTCCTCTCGAAGAGCCCAAGCACGGTCCGTCGTAATCCTCGATCGGAGGCAGAGTCGTAGACACTTCCCAGGCGAGACGAGAACTGCTGGAAGTGTGTTTCTTTTTTCTTTATTGTGTTTTATGCCAGTACACTGGCAGGCTGGCAACAGCACTATAGGCCACTCTTCAGCCGAGAGTAATAAAAGACATATAGGAGTTAAGAATTAAAATACATGATAGGAGATAAAACAACTGAGATACAGTGACATAGACAAGGCGACAGTTTGGAGTACATTACAATAGACAGATGATTAAAACCACATTTAGTTAGTTAAAAATGATGAGCCACGGTGATCTAAAAAGACATGTAGGACGACAACAACTCAGGACGGCGAGTACACGGAGACAATAATTAAAACACACGGTGCGACGCTTGTCTGATTGCGGTGGACGCAGTTAAAAAAAAACATACACTTCACTGGAGCACAGCACACAACACTTGAGGTAGCACTGTTAAAACTGTCGGTCCAGGACCCCGAGAAGGGGGGAGGAGGAGGGAAGCGGTAGGGAGGAGCCGTAGGGACTCCAGGGAAGGGAGGGGGTAGCCAATCGGGGGAGGAGTTTGAGGAAGTTAAGGTGGGAGAGGGATTTCTGTCGGACAGTGCGGAGGTGGGGGGTCCAGGAAAGGTTACGGTCGAGGGTGAGGCCAAGGTGCCGGCCGCGGTGGCCGAGGTGACTGAGGCGCTCCAGTCACGGTCAGCACGGCCACTACGGTCGGGGGTTCGAATCCCCCCCTCGGGCATGGATATTTGTGCCGTCTTTAGTCTTAGCTAGTTCTTAAGTAGTTTGTAAGCTTAGGGACTGATGACCTCGTAGTTAAGTCCCGTAAGTTGTACAAACATTTGATTTGATTTGAGGCCAAGGTACTTCAGGGTGGGGGTGTGGCGGATAGGGCGGTTGTGGAGGGTAAGGTAGAAATCGTGGAGACGGATTTGTCAGAATTGACGGAGAGGAACCGTCGGTTACACCATGAGGCGAACTCGGTGAGGTGGGACTGGAGCAAAAACTGGGAACGGGTAAGAAAGGGGACGAGAGCTAGGAAGGCGGTGTCGTCAGCATATTGTAGGAGATAGTCGGGAGGCTCGGGTTGGGGCATGTCGGCGGAGTAGATGAGATAAAGGAGATGAGATAGGACAGAGCCTTGGGGCAGGGGTAGAGGGGTAGAACAAACGGGAGTCGGAGTTGCAGACAGTGACAGGGAAGGGGCGGCGGGTGAGGAAGGAAGCAATGAGGCGGACGTAATTAATAGGAAGGGCGTAGAACTGGAGCTTGAATAGGAGACCGGAATGCCATACACGGTCGTAGGCTTTTTGGATATCGAGGGAGACAAAAATTGAGGAGCGACGGGAATTGAGTTGGACAGATAGGAGATGAGTTAGGCGAAGGAGCTGGTCATCGGCAGAGAAGCTGGAAGTGGCTCTGTGGCTCGCTTATATTGACAGGTTCGGCCAATCGTTACGTTTGTTGTCAGTAGTGCTCACTCTTGTGGGGAAGGAAGCGCCGTCTAGATGGCTCGTATCGATTGTGGTGTGTATGCGCTGCCGCTAGCCCAGCAGACGAAGCGTTCTCTCGCGGCCGCAGTGGATCTCCTTGGTGCGGCGTCAGCGATGCTGGCTGCGTGGTGTGGCGCGTGGGCGGCGGCGGATACGACATCGACCAAATATACATACTGACGAGCGAAAGAAATCAGTGTAGGCAAACACAAATATGCACACACTCAGAGAACGACGCAGGCGTTGCATCGTTTACTGCTGACACAGTGTCAGGTTGATACGATTTAAGTCATCTGAACGTGGTGTTATAGTCGGCGCACGAGAGATGGGACACGGTATCTCTGAGTTAGCGATGACGTGGGGATTGTCCGCTGCGACCATTTCAGAGTACGCCGTGAATATCGGGAGTCCCGTAAAATATCAACTCCCCGACATTGGAGCGGCCGGAAAAATATCCTGCAAGAACTGGACCAAAGGTGACAAGACAATTGTTCAACGTGACAGAAGTGCAACCCTTCAGCAAACTGCTGCGGATTTCAATGCTGGGCCATCAACAACGGTCAGTCTCCGAACTTTCCAACGAAACATCACCGATATATGCTTTCTTTGTCGAGGGCTCGCTCGTACATCCTTCCTGACTACACAATACAAAGCTTTACCTCTCATCTGGGTCCATAAATACCGCTATTGGACTATTAATAACTGGAAACATGTTGCCTGGTGTGAGTAGTCTCGTTTCACCTCCATGTCAGCAGGGAACTGTTCGAGCTGGTGAAGACTCTGTAATGGTGTGGGGCGAGTACAATTGGAGTGATGTGAGAACCCTGATACGTCTGCATAGGAGTCTGACAGGTGACATGTGCGTACGCATCCTAGTGATCAGCTGATCACATGCATCCAGTAATATCCATTACGCATTCCGGTGGACTTGGGCAATTTCAGCAGGACAATACGACACTACACACGTCCAGAATTGCAACAGATTAGCTCCAGGAACACACTTCTTTCTTTAAACACCTCCGCTGGGCACTAAACTCCCCATACATAAATATTACTGAGCGAGTCCAGCGTTCTTACCATTTCACAACCACATTCTGTTAGATAGTTTAAGTCTGGTGGGAATGAGTGTTCAAATGTTTGTAAATTTATGGGCCTTAACTACCCTGATCATCAGTCCCTCGGCTTACAAACTACTTTAACGTACGCTAAAGACAAAACACACACACACACACACACACACACACACACACACACACACACACACCCGACGAAGAGCAACCGCGCGCTCCGTAGCAAGGCGCCTATATTGCTTGGCCATTCCTCCGCGGCCGGTGGGAAGATGAAAAGAATTTCTGGTCAAGTGAGTACACGCGGTTATTAACACAAAATAAAACAGATGTAAACCTACAGTAGGGCTAATAAAATATGAAAATAGCAATGGAGATAACATACTATGGGCAGTAAAGTGAAAGCATTATAGTAGCCAACACAGTAACCGACACCCATCACATTAGTACAGGTTTATATACGACCTAGCTCAGCAGAAGAGGACAGTGAGGGGAAAAAACTTATGATGAGATTAGTAAAACTTATTTACATACTTCAGGGAGAAGAAAACTTGATTGTATTGGGTGAGTTGGGTTGGGTTGTTTGCTTGGGATAGGGGGATTAAACTACTGAGGTTATCAGTCCCCCGGTGGGGAGGGGAAGGAGTGAGGATAGGATATGAGGGGAAGGTGACAGGAAATGCATGGTGGGAAGTAAAGAAGGAAGGAAGGCTGCATTAGCTCGGGACCCCGTGCTCGCCACGCACGTGCTCACGAAAGAACCATGAGTCCCCTCAGGAGTTGAGTTGGGTGACTACAATTCGATAGTCACAGGAGGAAGGGAATGGGAAAAACTGGATTCGGGAAAAGAAATGAAGGTGCCACACGGGAATGGCCGTGCTGTCTGGGATGCCACGTTACGGATCTCGCGGTCGCTTGCGGCCGAAGTTACACTCCTCCATCAGGCGTGTGTGAGTGTTGTCCTTGACGTAAATTACTTCTAGTTTGTACGAGCAGGGACGGATGACCTCAGTAGTTTGGTCCATTAGGTTTAGAAACGTTTCAACATTTGAAAGAGAAAGATGCCTCAAGGTTTCGGACCGGATAGATTTCGAAACAGTTTTCGGAATGTAACACGTAACCAGAGCAACCTTTATCATTTTGCAGGAGAGAAGGAAGCTTAGGGTTTAATGTCCGGTCGATAGCATGGTCATTAGAAACGGAGCATACTAATGGAGTTTTGGGGAAGGATGAGGAAGGAAATCGACCGTGCCGTTTAAAAGGAAGCATCCCGGCATTTGCCAGGAGTAATTTGGGAAAATCACAGAGCCGGCCACGGTGGCCGAGGGGACTGCGTCGCGCCAGTTACGGTCTGCACGGCCACTACGGTTGGGGGTTCGAATCCCCCCTCGGGCATGGATATTTGTACCGTCGTTAGTGTTAGCTAGTTCATAAGTAGTTTGCAAGTTTAGGAACTGATGACCCCGTAGATAAGTCCCATAAGCTATACAAACATTTGAATTTTTTTTTAAACCACAGAATACGTGTGGATGGCCGGAGGCCGTACTCAACCACCTTTATCGCCAATACCAGTGTGCTAACCAATGCGCGACCTCGTTCGGTGTAACTTGTTCGTTATGAATTGTACAGGACTTAATCTCTATCTACGGATGATAGGAAAATTATACAACCCATCCCAGTGCTGCATAAATAAAATGGGTTGGAAGCGTTGTCAGGATGGAAGGCGGAGCGGTGAAGGCTTGTGGGCGCCCTAGGAAAGTGTGGCTGAACGGCAAATAAAAGATAGAATTCAAGTAAATATTTGGTATATTCTGAAATACGGAATACATGGCGGGACTCGCCCTGGGAACGGATGCAATGAATGAAGGCCAGTCTAAACGGATTAGAAAATGGGAAAGGATAATGGTTACGGTTCACACAGTTGGTGGCTGATGCCGAACAGCCGCTAGGCGGGAGCGGACGGCATGCGGCCGTTCGCCCCGCACAGAGGCCGGACCTCTGGAGTGCGTCTGCTCTGCACGAGAACTCAAACTGAAGAGAGCCAAGGAACTGATTCTCGCACCTCGGAGACCTCCAGCAGTAGCTCACGTGATCAAACGTGGGTGTCTGCTATTGGCTCCACGGTAGCATGGAAACGTCAGTAGTTTCAGCACGGACGCCAGAAGGGTGGCGTGATTTTAGCATCAGCATTCATTACTGGTTCTGGCCGGCTCTGTCCTGCAAGGTGGACAGGCTTGGTCACGTTGTCAAGGCTTATGTCGTGGCAGAAGAACACTTGTAAAACGTAGGCGAAGTTTTGAAATAAAATTTTTGAATTTTTTCCCTAACCTATTTTAGACTGGCTGGTCATCCTGTACATTCCCTCCCCCTTCCCTAGAAGTGGTGACTCACAAAGTTTACATGGACGCCAGACACTCCTGGGAAGAACGGGTTGCCCGAAAGGGGACTTAGTAACTAAGGGAGGATTCTGTTACAATTCCAACTCATTTAGTGTGAATGTTAGGGGAGTTACATGTAGTCGCATTTGGTTTTCAGGTAAACAACAAAATTAGGAAATGGCATAACTCTTCAGAAATTTGTAGAACAATGAATTCAATAAGGTGAAAATTTCAAACCATTTAACAGATGAATGGAATGTTACATTTCAAATTAAAGCTTGTTTCAAATGTTACGTGTCATTACTAAATTCTGTGAAATCAAAGTGTAGACACTGGCCGAACTTAATCAGCACGGGTCTTGCAATAGTTACAGATGCTCCTAGAAATGTGTAGATGTTTGTGTTGTTTGGCAAATATTAATCTCGTTGTTAAACAGTTTAACAAATGTAAAAATCACACAACAAATTGTATTATTATAAGAGGATTAATGCATCTGGCTAACAAACATATTGGATCACATTACTGCACAAAATTTAAATAAGTTTTCCTTCACTGAATCACGGTGTAAAATATAGTAAAGTAAGAGACTCAATGGAATCAACCCAATGGAAACGGACAAATACACACCATTTTAAAATGCTTATACTCAGACAAAGGCTATGCTTTCCATAGATTAACAAAGAGTTAATAAATTGGTATAAATATAAATTAGATTGTAATTGTAATCTCAGAAAAGAAAGCCACACAAAGAGGTAATATTGGCTTTAACTTAATTAACTGATCAACTATGTTTAAGTAACAAACTTTTCTAAAACCAGTAACATCACTTATTACATAAAATTTTGTGGAAGTGACAAAATACACTATGCAATTGAAAATTAAATTCGTGGGATTAAAAGTTTTTTCAACAATGGGATAGAAGTAAGGAAGTAAAATATGGAAATAAAACAGAGGTTTTATCTACCTTAGTTCTCAGCATAATCCACAAGGTCTAAAAATATAAATTGGTACATAATGCTTAATTATTCACTTTGAAATATTGGAAGTTGCTTAAAAGGGAACAATCCTTCCAAACAGGTCATATAGGAACTCTACACAATAACATTACCACTAAATCAAAGTCGCATTTCGAAAGTGATTATTACACAATCGACCTCAATTGTTGCCAACAGCAAACTCAATATGGGTGTCTTAACTTTGTATAAAACACTGCAAGAACTAAATTACTTGAAACACTGACAAGTGCAGAAAAAAGGATATTCTTAAAAATAGTTATAATAATTTCTTGGGTAAAAAGTAAGGATTTTCCTCCAACATAGCTGCTTTTAATAAGCGTCTATAATCATTAGGCAGAAGAAGAGTTATTAGTGTTTATCACAAAATTAACGAATTCTTATAGAATTTCATAAGGCGTATCACTTGTGAACCTCAATTGGTATTATTTCATTAATCACCAGTGTTGAGATACTTCGCGCGTAAATGCAGCTTACGCGGCACGGGAACTGTTTGTAAACAAATACAACTGTCAGACGCGCACGTGGTGCGTAGCGCGGTAGGGGAGGTGATAATCAGAAAAGTATAATGGCTGCCAGCGGTAGGCGGGGGGAGAGGAGAGATGTCTCGGCTACACGCACGGTGTGAGGGGAGAGAGGCTGGGGACACGTGATAGGCAGGTGGCGTGAGGAGGGGGGGAGTGGTGGAGCGGCTACAGCTGATCGCAACAGCCTTGAAGGAGGCAGGTGGTCTAACGTCAGGTGACGGCGTATTAGCACGCGCCTTAACAATGCAAGGAAATAGGATTCTGGCGGCAATTCGCAAAGGTGCACTTAAAATAAGAACACGGCAGTACAATAACATCGGCTACGAACAGTGGATAAAATAAATAACGTATCAGAGACTTGGAAATGAATTTCGTTCAAATGGATGGAAAGGATGTTAAATTCAGTTTGATACGTAATGGATAAAGATCAGGCGGTTAAAGTACACATATTAAAATTTCAATACGTCTCGAGGCTTCTATGCGTTGAATTTTAGCAGGCACAGGGTTCCAAAACGTTGGCCATTCGTTTTGAGAATCTGTCATTTGCATAAATATCGTAACATGGTAGCTCTAGAATGACGAAATTGTACATATAGTCTCTAAGTTTCGGTTGAATTGACACTAGTTAAAGCCAGAAAACAGGATGTGGGTTTAAATTTTATGAAGAAATGCTGGAGGAAACAAGTCGGGTCGGTTGATTTTAAGAATTAAAAAGCGCGCAATTAATTTTTAATTCTTATAATCACAAACTCCAGACTTTGACAGGCTCTAAAAGGTCTCAAAGAAATGAGGTAGCACAGGAAAGGCAAACCATAACCGAATCACTGTAACAATTGGAAATGTAAATGCTAAATAATGGTTTGCTGTCAATGGAAGCAAACAGCATAAATTCGGTAACATAAGGCTCCACATTATAGATTTGGTAACAAAACGTGATACTTCACAATGACATAAGAAGGGATAAATCGTTAATGGTAGCATAATCTTAACTCTTCCTCAATTAATGACAGTATAGTTAAAATTCTCAAGGATAATTAAGATACTCTAAAAATACAAGTGTGAACTCGACGGACATACGTCTGGAAAACCTTACTCACTATTAAATCTTACGAAAATCTATATTACGAGTGACTGGAGCACATTGTAATTGATACTTCATGCTTAATAATGTGGTGCTTTGAAAGAGAACAGGATTTACTAATGTCTGGGTTACTCATCACTGCAAAATAGCACTCGATCTCGCTATACGGAATAAGGACAACATATCATTACTATTTATACATCTTAGCACATTATAAGTACCTCTCTTGGAGTACTGGATACAAATTGTTTACACATCAACTTAGACTGTCTCTGGCCGTTACAACTGGAAATAACTTCTCATAATTCTGATGTGCGTTGTGTTTCACGTACATTTATTGCCAAGGTACTGGCACAGAAAACATAATGGAAACTGCTTCGGAAGTTTCGGAATCTGACAAAGAAAAGGTGTGTATGACATAAAACAGGAGGTATATAGAATCGGAATGGCAGCAATAGAAATAAAGAAAAAGTGGTTTTTCTTGGTCTTCTCGCTATGTGCAACAGTTTTCTTCTTTAAACTTCTCTTGCGGATTTTACGCTCACAGGCGGTACTCATGACTCACCGTGTGGCAGCTACATATAGGCTCCTTTACATCGGCTAAAACATTACTCACTTTAGCTGCCCTCTGAAGGGTAACAGCTTGAAAGGCTTTCTCTTGCACGCCACTTAAGGTGCAGTAGGGATTCGGGTATCTCTCAAAGGCTATCTTATCACATCTCAACCAGGCTTCTCTTCGGTAAAACATTTTCGAATCAACAAGATTCACATTTCGTGCCCTGAAGCACACTGTTGTCACATGCTTTGGCAACCAGTTTGCGAAAACTACCACTTTTACGGAAGGAAAAGCTCATACAGAAAGAAATATGTAGGAGGGAAAAGAGAAACATACAGAAAGTAGAGAAGGGCGGGGCGAAAGTTGAAATCTTGGGTTTACAATGTAGTTTATCGACACAGCGTTCTAACGGTTCCGACGGTTTCAGACGTTAATCGTGTGTACGACTGTTTGTGCGGCTGCGGACTTCAGTCTAAACTCGTCAGCAAATCTGGTAGACACAACCACGATTGAAAACTTTTTGTTTGTGGTTTTTCTTTTAAGACCTCAACGCTGGTATTGCGTCGGTGTTTGATCTTAAAACAAAAGCACACATCCTTCAAGATTGAGAATTTCACACTTCTCCCTTGTACCAATGATTTTTCAATTTCTGCCAGACGCGGCTTGGAGGGGGGTATGCCTTGCTTTTACCCATCACGTCTGTGGAGGGCGGAAATTTACTTTCATTTACGGCACGGAAAATATTGATAGGAAAGATCAAGTGGAAGAAACATCACAACAATTCTGTCACTGTGGACGCCAGGCTACATTTTACTAGGGTTAGTGAAAAACCTTTGTCAAAAATCATAAAACTGTGTCATTAGACATGCTACAAATTAATTAAAAATGAAACTTCCATACTTCCGGCAATGCTCAAACTTGAGTAATATAAGGAAAAGAGTATTATTCTCTACTATAACTGCAACATTAACTAATCCAGTCACTCGGGGAAAGTTAATACTCAAATTATTCTATTACGCGGAGGCACCTCGGAACAGAAGGAAATAGATGATACAGTATCAGTCTGTACTTATCCGTCGGAACGTGGTGTGGCACGGTGCTGTACGACGGTGCACAGCAGGCGGGGGCGGCAGCTGGGCGGCTGGCGATGTTCGGTCGCACGCGCACGACGCGCGCGTGGCTTCGACGTGGGCGGCGTGAGCGGCAGCAAGTGGGTCTCACTGCTACGGGTTGCGGTGGTTTGGACCCGTTATGGAGCCATCTTCGTCTGCTTGGCAGGATACGTGGGGCGGCGTCTCATCCTCACAGCACTTACGGACGGACGGCGCCGGTAGGCGACGTATGTGGGCGGCGGCAGCGGCAGCGGCAGGTGGGCCGCGCCAACCGGGATACGGCACTTACATGCCTTCGGTGGGCCGAAACAGTAGTACGAACGCGAAGCGTAACTTTTTACGCCTCGTGCGCGCAGGTGAGCTGCACACGTGTTGTAGTGCACGGCGAAGTCGGCGGTCAAATGCGGCAGGTCGCGCGTCACCTAGCGCACACGTGCGCTGCGGCAGGCAGGCGAGCGGCGTTGGACTTGGCACTCGGCACGGAATGTGCAGATGCAGCGGCGGCTAGGATGTCACGGCGGCGGTGCCGTGCCTCGGCGGGATAGCGGCTGTCTACCAGCCACACAACATAATGTGAACCAAATTTTGCGGCCACCCTAAGGGCCGAAAGGTGGGTTATCGATCCCACTTCTGACACCAAATTGTACAGGACTTAATCTCTATCTACGGATGATAGGAAAATTATACAACCCATCCCAGTGCTGCATAAATAAAATGGGTTGGAAGCGTTGTCAGGATGGAAGGCGGAGCGGTGAAGGCTTGTGGGCGCCCTAGGAAAGTGTGGCTGAACGGCAAATAAAAGATAGAATTCAAGTAAATATTTGGTATATTCTGAAATACGGAATACATGGCGGGACTCGCCCTGGGAACGGATGCAATGAATGAAGGCCAGTCTAAACGGATTAGAAAATGGGAAAGGATAATGGTTACGGTTCACACAGTTGGTGGCTGATGCCGAACAGCCGCTAGGCGGGAGCGGACGGCATGCGGCCGTTCGCCCCGCACAGAGGCCGGACCTCTGGAGTGCGTCTGCTCTGCACGAGAACTCAAACTGAAGAGAGCCAAGGAACTGATTCTCGCACCTCGGAGACCTCCAGCAGTAGCTCACGTGATCAAACGTGGGTGTCTGCTATTGGCTCCACGGTAGCATGGAAACGTCAGTAGTTTCAGCACGGACGCCAGAAGGGTGGCGTGATTTTAGCATCAGCATTCATTACTGGTTCTGGCCGGCTCTGTCCTGCAAGGTGGACAGGCTTGGTCACGTTGTCAAGGCTTATGTCGTGGCAGAAGAACACTTGTAAAACGTAGGCGAAGTTTTGAAATAAAATTTTTGAATTTTTTCCCTAACCTATTTTAGACTGGCTGGTCATCCTGTACAGAATTGTTGTTGGTTAAAACTGAAGCGACAACAGAATGGTAGGTAAGATATGCCACCTGCAAAATCTGAAGGAATCTGAGGTGGTTGACAGTTACACAGGGAGCTTTGGCGCGACGACCGATTGAAACAGGGCAAAGTGGCACAGTACCACATGAATTAGTAGCTTTGAGATATGAAATAGTGAAGGCAGTAGGGCAACAAACAGATAGAAATGCAAGACCTAGTACAAATCTTTGGAAGTGACACAAGATACTGAATTTAATTGATAGAAGGAGATGTAAAATTACAGCAAAGGAAGCACGGAAAACGGGTAAAAATGATAGGAAGTGGAAATTGACTAAGCATAAGTAGGTAGAAGACAAAATAATATATAAGTAGGGGAAAGATAGATAAGCACTGTGGACTGACTACAGATACAGAAGCGTCGGCTTACGTTCCCATTACTGTGGTGCACAGGGAGGTAAACATGAACCGCGGTACAGGGAACGGGCATAGTTGGTATCAAAATAAGTTACTTGTTACAGCTGTCTGTAGGATGTGATTCGTTGGCTAACAGTTTGTAATGTTTATTAGGTTCTTAAGTAATTACATTTCATTCTACCACTTCCAAACAAGATACACAGCTTTTCAACATTACGATGTATGGGGGTTCTGCTCGCTGAAACATTATTCTGCTGGGGCGTCGTGGTAGAAATGAATACTCGTAGATAAAATTTTTCCACTTCTTTAATTTGCAATCAAACTGCTTCTCCACCAAAACATTAAAACTTCAAAACATATACAAAGCATCAGAACTTAGCCTGTAGTACTTCCATTTCAAGACACAGACTGACATAGCTTCCAGAGAACTTGACAAACGACAAACTCCAACGCCCCCACGCAAGGCGGTGAGGCAAACATATAACATCGACAATAATGGCATTACATTACGCATTGTTCATAACAATTGAATACACTAACTTACAATTAAGGAACACAAAAGTAAAACATTTCATGTACACAAAAATAATCACAATATAAAATGAAAACTATACATACAATAATTTTAGATGACTCATATCTTTTTAAGTCGTAATCTTATACTTTTTTGTGTATGACAACAAAGTGCAGTGTTAAATGTCAATTAATTAGTTAATGAGTACATCATACATGTTCCTAACATATATTGAGCTATCAAATGTCTTGGAAATTCTGAAAATAGGTTCAAAATCTCACGTCAGTCAGTATATACAAAGGATCACAACATTGAAATTTCGACTATTACATTAATTAACACACTCAACTGGTCTACACAACTTGTTTATGAGCCTAACCTATATACAATGCTATTTATTTTCATTTCTTTTTGTTTTTCACAAAAGTTTTTACAATTCGTCTGTTCAAGTCCTTAAATAACATACAATGGCGAAACTATTGTTTATAGAACTGTCTGGAAAGCAAATATATGAATCTCTTAATTAATGAAATCTATCACTTGCTTTAATCACAGTATCACCAAGACACTGTCCTTCACTGATTCCTAGGCTGGCTATTTCGTTTTTAACTAACTTCACACGCAACATTTAACACTATTGAACCACACGATTCCTGGTCCGACGCAGACGGTATCGTACGATAACACTGAGATGAGAGGGCCGGCAGTATCATCACAAGTTAGTTATCGTCGTTACTGGCTTTCGTGTTTAGATAACGGTGCGAGTTTCAGGAACACAATTACCATTTTTGAAATTGCAAGCAGCTGTGACAGCTATCCCATATATTACTCTCCGAATGCTGTTATTGAGGCAACCTTGACGGAGGGCGAGAGCGCCTGCCGAAAGGACTTTAAAGTGTGTTTTCGTCGCCCAGTACCCAAAACTTTACACGACAATTTCGCTTACTACTGGTGCTAATTCCGTTGCGCCACGGACTATACAGCGTCTTGCGGTGCGAACACGGGCACATGTAGATGTCGCCACGTTTTTAAACGTAATTTCGACACTCGCAATCACCCTCTGATCGTGGGGTACCGAGGGCACAAGGCCAACACCACCTAGAGAGAAGGCGCGGCGCTCTCGTGTGACGTCAGGCAGAGGTGGTGCGCGCGCATAGCCAACACCACGTAGAGACAAGGCCTTACGTCTCTCTGACCAGGCCGCGACCGCCAGCTTACTGGCTGGGGGCCAAGGCCTGGTCAGAGAGACGTAAGGCCTTGTCTCTACGTGGTGTTGGCTATGGGCGCGCACCATCTCTGCCTGACGTCACACGAGAGCGACGCGAGGCCCACGAGAGAGACAGGCCGCGGCGCGCACGTCATATCACGTGATCAAGTGAGGCCTGAGCCGGTGCGATCGCTAGCGGATTGGCTATCCAGTATGAGGCAGTGGGCTGTGCCCCAGCGGCCGGCCAATGTGCTAGCGATCGCGGCGGCTCAGGCCTCACTTGATCACGTGATATGACGTGCGCGCCGCGGCCTGTCTCTCTCGTGGGCCTCGAGAGCGCCGCGCCTTCTCTCTAGGTGGTGGTGGCGGCAAGGCGTGGAGCTGTAGTGCAGACGTCACTGCAGCTCGCGCCGTGCGCTTGTTGGGCAGAGAGAGAGAGAGAGAGAGAGAGAGAGAGAGAGAGAGAGAGAGAGAGAGAACCACTGGGGCCAGGTGGCGGCAGACTGCGCCCCGCAGGTCGTAAAACTGCCGCAGTATAAAGCCCGCGGCTGATGACAGCGAGCGTCTCCACCTGCCAAGCCACGAGGAGCGCAACACAGCGACACGCCTTAATACGTGTAACCAACACTGTATCTTTAGCACACTCCACCTTGTAAATAAAAGCAACATTATTGCTTACGTAAGATTTCAAAAAAAAAAAAAAAAAAAAAAAAAGTTCAAATGTTTGTAAATTATCGGACCAAACTGCGTGGTCATCAGTCCGTAGCTTACAAACTACTTAAACCTAGGTAAACTAACCTAAGGATAAACACACACACCCATGCCACAGGGAGGACTCGAACCTCCACGGCGAGCAACCGCGCGCTCCGCAGCGAGATGCTTTAGACCGCTCGGATACTCCACCGCGGCCTAAGATTTCGTACGGTGCATGGCGGGGGGTATGTATTATCATGGACGATTGTGAAATCCGTATATCACTGTAACGTGCATGAGGAAGAGTATCTTGCAATGAACTTCGACACTGTTTCATCGACCGCCGTTGAAGTTGGTAAATATATGTAATTTTTCATAGGCAGGAGAAGGAGAAGATTTACTCAGACAGGCAGGATCGGTAGAGAAATGGCAAGATGCACAGAAAGACAGGGATGTGGTAGGAGATGACTAGAGGCGGAGGTTGGGTGAAGGGAATGGTGGACTTGAGAGAGAACAGATGAACAGAGAGAGTGGGAGGAGCAGATGACAGAGAGAGAGGAACGAGTAGCACAACATTCACTGAGGATCATTACACAAGGGCTGCATAAAAAATGACGAGAACTGTTATTTTTCTCTGAAATAACTGTAGTGATACATGTACTTAAAGTTACACACCTTCATGATAATAGCCACATTATTTATGTCCGGAATGCGTCGTATATTATTACTCATCTATTCTGTGGATGACACGTATTGCCGGCCGCGGTGGCCGAGGGGACTGAGGCGCTCCAGTCACGGTCTGCACGGCCACTACGGTCGGGGGTTCGAATCGCCCCTCGGGCTTGGATATTTGTGCCGTCCTTAGTAGTAGCTAGTTCATAAGTAGTTTGTAAGTTTAGGGACTGATGACCCCGTAGTTAAGTCCCATAAGCTTTACAAACATTTGAAACATTTGATGACCCGTATTGACCGCATTATGGCGTGGAAGTTGCACCGGATCCCACGCTGTCGTTCTGTCACTTTGTCAAAGATATCGCAAGCAGAGCGATTTATGTCGGGTGGGTGCGGTGGAAGTTGAAGAATCTGCCATTGTCACCGGCGCAAGAGATCCTGGACAGCAGCAGCGGTGTGGCATTCTGCATGAGAATACCAGCTCCAAATTAAACAGCCTCACTGGCGCAACAACCAAGAATAGAAATATGCACTCATAACTGTCGAGCAGTTGACATCTAGATCTGCAGTAAAACGAAATACACTACTAGACATTAAAATTCCTACACCAAGAAGAAATGCAGATGATAAACGGGTATTCATTGGACAAATATATTATACTATAACTGAAATGTTATTACATTTTCACGCAATTTGGGTACATAGATCCTGAGAAATCAGTACCCAGAACAACTACCTCTGGCCGTAATTATGACCTTGATTCGCCTGAGCATTAGTCAACAGACCTTGGATGGCGTGTACAGGTACAGATGCCCATGCAGCTTCAACACACCAGAGTTCATCAAGAGTAGTGGCTGGCGTATTGTGACGAGCCAGTTGCTTGGCCACCATTGACCAGACGTTTTCAATTGGTGAGAGATCTGGAGAATGTGCTGGGCAGAGCAGCAGTCGAACATTATCCGTATTCAGAAAGGACCCGTACAGGACCTGCAACATGCGGTCGTACATTATGTTGCTGAAATGTAGGGTTTCCCCAGGGATCGAATAAAGGGTAGAGCCACGGATCGCAACACATCTGAAATGTAACGGCCACTGTTCAAAGTGCTGTCGATGCGAACGAGAAGTGACCGAGACGTGTAACCAATGGACCCCATACCATCACGCCGGGTGATACGGCAGTATGGCGATGACGAATACACGCTTCCAATGTGCGTCCACCGCGATGTCGCCAAACACGGATGCGACTATCATGATACTCTAAACAGAACCTGGATTCATCCGAAAAAAAATGAGTTTTTTTGTGTGGTTTTAGGGCGCACAACTACTAAGGTCATTAGCGCCGAAAAAATGAGGTTCTGCCATTCATGCACCCAGGTTTGTCGTTGCGTACATCACCGCAGGCGCTCCTGTTTGTGATGCAGCATCAAGGGTAACCGCAGCCATGGTCTCGGAGCTGATAGTCCATGCTGCTGCAAACGTCGTCGAACTGTTCGTGCAGATGTTTGTTGTCTTGCGAATGTCCCCATCTGTTGACTCAGGGATCGAGACGTGGCTGCACGATCCGTTACAGCCATGCGGATAAGATGCCTGTCATCTCGACTGCAAGTGATACGAGGCCGTTGGGATCCAGCACGGCGTTCCGTATTGCCATCCTGAATCCACCGACTCCATATTCTGCTAACAGTCATTGGATCGCGACCAACGCGATCAGCAATGTTGCGATACGATAAACCGCAATCGCGGTAGTCTACAATCCGACCTTCATCAAAGTCGGAAACGTAATCGTACGCATTTCTCCTCCTTACACGAAGCATCACAACAATGTTACACCAGGCAACGCCGGTCAATTGCTGTTTGTGTATGAGAAATCGGTTGGAAACTTTCCTCGTGTCAGCACGTTGTAGGTGTCGCCACCGGCGCCAATCTTGTGTGAATGCTCTGAAAAGCTAATCATTTGCATATCACAGCATCTTCTTCCTGTCGGTTAAATTTCGCGTCTGTAGCACGTCATCTTCGTGGTGTAGCACTTGTAATGTCCAGGAGCGTAATTTCCACCAACTACTGATGTCCTCCATTATATCGGAAAATATAAAATTATCAACTATCGTATGTTCAAGCTAAGGCTTTGAAGAGCCTAGAGATGTACTGGAAGCTACGAAGCCGGACGCAATGTATAATATAGCAGGCAAAGCTGCTAGCTTTTATGTTACATGTGGCAAACAGCCATGGCTGACGCTTGAGAATTGCAGACGCACGGTTCCAAACGGAGTTATCTACCACCCACGTCCGGCACGAAATGCGAAATTTCGATCACAGTAAGCGCCGCTCAACTCTGTCTCACTACGAAAGCCTATCACGTATTAAAAAATGCTTAGTCTCTGTTGCAGTGCTCTGCAACAGAGACTGAGCATTTTTTAATATTCAACACTGTTGCTGCACCAGCCGCCACCACCACCATCATGGAATGGAGTGAAATGCCTATCACGTATTTTTTTTTTTTTTTTTTTTTCAATTCTGCTAGTATTGCCTACCTCAGTTTGCATTCAACAAAGAGGACTTACACTGGTTTTTCCTAGTAATAATATTATTCTTTGCTTCTTTAACTTGCCTCCAGTAATTCGGACATCTTATAGGGCGTAGTGTTTGGTACTCATACAGGCCACACCTGTCACCACTATTAACAGCTCGGCAAGTGCACACTAAGATTAAACTTGCACCCCATGCTCCCTTCTTAGCTATCACGGACACGGTACGTTTCTTTCTCTCATTCCATTATTAAGATGCCCTTCTAGGCGCCAGTAGGAAAATTGTGTTCACCTGCCTATGTGTAATCGTGTGTGTGTGTGTGTGTGTGTGTGTGTGTGTGTGTGTGTGTGTGTTCAAATGATGGTAAAGCTTATTGGACCAAACTGCTAATGTCATCAGTCCTTGGATTTACAAACTACTTTAACTCACACTAAGGGCAACACACACATCCATGCGCGACAGAGAACTCGAACGTATAGCTTGAACGGCCGCCCAGACCGTAGCATGACGCCTTAGGCCGCGCGGCTATTTATTCCATCATGTGCTTTAGTATCGCTGAAACTCACAAATGGCTCAACCGATCTGAATTTTGTGCTTTTCGTTAGCTTTAATACTGGGGTGCTTTTGAAAAAATAGGAAAACTCAACGGCACAGTTGAAAAATCGCAAAAGATCAAAATAGTTATGTATGAACATCGCCACTTCGGATTATATTCGTATTTTATGCGCTACCATACAGATATCCAGATTGAGGTAAAATTTGGAACATATCTTAAAAACAATGGGAACGGCACTGTCTACGTAAGATTTTGTGCGGTGCGTGGCGGAGGGCACTTTAGAACATACTTCGAAACCATCTAAAGTTTTATTACGATCTTGTCGAAATTTTGCATCTCTCTCTCTCTCTCTCTCTCTCTCTCTCTCTCTCTCTCTCTCTCTCTCTCTCTATTCGTTTAGTCGATTCCGACTCTTCCTGACCCCATGAACCACAGCACGCCACTTCCCTCTGTCCTGCACTTTCTCCTGTAGATCTTCCAGGTTGGAACACGTTGTTTCTGTGATGCCATCGATCCACCTCATCCTCTGCCGTCCTCTTCTTCTAGTGCCTTCCCCAGCATTAATGTCTTTTTCCAGTGAGGCATGTCTTCGCATTATATGTCCAAAGAAGGTCAGGTTCCGTTTTAACATTAGACCTTCCAAAGAGCAATCTGATTTTATTTGTTCTAATATAGATCTGTTGGTTCTTTTTGCCGTCCAAGTAATCCTAAGAATTTTCCTCCAGCACCACAATTCGAAGGAGTCAATTCTTCGCCGTTCAGCCTTTCTAATGGTCCAGGTCTCACATCCATACAACACAACTGGGACGACCATAGCCTTCACAGTGCGTATCTTTGTTGTTAAAATTATGTCTCTGGACCTTATAATCTTTTCAAGGTTTGACATCGCCTTTCTTCCGAGCAAAAGCGTCTCCTGATTTCGTTGCCGCAGTCGCCATCATCAGAGATCTGGGAACCGAGATAATTGAATGTGGACACCACCTCCATGGATTCTCCTCCTACATCCCATGAATTAATAGGTTTAGTTGCCATAATTTTTGTTTTCTTTACATTTAGCCTGAGACCGGCCTTTTCACTTTCATTTTTACCTTCAATTTTGCATACTTTATCTTTAAAATAAGAAATCATCACTTTGTACATAAGAATGTTCAAATGTTTGTATAGTCTATGGGACTTAACTACGGGGTCATCAGTCCCTAAACTTACAAACTACTTATGAACTACTTACGAACTAGGACGGCACAAATATCCATGCCCGAGGGGGGATTCGAACCCCCGACCGTAATGGCCGTGAACACCGTGACTGGAGCGCCCTAGTCCCCTCGACCACCGCGGCCGTCTGTACATTAGATTTCGTATCTGTATGACATGCAATTTGGCTGATATATGTTTGACAGAGAGCGCGGGAATTAGTGACAGAAGTAGGGGGATGGATGGGAGGAGGAAGAGGCAGCAGAGAGAGAGAGAGAGAGAGAGAGAGAGAGAGAGAGAGAGAGAGACTAGGGGTGAGGGGAGATGATTTGGACTCGGCTGACAGTGTGCCGGCTTGAAGACACATGGACACCAGGCAAGCTCACGGCGTCCGGCCCGTCGCCTCGTCACACGCCTTTCCCCCGGCCGTCATTTAAAATTACGCCGGCGACGCTGCGGTTCCATCTAGACGGAAGTGGCGGCGGGCGCCGAGTTACCGACTTGCAGTGGAGTGGAGTGGTTAGCGGTGCTTCCAGCTGCACGTGCTTCATTAGCAGTAGATCACAGCTGGTACAGACGGCGGGCTAATTCGGAACGCGAGGGTAGCTAGCGCAGCCGGCGGGCTAATCCGGAACAGCTTGACGTGGCGCGCCCTCTATTATTAGAAGACTGCTGCGCCGCGACGGAACTGCGCTGGCAGTCGCGACTGCTGGCTGCACCGCGCACCGGCTGACTGCCAGAGTCAGTGCGCCGCTAAAATTAATATGGGGGGGGGGGGGACACACGCTAGCGCACACTGACTGCTGCACACGGGGGAAACGGGGGAGACCTGCGGTCTGGGGCCGCTCTGCTGCACGCAGCGCAAATGATGACCACCCGCACTCACAGTGCTATCTGACTCCACGCAGAAGAGTGCATCACCCAACAGTCCATTAATAGGACAACACCTGTTATACCGGGCGACGCGCCAACGTAGCAAACA
Organism: Locusta migratoria; assembly: GCA_026315105.1. Taxonomy (NCBI): domain Eukaryota; kingdom Metazoa; phylum Arthropoda; class Insecta; order Orthoptera; family Acrididae; genus Locusta; species Locusta migratoria. Next base: position 52,836,334 of record CM048744.1, read on the forward strand.
AATGTCACGATCGATGTTTCAGATTTGTCCTCCTATGATCTTCGGATGCACCCCCGGTTTCACAACCTCAAACTTTAAGACTATTTGTTCCACTAAGGCGCTCTATAATTACATTTAATGATAACGGTGTGGTCCTGAACTATATGTGAAAGGTGAAACGGCAGGTAGATGGGACCCAAATAAACAATTTCGTACAGGATTGTGTGGTCGGTAATGACGTACTACAGCGCTAGCGAGTACAGAAGTATGAAAGAAAGGAAACTGAAAAGACAAGGAATGAATTATTTTATAGTTTACAAGCGATCGAAACAGCGGCCACCTACAGCGATACAAGATACACAGCGACGCTGCGAGTCGAAAAAATGTGTAACAGCAACAGACACGCGAACAACTAGATCTTCATCACATCTGACGGGATTCTCAGACACCAGACATTCAATATAAGTCCAAAGGATAGCATGCACGCAGGTTAAACCAGGTGAACGAAGTGGCCAGGGAGCTGCTCCACTGCTGGCAGGAGACACAGTCCATGCGATTACTGCAGTTTCGACTAAAGTGCACCGCGACTCCACCGTCCTAGCGGAACACCTAGTGGAACACCGCAAGAAATTCAGGCAAGATATCCTGTAGGAAAACAATGAAGCCAGCGCATCGCTCGTAAACGCTCTCTACCGACTCAATGCGTCATTACCAACAACACATCCCTATAAGAAATCTGCTTTTTTCGGTCCCCTCTTCCGGCAGTTAAATTTCGACATATTTTAGGTCCAACCTCCATATGCATTTACTCGTAAGGAGTACTAACGGTGCTTTACTGGATAACCATCAGCCATATATACAGGGTGCCTCAGCTATCTTGCTCACCCAAAATTTCTCTGTAACAACAGCAGCTAACGTAAAACGACTTTCACCGGTATCAATGTAAGGCTGGGGCTCAAGAATGTACATACTTTGAAACATTCTAAAATGAAAGCATATTTGTCATTTAACACAAACTTTTAAATGAGAGTCAGAGACTCAGGCGAGAACTCCATACTGCTCAGGACATGTGCTAGCCGTATGCTTCGCGTATTCCAAGCGTCAACTTCGCTTTGCAATATCTGTGGATGTAATTGACGTATTGCGATGCAACCAACGCTATTGTTTATGTGATTTGTCATATTATAGATTTCTGAAGAAATAATATAGGGTGTCCATTTCAAAAACACAAGTTTGTGTTAAAATACACATATGTTTTAGTTTTAGAATGTTTCAAAGTATGTACATTCATGAGCCGCAGCCTTACATTAACACCGGTGGAAATCTTTTTACGATAGCTGTTATTGTTCCAAAGATATTTTGAGTGAGGAAGATATTTGGGTCACCCTATATATATTAGTCCACGGTCGGGGGCTCGAATCTCCCCTCGGGCATGGATGTTTGTGTCGTATTTAATATTAGCTAGTTCATAAGTAGTTGTAAGTTTAGGGACTGTTACACCGTAGTTAAGTCCCAGAGACTCTACAAACACTTGAACACTATATATAGTCCAAATTCTGTTACGATTGATCGAATCATTTTAAAGTAGTTTTTCAATATCTGTTCTTGACTTCACTAACGGTACGTCAAGGACGTAATTTACTTTACAGAAGTACTTCGACAGTATTTTTAGTCCTGCTTGTTTTACGTTGTAACACTGTTTCTTCAATGTTCGGTAGCAAGCTAAAACTTTGCAAGTTTTCCTTTATTTTGCCAAAAAACTGAATAAACAGGTGTAAACAATACATGACGGAAACAGCTGTGACATTTGTCCTGATAGACAACAATGTTTTCTTGGTGTTTCCAGCATAACGGATTTACACACACACACACACACACACACACACACACACACACACACACATTAAAACTGGCTAATGTACGAGTATGGGAAGTGATTACCTCTGGCAGCAAAACAGTCCTCACAACGGCAGGATGTGCTGCTAATGATGTCGTCAATCTCTCGTTGAAGTAGTTACGCCCATTGCTACTGCACAACTGCTCACAAGTTTTGGAGAGCTGGTGATGGATGTCAAGTCGTCTCTTAGTGTATCCCAGACATACTCTATGGAATTCACATCGGGAGAGCGGGCATGTCACACCATGGTTACAGCATCTTTCGTTTCCACGAAAACATCAGACATTCGAACTCTGAGACCGAGCGTTTACATGCATCAGTACTACTGTAAGTCGTGGCCCACAGCACCTCGCAACAACAGCACAAGCTGTCCCAAGATCTCGTCACCATACGTGACAACACTTAATCCTTCCCGAGTCACCCATACAAGTTGTTGAAGACGTGTTCGAGGGGGCAACTTAATCCCTGCCCACACGATTAGGGATTCTCCTTGACATCTGCCTGTTTCCACAATGTCCCGAAATCGTATTCCACGTACCCTCCCGATGCAAATCCCTCAGAAATCAGCCTGGAGACCAAATCAGGACTCATCAGTGTGAAGAATGCTGGCGCACTGTTCGAGCGTCCAGGTGGGACGATGACGACTCCACTGGGGACATTACCTTCTGTGGAGACGCGACAGACTGTGAAGTCCACTCAGTACACTGTCTGCCTCGGAACAACTCTTCCAGTGGTTGTTGCGAGGTCAGATGTTAGTTGCAGTGCAGAACTATGGCGGTAACGACGTGCCCATACGGCCAAATAAGTCTTCTCTTTCTGATGCCACACGACGTCGGCCCTGAACTGCTCTTCGGGATAAGGTTTCGGTCTCTATGAACTACATCCGAGAAACAACCTAACGGTTCACATTAAGCCATCGGGCGAGATCGATTTGAGACCATCCTGCTCCCATTGCTTCTATGTCCCTCTACCAAAGAGAGTCTGCTAGGGGTTTTCTCTGTGCATTTTGCTCTGCTCCTGAAGACTGATTTTATTCCACATACTTTATAGTACTGAACATAGTCATACAGTGAATTAATTCATTTGCTACCATAAATAATGTCAAAAGTTTCACGATAGATGCTGCTATTTTGCTTCATTACATACTTGTTGAAATGTTCGTATAGCTTATGGGACTTAACTACGGGGTCATCAGTCCCTAAACTTACAAACTACTTATAAATGACCTAACACTAAGAACAGCACAAATATCCATTCCCGAGGGGGGATTCGAACCCTCGACCGTAGTGGCCGTGTAGACCGTGACTGGAGCGCCTCAGTCCCCTCGGCCACCACGGCCGGCTACATACTTGTACAGCGGTCGTTATCTACAAGGTTCCCAATTAAATCTAACGTCCATTTAGCTAACATATCTCTCTAATGAATGACGCAGTAATCTTTAACTCGTACTGCCAATAAATGTTAAAATTAGCGTGAAAAATTTCCACAAAATCTAATACCCGCCGAAGAATGGTCCTGCTGGAGCACAAAAAAGGAAAAGTGTTCATGTTTAAAGGGCCACGACAGAAAAGTGGGCAACCAACTGCCTCAGTCTTCATTTCGCTTTCCTAAGCAAAATTTTTGGCTTGCGAACATATTCGCGATCCTTTACCGCCGAAATCCTTTTACAATTGCTCAACAGGATATTCCGTCATTTACTGTGCTTTAGTGTTCCATGTCCATATTCATCTCTTGTTGGAGTTTATTTTCGAATAATAATGAACAGCAGTATTTTTCACACAAAAAAAAAAAAAAATAAATAAATAAATAAATAAATAAATAAAAATAAAAAATAAAATATAAAATAAAAAAAAAATAAAAAAAATCGGGTTTAAGCTTGGAAGAGAAGTAAACCCTTAGTACAACCATGCTCCACCAACAAGCACATACTCGTACGGAGAAGCTTCAGCCATATGAACGGCAGTGTGTGCCTGAGACAAGATGTATCGAGAGATCGCTCCACTTCTTGGCCACTGTATGTGTGTCGTGTGTCGCTGCTTTCGACATAACTGTGTGGAACATTGGCACATCAGTAAAGCACGACAGGGCTGTAGAGACGCACTCAATGTGCATCCCGCGAACAGTAGTGCCCGACCCAACATCTTCGGGGCGCCTGATGTGGAGGAGGTACCGTAGAGCACCGTTCTCTTACGTCAGGACTACCCGTGACATTACGACACTGCCAGGCGCCAGTGATGGCTAAGGTGGTGTGTGGTGTTGACAGGGAGTGGCTAGACAGTGGTGTGGCTGTGTTGTGATGAGAGCAGGCTCTGTCTGTACGAGGAGCGCTGGGGCAGAGGTGGGGCCATTCAGTTACATCAGCTAACGCTTAGCCGTCTGAACACGGAGCGTGCCGAACGTGCAGAGCAATATAGAGCACATCACAAATTCTCAACGCATGCCTCACCGTTCATCAACAAGATGGAAGACCGTCACCTAGATCACACCAGGCTACCCAATGGGAAACAGGGACGGAAGCTGTATTCGATAGAAAGATGAAGTCATATTGCACATTATATTGCACATATTTGAGGGGGTTTGTGTATAGGCTGTACATAATATCCGGGAACACTTTCAGTAATTTATTGGACAAGAACCAACATTGTACACATATCATACATCTATATCTATAAATTTGAATGTCTGTTCGGTGTACGTTTATCACGTCTGAACCACAAGACATAAACAGCTAAAAATTTGTGCAGTTACTAATGTCTACCCGGGGAAGGCTTTAGGCGTGGTTTTATGGCGATCGGGTAGCTATTTATCTATATATATTAATGTGTATGACTATTCGGTGTACGCTTATCACGTCCAAACGACAAGACGCAGAGACTTAAATATTTGTAGTGTTACTAATTTATACCAGAGGAAGGTTTTAGGCACGGTTTTATAACGATCTGTTAAATATTTAGCAATCTGAAGAATACAACGCGAAATGCGGAACACTAATTACTCTTTGAAAATTATATTTACTCTTTTAAAATGGTTTTATTGGTTGCATTGCTGCTTGAGGGTTGATAGTGATAAAAGGGTGGAGTATATTGGGATGGAAAGTTATCGGTGCATATAAAATTCTACGTGTGTGTGTGTGTGTGTGTGTGTGTGTGTGTGTGTGTGTGTGTGTGTGTGTGTGTGTGTGTGTGTGTGTGTGTTAATATTTCTCTCTGCAGCGGAAACTACAGAACGCAAACGAATGGTCTGTGTAATTGTTGTCCGAAGTCTCCCGTTGTACACCACAGCAGTTCCATGCCGATAGCTTTAAGGGCGTGGAAGTCATCATATTATAAAAAAATTCGGACTGAAGGACACGACGACGTTTGCGAATCTATAGCAAGGATGTTACATACAGCGAAACGTGATGCCACGGACCATATTTTTGGTCTATGCTTGCTATAATGTCTTCAACTCTTTCTCTGTAAGGATAAGCATACGAATAAGGAAATAAGAATAAATAAATAACGTACTAAAAAAGAAATTTCTTATAATACACCTGTTTAAAAAAATCGATTTGACGTATCGCGCATTACATCAAGTGATCGATCTGTGATATTATTACAATAATTATTGTGGAATTTCGTCATTGGATTTTTCGAAACGAGTGCATTTTTACGTGTGATTTGATCTACAATACTTACGTTGCTTTTAAACGGTAAGTTCATAGACCTCTGCAATCTGATAGCAATAGTTTTCTGTTTGTTTCTACAGAAGGTATTGTATTTCACTTCATCCTTCAAAACCAGTGTCATAGCACACTACTGAAAGATAGCTTATCTATCATAATCAACCAAGACGCGAGCGGAGCCGCGTGTTTAAGCTAGCATGTCGTATTGAAGAGAATCCCTGAACTTTTTTTCCCCCCGCGTATATCGCCACAGCGTAGTTTGGTAATCTGACGATAGCGCTAGTCGCAAACACGGCGAGTTCAGGTATTACACCGGACATGCCCCTGTGCACAAGCAACACTCATGGCACAGTGGTGTACCGGGAAAAACACTCCAGAGGCTGCAACATGTCCAAGTAGCAATATCCACAGATAGTGCGCTCGGCGAAGATGAATGGCCCGTACAGTTTTCGACGTGACAAGGCACAAAAAACATTTACCTTTCGGAAATCGCGGTCAAATTCAGTGCATTCGTGCGAATGCATTGTACGCCAGATTCGACAATTATGCTTGTAGATTAGATTAATACTTGTTCGATAGATCATATATAAGACATTTCGTAATAATGTGGAACGTGTCAGTTTAGTAAATGTTGTCTGCGCTTGACAATCAATATTTTAAGGATTTTTTATTACATTTTTTGTTGTTTTTTTACTTTTATTTAAGTTTTATCGAAAAAATCAACTACATTGTAGAAGGAGTTGCCATTCAGAAATTGTTTAATTTCTTTTTAAGTACTAGATGGCTATCTGTCAGACTTTTGATGCTACTTGGTAAGTGACCAAAAACTTTTGTGGCAGCATAATTGACCCCTTTCGGGGTGAAAGTTAGATTTAAACTTGAATAATGAATATCATCCTTTCTACTAATGTTGGAGCTATGCACACTACTATTACTTTTGAATTGGGTCGGATTGTTAATGACAAATTTCATGAGTGAATATATATATTGTGAAGCTACAGTGAAGATCCGTAAATCCCGAAATAAATATCTGCAGGATGCTCTTGGGTGGGCTCCAGCAATTATTCTGATTACACGCTTTTGTGCAATGAATACTGTTTTTACTCAATGTTGGCTTTCAAATTTTTGTGTCTCGCCGCCGCCGGTTGTTCTAGGTGTCGGTGGCCGAGTGAAGAGAGACCGACATAGGAAAATAGGATGCACGCGTGTACGGGTACGGAGTCTCAGGTGACCAGCCAGTGGGATAGCAGAAACTAGAAACACTAAGCTAGATTAATACAATATATATTTCGTATAAATATTACATAACTTTGGGACTAGTGGAATGCTTTCCATACTGAAGTCTAGGTATAAGCCTGCCTACTGATGAGAGTCTTATTGGTGCCTGCCCTATTGCCAAGTGACCGATACAGTTCAGTGGTGCCCACGAGCGGGGTTGCAGCAGAGGGCGCTCGTGGCCGCCGTCGTAAGAACGCCGCGCCGTGCTTGCATGGCGGCGCTCTGCGAAAGTACCTGGCGCGCACTGCAGACTTGTGCGACACCACACCTATAAGTGGTTTTGTCGCTAAAAATTAAGCGATTAATAATGGCACCCCCATCTTCATTCAATTGTTGCAACTGCGAATAAAACTCAAAACGCTTGTCTTTGTCGTCACTGAGCTTCTGCACTAGCTCTAATCTGAATGGTTGGTTTCACAGGCAGGACATTCTGTCGCAGGACTTTCCACACTGTCATTGGAACCATTTGTAGTTCACGGGATGCACAACGCACCGATTTCTTTGGAATCCTTTAGCGTCTTTCGTACGCGCTCCACATTCACTTCACTCACACTGGGACGTCCGCTTCTCTTTGCCGGGCACAAGCAACCCGTCGTAACGAATTTGTTGTGAGCGTGGTAAAAGGCCTTCCTTGTTGGTGGCTTCTTACGTACTTTGTTCTGAGCATCCGAGGAATGACAATAGCACTCTTCTTTTTGTCGAACTCCAACGCAGAGAGATCGCTCCGCACCTGAAATCGCCGTGTTTGAGACTAGCGCAGACTATCGGCAAGTTACCAAACTACGCTCTGGCGGTATAAATGAGGAAAAACTCTCAGTATTTCTCTTCAAAATGACATTCCTATGTATGACATTTGTAGAATGTTCGTTTCTTGTAAAACAAGTAATTGAAAGTGTTCCCGGGCTTTATGTACAGCCTGTATATAACTATGGTCTTATGTATATATGACATTTCAAAGTAACTGAGTAAACTGAGGCTCCATCGAAAACAGTTCGCTATACGTACTATTTGTGTAATGAAATTATATGAAACGTCTTATATGCGGTTGAAGCATTTTTGATTTACCGAAACCTATCGTTTGAAGGTAACGGCTCACTGAACAGCCGTCAAAATGCGTTGTTGTTAATATGATTTACTGTAACTGCATGTCAGTAAACAACATATCCACGATTAGTATATTCAGAAAGCAGCACATGTGATGGGGACCCGTTTTTCCGATTGACTGGCGAAACGCAGGTAGCAGAGGCGCAGACTACGAAATTGAACATGCCAGGCGGCAATGGTTTGAATCTCGATGTGTGCAATTTTTACCTCATATTTTGTTTTTGTTTTTTTGATCGGTGCAGTGACTTATACAGAAGAATTCTGTGTAATATTCGATGCTATGTAATGTAAGGGCGTGTCCTCTGAGTAGTGAGTTTATAAGATTGGTTTTATGTACAGAACAACAGTTCGAACCTTACTTGAAGTAAAATATGCACTTTGTTTTGTATATTACAAGATCGAAAGATTCTGCTAATGGATAATAACAGTGACCGAGGAAGAATGACCTTTGATTTTTACTAATAATGGAGATTGATGCAATAATGTTTCTTACGTAAGGCGTATCCTAATTTTATATCGAGCTATTTATCATATGTCGCTGTCCTTACTTTCCTAATAAAGAATAGACACCATACCAATCTATGTACATGTATTTCAAATGTTCAAATGTTTGTACAGCTTACGGGACTTGATTACGGGGTCATCAGTCCCTAAACTTACAAACTATTTATGACCTACCTTATACTAAAGACGGGACAAACATCCATGCCCGAGGGGAGATTCGAACCCCCGACGGGGAACGGCCTCGCGCTTCGTAGCATAACCCCTCAATGCGCTCGGCCGCGGCTACATGTATTTATATGCGATGATGGCGTGAGGTTCACCTACTTAGTCGCAGATGCGGTAATAACATTCGACCTCGTACGGGAAAACGAAATGATTATAAGAGGGTATGGATGATAGGGGCGCTACAGCAGTAGCATGCGACTTGTGGAAGTTTGAGACGGAAGGCAGGCGAGCGCGGGTAGCTAAGTGGTTAAGGCGACGGCTTTCTCGAAGTGGGAAACCTGGGTTAGAATCCCGCCCGGTTCACATTTTCACTTGTCGCCATTCAGAAATATCAAAGACCCAGTGCAGCTAAAGTCATTCTTTAACCTGGTTGGTTGATTGTGATAGGTGGATCAAACTGCTAAGGTCATCAGTCCTTCCGTGGAGAAGAGAAGGAGTGAGGATAGGAAAGAAGATTCCTTCTTCCTTCCCCTCCTTATTAAAACATTCACAATTCATAAATATTGAAGTTGTTATTTGGGTAGGCCTTAGACTAACATGACTAGTAAATGCCCAAGAGTGCAAACAGAGCGAAAGCAGAAATTTCACTGCTTCCATGTCGTGAATAGTGTGATTCCAGCACATAATGCTGCCGACACCTGTCGCTCGATAGCGGTACGATCGCATGCAGAACTAAAGCTCTGTATATGGAAAGTACGGCCATCCTTTTCCCCGCCGCTTGCCGCCTTCTGCAACTTGTAATTGGCTGAAATCCAGTAACATGATTTATTCCGCCATGTTTATCCTATACGTTGCTTCCGTGCCATAAGAAGTCCTGTAATATTCGATTGTTTCGGTTTGAATAATGCCACAGTGTTGCGCTTTGGGGTGTTTTTTTACAGTCAAGAAGGAAGGTAAACATTATAGTATTTTCATCGAATTCAGAAACGTATGAAGAAGAGTCGGGCTGGCGAAAATTTTCAGAGAAAACCAGGAGCCCAGAAGCTAAATGTTCAAATGTTTGTATAGCTTATGGAACGTAACGGGGTCATCAGTCCCTAAACTTACAAACTACTTATGAACTACCTAATCCTAAGGACGGCACAAATATCCATGCCCGAGGGGGGATTCGAACCCCCGACCGTAGTGGCCGTGTAGATCGTGACTGGAGCGCCGCAGTCCCCTCGGCCACCGCGGCCGGCGAGCCGGCGACCCTCGGTTTTGTGCTGTGGTACTTTTAATTCAATATGAAAATTAACAGATTAAAGATTCACTGTCAGTTGGATCACACAGCAGATACCTATACGTTATTTAACTTCAATAAATTTGTGAAGAGAATTCCTGCATTATGTCGTGAGGTTAAATTATTGACGCGTCGGTTTTATTTCCAGGTAGTTGCTCAAAAGACAAATTTTGACTTATAACTGAGTAAACTAAACAGATTCTCGTTTAGATATGAAATTAACATACATTTCCTGAAGCCAGTTTTTCTCATTCGTGTATATGTGTTTGCTGTATTATTACAGAAAACATAGAATTGAAGCAAGAAAAATATTACACTGGAAAATGTAATTGGTATTGTATAGGCACTTTTGTCGGTTTTTGGTAAAAGTAATGTAGTGGGTGTCCCCTTGCGTTTTTCGTAGTTCATGTAATGTGTAAGTACATAAAATATACGCAAATAATCATGAAAAAGTTGTCCGTTATCTCAATTGTTTTCTTAATTTATACCTTGCTCCAGTGAGGATAGGTTCACGGTCTGTTTGAATACGGGCTACGCTACAGGTTAGTCTGTATTTACATTAGAATTCTTTCGTTGTGAAGCCACAAACCAAACTGTTTTCTTAAAATCAGACGACCAGTACTTAGTAGAGCCGTAAGTCCACATGCACAGAACTGCGCGCAGTTCCAGCGTCTATCCGTCGGATATGACGCCCTGTATCTCGAGAATGAAATGAGTTATCGTTCTACTCTCAATCTCAAATAAAATTTCGGTATCTTACCTACTTTCGTCCGCAGTTCTGTATGTGCTAAAATCTTACAAGTCTTCGCAATGCGATTTTTCGTCTGCGAAATATTGAAATGTTTCCGCAGTAGTTTACTCAATTTGATATAGGACAGTAGACTGATGTATCTATAGGTTTGACATGGGAGGGGTTCAACACTACCCTTTAGAAAGTAAACTATATTTTCTCTGTAACATTGTTCACTCTGTAACGAGGTATTGCTGTTAACCACAATAAAAATCAATTACCTTGAATTAAAAATCCTACAAATTCGTTGGCATTCTTGTTACACGCAAGAAAAGTAAAGCTACATACAAAGATTAAAAACACATTTGAATGAAACATATCGGACGAACGTATTACGATATTTATCTATGAAGAAACTAACGAAGTTTAAATTCTATGTCACCAGCTGTTGTTACATTATTCCATATTTCTATTGCAGTTTTTTTTAATACTTTGGAATTTACCAGTATCTGGGTGTCATAAGTTCGTGTAATTTAAAAGTCAAATTTTTATAGACGACTTCTTGCTAAAGATAGCTTCAGCTGTGGTGGTACATTTGTCAAAGGATGAGGTTTTAATATTATAAGCGGCGTTTTCTGTATATAAAGTATTACGTTTAGCCCTTTACATATTAATGCTAACTTGTTCATAATTTCTTCTGAATATAGTTGCATCATCGATCACGATTAACACTCATTAGAGCAAGGCCAGAAAGTCTCATCTTCCATCTTATTTATTATGTATGGTCTTTATAGTGGGAAGATCAGACGTCAATATGTGATGCTGCAGCTGTTCTTAATATAGATTCTGACTGCCCAGTAAGCATGAGGTGGCGGGTTCGAATCCCGGCTCCAATCATATATCCATGTTGTACGATTACAACACATGTCTGCAGCTGACACTAAAATCCTGCAGTTGAAATCTGTGACACGTCGAAACAACAGATGCAACATGTCGTGATACATATTTCAGTGAGAAACCACACGAGGACAGGTCATGTTGCGAGCCGTGGAGTTCAATGGTTGAATTAGGACATATGAAAGTATGACGACGACGACAATTAACATCCAAGGCATCTGTATGGTGCGAATAGTGGCGATTGACCATACATAAATTCGAAAAATGTAACCTGTCCATAGTTCTTTCAAATGTACCAAATTTAATAGTTAAACAGTAACATTCAGCTACAGGCCACAGCTATTGTTTGTTGAATCACATCCCCATAGAGTGCTGCTCTGCTAACCAAGCACGCTTCATGTTCGCGCTTTGTGGGACAGGATTAAAAAAAAAAAAAAAAAAAAAAAAAAAAAAAAAAAAAAAAAGAGGGTATTGGCTCGTGTGGTTGTTGATGGATTTTATGTAAGCTAAAGGGGGTGTCAGGACCCCTGAACCCTTCCCTTATATACGTCCATGGTACAGTAACTATAAGGAATAACGGACAGAAAGTTCGATCATTATCGAGCGAAAATATCACACTATGAGATGTGAAAAAACTAATTTCAAAGTAGGTTGATAAGTATTGTAACCGCAGCGGAAAAGGCCGACGCTGGCAAGCTAGCCATACTTTCCCTATACACAGCTTTACTGCAACACACCTCGTATGTGCAAGTCTACATCTGCATGGGATACTCTGCAAATCACATTTAAGTGCCTGGCAGAGGATTCATTAACCACTTTCATAACCTTTCTCTACCGTTCCATTCTCTAATAGCGCGCGGGAAGAAACAACACCTAAATCGTTCCGTTTTCGATCTGATTTCTCAAAAAAGGGTTGTGCCACCACGACTCTAGGGGTCCATGGCACTTTACGTAAAACTAGAGCAGAGATACACAGAAACAACATTCCAGTTCCCTTTATCGCTGATGGAAACAGAAATTGCAAATTGTGCGGTAATCTAGACATTTTGTATTTGTGATCCTGCTTGCAGCATACAACAGTGCCACTAATACCAGGCAACAAGTCCGCTTGTTTGATCCATCGCTGTATTCCTCGTGACATACTGTCCATTGTATCATCTACATCTACATGGGATTCTCTGCAAATCACATTTAAGTGCCTGGCAGAGGGTTCATCGAACCATCATTATACTGTTTATCTCCCATTCCATTCTCGAATAGCGCGCGGGAAGAATGAACACCTGAATCTCTCCGTTCGGGCTCTGATTTCTCGTATTTTATTCTGATGATCGTTTCTACCTATGTAAGTGGGAGTCAACGATATATTTTCGCATTCGGAGGAGAATGTTGCCGATTGGAGTTTCGTAAGTAGCCTACGCCGCAGCGATAAGCGTCGTTGTTGTAATGATTCCCATACCAGATCCTGTATCATTTCCGTAACGCTGTCTCCCCTGTATCGTGACAATACGAAACGAGCTGTCGTTCTTTGGACTCTTTCGATGTCCTCCGTCAAACCCACCTGATAAGGATCCCACACTGGGCTGCAATACTCCAAAAATGGACGGACAAGCGCAGTGTATGCAGTTTCTTTAGTAGTTCTGTTGCATCTTTTAAGGGTTCTGCCAATAAAACGCAGTCTCTGGTTCGCCTTTCCCACGATATTATCTACGTGTTCTTTCCAGTTTAGGTCTGAAGTAATAGTAATTCCTAGGTATTTTGTGGAGTTTACGGCCTTCACATTTGATTGATTTATGTTGTAAACAAAGTTTAACGGATTTCTTTTCATACCCATGTAGACGACTTCACACTTCTCATTATTCAGAGTCAATTGCCAATTATTACGCCATACTGATATCTTATTCAGATCGTTCTGCAGTTGGTTTTGATCTTCAGATGATCAGACTAGACGGTAAATGACGGCGTCATAATCAAACAACCTAAGAGAGCTACTTAGATTTCCCCTACATCGTTTATGAAATTAACGAACAGCAGAGGACCAATAACACTACCCTGTGGAACGCCCGGTATCGCCTCTGTTTTAGTCGGTGCCTTAGCATCGATTACTACTAACTGTGTCCTCTCTGGACCGTTCCTTGGCGTCAGTTGGACGGTGGACTCGGGGCCTTGCAGTACACGATGAGACACGACCTTACAACGCTCTTGCCCCGGTCAGTTTCGGCGTGTTCCCCCGCCTAGGCTGTGTAGCCGCGCGTGCCGCCGCCTCGCAGCCACAGTGCCGCAGGAAGAGCCCCTCTCCTCCGCCCCCTAATTGCCTATTCAGCACGCCGCCCCCCTCCAGCCGAGCTGCTGCGCTAGCGTGGCGCGCGCTTTCGCTGCTTCGGTAAACAGTTTCTTTGTTGCGGGCAACGGCCTGACAGGCGGGCCCCTGGGAAGAGCAGAGGCGGCCCCATTGTCCGCAGCTCAGGTAGCTGCCTCCTGCCGACAGCGACTTGCGCAACAATACTCGCTGCAGGGGCCGCGGTCAGTGCCCCCGCTCTACAGGAAGACCTGCCAGCGCGCAACATCCAACCGACAAAGCGCGGTGGCTTGTTCACTGACGATAACTGGCACAACTCGAGGACACCGCAAAACACGGCAAGGACAAGGCAAAGATGAAGACGCGAAACCAAGTTGTTGTCAAACAAACACTTTCAAGGCACATATATAAACTCTCCGCTGAACTTGAGTTACGCGATAGATCAGTCAAACCTTAAGGTCGTAAATTCTACCAAATACCTAGGAGTTACAATTACGAACAACTTTGACTGGAGAGAACACACAGGCAATATTGTGGGGAAGGAGAAGCAAAGGTTACGTTTCATTGGCAGAAAGCTTCGAAGATGCAACAGCTCCACGAAAGAGACTGCCTACAACACACTTGTGCGTCCTCTCCTGGAGTACTGTTGCCCCTTGTGGGACCCTCACCAGGTGGGACTGACGGAAGACATTAAAAAGTTTCAGAGAAGGGCAACTCGTTTTGTTTTATCACGTTACATGGGGGAAAGCGTCACGGAAATGTTGCACGAATTGGGGTGCAAATCATTAAAAGAAAGACGTTATTCATTGCGGCGTGATCTGTTTGCGAAGTTTCAATCACCGACTTTTACTTCTGAATGTGAAAATATTTTGCTAGCACCCGCCTACTTAGGGAGACATGACCATCCCAATTAAATAAGGGAAATGAGATCGAAAACGGAACGATTTAGGTGTTCTTTCTTCTAGCGCGCTATTAGAGAATGGAACGGTAGAGAAAAGTTATGAAAGTGGTTAATGAACCCTCTGCCAGGCACTTAAATGTGATTTGCAGAGTATCTATGTAGATGTAGATGAGAAGCAGCGCCGGTGTGACGTCAGCCCAGGCCGCTCTGGCTCGTCTGGCTGCCCACAAGGAAGGAGAGTGACGTCAGACGCTCTGCACTGCTGCCGCGGAGATATAATATGCAGTGTGTGGAGTACAGCAGTTTAGGAAAGACAGGGAACAGATCTCGTGTGAAGAATACTGTCAGGTCTACGATGTTCTAATTAACATTATAATGCAGGTGTAATTTGTTGTTGTTCTTGTGGTCTTCAGTCCGGAGACTGATTTGATGCAGGTCTCCTCAGTACCCTATCCTGAGCAAGCATTACGCGATAAATCAGTCAAATCTTAAGGTCGTAAATTCTACCAAATACCTAGGAGTTACAATTACGAACAACTTTGACTGGAGAGAACACATAGAAAATATTGTGGGGAAGGCGAACCAAAGGTTACGTTTCATTGGCAGAACGCTTCGAAGATGCACCAGCTCCACCAAAGAGACTGCCTACATCACACTTGTGCGTCCTCTCTTGGAGTACTGTTGCCCCTTGTGGGACCCTCACCAGGTGGGACTGACGGAAGATATTGAGAAGGTTCAGAGAAGGGCAGCTCGTTTTGTTTTATCACGTTACGGGGGGGAAAGCGTCACGGAAATGTTGCACGAATTGGGGTGGAAATCATTAAAAGAAAGACGTTATTCATTGCGGCGTGATCTGTTTGCGAAGTTTCAATCACCGACTTTTAGTTCTGAATGTGAAAATATTTTGCTAGCACCCACCTACTTAGGGAGACATGACCATCGCAATAAAATAAGAGAAATCAGATCGAAAACGGAACGATTTAGGTGTTCTTTCTTCCCGCGCGCTATTAGAGAATGGAACGGTAGAGAAAAGTTATGAAGGTGGTTAATGAACCCTCTGCCAGGCACTTAAATGTGATTTGCAGAGTATCGATGTAGATGTAGATGTAGATGAAGCCTCTTTAACACCACATAAGAACGGCAACCTACATCTGACTGAATCTGCTTACTGTATCCATATCTTCGTCTTCCTTTGCGGTTTTACCCCAAACACTTCCCTCCAATGCTAAATTCACGATTCTTTTATGTCTACGAATGTGTCCTGCCAATCGATCCCTTCTTTTAGTCAAGGTATGCCAGAAATTCCTTTTCTCCCCAATTCTGTTCAGTACCACCTCATTACTTACGCGATCCACCCACTTAATTTTCAGCATTCTTCTGTAGCACCACATTTCAAACGCCTCTATCCTTTTCCTGTCCGCACTGTTTATCGTCCATGTTTCACTCCCATACAAGCCAACACTCCATACAAATGCCTTCAGAAAGGACTTCCTTAGGCTTAAATCAATATTCGATGTTAACAAATCTCTCTTTTTCAAGAACGCTTTTCTACCCATTGCCATTCTGCATTTTATATCCTCTGTACTGCGACCATCATTTGTTATTTTACTGCCCAAGTAACAAAACTCATCTACCTCCTTTATTCTTTCCTCTGACAACTGCTGTCTGTTTTTTGTACAATTTGTAAATAACCTTACGCTCCCTGTATTTTATCCCTGCTTGCTTCAGAACTTTAAAGAGTTTTTTTTTCAATCAACATTGTCAAAAGCCTTCTCAAAATCTACAAAAGCTAGAAATCTATGTTTGTCTTTCCTTAATCTATCTTCTAGGATAAGTCGTAAAGTGAGTATTGCCTCCCGTGTTCCTACATTTCTCCTGAACCCAAACTCATCCTCCCCAAGGTCGGCTTCTACTAGCTTTTGCATCCTTCTGTAAATAATTCGTGTTAATATTTTGCTACCATGACTTATTAAACTGATGGTTCTGTAGTTTTCACACCTGTCTGCGCCTGCTTTCTTTGGAATGGGGTTTATCAGATTTTTGTTAAAGTCTGAGGGTACTTCACCAGTCTCATACATCTTAAACATACCAGGTGAAACAGTTTTGTCATGGCTGGTTCTCCCAGAGACATCAGTAGGTCTGAGGGAATGTCATCTATTCCAGGGGCCTTGTTTCGACTTAGGTCTTTCAGTGCTCTGTCAAATTCGTCTCTGAGTATAGTATCTCCTATTTCATCGTCATTTAATTTGAGGATAAGCACTGTTATAAAGCAAAGAGAATGGAACATAATACAATTTTCTCTATAAATTAGAGCAAAGCTGTATAGTACAATTAAGTAGACATTTTCCAATTCGTTTTTCTTTGGTTAGGATGCAGTGTTTGAGATATTTTTAATCGAAGACTACATGTTAGATTGCGATCTGACAAGGTGTTTCGGTATTGGGGCTTTACAAATTTCATAATAAAAAAGAATTGTTCACACACGTAAGTGGAACCGAACACTGTTAACATCCAATGAAAACGGTGATGCCGCGGTGGAGTAGCCGAGCGGTCTAACGCGCCTCGCTGCGGAGCGCGCGGTTGCTCGCCGCGGAGGTTCGAGTCCTCCCTGGGGCATGGGTGTATGTGTTGTCCTTAGGTTAGTTTACCTAGATTTAAGTAATCCGTAAGTTTCGGACTGATGACCACGCAGTTTGGTCCGATAGATTTACAGACATTTGAACATTTTTTGAAAACGGTGATGCAAAGAGCTGAAGCTTAGTAGACAGTATTTCAACATTTTCAGACCTGGACTCAAACTGGTTAGGAAGAGTTTTCAGATTTTGAACATATTCTTCAGAGAGAATACGATCAGGAGCACACACCCTCAGTAAATGGTCTAACTTTCCTATCTACATGTATATCTATTCTGTAGCTGAAACGGACAGACGTTTCGCTACTCTGACAGCCCTCACATGAGTACGTTTCTTTAATTCAGATATTAAGGCGTCTCGTTCTTCTCCTTCATATTTCCCATAATCATTTGCGTGGCGCAGGGAATAATGATTCTGTGAATTACTTTTTTTTTTTTTTTTTTTTTAATACTTCGTACTTCTCTGTTACACACCAAACACTTTGCATCTTCACTCCATTGCACAAAAAGAAACATTTTCCCACACAGAGTTATAAACTAATTGCTCCGTTTTGCTTACACTCGCCACATTATTGTCTTCAAGAGTGCCATTGCTGACTGATCCCTCCAGCTCCGAACTCACATCCGCGTTTACCTACACAACATTACGAACAAGGCTCTCGCCTGACGTCACACGGATTGACAGGCTTGCTCTTCCTGCTGACACGACCCTCCGTCTGAAGTTGGCTTCCTCTGCTCTCTACATATCAAAGATATCGAATACAAGGCGAAGCATAGAATTAAAATGTGTGTCACTGCTGGCTTTCCAACCCGGGATCTGCTGCTTAGTAAGCAGTCTATGTCCACTGTGATGATACTGCCGGACCTCTCATCTCAATGTTATCGTACGATACCGTCTGCGTCGGACCCGGAATCGTGTAGTTCAATAGTGATATATGTTGCGTGTGATGTTAGTTACAAACGAAATAACCAGCCTAGCAATCAGTGTAGGGCAGTGTCTCGGTGATACTGTGATTATAATAAGCTATAGAATTCATTAATTAAGATATTTGTATAAGACGTTTCCAGACAGTTCTATTAACAGTAGTTTTGTCATTGTATTTTATTTCAATAAATAGACAGACGAATGGTAAAAACTTTTGTATCTACATAAAGACATTAAAATAAATAGCATTGTATATATGTTAGGCTCAGCAAAAAGTTGTGTTGACCACCTAATTGTGTTAATTAATGTAATAGTCGAGATTTGAATATTGTTATTCTTTGTATATATTGACTGACGTAATATTTGGAATATATTTTGAGAATGGACAAGATATTTGATAGTTCAATATATGTTAGGAACATGTATGATGTACTCATTAACAAATTAATTAACATTTAACATTGCTGTTTGTTGAGAAACAAAAAGGACTGAGATTACAACTTAAAAACATATGCGCCATCTAAAATTATTGTATGTATGGTTTTCATTTTATATTGTGACCATTTTTGTGTACATGAAATGTTTTACTGTTGTGTTTGGTAATTGTAAATTTGTATATTCAATTGTTATGAACAATGCGTAATGTAATGCCATTATTGTCGATGTTATATATTTGCCTCGCCGCCTTGCGTGGGGGAGTTGGAGTTTCGGCGGTTGTAAAGCACTTTGGAATCTATGTCAGTCTGTGTTGTTATGGTAATTTGTATACGTTTTGAATTTGTAATGTTTTGGCGGAGAAGTAGCTTGATCGCAAATTAAAAAAGAAGTGCAAAATTGTATATAGCGAGTATTTATTTGTACCACGACGCCCCAGGAGAATAATGTTGCAGCGAGCAGAACCCCATACATCGTAATGTTGAAAAGCTAAGTATCTTGTCTGGAAGTGGTAGAATGAAAAGCCGGCCGCGGTGGCCGAGGGAACTGAGGCGCTCCAGTCACGGTCTACACGGCCACTACGGTCGGGGGTTAGAATCCCCCCTCGGGCATGGATATTTGTGCCGTCCTAGTTCGTAAGTAGTTCATAAGTAGTTTGTAAGTTTAGGGACTGATGACCCTAAGCTTAACAAACATTTGAACATTTTTATAGAATGAAAAGTAATTACTTAAGAATCTAGAAAACCATTCACCACTCAGCCACCGTGGCCGTATGGATAAAATGTGAATACACGGCATAACCTAAGCACCTCTCCCTCCAAACACAAACATCAATTCTGCCTCGTTGTTCCTCTTACGTAAATTGTACCGATGCTAGTATGCTATTCCGCTTTGGAGAGCATTGACAATTTGATACGATTTACATAAGGGGAAACACCGAGGCAGAATTGAAGTCTGCGTTGTAGAGGAAGTCCTGCTGATGTTATTCCGTGCATTCGCATGTTATCCATATGGCCATCGTGGCTGCGTAGACGTAAAGACTGCCTAGTAAGCAGGCGATCGAGAGTTCGAATACCGGCCGCAGGACTAATTTTAGTTCAATGCCTCCTCTTTTTTTCAATAGACTTGTTACCAATTAGTGCAAACAGTTTCGTGAAAGATCATCCAGTTTGACTCGGTGGAATGACTGAGTGTTGTTAATTCCTTGCTGCTTAGCGCGCGGTTGCTCGAAGTCGGAGATTTGAGTCCTTCGCCGGGCATGGGTGGCTGTGTGTTGTCTTTGGCATAAGTTAGTTCAACCCTTAACTGCCCTGGCGGGGTCATATCTGACCCCAAGAGTTTTCCTTTTAATATTTCTACGCTAGGTGGCGAGGTGGGGAGCTACCCACTCATGTAATCTCAGTTCCCGCCAGACAGCGTTAGTATACATTTCGGCTGCACATTTCCGTGTGTCGTTTACTGTCCAGTGGCCTCTAGGTCTTATTTGACCCCGTCAAGGTAGCAGTGTGGGCTTTTAACTGTGTTGCAGTACTTTAGATTTTGAGTGATATAGTAAAGCACTTTGGTGTTCAAACCAATCTTCGGATTGTTGACTGCTTTACCTTTTTTTACGTTCTTTATTACACTTATTTTGCTACTAAATCGTACATATGTTTTATAGAACGATATAATACGGTTGGCAGATCACATGCTTTATCGCCTGAAGAAATAGCGAATATTTTGAAAGAAAATTTTCACGGTAATGATGACTTTTCAGTTGTTGATGATGATTTGGAAGAAGCCGATCATGATAGTGGATCAGAAATATTTAGTGACAATTTCAATGACGACTCTGATTTTGTCCCAAACGAACAAAAAGACAAATGTGATGCGCATTACAGTTCTGGAGATGGTGCCCAATGGAAAAAGGGAGATAATGATCAACCTGTAGACAATGTAGCTGGTTATGTGGTTATAGAAGCTGGAAGGTGTTTATTAAGTCGTAGGAAGAAATGTATGATAAATAAAAAACTCCTGCCTGAACTACGCACTAACCTGCGTGATGCCCCACCGAAGAAGAGTTGCCCACTGTGTCGAAGAAACCGTAAACAAAAACACTCGACTTCATGCTCCAAGTGATACAATGGAGATTTTACGGTCCACTGCAACCAGGAAATCGTAAGCGAATGCTGCCAAGTCTAGAAAAGGTTATCAAAATTTTTTTTGTACGAACTTAAAAAAAATTGAAAAAATTCTAAATCAAATCGTAATATGTATCAAAACACCTGTCAGGAGCTTTATTATGTAGTAAAGGTTTTCTGAATTTTGTACTGTTTTTAGTACGAAGCGTAACTGAAACTTGTAACTTCATAGGAAGTAGAAACTTTCAACGTAATTTCATTCATCATAATCAATTTTTTTCGGCAATCCTGTAACGGTGTCATTTATTATTTGAATAATGAAACGCTGCTCACGTATTTGTCCCTGTCTAGCCTGACGATATTTGAGAATTCATTCGTATTCTGAAGTGCAGATATGCACGCAAGTATTTTTTTTTTTTTTTTTTTTTTTGTGATGTCTGCACAGCTTCTGCGTTTCACAATTGTCGTATTTTTGAGATTATAACATACTGTGCCCCATACAGTGTGCCGACCATTATACAGACGCAAACCATCAATCATACTCACATTTTAAAGAGGAAAAAAAACATTCGTCGAGCGAAGTTCCCCAACCGATACTCGTCGCGATGTCTGATCGGAGCAAGGCAGAGCCACCTAGGCGTCAATGTCGTAAGCCTTTACGACGCTGTCGTCAACCATCGCGTCATAGTCTGTGGACACTGTAAACAGCGATATGCGAAATATCCGTTTGAATAAGCGCAATCTGTCAGGGACCTGGACTGCGTAAAGTTTATGAACACTACTTGAAAGCACTGCCTTATATATTTGATGTACCTTAACAAATGTATAATAATTATGTTGCAATTGACGTATTAGGTGTGAAAGTGGGGTGCGTCTTGTACTGCACAACTTTGCGAGCACTTCGTACATGAGCGCTAGGTGGGGAGGCGCGGTATGTGTGCAGTGCCGTCCCGCGGGCCAGAGTAGCGCGCCTTCGCCAATTAGTGGGCCCTCCTACCGCCTACTGCCTACTGCCTGGCTGCCGTTCAGACACAGCCAGCGGCGCAGCGAGGATGCGCTGTCCGGCAGGTGGTAATTGGCGCTGGCAGCCGCACAAAGGCCCACTGTCGCGCGGGGCGGCGGAAGGCCGGACCGCCACAACGCCCACACCGCACGCGGCCCGTCACGCCTGCTCATGGCGAGCTGCTAGCGCAGGCTGCCGGCGCGTGTTGGAGAGATCCAAGCACACATCTCAAGACACCATCGCGATTCATTAGGTACTACTGCTGTGAAGCTGGTCACACTTCATGTATAACGTGCCCTCAAAAATGACGCGTTTCGGCTTTACCATCTCTTCCGTGCCATGTGCACACGTGAACAGACGTAAGAAGTTGTTTGATACATACAAAAGTATTGTATGTGTATCAAACAACTTCTTACGTCTGTTCACGTGTGCACATGGCACGGAAGAGATGGTAAAGCCGAAACGCGTCATTTTTGAGGGCACGCTATACATGAAGTGTGACCTATAATAAAGAATCTGCGACCTAACCAGCTTCACAGCAGTACTACCTAATCATTTCATCGTGGTCGCCTGCCGTCTCAACGACTTCATGTCGCATTTACAAGCATCACGATTAATCATACACAGTCACGACAGTCATACGGATTTTTGTTGTAAAACACGATAGCACCGCTCCGAGCGAATTGCAAAGAAAATTTCTGAATTTATGAATATTTTCAAAATGTTCAAATGTTTGTAAAGCTTATGGGACTTAACTACGGGGTCATGAGTCCCTAAACCTACAAACTACTTATTAACTAGCTTATACTAAGGACGGCACAAATATCCATGCCCGAGGAGGGATTCGAACCCCCGACCGTAGTGGCCGTTCAGACTGTGACTGGCGCGCCGCAGAACGCTCGGCCACAGCGGCCGGCTGAATATTTTCCATTATATTCTTTTTAAATAACTTTTTACAGTGGGAGAGGTATGTACTACCATAAAAATCCGTATTAACTACATAATAACTCCGCATATGCCTCTCAGATTCGTATGTTTCTAAAGCTTATGCGACTTAACTGCAAGGCCATTAGTCCCTAAACTTACAGACTACTGACGAACTAACTTATACTAAAGACAACACAAACATCCGTGCCCGAGGAGGGATTTGAACCTCCGACGCGGGAGGCCGCGCGATCCTCAACATGGCGCTCCAGACCGCTCGGCTACTCCCGCGCGGCAATTTGCCTTTATTAGTTTTCCTAAGAACTAATGGAAATTATGAAACGGTACATTACAGGCCAGTTTAATGAAGACTTTAATTGTCTATTAGGAAGAAAAAGGCTAATAAAAAACGAAAGAACGGACTTTCTGCAGAAAGGCGTCGCTTTTCTACTCAGTGACGTTAAGTTTCCTCACTACAATTTCGGTCAAATCACTGAGTGTGGAACGTAAGAAACTTATATGGAATGTAACTTACATTATTTAATATAGAAAACTGGCTGAAAACCCGGTCTGCACGGCCACTACGGTCGGGGGTTCGAATCCCCCCTCGGGCATGGATGTTGTATTTATCAGAGAATATATAAGAAATAAGGCTGTCCTGCATAATAGACAAAACAAAAATCGTAATCAAAATTCAAATGATATGTAACACTCATACATTCATTTAATTCACGACTTTGCTATATACAATATTTCTTGTTACTTGTCCAGAATCTAATACCAATAATTTCTTTGGTGAGCCCACCCCTGAGCAGGTTACAAAGTTGTCCGTGTGAGAAAAATAGACATATCAAATCCACTCCATTGTAATTTATTAATCGTAATACAAAATGCAAGTCTCAATGGAAACTACAGTCTCTTGAAGTTAAAAGCTAGATCTGTCGAAAATAGTAGGTATTCGTTGGATGTACACTGTTTCATTCTATGCCTTCCGTGTAGGTCTATAGAAGTCTATTGCTTTTACCTGCACTCGTAGCGCTTCAAAGTTGGTTCAAAGTTGTCAACAGCACTGTCATCTCTCAGGAACTTCCTTAAACTGACTGGAATATAGGAGTGTCTTACTAGGAAATAAGAAATGTATTAAATCGTGGTTCATAATAAAGATTTTTACCCATCGCAGTATATATGATCTCCTACTTACTGAATAATATGTTCTACAATTGCATAATTTTGCAGTTATATATTCACTTACATAAGTCCTGTATGTCGGTAACATCTGTCCCGAACAGATTAGTTGTAAAGAAGTAATAGATTACAACCTGATGCGTGATGGGGCTGTTTTCCATGAACGCTACTGTTTATATCCTTATATCTCATGAACTGCGTGTCGTACAGTGATGCAATTTTGAAATTACGTTCAATTGTATGTGTGTATACTATCTGCAAATTCCCTGAGACAGTTTGTTGGAAGTCGCTAAGTACTGTCAATCTCTCACAGTGTGTGAATAAAGCTTTGTCACATATTATGAGGCACTTTCTTGTAACTCCTATTGTTTGTGACGTTGTATCTCCTGAACCATGTGTTGTATGTGATCCTTACAATTACGGCGACCGTCCTCATGGACTGAAGCTTACACGTGCAAAATTTCGTAAAGGTTGGAGCAAACCTGTTGGAATAAAAGTCTCTGCTTTAAAGATTAACCACCACACGTGTATCTGAAGGAAAAAACTCACAAATGTGACGCTTTACATCCCCCCCACTGGCTAGTTCTGCTACCTGTTGTGTGTGAGTGCTTTTTGTATGCTGACGTCAAACATAAGCGGCAGTCAGAATGTGACAGTACAGAGTACAACGTCGACAAAGAGTATTGATATTTTACTAGTACTATTTTCTTTGTAGACCTGGAAAAGGCATTTGATAATGTTATCTGGCAAGAGATGTTCCGATTGCTGAGGAAAAGTGGAATGAAGTACAAAGTCATCCGTGTAATACTCAGCCTCGATAAGGATGAGGTGGCAGTGATTAGGAACTGTCACCAGGATGAAGAAGCAAATACCAGAAAAGGGGTAAGACAAGCATGTGCTCTCTCTCCTCACATTCAACGCTTACAACCAGGAAGCTATAGACCAAGTTCGTGAAACTACAGAGGTGGGCATCAAGATTAATGGGCAGAGGATAGACATGCTACGCTGTGTAGACGATATTGCTATAGTCAAGGAGACAAAAGAAGACCTAGAAGTCCTCAGAATAATGAAAAGGATTCTGTGCAACCACTATGGTATGATAATGAACAGGAAAAAGACTAACGTGGTAGTATGCAGTACAGAAGGAGAATATGAACGTCCAGGAATAAGAATTGGAAGAGAGGATCTGGAAGTGATAGAGATTTACTTACTTGGGAACCAAGATCACAAGGGACGGTAGAAGCCGGAAAGAAATTGTGAGCAGAATACAACAGGCCAAAATTGTATTCAATCTGAGGAAGAACTTACTCACCAGCAAAAATCAAATGTTTGTAGAGCTTATGGGACTTAACTACGGGGTTATGAGTCCCTAAACTTACAAAGTACTTATGAACTAGCTAATACTAAGGACGGCAATAATATCCATGCTCGAGGGGGGACTCGAACCCCCGAACGTAGTTTACTCACCAGCAACAACATCAGTATGGAGATAAGAAAACGTATAATGAAAGCTTTTGCTTGGAGAGTGGCTCTATACGGTTGCGAAACTTGGACAATATGAAGAGAGGAGAGAAGACGGCTAGTGGCGCTGGAGATGTGGTGTTAAAGTAGGATGATGAAGATCAGCTGGAAAGAGCGAGTGACAAATGAAGAGGTGCTTAGAAGAGGACAGGAAAACAGATCCCTGCGGATGCACATCGAAACAAGACGAGACGAACTTATAGGGCACATCCAAACAAGACGAGACAAACTTATAGGGCACATCCTAAGCTACAACAACTTAGGAACAATAGCAGAAGAAGCTATTGACGGAAGAAACCGACGGGGGCGACCAAGAATAACATATACATGCAACAGATCATGAATGATGTTGGATGTAACACGTGTGAGGAAATGAAGAGGAAGGCAGGGTTGAACTCTGAAGAAGAAGAGATTGACAGGCGAGTACGGTAGAGCACGTGCCTTTGACATTTTTGTACATTTTGTATGGAGGTAGAGTTAGTAGGCCAAATCAGAAACCGCCGTGTGCATAGCGAGTGTGGCAGTAGCCTGCTGCCGGCGCTGTTACGACGCGCCGAAGTTTGCCCGCTAACACCGTAACTGCAGGCAAACGCGGCCCCAGGCCGGGGACTCGGTAACGAGGGGCCGCCGCCAGAGGGACCTGCCGGATATGCACCTGAGTGGCTCTGCCTGCAACTGACGGCCGCTGCTGAGTTACCTACTGCAGCTCCTTTGCTCGCCATCGCACTGCCCTCGAATAAAGCGCCAAGCACGAAAACACGAAAAATGAGTACGCAACTATGGAAACAGCAAAACAGAGACAGTTAACGATTCAAGCATTAGCCGTGCCACGTAGTGAAGCAAGAGCAGCCATGTCGTAGTGGTTGTGTATGTGGTCACGGTGTTTCCCTCCGACGAGGGAGATTAGTCTGCAATTCTACTTCATCCAGTATATTGGCCCACTTTAGGTTACGGTAGTAACACTAAAAGTGGGCCTTTGCGATCGTCTTTTGACAGCTCGAAATTTAAATGAAAGTAACGGCTTAACCATTCATCTGACACGAAAACTGAATAACCGAATTTGTAGAGGAGAAAATTCTCTACAACTTTGCTCTTTTTTTTCATATCTCGTATATTTACAGAGATATTTGCAAAAATAACGGCGATTTTGGGATGTCTGTCTGACTGTCCGTAACGTGTTCCCTGTTTTTAAGACGAACCGTTCAACCGGTGGGCACCAAATTTTACAGACATCATTGTTGCCTACCAGAGACAAGAACCTTGCTTTTTGAAATACTTAAGATAAGAAATACGTTAGTAATACCAAAAAAAAGCCGTTTGTAATTTAATTTTATCTGCAAAAAGACCGTTCACCTGACGCGAAAATTAAATAAACCAATTTGTAGAGGAGAAAATTCTGTACAACTTTGTTCCCTAATGTTGTTTTTTTTTTTTTCATATCTCGTATCGTCTGAGAGATATTTGCAAAAATAACTGAGATTTGACACCCTCCATTCAATTAACGTAAACAATCTGTTCGCAGATGTCATGTGACATTTCTCGCCCACAACTCTCTCTGGCATACGCCACCTTGCGTTGCGTATTTGATGACTTTCTTATTGTAACTTACATGTTTTCATTTCAAAGCAATGGCGCACTGAAGAATTGACAAAAGCACGTCGTTTTTCGTACGATAAATGATAATCTAGTGTCTACAAATGCCAAATTAACATCACTTAACAACGACCATCAATAGTATGAGATTGAAGAATACAACTTAACTAGTAGCTGTAGCGTAGTGGGTAATGTGTTGGATTGTGACGCTGAAGCTCAGTGGTTCCGGAACCCGCCACTACCTAAACTTTTTTTTTCTTAAAGGGTTTCAGACACTCTTATTAATTTTTTAACATTTAGATTATTCTTTTGGTCCAAAATGTTTGCAAAAACTTATATAACGACAAATCCAAAGTGGGCCGTAAAACACGTCAGTGCGTTTTTTTTTCCCTTATTTTTCAAAAAATATGCACTCTTCATCCGGGCTTTGGACTTATCTGTTCACTGTATGCAATTTTCTGTCTATGTTGAAGTGTAACGTCCGTGGCATACAACTCCTTTATTAGCAGTGGAAACGAAGTATCTCTTGAATAGGAATCGCAAATATTTGATTACAACACGATTGGTCAATGACATTTGTGACAGTATACATATATGCATCACATGATAGGAATCGCTTATTGACGAATCTAAATTATACGCTAGTTAAGTGAGTGCCTCATTGCCCGATTGAATGAGAATATGATCACTCACAAACAAAGGATGAATACGTAAATGAAAAAGATGAATGCAAGATCACTTTCACAATGACACAGTTTTCCCCGAGCAATGTCAATACATGTTTTGTAATGTATCTGAAGTTTTCTAAGTGTTCACAGTGAAATCATGGATACCTCCAAACAAATCTCAGCCTATCCCTGATTTATTTGTTGTTTTCGTGCATGTTAGAGGTATATGAGGCATCTCGCCTGTAGTCACTGTAAATTTACTTGAGATTGTAGTATATTCTAAACAAATGCCCCATATTGGATAACTAATGTATATAATGATAAACACCACAGGACCACGAGGACACGGTTCGCGCTTTAACGATACGTATCTACCACCTGGACTGTTAACTATTTCTATATCTTCCACAGTCCTGTACAAGTTGTACGTGTTTCCGTTCTTGATCTCTGTTCCTTTTATGATAGGCTATTCGCTGCGCTATCTTACCACAAAAACCTGTTTTTTTTTTTTTTTTTGTTTTTTTTTTTTGTGGTTTTAGGGCGCACAACTTCTATGGTCATTAGCGCCCAGCCAAGAACGTAGATTCGCTATGATCTCAAAAAAATGGTGACTGTCAGAACATCAACAAGAGGCTAAAAACAAAAGATAAAAGACAATTAAAAGAGTTAAATATCCATGGATAAGTTGGCCAAGTTGATAAAACGCAAAACTCGAGCAGCTGCTCGTGTGTCATCGGCTAAAATTTCCTCCAGAGTAGACGGAAAGTGAAGGGCTACACGGAGATGATTAAAATTAACACAAGTCAGTAAAACATGTCGCACTGTCAGCAGTTCACCGCAGGAGCATAGCGGTGCAGGTTCGGCGGATAGCAAGTGACGGTGGCTGAAACGGCAATGACCGATCCGCAACCGAGCCAGGATGACCTCCTCCCGCCGAGAGGGGCGTGAGGATGTCCTCCAAGCGGTCGGGATCGGTTTGACAGTTCTCAATTTATACATTGAAAACCACGCACTGTGCCATTGCGACACGATACTCCGGCGAAGAGCCCGTTGAACATCGTCCGATGGGACGCAAAAGGTAGCCATGCGAGGCAAAAGAGCTGCTGCCTTGGCTGCTGTGTCGGCGGCCTCATTCCCGGGCACACCCACATGGCCAGGGACCCACAGGAAAGAAACGTGACAGCTGTCATCCGCCAGCAACTGGAGGGAGCGTTGGATCCGATACACGAGAGGATGGTTCGAGAAAGGGTCCTTAAGACTCTGCAGGGCACTAAGGGAGTCAGAACATATGGCATAGAAAGGGTGGCGGTGGCGGCAGGTATACAAAACGGCCTGGTGGAGGGCGAAAAGCTCAGCCGTGAAGTTCGAGCACCGGTCAGGGAGCTTGTATTGGAAACGGTTGTCCCCGACGACGAAGGCAGATCCGACACCGGCAGTGCTCTTGGAACCATCAGTGTAAATAAATACAGCATTATCGAACCGCGAACGGAGTTCGACAAGCCTCGAGCGGAATACCAAATCCGGAGTGCTCTCCTTGGGGAGCGAACTAAGTTCGAGGTGAGTGTGAACCTGGGCCTGATGCCACGGTGGCAATGGGCTTTCGCTCAACCGAAGGGTGGAAGGAAGGGTAAAATCGAGCCGCTGTAGCAGGCGGCGAAACCGAACTCCCGGTGGAAGCAAGGCAATCGCAGACAGCTGATATTGGCGATCGAGTGAGTCGTCAAAAAATAATCTGTAAGATGGATGGTTGGGCATCGACCGTAGGCGGCATGCATACCGACACAAGAGTATGTCACGTCGATTGGTCAGGGGTAATACAGCAGCCTCGGCATACAGACTTTCAACAGGGCTGGTATAAAATGCACCGGTCGCCAGACGTAATCCACGATGGTGGATAGAGTTGAGACGGCGGAGAATCGACGGCCGTGCTGAAGAGTATACAAGGCTTCCATAGTCGAGCTTCGACTGAACAATGGCCTGGTAAAGGTGAAGCAGGACGGTACGATCCGCTCCCCATGACGTGCCACTGAGGACACGAAGAACGTTAAGGGATCGGGCACAACGGGCAGCCAGGTAGGACACATGTGTGGACCAGCAAAGTTTCCGATCCAACATGAGTCCCAAGAATTTTGTAGTCTCCACGAAAGGGAGAGCAACAGGGCCGAGACGTAGAGAAGGTGGGAGAAATTCCTTGTATCTCCAGAAATTGATACACACAGTTTTCTCAGTGGAGAATCGGAAGCCGTTTGCGATGCTCCAGGAATATAGACGGTCAAGACAGCGTTGGAGAGAACGCTCCAAGAGACACGTCCGCTGGGCGCTACAATAAATTGCGAAATCGTCAACAAAAAGAGATCCGGAGACGTCGGCTGAAAGGCAATCTACGATCGGATTGATTGCAATGGCAAAGAGCGCCACACTCAAGACGGAGCCCTGTGGTACCCCATTTTCCTGGCAAAAGGTATCTGACAAAACAGAGCCCACCCGTACCCGGAACTTGCGATCCGCCAAAAACGCTTGAATGAAAAGAGGAAGGCGGCCCCGAAGGCCCCATGTGTGCAATGTGCGGAGAATGCCCGCTCTCCAACAGGTATCGTATGCCTTCTCCAAGTCGAAGAACACTGCTACTGTTTGACGCTTCTTTAGAAAGTTGTTCATAATGAAGGTCGACAACGTAACGAGGTGGTCAGCAGCAGAGCGGTGTCGACGAAAACCGCATTGGATATTAGTCAGGAGGCGGCGAGATTCGAGGAGCCAGACCAACCGAGCGTTAACCATGCGTTCCATCACCTTACAGACGCAGCTCGTCAGAGAAATGGGGCGATAACTTGGAGGAAGGTGTTTGTCCTTCCCTGGTTTGGGGATGGGGACAACAATGGCTTCACGCCAACTTGTGGGAACATGACCTTCAGTCCATATGCGATTGTAGGTACTAAGAAGAAAGCACTTGCCCGCAGGAGAGAGGTTCTTCAGCATCTCAATATGAATGGAATCGGGCCCGGGAGCAGAAGACCGGGACAGGGCGAGAGCACGATCTAGCTCCTGCATGGTGAAGGCGACGTTATAATTTTCACGATTAAAAGAGCGGAAAGAAGGCGGCCGTGCCTCCTCTACCTGTTTGCGAGGGAGAAAGGCAGGGTGGTAATGGGCAGAGCTCGAAACCTCCGCAAAGAAACGACCCAATGCGTTTGAAACATCAGCTGGGTCCACGAGGACTGCGTTCTCCACGGTCAGGCCAGGAATCGGGGAGTGGACCTTGATGCCGGACAAACGGCGTAGGCCACCCCAGACAACCGTGGATGGAGTAAAACGGTTAAAAGAACTAGTAAAAGCAGTCCAGCAAGCTTTCTTGCTGTCGTTTATGATACGACGGCACTGCGCTCTCATACGTTTGTAATTGATGCAATTCTCCAAAGTTGGGTGGCGGCGGAAGGTGCGTAAAGCACGGCGCCGGGCTCGAAGCGCGTCGCGGCAGGCTTCAGTCCACCAAGGGACCTGGACACGACGTGGAGAAGAGGATGTACGAGGTATGGAACGTTCTGCAGCAGTGAGAATAACCTCTGTGAGGTATTCGACCTGACTGTCACAGTTGGGAAAATTCTGTTTGTGAAAAACAGCCATGGAAGAATAAAGCCCCCAGTCGGCTTTAGAAATGTTCCAACTGGTGGGACGTGGAGATGGGGAATGATGTAGGAAGTGGATGATACAAGGGAAATGGTCACTCGAGTACGTGTCAAAGTGCATACCACTCAAACCGACCGGCAAGCTGAGGAGTGCATATTGCAAGGTCTATATGGGAATAAGTGTGTGTTGTGTCAGAAAGGAAGGTCGGTGCACCGGTGTTGAGGCAGACAAGATCGAGGTGGTGGAGAATGTCCACCAAAAGGGAGCCTCTCGGACAAGGGACAAGGTGCCGGAGAGCCCCATAAGGGGTGGTGGGCATTAAAGTCGCCTACCAACACGAAAGGTGAAGGGAGCTGGTCAACAAGGTTTAGCACATCTGCCCTAGTAAGGGCAGATGACGATGGCGAATATATATTACAGAGGGAGAAGGTAAATGTGGATAAGGTGATGCGGACGGCAACTGCCTGTAGGTGAGTGTGCAAGGAAATGGGATGGAAATAGACGTCGTCTCGAAGGAGCATCAGAACCCCTCCATGGGCTGGGACACCTTCCACGGGTGGCAGGTCGAACCGCACAGAGGTGTAGTGTGGAAAGTCTGCACGATCACGTGGACGCAACTTAGTTTCCTGGAGGCAGACTAGAAGCGGGCAGTGCAATCGAAGGAGTAGTTTTAACTCCTCCCGATTAGAACGAATGCCGCGAATGTTCCATTGAAGGAGCGCCATGATAAAAATGAGAAGAAATAAGGATAAAAACCAAGTAGCGAGCGGGGTCACCTCGACGGCCGCTGAGGACCGGATTTCGAGGGAGCACTGCTATCGCTGTCTGGGGGCAAAGGGTCATGTTCCACTGGTTCGCCCGACGTGCCTGCCACCTCCCTGAGTTGATCAGGAGGGGCAGTTTCCACCGCCGGTAAAGGGCCGGGCGCCCGGCAAACGGAGCGTCCCGGTGAAACAGAAGACGGCCGAGGCCGGCAACTGTTGGACGGCGTGACAGATGGGTCACGCCTCGGCGGGGAAGGAGAGGAACTCTTTTTCTTGTCAGCTCTTCTGGAAGAGTGACGGCGGGAAGAGGCAGTTGACGGTTGGGAAGCCTGAGAACGCAGAAAATCCTCACGGACGGGTTCCTTTTTCAAGGTCCGGGCATCTTGTTTAGATGCCCGCGGTTTACTAAAGTTTGACGAAGACTGTACCCTAGAAGCAGCAAGAGGGAGCGGGGACGTGGAACGGGCAATCTTCGGGCTGGCGGATCGCACAACTGTGTCAGCGAAAGTGAAGTCACATGTCTGGGTACTGGAATCCTTGGTAGGTCGAGTTGAGGTGAGTACCTTACTGTATGTACCCGCTGGGAGGACAGTGGGCTTTCGACTCGCCAACAACTTACGAGCGGCAGATGTCGATACCTTTTCCGTAACCCGAATTTGCTGGATTACCTTCTCATCCTTGTATACAGGGCAGTCGCGAGAGGAAGCCGCATGGTCACCGTTGCAGTTTAGGCAGTGAGGGGACGGAGGTGGGCAATCCCCCTCATGGGCGTCCCTACCACAAGTGACACACTTTGCTGCATTTGGGCAATGTTCACGGGTATGGTTGTACCTGTGGCACTGAAAACAGCGTGTTGGGTTAGGTACATAAGGGCGGACGGAGATGACTTCATACCCTGCTTTGACCTTTGACGGGAGGTCAACTTTGTCAAACGTCAAAAACACAGTACGAGTCGGTGTCAGATGGTTATCGACCTTTTTCATGACCCTGTGGACGGCTGTCACACCCTGATCGGACATATACGATTGGATATCTTCATCAGACAACCCGTCAAGGGATCTCGTGAAGACTACCCCCCGTGACGAGTTGAGTGTGCGGTGCGCTTCGACCTTAACTGGAAAAGTGTGCAACAACGTAGTACGTATCAGTTTTTGGGCTTGGAAGGCACTTTCCACTTCCAGCAACAATGTACCATTGCGCTGACGTGAACAGGTTTTAACAGGGCCAGCAATTGCATCTACACCTTTCTGTATAACGAAAGGATTGACAGAATTGAAATCCTTTCCGTCGGTGCGAGAGACAACCAGAAATTTAGGTACATTAGGCAGAGTCTTTTTAGGCTGAGGCGAGTCTAACTTACGTTTATGGGTCAACGTCACGAAAGAAGAAAAGGAAGTCATCGCGGAAGTGTCCCCCATGATTACCGGCGTCTCCGATGGCGCGCTCCTTCCTAGTGGGGGCCCTCTCCGAGGGCTTACCCGCCTTAGGTGATTGTTCACACCTCAGGTCACACCTCCCGAGAACTGACGGAGGGACCAATCGGCACGTTCGGAAGGTACCAGCTCGGGTAATCACCCCTCCCTGGGCCTGGCCTTTACCAGGGGGTACGTACGTGCCTTACTTGTCTACCCGGGGCGGGGAATTACGCGTTACCCCGTCACCTGCTACGCACGATAATGCGTGGGTCGGCCTTCAGACACGCACAGGGAGGAAAGAAGAAGAGGATAGGAAAGGAAGAGAAAGAAGGAAAGAAAAGAAGTGTCTCAAACGCCGAGGCGGAGACTAATGAGGAGAAGAAGGCTAGGAGAGTTCAAGGAGAGAAAGACAGAAAACGAAGGGTAAGAAAGGAAGGAACGAAGGAAGAAAAACCACAACAAGAACCACCGTATCTCACGAAATATGCCCGTCTCCGGGCGAAGGCATAAACCGGGAGGGAAAGTGAAGCAGCCTGGGGCAGAAGAAAGGCTGCTCCGGCTCGGGGCCCCGTGCGCGCCACACACGTACCCACAAAAGAACTGTGGGCCCCCTGGGGGGACAAAAACCTGGGTGTAGTTTCCCTTGTAAGACTAAAGGTACGACCCTGCATAGGAAAGACGAAACTTGTCAACTACTTAAACGTGGTTGGTTGGTTCGCTCATTGGTTTAGTGAGTAAAGCGACTAAACCAGTAGGTCACCAGCGTCTCCTACCTGACTTCCATAACAGCCAGTAAAAATCGCAAGAACGAAACTGCGGAGAACATTTGCGTTCCGTGCTGTAACGTCACTCATTGTAGCTGCCTACTATGAATGACAAGGAGAATCCTCGGGTATATTTTATCACCGAAACCCACAGACGAAAAAAATGAGAGGGAAGAGGAAGGGAAAGTTCGTGGAGGAGCAGGAGGGGAACAAGAAGGTGACGCGGCAACGGAAAAGAAGGGCGTGCCGAACAGTCCGGGGCCCCGTGCTCGCCACGCACTCACGAATGGGTCGCGAGCGCCAAGGGAGTTGTTAAATCGGACTCCTGGTGATGTAGACTACGATACAAAAGCATAACTTCAGGTTTATCTGATAAAGTTTCTTGAGATGTCTCCGTATTTCATTTATAGCCTAGAGAAGTAACTTTCGATACAGGCTAGGCAAAAAACGCGTGCTGTCTGTTTTAATAAAGCGAGGTCTGATTAAATAGTACACGTTACGAAATTACAACACAGTAACAGTCTGCATATACGAGAGGCGTTTGAAAATTCCGTACAAAAATAAAAATTACTAACATGTTTGGGGAAAACCATTTTTATCTACCGACATAGTCTCCTTTTAGACTTTTACACATCGTCCAATGTTGTTCTAATTTGTTGATCCCTTCGGAATAATAGGAATTGTCCAAGCCTGCAAAATAGCTATTAGTTTCTGCAATCATCTCCTCGTTTGAACGAAATCTTCGTCCCTCCAGCCATTTCTTCAAATTGAGAAACAAATAGTACTTCGAGGGAGCAAAGTCTGGAAAAAAGGGGTGGGAGGAGGGATGTGAAATGCGTTACCATCTTATTTCCAATAATTTTGCGACTACAATCACTGAGATGTGTCCTGGTGCATTGTCGTAATGCAAAAGGACTTTTGTGGGCCCATCGCCGGCGTTTCTCTTACAGCTTGGTTTTCAAATGGTCTAATAACAATGAATAATATGCACATGTAATAGTTTTACACTGTTCCAGATAGTCGATGAGGATTATCCCTTGCGAATCCCGAAAGACCGTCGCCACAACCTTTCTGGCTGAAGGACCGGTCTTCGCCTTTTTTTTGGTGCAGATTCTCCCCCCATGGTAACCCATTGTTTACATTGTTCTTTGGTCTCAGGAGTATAGTAATGTATCCATGTTTTATCCACAGTGACGAAATGACGGTTAAAGTCCTGCGGATTCTACCTAAACAGCTGCAAACCTTCCTTGCAACATTTCAAACGATTGCGTTTCTGGTCAAGCGTGAGCAATTGCGGCACCCATCTTGCTTTTAACTTTCTCATCTCCAAATGTTTATGCAAAATATTATGTACCCTTTTTACTAAAGAAATTCCAATTTGATGCTAAGTTTAGATATTTTTATTAAGTCACAACAGACTGTTTCGGCGCATTAATGCAATTTTCAAGTGACCATTTTTCAAGATATAGGTAATAATTTTCACATAGTTTTCGTAGTTTTAACAATAAATCTTATTCTTAAAGTAATAACAAAGCTTTTTACTTACGTCTTGATGGAATGACGTGCATATGTCATCGAATCAGACTGTCTTCTGGTGATATGTTATCTTTTGATGGTGACAAAGATGACCTTTTTATCGCTATCAGTTGTAGTTGCGATCTCTGGTTGTTGCATTACGTTTAAGTGCAGCGATTTTGCAATTAATATACCGGATATAAATGTCGTAAATCGGCGAAAAGTACATGATGTTGCTGTTGTGTAATGCTATGTGTAATTTATCGTGTTTCTGAAGTTTGGTGCTATATTTTCGTATTTTTCGCTTGTTGATAGAGCAGCAAATTGGAATTTCTTTAGTAAAATGTCATTTTACGACATTTATTATGCTGCAGGCCCCAAAGAGCAAAAACTATTATGTACCCATTTATTCGCGATGCCCACTGCACTAGCAATCTCCCCCACTAACTCTTCTGTCATCCATTACCATATCGTGGATTTTATCAATGATTCCTGGAGTCCTGAACTCCACAAGATGTCCAGAACGTTCAGCGTCGCTTGTGCCCATATGGCCATTATGAAAATTTTGAAACCACTTATAAACAGTTCTAATCGAAGGTGCAGAGCCACTATAATGTTTATCAAGCTTTTCTTTAGTCTCCTGAGGCGTTTTGCCTTTCATAACTTGACTTATTTCCTGTATCTCCTAAGTGGAGCATAGGGCACAACGAACTTCCGCCACCGTACCCTGTTCTGCCCCAGTGTCTTGATTTCAGTCTAGACCTTCCCTCCTTTCCTGCTACTACACTCCTCCTCTATGTATTCCTTGGTCTGCCTCTTCTCCTGCTGCCTTGTGGATTCCATTCTAGGGCTTGTCTTGCCACGTTGTCTTAATATATGCCTAATCCACTTCCATTTCCTACGGCGTATCTCAATACCAATGGGTGTTTGATGAGTTCTTCTCCATAGTTCTTCGTTGGAGATTACTTGTCGCCACCATATCCTCAAGATATTCCTCAAGCTTCTATTCACAAATATTTGAAGTCTGCTAATCAGATGTTTGTTGGTTTTCCATGCTTCACATCCATAGAGCAGTACCGACTTGACATTTGTATTGAAGATGCGTAGTTTTGTATACCTGGTAAAATCCCTTGATTTCCAGATTGGTCTCAGCACTGCAAATGCTCCTTTAGCCTCATTTGTTCTGTTTACTATATCTTCGATAGTTCCCCCCTCAGGGGTGACTAAAATTCCCAGGTAGGAAAACTGCTTGACTTGCTCGATTTCTTGGTTTTCTAAAAAAAATATAGTGCTTCATTTCGGTTATTACAGCGCATCTCCTTAGTTTTCTTTCCATTTATCTTCAGCCCCACCTCCGATGCTTCGGTTTTTAAATCATTCAGCATTGCTTCCATATCCTTGTAACGGCTGGCTAGCATAAAGTAATGTTTAACCACCACATGATTTTTTTTTTTTTTTTTTTTTTTTTTTTTTACCATTCTTTGAGAATCACTCGACTACCTTGATTCACACGAATGACAATCACAAACAGATAGACCAATATGGCTGAAACTTGGTGTGCGTTCTTTCGAAAGATGCTACTAACTAAACATGACCACGATACGCGCCGGTGGTGCCATCTCTCGGACTGTGCGTGGATTTTTCAAACGCCCCTCGTAATGGGGCGAATAAAGCCCGTAGTGCTTTACCTACGAGAAACATGCTCAAGAAATGAGGCATTTGGAACCGAGCAGTCTCTGTTTACAGGCGGTGCTTGCCAACTCACGCTTCCATGAAGGGGAGCGGCAACAGATGCGCGGGGTGTCGCGTTAAGGCGCAAGTGGCGGCGAAGATGGAGGCGAACCGCAGACAGTTACGTGTCGCTACTGAGAGATAAACGCGCTGCCGCGATGAACACGCCGCTAGTCCATTCACTGCAGGCTCGTTATGAGCGCCTGCACCAGTCTCGCTGCGCCATTTGACAGCAAACGGGCGACACGCCTCAAAGGCGCTCCTCTCTACACTTCACCCAATGAAGCCACACTGCTCTAATGAGCAGCGCGCCTCTTCATTCCTGCTGCACAGCAAGCCGAGCAAAGTACACGCCTAAAGGCTTAATAGCATTAGCTCTCTGCCAGTGTCCAATTACAAGTGCCATCAGACACGACTCATTTACTGGTGGCAGAAAAAGATTGACGAATACCAACAAAATTTCCGTTGATCTTTCTCTCAAAAGATATTTTGAAAAGGGTAAAGAAGGGTATGCTGTCTTCATAGATCTTGAAAAGGATGGGAGTAAAGTGGAAGGAAAGAAGATTAATTGCAAATCTGTACCAGAAACAGAAGGCAAGAGTACAAATAGGTAATGGGATCTCTGAAGACAGCAAGACTGGGAGAGGTGTCAGACGAGCTTGTTGTCTCTCTCCAATTTTATTTAACATTTATCTGCTGGAAGTGCTGGAAACCTGTTTGGATGGGACAAGAGGCGTAAGGATAGGTGGAAGGAAAATTGATTGTATAAGATTTGCTGACGACATGGTCATCCTTGCAGGAAATAAAAATAAGACTGACTCAAATGCTAAATGATCCGAGTGAAGTCTGTACAGCATAAGGCATAAAAATTAATAAAAAGAAAACGAAAAGCATGGTCATAGGTTTAAAGAAAAGAAAAGTGAAAATCAAGTTGGAGTCATAGGTCATAGAACAGGTGACAGCATTCAAGTGTTTGGGAAGTTGGATTAAGGAAGATATGAATTGCCAGCAAGACATCAAAACGAGAATGGTTCTGGCGAAAGAAGCGTTCCAGAAGCAAAGAAGACTCCTAACCAGTGGTTTAAACAAAGAATTAAGGAAGGGACTGGTTAAGTGTTTAATATGGAGTGTGGCCTTATATGGAGCGGAAACGTTGACATTGAGAAAGCAAGATGAGAAGAAAATTGAAGCTTGTGAAATGTGGATGAAATGTGCGTAGGATGGAGATCAGCTGGACCGATAAAGTCAGAAATGAAGAGGTACTGAATGGAGTTGGAGAGGAACGGAGGATGTTGCTGACGATAAAAGGAAACTAAACTGGCTAGGCCACAGTTTAAGACGAGAGTGCCTCCTGGTAGAGGCAACTGACGGTTGCATTCCGGGAAAGAGAGGGAGGGGCAGAAGAAGGTACCAGATGCTGGATGACGTCAGCAAGCCACTAGGAGGGTACCAAAGAACGACGATGATCGCAAAAGACAGAGAAGCATGGAGGGCTACACAGTGTAAACCTGCCGTACGGCAGACAACCAAATGATGATGATTTCTCTCAAGTATCAACTAATAATATCTATGTTTATCTGTATGTCCTGTATGAGTTCATAAACCATTCATTCGATTGGAATGAAACTTTGGAGAACTGTTCACCGTACGCTCAAGAAGGTTCCTGACCCAAAAACAAAAGAGCATGACACACCGCAAGACATATGACGTAATAAGTAATGAGAGAATACCCAGATTTATGCGTAATTATTAGAAAATGGGAGTAGTTATGGACCTGCAACAAAGATTGCATGTAATTTAGGACGTTTACGAAGCGTTTTGTAACTGACCCCCCACCCCCTCCGCACAAAATGATGAATCGAAAAGAAGTCTACCGCTCACAACAGTTTTGCTGTAGATGCCGTAAAACTGTCGCATCAGGCATGACCTTGTATCAAAGTCATCATTACAGATTTGCTTGTTAATATTTATTTTTGTCTAAAAGTCTCCCTTAATTCTCTTGCATCCAAAATTATTCAATCTTTTTTCTTAATCTCTATCTATATAAAAGCGACTCACTGATTAAACACGAAATCCCGAAAACTACTTCAGCTATGACACTGAAATTTGGCAGGAATGTAGTTTATAGGTAGAAGACGTCAGCTAAGAAAGTATTTTGTGATAGGTGCATGGCTGAGCATACTTCTCCGACACACACACACACACACACACACACACACACACACACACACACACACACACATACACGCGCGAAATCTACAGTTTCATTCAGATCTTCACGAAATTTTGCACGCTTCATCTTCCAAACAAGAGGAAGGTCACCGTCTACCTTAAGTTTCATACGGTGCATTGGGGAGGGTACTTTGCAACATAAAAATGGATCCCTAAATAGCTTGGTCGCGCCATAACTTGAGAAAGGCTCGACCGATTTCACATATCTTTCTTTTTTTCCGTTATTCTCAGAACAAGGGTTCTATCAAATAAAACTGGAATATTTGAGGACAACAAAGTGCGTTTTTCAATGTGACCCTGCGTTTCTATAGCATAGAAATCTATAGTTTTGTTCCGATATTAATGAAATTTTGCACAAGTGCCTCAAAAACAAGAGGAATGTCACTGTGTACAAAATTTCGTTCCATGTATGGTGGAGGATACTTAGGGATTTTTCAGAAAATGCATAGTTTTGCTCCAATCTTTATGAATTTTTGCACATACGACCTTTAAACCAAGAGGAAGATCACTGGGTACAAAAAAGATTGTATGATACATGCCAGAGGGTACCTTGCAGAAAACTTTGCCGAGAGGGGGAAAGGTGGAAACGAACAGAGATATGGGAGGCAAAGAGGTGGATGCAGAGAAAGGGGGGAAGGGGATGTGGACTACGAGACTGCAGGATAAATAAACACCCGGGCAACGCCGGGTTTGCAGCTAGTTCATAATAAACAGGTCACCAGCGCTTTGCATCGTCCAGTGCGTGTAGACGGTTCTTGTGGCGGCTCACTGGTCCCGAGCACGCTGAATCCGGTTCGGCCGAAGGCCGCGTACGCACTAGGCCAACGAAGGCCACGCAACGACAACAAACTGCTCCGCCGCTCCGTGTAGCGAGAGTGAGCGAACAAAGCGGGCGGCCTCGGTTGTGACGGTAGCATCAGAGCGTTGGCGACGCGATGGCACTTTAAGGCCAGTTCGGGTGTTCGTCAGTTCAGTAGCGATTTACTGCGTCATTTGAACGGAGGTGCACTTACTGTTTAAAAACAGTCAGTATAGAGCCGAATACTGAGACATCAATGAAGTTAATATATACACGTTTATTGTTTACGAGATTTTTTATGAGGCACTATGTTAGAACTCAAATGTTCAAATGTTTCTAAAGCTTATGGGACTTAACTACGGGGTCATCAGTCCCTAAACTAACAAACTACTTATGAACTAGCTAATCCTAAGGACAGCACAAATATCCATGCCCGAGGGGGGATTCGAACCCCCGACCGTAGTGGCCGTGCAGACCGTGATTTGCAGTCCCCTCGGCCACAGCGGCCGGCAGAACTCAAATAAGTCAGCTTTTGGAAACTAATGTGATGGAAAAATGGAGTCTTTATTGACATACTTTCGCAATGAACGATACGGACGAGTACATCGGCGGTGTCGTCGACATTATAACCAGGGAGGAACTCAGCTCTGGAGCACGGCAGAGGTGCAGCGCCGCCCGGCGCCAGTGGAGAAGCCGCAGTCAGCCACCGCAGCCGCAGCCGCACGCTCTCCAAATACCACCACATCCATTTCCGCTTCCGCTTTCCCTCGCCCACATGCATCTTCCACTTCCTCCAATTTCCTCCTCTCCTCAAACACATCGAGCACTTCCGCACCTCCTGCACAATTAGAAAACTTGATGCAATAAACCCACTGTTACCCTCTCAACAACAACCCTCGTACGCTGCCGCACCTTCTCGCATCCC
The DNA here is from genome assembly GCA_026315105.1 of Locusta migratoria. NCBI lineage: Eukaryota > Metazoa > Arthropoda > Insecta > Orthoptera > Acrididae > Locusta > Locusta migratoria. The sequence goes on from CM048744.1 coordinate 52,877,806, forward strand.
ACCGTCCCTCCACCTACACGCGCACCATATCCAGTCCCAAAGAGACTCAGCCGTCTTCCCGTCCCAGACAAAATCCGTTCCGATATGTATCCATCCTACCAACTGTCATCCCTCACCACCTCTCTCACCAAACAATCACGACTGCAATCTCCAAAACTACCTCCCATTCCTATTCATCGTTTTTCTTCTTGCTCGACACACCCAATCCAAGCTCACCATCTGCGTACCTCTCCTTGTTTTTACCCAACTTTTATCACTCCCTACCCAACGAAACCGTCAAGTTTTCCACCCGGGCCTCATAATATTACAAAATAACTTTTTCTTCTCCAAACCCCTTCTCCCAGAGCAGGTCCTTCCACATCTACAATGGTCAATGCGCACTACATCTTTTATTTACTCATTTTTATTTTTCAATTATTATTCTTCGAGAGTTGTGTTTTAAACTGTAAATATTTTTTGTGTTACACATTAATTCCTGGAAAGGACACGAGTTTTTTTTTTTTCTTTTTTTTTTTTTTTTTCTTCTTCTTTCATATCGCCTTCCTCCCGTGTTCAATCCACTTGGATCTTATATTTATATGTGACTACAAGTATTTTAAAACCTTGTTACACGTATAAACTTGCGCCAACATATCTGTACGAGAACGCATGGCTGAAGAGCAGAATATTCTCCTACTGTCACCTTTGGGAAGTTATGAGAGGCAACTGGGATTTGATGTAGACGAATCTATTGGGCCCAAACCTCCGTTTGGTGAAGCTGAGAGGCCGAAAGGCAATGCGTTGGCGGTCACAGGCTCAATTCATTGGCTGTCGCTCGTCTGTATTTGTTCACTAACTGGGTATGCGGTAGCAGCATATACCGTGGGCCACTCCTTTCGATATGTCGTGCTTTTTATAGGAGGGGTTCTACGACACGGTTGCACGGGAAGAATCCTTTTTGATTCGAACCCATTCGCGAAATGACTGAGCAACATGCAAGAGAAAAGCTCCCGACATTGTACGTCATCAAATCTGCGACGTTAGTTGTGCATTCACACACTGTACCTGCTCGAAGCATGACCGGTCCAGTTCGCTGCCTGGTAGCATTGCTAGCTGGACGTCTCCATCGTATACTACGACGCCTTACAGTTGCGAGAGGAACCTTGATGCACTTGTTCATGCAGAAAGCCCGATGCCACTGACACAGGTGCTGCAGGTATTATCTCACCGACGTACTTCGGGAGCTTATTCGTGCTAGTGTACAACTCAAGGGCAAACGAATTGTATGCAAGCGGTGGTAGCCTCTCTGTGTCGTTACAGCCTCACAAAACTAGCGCGCGCGCATATCTGCCACCAAAAGTTAGACATAGCGGCTACACGTCGGCGGTGTTACGCACATGCGGTCAACAACAGGCAAATGGTCAGTGGTTTGCTTATGTTAGTGCCCCAATGTTACAGTGAAATCGGTCTGATGTATGCCGATCAGAAGGGCAACTTCACGTCTCTAATAGCTCCAGCCGTAAGCTGAAATTGCGGAGACATTCTTAGCTTCAGATGCGTACTGATGGACTGAAGAAGCCGTACTGCCCATAACCTGTAGCTCAAGACTTGTGCCCTGTTGCCTGGCCGATAGTCACGCTGGCACGCTCTCTAAGCCAGTCAGTGATCAGGGCACGTCTCACGGCGCGTCCTCGCAGCGTCAGATTGTTCCACCACTTGCTGTCGCCAGTTTCCCGTACTGCACCGCAGCCCTCCTACAACTTGGACAAGCTCTCCTAGAAGGGACGAAGTCGAGGACACATTGACTGGTCACAGTTCATGGGAGTTACGTCCGCAACACACCGCTCAGTTTGCAGCTGCCACGGTGGTTCAGAATTCGTGACTGGATAAATTACAAAGTGCACAGCGAAAGACGCGGCGAAAGATGCCTCGGATAGGACGTCGCCCGCGCACTGCAATGGCAGACGGGGAGGACGCTGCTGCTCAGAAGACCGCCTGCAGCCGTCCGGCCGTTGCTCAGCTGCTACCAGTGGCCGGGTAGCACACACTCCTTACCTCAGAGTGACGTGGTCGTGCAGCCACTCCTGATTTGTGCCGATTCAACATTACATTGAATTTCATGTCACGAAGCTTGATCGCGGGTTAATTAATTGAGTCTCGTCCGGTTTCGGCAGCGTGTAATGAAAGTTATTAGTTAACTTTGGAAGGTCGCTTGTTATGCGACACGATGAATGGCCACTTACTGAACAATAGGTCTACTTGAATAAACCTAAAGTATCATATTTGGCGATAAAAATAGCAGATAAATATGCTGTTTCAAACCACTGCCGACTTAAAAATATACGTAAAAACTTCAGTAATTACAAAGTACGAGATAGAAAAACAAATGTCTCCGCCATATGCTTCACATATCTAAAATCAAAGCCTATTTCCCATTACTTCTGTTGTAATGAGAGCCTTATACAAAATTATTTTTAAAGGGTCGTCTTCGTCACATAGGTTGTACAGAATGAAATTTTCACTGTGAAGCGAAGTGTGCACGGATATCAAATTTCCTGGTACATTAAAATTGCATGCCAGGCTGAAACTCGAATTCGGGTCCTTTATACTTGGCTACGAATTGCTGAGCCCAGTCTTACCAAAGCACACTCCGCTGCTCTGTAACAGCTTCAGTCTCATAACATCCCGCGGGATGTCGCTCAGCCACATCATCGTGAACGCTAGTTCACAAATATAAAAAGTGTTGCATCACCACGATTCTAGGGGTTCATGACCTTATACCTAAGAAAAGACGTACACGAGATTACAGTTTTTTTCTGGTTCATGATAATGGAAATAGTCAACTTGCAAAACAATAACCCAGACATAGTGAATCTGGGTTCCTGATTCCAGCATACGCCAGTACCGAATAACACGTCCTGTTGCACAGATGCATAGCTGTATTTCTCGTGGCATACTGCCCACTAGCTCATCAAAGCACTGTATAGTCCTCAACAGCCATTCGACGTGGATCTCTCAGATTGGTTGGTTCAATTCTCTCGTCGAACCATTGCTTTTTTAATGAATACCAGGCATGTCCTATACGCTTCATGTCTGGACAACATGCTAGGGATTCTAATCTTGCGATGTCATTATGATAAAGGAAAGCATTCATAAGATGTGCACAAAGAGTGCGAGAGTTGTCTCCTTTATGACGAAATCGTCACCCAAATGCTGCCGATATGTCTGCACTTCACGTCGGAGGATAGCCATTTTTTGGCCTTCTCCGACCATCAGTGGCGTACGGTACCCCCACACAATGGCATCCGGAAACAACATGGAACACCACAGCTCTGCACTCTTTAGACTGTGTGTCTAAGACGTTCAGGGTGAGCAGGCTACCTCTAAAAACGTCTCCGAAACATGACGTCCTATGGCTGCTGGAAAATTGTCATTCAGCGTGTTGGCATCCGTCTCAGTGTACCTCCGAGATGAAATCCGTAAGTAGCGGTCATCAGGGCTGTGGTAGCCTTTGGGCGGCCAGAGCAAGTCAAGTCATTGACAGATCTTGTATCTCTGTTCCTCCACCACATCCGAACATCGCCGCTCTGGTTCATTCCGAGACGTCTGGAAACTTCCCTTGATGAGAGTCCCTTGTGACACAAAGTAACACTGAGGATACGACCCAACTTCGCAATTGAAGATCTAGACATGGCGCAACTACAGTTAACTCATCTACATCTACATACATACTCCGCAATCCACCGTAAGGTGCGTGAGGGAGGGTACACTGTGCCACTACTAGGCATATCCTTTCCTATTCCACTCCCAAATAGAAGGAGGAGAAAAGAATGCCTATATGCCTCCGTACGAGCCCTAATTTCTCTTGTCTTTGTGATCACTACGAGAAATGTAAGTAGGCGGCAGCAAGATCGTACTACACTCAGCTTCAAATATCGGCCCTCTAAATGTCGTCAACAGAAATTCACGAAAAGAACGTCGTCTTTCCTCCAGCGGTCCCCAATTCAGTTGCCGGAGCATTTCCGTGACACTCGCGCATTAGTCGAATCTACCAGTAACAAACCTAGCTACTAGCCTCTGAACTACTTCTATATCTTCCTTTAAACTGATCTGCTGCGGGTCCCAAACACTTGAGCAATACTCAAGACGTGGCCGTACAAGCGTTTTATACGCGGTCTCCTTTACAGATGAAGTACATCTTCCAAAAATTCTCCCAATAAACCGAAGTCGTTCTATTTCATATCGCTCTGCAATGTTACGCCTAGATATTTGAACGACGAGACATCATCGAGAAGCTCACTACTAATGCTGTATTCAAACATAATGGGTTTGTTTTTCCTACTCATGCGCATCACCTTACATTTTTCTACATTGAGAGCTAGCAGCCATTCAGCACACCAACTAGAAATTTTGTCAACGTCATCCTGTATGCTATTACAGTCAGTTAAAGACGACGCCCTCCCATACACCACAGCATCATCAGCAAACAGCCGCAAATTACGACTTACTTTGTCCATGCAATCATTTATATACATAGAAAATAATAGCAGTCCTATCACACTCTCTTGGGGCACGCCTGACGATACACTCGTCTCTGATGAACACTCCCCGTCGTGAACAACGTACTGCGTTCCAGCCAGTCAAAAATCTGGGAACCTATTCCATAAGCTCGTATCTTCGTTAGCAGACTGCAGTGTGGCACCGCGTCGAACGCCTTTTTGAAGTCGAGGAAAACACAATCCGCCTGTTGTCAAGGAGAGTACTTCCTTTTCCGCGTTGTGGCTGAAACTGATAGGCGGTGTTATCCACTTAGTCGCATTGGCACTGGTCATGCGTGGTTGTCGACATGTTTGTGGCGGTTGAGTGACATCAACATACACATCCAACGTCAGTAGTCATGAGATCTAGGAAACAAGGAGGATGCGTGTATTAGTGTTTCCTGTGAGGACTCTGGAGACGGTACGGCAGAACGTGCAGGAGTGCAGCCAGAGAGCCCAGTGCTCCATGCGCCCCCCCCCCTCCACTCCCTCGCTTTTTAATACGGCAGCGGGCGCACACGCTCTCCCGCGGTTTAATCCCGGGGCCGCGCCGTGAATCGGAGTGCCGGGCGCCACCAATCGATATGCGGCCAGGGCGCACCGCAGACACGGCCCAATCACTCGTCTAGCCCACCCGTCCCAAACCTGCCGTCCTCAAGAGCTGAACTTAAAATATCCATAAAGTTATTCATTCCTTCTCGCATGGTCCTGTGCTTCCAACCATAACTTGACACCTTCACTGTCGATGACAATGTAAATAACATGGGTACAATTTGATATACACATAGCAAAAAATCTGTTCCATCGACTTGATTTGATTTTCTCAGGGAAGCCAAAACAGTCTTAGTCCAAACCGCCACTGCCCGCACCGAAACTAAATTTATTGTGCGGTATCGCTCCATGTATGTCTAGTAAAGCCAACCAATGCCCTTGAACACTGCAAGGAGTCCCTTTACCAGTTCTTTATTAGACACAATTTCTTCGGCTCTGGTTGTCCCAAATATTCTGTGCCTTTTACTCTCCAATGCAATGCATTCGAAAATTAGATGGGATGCAGTTTCATCACCGTCATCACAGATCCTACATTTAGGGTCCTCTTCTGTTATTCCCATTGTGTGTAGGAGTTTTTTGAAATTCCCATGGCCTGTCAGCAATCCAACCATGAGTCTAATCTCTTTCCTGTTCAGACCCAGGATTGCAGAGCTTTTTTTAAAACATGGTTTTAGCATGTTTTTGTTGATAGACTTTGGTCCAATATTCTACGTGCTGTCTTCTGAGCCAGTTACGTAGCTCCAATTTGATCATTGCCTTGGTGATTGTCAGGACAGGTTCCGGTCCAATAAATGGAGTCTCTGCCCCCATCCTGGCTAATCTGTCGGCATGTTCGTTGCCACTGATCCTCGAGTGGCCAGGGACCCACAATAGGTTTACTCTATTGCTTTTATCTCCACCAGAACCCTGTGACATTCTGCAATAATTTTAGACCTTGTTGCAGGAACTGCCAGTGCTCTCAGGGCTGCCTGGCTGTCTGAATAGATATAGATGCTACGGTGTTCCATCAACTGTACTAAGTTGTTGTTCTCCTCGTTACTGACGTCGAATACGCATAATGCTTCAAGAAGACAGTTCCTTGTATTGTCCACACATGTCAATCCACGCGCACAAAGAAATAAACGGCCTCGCATGAGCTGTGACAAAGAGACGAAGTGTGTCATACGGCAAATAACTTCAAGTCATAACACAGCGAATGAAGTACAGTCCTTGAGTTGACTGCAGTTCTGCCATGCCTAGAAGCTTAATACCAAATTTTCGTGGTATCCGCATTGTTACTTTGTGTAAGAAGGGACTCTCATCAAGGAAAGTCGAACAAAGCAATATTATTCGGACGTGCAGGAGGTACAGAGAAACACGAAAGCTACCGCATCAGTTGACGACAGCTACTTACGCACTTCATCTCGGAGGAACGCCACCATGCTCAATAATGATTTTCCTGCAGCCAAAGAACGTCGTGTTTCGATTCGAACTGTAAGCATTAGGCTGTCTGAAATGCAACTTCACTCGCGACGACCATGACGATGTCCAGCTTTCAAGCCTCGACTCCATGCACCGTAGTACACATGGGCACAACAGCATGCTGAGAACGGTAGTCACAATTGGCGTCAAGTGCTCTCCACAAATGAGACTAGCATCAGCCTTCAACCATACAATCGTCGGATACGTTTTGGGAGGCAGCATGGTCCACCTGAACACCGACACACCATCCACTGAGTGCATCAAGGTGTTGGTTCCCTGGTGTTTTATCACGTGGTATCATATGACTATGTATCGCAGGTGGTTTTTGCCACCATACCAAATGATTATTGACCTTACAGAATATTTGTACAAAATGTAGTTGGAATCGGTCCATTAGTTGAGGGGTAGATGTAGAATATTATAGCATGACGCGGCCGTTTTTCACGAATGTCATTGTTTATGACGTCATATCTCCTGACGTATAGTTCACAAGAACAGCTGCCAGCATGCGAAATTTAGAAGTAGATTTTCCTGGAGTAGTAAAACAACTTAAGTCACTTAACAAAAAGAAATCTTCTGGGCCAGATTGTATACCAACTAGATTCCTCTCAGAGTATGCTGATGCATTAGCTCCATAGTTAGCTATTATATACAACTGATCACTCAGCAAAAGATCCATTTCCAAAGACTGGAAAGTTTCTCAGGTCACTCCAATATTCAAAAACGGCAATAGGAGTGATCCCCAAAATTACAGGCCAATCTCATTGACGTCGATTTGCATAGGACTTTGGGACATATCTTTTGTTCGAACATTATGAACTACCTCGAAGAGAGCGATCTAATAACCTATAGTCAACACGGATTCAGAAAGAATCGCTCTTACAATACACAGCTTGCCATTTATTCACATGAAGTGATAAGCGCCATCGACAAGGGATCTCAAATCGATTCCATATTTCTGGATTTCCGGAAGGCTTTTGACACTGTACCTCACAAGCGGCATCTAATGAAATTCCGTGCTTATGGAATATCACCCCAAATGTGCGATTGGATTCACGATTTCCAATCTGAAAGGACACAGTTCATAGTAATTGACGGTAAGTCATCGAGTAAAACAGAACTGATATCTGGCGTTCCTCAGGGAAGCGTTATAGGTCCCCTACTCTTCCTTGTTTTTATAAACGATTTAGAAGACAACCTGAATAGCAGCCTTAGTGTGTTCGCGGATGACGCTGTCGTTTATCGGTTAGTGAAGTCAACAGAGGATCAAAAGCAACTGCAAAACGATGTAGACAAAATTTCTAAATGGTGCAAAAATTGGCAATTGAAACTAAATAAAGAAAAGTGTGAAGTAATACACATGACCACTAAAAGAAATCAGCTGAACTTCAATTACACGATAAATCAGTAAAACCTTACGGTCGTAAATTCTACCAAATACCTAGGAGTTACAATTACGAACAACTTTGACTGGAGAGAACACATAGAAAATATTGTGGGGAAGGCGAACCGAAGGTTACGTTTCATTGACAGGACGCTTCGAAGATGAAACAGCTCCACCAAAGAGACTGCCTACATCACACCTGTGCGTCCTCTCGTGGAGTACTGTTGCCCAGTGTGGGACCTTCACCAGGAGGGACTGACGGAAGACATTGAGAAGGTTCAGAGAAGGGCAGCTCGTTTTGTTTTATCACGTTACAGGGGGAAAGCGTTACGGAAATGGTGCACGATTTGAGGTGAAAATCATTAAAAGAAAAACGTGATTCGTTGCCGCGGGATCTATTTACGAAATTTCAAACAACGACTTTTACTTCTGAATGTGAAAATATTTTGCTTGCACCCACCTACATAGGGAGACTTGACAATCCCAATAAAATAAGAGAAATCAGATCGAAAACGGAACGATTTAGGTGTTCTTTCTTCCCGCGGGCTATTAGAGAATGGAACGGTAGAAAAAGGTTATGAAAGCGGTTAATTAACCCTCTGCCAGGCACTTAAATGTGATTTGCATAGTATCTACGTAGATGTAAGTGGTTCTTATCCCTACAGCGATAGTTGCCTGACCGTAAGGATCATGTGTATCATCTTTCGTTGAAATCGGTCCAGTAGTTTAGGAGGCGATATGGTACATACACACATACAGCCAATGAGATGTATACATAATGCAGCAAGAGGCATCATCAGTATGCTGTGACTCAAGAAGAGAATGTAAAACCGAAAAAGATCATACGTTTTGCTCTACGTGTAGTAGTAAAATAAATAGAAGATGATGATGATGATGATGATGATGATGATGATGATGATGATGACCCAAATATTTGTTTCGGTACTTCAAGTCAACAGTACCTCGTATATGTACCAAATTATACTAGCTTCAATGAAGCAGTATTTGAAAGGAATCCATGTGTAAGAGATCCCTGAAGCAAAAACGTCAGGTTCTGCTGTTCTAACTTTATCTTTTGTTCGCTGACAAAATTTTTAGAATGTGTTAATTTCAGGGCAATTGTTGAAACTTGCTACTGTGTCAAATCAGTACAAAAGCTGTGGCATGCCGCGTGACCACTGCAAAATCTTACAACCGTTTCGTACAGTGCCGAAAAGTGCGAGAATTGTTGTTACGGAATAGTATCTACAAGGGTAACTCCCCGCCGCATCACCTCTCAGATTTTGTGATAGCATGACGTAGCGATATCCCATAAAAACTGAACACAGACCATGCACGGAAACAGGAAGAAGTTGCATGGAACTGTGGAATGAAAAAGGAAAACCAACAGTTAATGGTCATTGCTCGGGTATGTATTTATTTATTCGAGTCTTAAGTTAGTACTTTTCCAATCCCTTTTCTCTATGTCCTTTTCCTTTCTAATGGCAGCTTATATTTATCAGAGAATATATAAGAAATAAGACTAGACTATCTTGCATAATATACAAAATTGTAAGTGCAGTATCCAAACAAAGACAGAAATCAAAATACAAATGACATATAAAATTCGTACGATCTCATATATATTGAATTAGATGTTGCACAATTTTTCCAGGTTTATATTTATTCGTGTAAGTGCTGCACGCCGGTAAAATCCGTTACGAACAGAGTTAGTTGTAAAGAAAAAAAATATAAAATGTAATGTTATACCGAAGGCCGTAGTTTTGCTCCATGAACATCAGAAAAGCAGTAAGCGAGAAACTTTTTTCCTTTCATTATTTCGACATAGTTAACAGCGAGAAAAACTTTAATAACGGTTTGAAATTATATTTAAAGTTTGTCGCAAGTACTCTTATTTAAATCTCGTTGTATTATGTGACAGTTTCTTGTAATTCCTATTGTTTATGACGTTCTATCTCCAGAATCATGTATCCTATGTGGTTCTTACCCATACAGCATTGTCACCTCACGGGAAGGAATAAGTGTTCCAAATTTGGTTAAAATCGGTCCAGGGGTTTAGGAGGAAATGTGCAACATTGTCGTTTGACACAGCAATTTTTCACACATCTTATTGTTTATGACGTCATATCTCATGAATATGTGTTGTATGAGATCCTTAGACTTACGGCGACCGTCCTCATGGAATCAAGGTTACATGTGCAAAATGTCATAAAGATTGGAACGAAACTGTAGATTTGTGTGCAATACGTACACACAAACAAACATACGGACACTGTTTTATATGTAAAGATTGATGCTAGTGGTAGAGCGAGATTCTGTGGTGATGGTGATGGGCCGCGGTGGAGTAGCCGAGCGGTCTAAAGCGTCTCGCTGCGGAGCGCGCGGTTGCTCGCCGTGGAGGTTCGAGTCCTCCCTGGGGCATGGGTGTGTCTGTTTGTCCGTAGGTTAGTTTACCTAGGTTTAAGTAGTTTGTAAGCTGATGACCACGCAGTTTGCTCCGATTAGATTTACAAACATTCCAACTTTTTTTTATGGTGGTGGACTGCGGTGCTGGAGGTCCCTGTTGAAACCTTATGAGTTTATGAATTTTTACTTTCTATTTTTTTCACAAAATTACCAACTGTACGTTCGATTATTGACACCTGCGTTGTCTTAGTCATATTACACATACGTGAGTCATATGATAAATATATATTATCGTAGCAAGTAAATGTGATAATAGTGAGAGCCGATGAGACCTCTGTCCGAAATTCCAGGATATGTTCTGAGTAGCTTGGATATATGCAAAATTTGATGTTGCACGTGTAAAAAACGTTAAAACATATTATGTTTCGACAGCGAACAAGGAAAAGTGAGCCATTATGAAACTGGAGCATTAATCTGTTGCACTTATGTGACAAACTACTATGCTTTCGTCGTTTCTTTGGGAGTGATGACATTCACATTCATACGAACGCAAAAATCTGACAGGGAAGCATATCTCTCTCACTCACTCACCAGGCGTATAAGTTAAGTGCTTCGATAAGCGATTCCTATCCTTTGATGAACATATTGTCACAAGTGTTGTGTATGATCAGACGTGTTTTCCAGTGGAGAATTCTACTATCGTCTTGTCTTCAAACGATTGCGGCTGCTACTACCTTCTGACTGCAAATACAACACTTGTTCATTACGGTAAAGCCGGCCGCGGTGGCCGAGGGGATTGAGGCGCTCCAGTCACGGTCTGCACGGCCACTACGGTCGGGGGTTCGAATCCCCCTTCGGGCATGGATATTTGTGCCGTCCATAGTATTAGCTAGTTCATAAGTAGTTTGTAAGTTTAGGGACTGATGACCCCGTAGTTAAGTCCCATAGACTCTACAAACATTTGAACATTTGGTACAGTAAGGGCTCCACACCACATCAGATGTTCAGATGTTTGTAAATCTATGGGACGTAACTACTCTGGTCATCAATCCCTAGGATTACAAACTACTTTAAATTATGTCAAGGACAACAAATACATCCATTTCCGAGGGAGGAATCGAACTTCCGACGGCGAGAAGCGACGTGCTGCGCAGCTTGGCGCCTTGGAACGCTTGGCGACTCCAATGTGGCACACCACAACACACAGAAAATTGAATACAATGAACAGACATGTCAAAGACAGGGCGGACAGTTGATACTTTGTGAAAAACGAAAAAGAAAAATGTACAACATGACCAAGTGTTGAACACTGACCTCCAGCCTCGCTGCCTTTCGACGCTTCGTGTTACACATCACAGGCTTGAACAACTCAGTGTTTTCTGTTTCCACGGTCGGTCTGTGTTCAGTTTTTCAAGGGGTTCGCAGTGCGCCATCTTCCCACTAAATATGAGGGAGGCGCCATGGGCAGTGTCCCATGTCAGCACATGAATGCCGCACGCAGCACTAGTCTCATGTCCGCACCATCTTAGGTGGCCGATAGAGAGCACGGTCTTCCTCCCCTCCTTTCAATAAACGGCTCGTGGCAATCGTTTGTGTGTCCAGTGAGCTTGAGGAGACTGCCACGTTGTGGCCTCAAGACAGCACCAAGACTTGGCCGCCTGTAGTGGATCAGAGGAGTTCTCATCCCCAGCATCATTATTCACACCTACATGTTGGTTGGATATATCCAACCTGGAATGTTAACCGCTCCTTATATAACAGATATAAAGAAACTATTTGTAGGCGTTCGTCGGCAAGTGGTCTAAGTGAGCCACAACACGATAACACCCTCGTGGCTTCCCAGTAAGCAGTTTTCGCAATAAGGCTACTAGTGTAAGAGTAATGTATCTGCATTTCTTTGATAAATGAAAGTTATCCACGATCATGATAATCACTATTATTATACACAGGAATTACTTGTTTCACGCCATTTCTTTACGGTACTACGGTTTCTGTATCAGTTCATTATAAAGAACGGCAGTTCAATAGACGAAGAAAGAAAACTTAGCTAACATGATCGCGCAGGCTCTACGATTGAAGTGCAGAGTACAGCGTTCCGGTGTCAACGAGTTCATTAGAAACGAGGCACAAAATCACAATGAGGAACCATTAGGCAATCGGCCGTATCTTTTGCAATGAAACCGTCCCAGAATCTGCCTTCAGCTGTTTAGGGGAACGATGTGTGCCTTCAGCACTGGCTGTAGTTTTAAGTAGACACATTTCTCATAAATCACTGTACAAAGCTCAGACATTCAGTCGTCGCTCCCCAGAGAGCCTGCTGCAAGTAACTGGGACGCGGGCGTTGGCCTCCCTCCCCCTGCGACTTGGTGCGCAGCAGCTAATGAGTTTGTCGCTGGCAGGCCGCTGAACCCTAATCCTCTTTCTTTTTCTTTGACAAACGAAAAAGGGACACTATAATATATCTACATACCAGACACAGGCAGACATGGGTCTCTAGGCGTAATTGTGTGCATACAAACGTACCTGTAAACAGAAAAAATACAATAATTAAAATGAGCACATTATTTAGAAGCAATACACAAACACACAGAAGTCTACAACAAGGCACGTTCATGCATTCTTACAAGGGACACCTTTGACCCCGAACGCTCAGAACAGCACAAAACATTAAGGAGCAAACATAAACTAAACTCTTGTGTGCGTCATTTCCATGCAAACCGCCGCACTTGTAACGAAAATAAATGGTCGCCTATTGTTGTGCGATTCCTGCGTGGGTCTTAAAAATCATACCCCTCTAGATGCAAGTTGTCCAAACACCGATGTTTCACTTAAGATCTTGCCACCGAAAACAAGAAAATATTGCCAGCCCCATGATGTTTACTTCTTTCGGTAAAATAACCTCTGTATCAGAAGGAAAGACTACAAGGTTCCAAACCACAAGTGAATGTACATTTTATCGTGAAACTGCAGTCTGCGATTTACAATCAATTTCTGCACCTATGTATAAGACTATGTTGCAATATGATTGGCGAAAGCCAGGGTATAACATTGACATACCAACATCATCATATGAAAATGTAATTAGTGTGGCTTTCGATATTGGACAGAGTGAATGCGAAAGTGATTTAGTATGTGATAACGTGGCTCGAATGGGGTGTGCACACTGTCGTCTCGCACTTTGTTTTAACCACTTCATCCATGTGGCGCATCTACACTTTGAGGACTAATACAAACACTTTCAGGTGTGTTGTACTAGTGTATGTGCTTGTTTTGCGCTGTTATGAGAACTTTAAGCAGAGAGTTTTTGGAGCTGCTGATTGAATATGTAATGATACACTGACGCCATTAAATTACATATAGGCGCGGCGGAGCGGCCGAGCGCATTGAGGCGCTATGCTACGATGTGCGAGCGAGGCCGTTCCCAGTCGGGGGTTCGAATCCCCCTCGGGCATGGATATTTGTGCTGTTTTTAGTATACAATAGTTTGTAAGTTTAGGGACGGATGAGCCCGCAGTTAAGTCCCATAAGCTTTACAAACATTTGAAATTACATATAATTGTTTTCCTTTGTTATTGATATCTTGTTACTTTGTTTCCCTCTGTTAAAATGTTACTTGAGGTACAATGGAATATTTTCCATGGAAATGAGGCACACCACTGTTTATGATTGCTTGTTATTCCGAGCATGGTTTCATTCGGTTCTGAGAATTCGCGGTCAATAGTGTCCCTTGTTAGATTAAATACGAATTTTAGGACAGATACTAGCCGGCCGCGGTGGCCGAGGAGACTAAGGCGCTCCAGACACGGTCCGCACGGCCACTACGGTCGGGGGTTCGAATCCCCCCTCGGGCGTGGATATTTGTGCCGTCCTAGTTCGTAAGTAGTTCATAAGTAGTTTGTAAGTTTAGGGACTGATAACCCCGCAGTTAAGTCCCTTAAGCTTAACAATCATTTGAACATTTTTGACAGATACTATAAGAGGCGACCACGTTCCCGTTCGAGTGTCGTTCATACCGGTACGCTATCAGGCAAAATTGCCGCGAACACAGGGGGAATAGTCCCAGCGACGAGTACCGCTGAAGAGCCCGTTTGGTGAAACATCTTGTCCTGCAGCGCGACAGTCCGTAATGCGCGCTGCACCAACACCACCTGGAAGAAGGCCGCGGCGCTCTCGTGTGACGTCAGGCAGAGTAGGTTGCGCGCGCATAGCTGACTGCGTAGCCGCTGGGGCACGGCCCACTATGCCGAAGCAGCCTGACGTCACACGAGAGCGCTGCGGCCTTCTCTATAGGGTGTGGTGGCTGCACACCTTCGTGCCGTTCAGCGGCCGAAGGCGCGCTGGTAACACGGGCAGAGCGGCAGGACTGGCGGTGCTCCAGCGGTTCCAGTTCGCTTTCCCTGACTTCTGCGTTACGACGTTTGTGATCCGAGGACGTGGTTCTGAACACATTTCCTAATGATGCCGCCACAGTTCACGTTTCCGCACGGAGGACACATGTCACAGTAATGCGCGCTAATTATATACCCGTATGGCGGTCGAGCTACGTTGCATATAAGCCAGGAATTTTGTCAAATGCAACCCCCCCCCCTTTTTTTTTTTTTTTTTTTTGCTCCTTATATTAAATTTGTTCAGCAAGGTATTAAGAAAATGTTTAAGAAAGAAAGATTTGCCTTTTTACTAAATCATTTGTCCATACTTAATTATGTATTTGAACACGAATACTATAATACCCGAGGCTAAAAATACATACTGATGAAGAGGTGACACTAGAAATGTAAATACACGAAGGCCACAGTATAACACAAACCGTTCAAGACCATACATTAATGTTCTGATCAAGGAATGAATGAAGGATTACAATACCTCAGAGTATACGAATTCCACAAATTTCTAAATACAATGGCTTTTGCCGGCCGCCATATAATAATAGCAGTACAGACACTATTATTAGAAGCATGACTAACAACCCAGCAGTTGAGTCCGATAGATTTACATTATAAGCATAAATTATGACAACATATCAGTAACTAAAATAAAAACAACAGCCTTTAAAAAAACGCCCAATAAAAATTAAAATAGTCATCAGTAACATAATAGTAGAACAGGCGTCTCAGTTCCAGTACGTAAGTTGTGACGTAACGTTTCTTTAAGAGACGCATATATAAGAAAATTAATCTACCAACTTTACGTGGCACGATAAAAAGAAAGAGAAGTATAACTAAAATTTTACAGTCATGACGCTGTTCACTGTAATCCATGGAGCAGATCTAAGGACGCAAGAAAAGTTGAAACATGAAAAACGAAGTTCATTAGATCAGTGAAAGGCTGCACAGCAGAAGATGTAAAAAGAAATGGAAAAAAGAACTGGGGCTCCAGCAGCCAAGTGAAAAAATAATCAACGGATGAGAAGGAATGGAAAGAGCATGTACTGCGTATGACACTTCAGAAAATTCCTCGACAAGCGATGTGATAGAAGCCTACTGGTAGCACCAGTGTGGGAAGGCCGAGTGAGAGACTGTGAGGCCGGAACGGGCCTGCGGCCTCAGCCTGGATTGTCAAGAACAAGAAAACTAGAACTAAGACGAACATACCAAGATCTTCGACAGATACTATAATTTCGTTGTAAGGGCTGGGAACGATTACTGCTCGTAATCAACAAAATCTCTCCAAATGGTTTCAAAGTATCATTCTGCCGAACACGCGTCCGGTACTGTTTGACAGACGTGTGCTGAGCCGCAGCAGCATACCATTAGTGTATTCCGCGATGACATTTAACCCTCGCGTCGTGGCAGGGCTGCCACAAAATGCATCGCACGTACATGGGTAAAACGTGAAGAAATCCACCTGCGATGACCATCATGGTATTTTCGTTATCACGGCCTTCAGAGTCCGTCCATCGGTTTGGTGCAACTGTCCACGCTACTCTATTCTCTACAAGCCCCTTACTGTCGCGGTGGAGTAGCCAAGCGGTCTAAAGGTGGGTTGTCCAAGGCGCGATTGCTGCCTGCGGCTGCGATGGATCGGCTCGTGACGTCAGAGGCTGGCTACTCGCGCATGCGCACTTTGAGTTTGGAGTGCGGCGCGCGGCTGATGCGGCGACAATCGCAGGACTGCACCAGTGAGCAGTGTTGCGATGGGAGTCGGACGACTCAAGGCAGCGGCAGAAAGATGTCGAGACAAGCGGACCGAAGAAAAACGGATATGAACCACTCATAAGATGAGTTCATCTCGCCATTAAGCTATTGCCTTTATACGTTGTACAGATATAGATTTCATAGCAATCTAGTGACATATATAAGAGTAGACTGAAAATATTCGAAGAAATAAAAGAGAAATGAAGGTTGGAAAAGGAGTTGTATTGTCCTCTAGGGTTATGGAAATAAAAAATGTGACCGGTGGTAAATAATTTTTTTGTTTAAGTGATCCCACAGGTATAAGGAAATGCATGACAACGTTAATGTAATATTTTCATTAAATTCATTCATACCAATACAGTCCGGTTTGTAGCGCGCCATAAAAATTATCTTAGTGTTTATGAACAAAGATAAATTTTGTGGTGTACCATTTAGATTCAAATGTCTCGTGTACGGTATGAATGACATATTCGATATTTTAAAATATTTTTGCTTTCCATATTCCCTGGAAGATGGTTTAGGACAGAAACCGGTCAGAATGAAATAAATTATAACAAAACAGCAAACAGTCTTACACCTGTCTTTTAACAAGCTACAGAAAAACCATTTGTTTGGTATGTGTTTGCTATTTTTGATCTCCCTTGGAAAAATTTTCAACTGTACGTTTTCGAACACTGGAAATTATTTCAAAGGCAATACAGAAGATGAATCCAATCAGTTAAAATGAAAAAAAAAAAAAAAAAAAAAGCCCGAGACGAGAGAGATGCAAGCTACATCAAGAGTTGCAGGTAAACACACTCCTGGTCTTATAAACAGTGCCGCAATCGTAAATAATAAAATGAAAGAACAATTACCTTAGCGTCACTGCGTTTTATTTTTATTTATTTATTTTTTCAGCTGCGCTGATAGATTGGTTGAATCGGTTTAGGATTTTCTCTGTATGTCACTCTCTGGAAGTTCTAATTCATGTTCAAACTGACTGACATTTAAACTAAACTCAAGTAAGAATTTCGTGTCGTAATTTAAAAGGTGCCTGTTAATAAAAATGTTTTAATAGCTTTCATGGTCATGTGTCACAAAAATAGAATCAATATATAGAAAAACCTAACAGTTAAAATATGTAGTGACACAGTGAAGTACACGGCAATTTGATAAATAAAGAACCAAAACTGACATCCCAGCTCCATGAAGTCGCACATAGAATGAACACTAAAAAACTGCCATAGATGATGGTTCACAAATAAAGAAGCGAAACGCCTTTCATTTAGTTGCAATAGATGGAAATAAACCTCCATAAATATTGAATACTGTTTAATTAATAACTCGTTTCATCGTAAAAAACTATAGTCATTTCTGTATACCTGTAGATAAAAAAGCTTTGAGTATTAATGATTGTGTAAAACATGAATTCCTTCCCAGGCTATCATGTAAAAAAAGGGTTCAATATCTTCAAAAGTTTATAAGATGTGATGATATCTCCGCACAGTTCAGGTTGCACGGGAAGAGAACTGGCGCGCTAGTCGCGACGCACCCGTACTGTAGATATAGGAGCCAAAATCTCGAAAACCGAGACAGGTATGGTCATGCTCTCAACTTTAAAAATAATTTCGAATTATTGGCTTCATTTCATCCGCAACAATGTATGACCTAAAATGAACCATACGCAAAGTAGCCAGCGACTACATTTTTCGATGTAAACACTTCAAGTTTAATGGAATAGGTTACTTAAAAATTAAGTATCTGAATAACTATGAGGAATTTTGGGAAAAGAGACACTTCGTTATCAAGCTGGGGTATGAAACTATAAGATATGCAAAAACCAAATTTTTTGCGTGTTAGTTTCCTCAAACTCGACAGAGATGTAATAAAAAGTGATGAAAACACGCACAATCGAAAGTAGTGCTTTTTAATTTCTTAAAGGAAAACGAGAATCTGTAACGAAAAATTAAACGTGGGAACTGATGTAAGTTTGCTTCCTTAACATGCAGTATTTTTTACAGCAAAAAAATCGGAAATTTTATCTTGGTCATGAATTTCCCGAGTCGCCGAGCAGAGCCGCGCCTTGGTAAACGGCAGCGGCTGCCGTCGTGTTGCGGCCTCGCCGCAATCGCAGTTAACAGCCGCGTCTTGGACAACCCACCTTAAAGCGTCTCGCTGCGGAGCGCGCGGTTGCTCGCCGCGGAGGTTCGAGTCCTCCCTGGGGCGTGGGTGTGTGCGTTGTCCTTAGGTTAGTTTACCTAGGTTTAAGTAGTTTGTAAGCTACGGACTGATGACCACGCAGTTTGGTCCGATAGATTTACAGACATTTGAACAAGCCCCTCACTCTCTGCGTAACTATTGCAACTTACACCGATGCATTTATACGGTACTTTCTACCGTGTGTTATTTGTTGAGAAACGTAGTTTTGCTAGTATTAGCAATGGACGAAGCACTTGCTAACATGACGCCGCACTAATGCCAAAACCAAATTACTGAACAGGTAGATGGTCTGTGCACGCGATTCATAGCCTGTTTGAAGTAGATAACTTGTGTAGGGCATGTGCTGCCACTGCCGCCATATACGGCCAACGAAATGCCAGTCGGCCAACTTCCGCGTTGCATGCGCGAAGGCCCGGTTTTGTTGCTGTGTGAGCGGCCGACGGACAGCGGAGAGAGATATTGCGGCAGGTGGATGGGGGAAGTTGGCCGCAGCTGACAACTTCTCCCGGCAGCCGGCAGGGCGCGCCGAGAGCTCTGCAGTTTGCAGTCGGCGCCGGAACCGAGCGTGTCAATTACAAAGCGTATGCACTGCTTAACAGCCACGAAACTTTGCTGTCAACAGAGAAACACTAATTTATGCAATTCGTCCCTACCAAGTCTCGAACGGCAATCCGTTGAGCAGTGTTTCCCGTCTATGAAAACAATCTTTCAGAAGGAACAGAGGCATTACGCCCACATATTTCCAAGATACATTATGCAAAACAGCAAACATTTAATCCTTGTCTTTCCAAAACTGGAGGACTTCATTTTCGGCTGATCGCCTGCTTATCTTACTGTAGTGGAACCTTAGAATTGTTTTATTATTTTAAAACTAATGATCATCAGCAGTAGCCGGTTAAACAGCAGTATGGTTAATTTTTCACGTGATTTATCAGGTTTGTTGATTTCCTACACATTTCACGGTTTTAAAACACAATTAACACTAGAATGGACGTAGGATTTCACAGATACGTATTTCCGGAAAAGGCAAAATCGCGCATCAGTGGACCTAAACATTGCTACTATTGCCACTTCTGAAATTTTTCCGGCATGTTTCTTCTTCCAGTAATTTTCGGGTGTGCAGACGGATCTCCTTGACATTTTGACACGATATTTCGGCCCAGAGACATGCGGCCATCTTTAGGCGTGTAGGCAACTACTAAAGAGCCCAGGTACGACGTCAGTATTTATGTTGCTACTATTGTAATACTCACATAGTTTGTTTATCTCGTTTTGTTCAGTTACTGCAACATCTCAGTTTAATTAAAGCCAACGGCGTAATGTTGACACAATGCCACAGATACAAAGTTAACATCAATGCTCCTAGTAACGCGACAATTGCTGTGTTAACATTTGTATAAGCCACTGTCGACGTTCTCAAAATATTTCCACTTACTACTTGATTTCTTTGGTCGCACCATTTCCACTTATAGCGCATACAATGTGGAAACACACGATACAGTAATTTAGGAAATCGGCACAATAAATGAAGCCAACAACCAAATGGATTTACTATTTGCAAAAGTCACAGGTCATGTTTGGAGAAATCACTTGAGAAGAGAGGTAACTTTTAAATTTTTTTATTGGGGTGGAAAGACAGCAAGCATCTCATGCATTGTTGAAAACTTTATCTGCTGTAAGAGCATTGTCGCTTAGGGTAAAAAAAAGTCCACAAAATCATATTTTAAAATCGCTTGAACAACACTTTCGGATCATTTACAATACTTTGCACGTAACATTTCGTATCGCTCGGTTCGAAAGCAATGAAAGGAACATAAAAACAATGTAGACTTGTACCGAGCTAAAGTAAAGCAACAGAGCATCGCAAGTATTTTACTGCTAGAAAAAAGGCCAAAATTTGTTATAATAATAGATTACTTAAAATTAATAAACGTGGACGAAATATCGATACTACTATTATATATCATCACAGTAATTACAGTTCATCGATTAGTTGAAGTTAATACACATCCCTACCACAGGCATATTTGCGCATAACTGCGGAAACAGCTTTGGAAATGCGCATGACAATTCTTAGGAAGGAACGCTCTATACACAGGCAGGGCGTACATAAAGTGCGGGAACACTTGGTAACTTGCCGATAGTTAGCCCTAGTAGCAAATATGGCGATTTCAGGTGCAAAGCGAGCTTTCTGTGTGTTGCAGTTCGACAAAAACAATTGTGCTATATCTATTTGAGGGATGATTAGAACCATATATGGTAAAAAGCCACCACCAAGGAAGGCAATTTAACACTGGCACATCAAATTCGTTACGACGCATTGCTTGTGACCGACATAGAAAATCGAACGTGCTAGTGAGAGTGAAGTGAATGTGGAGCGCGTAGGAGAGACGTTCATAAGGAGTCCAAAGAAATCGGCGCGCCCAGCATCCCGAGAACTCTAAATGGCTCTAATGACAATGTGAAAGTCCTGCGATAGAACCGTTCAAACTGGAGCTAGTGTATAAGCTCAATGGCGACGACAAAGACAAGCGTTTTGACTTTTGTTCGCAGGTGAAACAACTGAATGAGAATGGGGATGACATTGTTGATAGATTAATTCTTAGTGACGAAGCCACTTTTCGCACTATGAACATGCATAATTGTCGAATCTGGGGTACAAAGCATGCACACGAGTGCAATGAATATGAGCGTCATTCCCCAGAGGTAAATGTTTTTTGTGCCTTGTCACGTCGAAAACTGTATGGGTCATTCTTCTTCGCCGAGTGCACTGTCCCTGGATATTGCTACTTGGACATGTTGCAGCCTCTTGAGTGTGTTTCCCGGTACACCACTGTGCCATGAGTGTTGCTTGTGTACAGGGGCCGCTCCAAGGCCGCTATAGCACCTGAACTCTGTGTTTGCGACTAGCGCTATAGACAAAATGTTCAAATGTCTGTAAATCTGTCTGACCAAACTGCGTGGTCATCAGTCCGTAGCTTACAAACTACTTAAACCTAAGTAAACTAACCATACACACCCATGCCGCAGGGAGGACTCGAACCTCTGACGGCGAGCATCCGCGCGCTCCGCAGCGAGGCGCCTTAGACCGCTCGGGTACTCCACCGCGGCCGCTATCGACATATTGTCAAACTACGCTGTGGCGGTATATATGAAGAAAAAGAAATAATAATAAAAAAACTTTCAGGGTGTCTCTTTAGAATGACTTATGTATGATATCAATACAATGTTTGGGTCTGGTGCAATAAACAATTGAACGGTTTCCCGACTTAATGTATATGCTGTATGTGATGTTTTTTCTTCCGTACGTCACAAATGTTAGACCAAAATAATGTCCTAAAGGAATGGAGGTAGGGTTTAACGGCCCGTCGACAACGTGGTGCCGCGCGCATGGTTTAAGGCGTCATGTCACGGATTGCGCAGCCGCTGCCGTCGAATGTCAGAGTCCTCATTCGCCCATGTTCTTATCATATGTAAATTTAAGTAGTTTATAAGTCTAGAGACTGATGACCTCAGGATTTCGGCAATTCGGTTCCTTAAGTTTGTAAACATTTTTGACAACGTGGTCATTAACGACGGGGCAGCAACTCGCAATCTTTTTTGGTTAAGGATGGGTTATGAAATCGGGCGTGCCCTTTGAATGAAAACATGCTGACATTTGCGTGGGTGACTTAAGAAAATCACGGAAAACCTAAGTCCAGATAGCTGAAAACGGGTTTGAACCGTCGTCCTGACGAATGATGTTCGAACAATGATCACTTGTTGTCTTTTTTTATTCTAGAATGCTGGTGATCTAAAATATTTCTGCGGGCGGTAAGAGTGGTTAAGATTTTCAAACCCCTTTCTTCGAATTATGTCTTCCTCAATACGAGTTTACTGCTACGCGCAAGAAATTCGTAGTGCCTCTACAGTCAAAATATAAACAAAATACTAAAGAGCTTAATTCATCGTGTTGACCAAACTGAAACCTCAGATTTATGGATGGCCTTTGTATAAAACTGATTTTCCCAGAATAGATGTCCGTCCGTCTGACGAAATGTCTTCAGCCGTACGATGTGCAAACATCAGTCATGGTTTGGCCTCTGATGTTGACAGAGCGCGGGCTCGCCTACCCGCGCACAGCTCGCCCGGCAGTGAGTGACAGGTAGCGGCGAGTAGCGGTCGCCAAGGTGAGCTGCAGGTACTGGCACGCCACAACGCCACGCCACGCCGGGATACCTGCAGCTGCCGGCACTGCTGTTGTTTGGATGTTTTAGGGGGACAAAACTACGGAGGCCAGCATTGGATGTCGCAACAAAAGGCGTGAACGCGTAAAAGAGCCTACAGTTTCCGGCACTGCCGTCTGACACCACGACTACCGCGTCACTCCGTCGCCTAGACGTCTCCGCTCACCTTCTCACCCCCTCCTATACCTCTTGTGTTCCACAGCCACTGCTTTCGCCTAACAGGTGCTACTCGTTAATGACGTCCCGCCTCAACCTTCAGTGTTGGCAATACACAGTTGCATTGTTAACACATTAACCACTGCGGCACACAATTGTTATGTTTAAACTATCATTACAGTTTACGTTACACATTCGTCTCCTACACTGTTCTAGCAGACAGATCCGTAACGCCTATATAACCAACTATGACTACAAAGAAAGGAGAATTAGCTTGCATGGTAACCTTACGGTTCCAGTCCACCTTTCACAACTAGTATTAATAAGGCCACTCTCTAAGACAAAGAAAAAAGTACGTGAACAGGGTACCGCTGCCTGACGACGGGAAATTCCACGAGTTGTTTTTCTTATTGTAATAAGTCTCTGACTGCTGTACGCCACCATTTCCTCTCCTGCCCCATTCCTTTCATGTCAGAACAGAATCTACACCCAAATCTCACATTTTTTTCCGTACTTACTCCAACATATCCCCTTCTTAGAAATATGGCCTTCTAGTGTTCTCGAAGTCATTCATTGCCTTCATGTCCTTTCATCCTGACGAAACAGTGAACACTGAACGACCGGATCTAAGTGTACAACAGAGAAAGACTATCTTCCACGTCATCAATAGTCACTTTACCCGTTGCCGAATGTCATGACGTCGTTTCGTCTTTAAAGCCCGAGTGAAGCAATGAGCCTAGCTTAGGAAAATAACAGGTTCGGTTTCTCTCGGTGCGTTGTTCAGTTTCATTTTGGCTGTGGCTGCTCCTCTGGACCACATGGAGCACATACGTCGCGGGCCTGCTTTTTCCACCAATGACACCGTACCCAAGTCCACCTGCCCCACGGCAGCCGTAACTCTGACAAGAATACGAACACACGCTGTCAGGAAACACACTTTTCTTTCTTTCTTTCATTATACATAGTTCTCCCGCTATTCCTCCGTCATCAACGCAACAGAGCAAAACACCTAAGACCGTAAAACCTACATACGGGATTCTTACTGCTGCAAAAGTTGGAGTTCACAGTGTCATCAATTACTATAGCACTAGCAAGAATTTTTTTAATTTATTTTCGTAAAACACAATTACTCGTTATTAAAAATGTAAGCAACAGAAAGCTACAACGCAAGAATTTCTCAATTATCTTGTCCAGTCTGTGATGCTCGATAGCACAGGGTGGCGCACTATGAATCCAAACGTCGCGGGTTCGATCCCCGCAAAGTCCTAAGATTTTTATCCGTCACTGTTCACGTCTGGCAATGTTGCTCATGTGGAAAATGTCGAGTAGCACCGTGCTTCGGAACCCATGTTAAACTGTAGGTCCCCCTATAACGGGCTGGCTAAGTCAGTTCGAAGGTCGGAGGAAGGCAACGGCATACCACCTCGAATCAGGTCCACGCCTAGTAAAGCACTGTGGTTTTCAAACCAATCTTCGGATTGTTGACTACCTTACCGAGTCTAATAAACTGAATATTCCAAAAGAAGAGTATATTTCAAAGACATAGAAATCTAATACAAGAATGCACGTTTTCGCGGAGATATACTGGCAGTTTGTGTGTGTGTGTGTGTGTGTGTGTGTGTGTGTGTGTGTGTGTGTGTGTGTAGGTGTATGTGTGTGTGGAGAGGGGGGTGGGGTTTCTAGCTGTGTCAAGTGGTTTAACCATTTTAATGCAGTGGACTTCTACAGAAGGCCAGATTAAGGTAGTCTTCTACAGGAATCAGCCGGAGAGGAAAGGTTAAAATTCATGAGTTACCAGCCGAATTCTATTCCGTCTTTGTGAAAAGATCAGCAGAACTCTTTTGCATTTCAAACCAGTTGACGTGGCTAGAAACACAAGACAATTTTATCAGTAACAATAAGGTTTTATCGGGCAGAAATAATTATTACTTCTAGTACGGCAAAATGTTTAAAGAACTAGGAATAAAAGAAACGTTTCACATGCCCAGCTTTAAATTACAGCAAGGCGTCAGCAATGTGTAAAGGTAAGTTTCCGAAAAGTACACCGAGGTATTAACACAGTAGCCAATACGGCCAAAAACATAAGCATGATGTTTTATGAAAAAAAAATGAATTTAGCTAGTCATATATCTCAGAATATTTATAACAAAATCGTTACAAGGAAATGATATACCGTATTCTGAGAACTGATTCGAGTGACTGATTTGTCCATCCCCGCATCAGAAAAATAAACAACTGAGAACGGATTTAATCTATTCGGAGACATGGTATAAACTCTTGACGTCATTATCAACCATCTGTGTAATAAGTAAAGACGAAACTTTGACAAATCGTTAAGTATCAGACAGGAACTGCATGCAATGTGTCGTTGACGCTAGACACGAACTGAAAGAGAATATGTCGAGGAGGTGCCCCGTATCATAGGGACGGCTCGTGCTTTGCCTCTGCTCACAGGCGCTGTGGATTCACTCACTCACTACGTTTACGTCGACACATCTTCCGGAAGACGAAAACCGATGTTCGTAAACCGTTTTTAGCTGTCGTGTTTACATGTTATAGCCTGAATCAGATTTCCTAGCCCACTTAAAATGGCGATTGAAAAACAGCTGATTCAGTTCCTGATTTAGTCAGCACAATCACTATTTTTCTTTACTTAAATACACATATTCATATTTATACTTTTATTTAATGATAGAAAATGTCACTCTATCCATATGTGCCGAAAATTCTTAACAAGAAAACACAATCTGGCAAGCCAAAAACGCTTCAAATTCGGTTGCGTTTACATGGGCACGAAACTTGATTGTGGAACTGGAAAACCGCTTTACAGAAATGGAGTTCCAGAATAAATTTTGGAGTGTTTACATCACAAACCAAAAGCAGAATTGGGAAATCGGTTTACGAAATCCGGTTTTGGGAGCCCATGTAAACGGGGTGACTGACGGGGCGGGGCTCGCTGTAGACTTCCGCGCTGGCGCGCCTTACGAATGACATCACACAACCTAACCGGCGCAAATCACTGAGTGTACGGCGAAGGTGATGGGGTGACGCCCGCTTTACATCAGCCACTTTCGTGTCACTGAAGCATGACGATGGACACACTACTGATGACCGTATTGTTCGCGTACTGCGATTTACGTTTTGTTTTTGTCCGTTGGCGCCTGCACGTGAAGACGTTTCCCACGTATCTCGTTTACTAACGCTTGATTGATTGGTGCGTTTGTTAAAGCCCTATTACATATGTATTGGCTTTTGAATGCCGTGAAGCGTACGCATTTTTTGCCTAAACCGCAACTACTCGTTTCTACATGGAAAACACACTAAACCAATCTCTCGGATAAATAGTATCAGCGAAGATCGTATTGCAGAGAAAGAAGGGTCGCATTAGAGGAGAGTAGAGGCTTGTGGCTACATCTCTGACTGAGATTGTCAGAAATACGTAGGGTAATGTACGGTGTTCAAATGTTTGTAAATCTATCGGACCAAACTGCGTGGTCATCAGTCCGTAGCTTACAAACTACTTAAACCTAGGTAAACTAACCTAAGGACAAACACACACACCCATGTCCCAGGGAGGACTCGAACCTCCACGGCGAGCAACCGTGCGTTCCGCAGCGTGACGCTTTAGACTGCTCGGCTGCAATGTACGGTGTAATATGGGTAAAATGCAAGTGTCACTTATAATATGTTGCTTAATGAGTTACGGCTAGAGGAGCAGCGAGTCTGCAACTCTGTGTGAAAAAAATGTTCAAATGTTTGTAGAGCTTATGGGTCTTAACTACGGGGTCATCAGTCCCTAA
This sequence comes from Locusta migratoria, assembly GCA_026315105.1. Lineage (NCBI taxonomy): Eukaryota > Metazoa > Arthropoda > Insecta > Orthoptera > Acrididae > Locusta > Locusta migratoria. Next base: position 52,904,641 of record CM048744.1, read on the forward strand.
ACTTACAAACTACTTATGAACTAGCTAATCCTAAGGACGGCACAAATACCCACGCCCGAAGGGCGATTCGAACCCCCGACCGTAGTGGCCGTGCAGACCGTGACTGGAGCGCCTCAGTCCCCTCGGCCACCGCGGCCAACTCTGTGTGAACACACGAATGGTAAACATCACATTTTTGGACAACAGAAAAAGCATTATTTCCGCTTTTTTTTTCAATCACAAGTGAGAAATGAAAGTGGAAAATTTTCATTTTATCTGTGGCAGTCAGACAGGGGTATCTCCTATGGCATCTCATTCCTAGTGTTCTATACTTCTATATATCTGTTTGCATCTACTTATAAGGCAGACATTTTCTGTATCTCTTGACTCGATCCTCGCCATCATAGCTACAAGCGGATTTTTTTTTTATATACTCCTCGCCACCAAAATATCGTGTAATTTTATAGTAATTATATCAATAGCCGAAATAGATTACTTGACAATTACTGATGAAGTTCCATTAAGTGAATTCAGTAATTGAGACGCGTCTCTTGCCCAAGGACTGATCGCTGAAAGCAAACAGCTGGTGCGGACGGAAAACAACCTGCCTCTTCAGAAGAAGGAAAATGACCAGTGACGTCACCGAGCGTTGTCCTTCGTGGCTGAAACACGCTAACACGTCACGCCCACAAACCGCGCGTGGGCCATTTACACAGGGAACAAGCTGCGGCTCAAGTTCGTGAATATAGCGAGGCGACTGCAGCATTGAAAATGACATTTTAAATCAGATACAGCCGAACAACTCGCTGTCACGCATTTCTCACAGATGTACGCGATCCCGAATGGGATTCAGCAGACGTCACACTACACTGACCCACAAGTAAATATCTATGTGCCAGCTGTCTGGCAGTCGCTCATCGATGACGATGACTGCGACGTCGACATTCACTCGCCGCGACAGTGCGTATTCCACCGCAAGCCTGCCACTGTAACAGGCGTTATTGGCATGAGGCGACTCACATTCTTATCCTTTCCTTTCTCCCTCTAATACTTTTAGTACGTCACAAATAATCGACAGCAGATGACACCGCACACGAACCTGAGGCTACAGCGGCCAAATATAGGAAATCGAACGCAATGTGCGCTTCTGCGGCTAGGCCACGCAAACATTTGCAGATGGGTCACCACATTTACAATGCAAATAGCAGCCCCGCTTGTACGAGGACGCCAGCCCAGAAATGGCATCTACAATGGCCATCTCTACGTCCTTCTCTTCCACAATGGAAACCTCTCTTGGAAACTGGTTTTCCTTGCAGTAATTAAGGGAACAGGGATTCAGAGAAACAACTGAACATAGAATTCCTCCAGGATCCCAATAAGCGAAATCATTCAAACAGAACGAAAGGAACATTCATTCTGTGAATAAACTAGAGTATTATTAGTTTTTATTTAATATAGCAACTAGCCGTTTTTAAATGTTTTATTATGCGGAAATGCTTTTCAAGTTTGCGCCCAACTTCAGCTAGCGTAATTACAGTTCTCTTCAGAGGGTAAACATCGACAGGAAATTGGATGTTGCAGCTCGCCTGTGGAGTATAACCTACTCTGTTTACTTACATCAATATCGCGCGTTTATATTTACGAAATACTATGTTTGACAGTACTTACAGTCTCCTTCGCGTTTTTTTTTTTCCTGGACAGGTATTCCCCCGTCATGTTGTAGTACAAACACTTCTCTGCTCGCAATCTGCACATGCTCACCGCGGTCATTCCAATAAAAATGGACAAATTATTGTAGAATAGAACGGGGACGAATAACGAAAAAAAGCTATCACCAATGTACGTGCACAAGAAATAATGATGGAACTTCGTTAAAATAACCCGCTTACTTAGTCAACAAACCCATGTACGATCCATTTGAGTGTAAAATGTAAAATTTCATGGTCGGAGGTGCTTCTGTTACTGAAATATTCCGCGCTATTCTGCTGGGATCAGGTAGAATTTTTTTTTATTCAGACCCAAAGTTTTGTCTCCATCTGCGGATGTCATTTTCAAGGGGGATCACACCCTGGATCGCTGGTGACTGCAGCCAAATTTTGTTCCCGCGTGCTCCCACGCAGAGACGTGACGTCACATGTGGCGAATACTGCAGCATAATTCGCAATAGTCGGCTGCTATCGTCCGCTGTTTCTGTCGGACCATGAAGAAAGAGTTACTGGAGGCGGAATTGAATCTCCTCGCGCACAACAACGGGTGTTCTTCCAGCAAGATACAGAGAGCTTTAACGCCGCCATGTAAAACAACAATGCTTTACAAGTTCCTGAGACCTCTAAAGTTTCCATGCCTTTCGTTAACTACGTTACCGACCGAAAACGGAAAACTTGGACGAAACTGAACGTCGCCGTAATATTCAAACCCACCTGGAAGTGACAGGATCGCCTAAAGTGGTAATGGATGCTCGCAAACGGCTGGAAAAGCAGGAATTTATAGGATTTCGTGGATCTCTGGAGACATGTACCACAAAAACTACAGCTAAAATAGGACTAAATGAGCAGAAGGGCATGTGTAGAAGGACGAGGGATTTACAGATCAGCTGTTACAGCGTATGCTTTACAACCAGTAGGCTATCGCATTCAGTTTGATAAAACTCAGGTACTGACAGACACAAACAGATACTGTCACAGGCTATACAAAGAGGCCATGGAAATTGTTAAACACTCAAAGAATAATTTGTAATAGGAAGGAGGAGGACGTGAAACTGAATGACAGCTGGATTCCAGTGCTGAAGAATGTGTGCCAGTCTTCCACCATCGTCTAACCAACGTGCTCGAATATGCAAAACATGTGATGTCATGCCTCTGTGCGGGAACAGGATTTGGCTGCAGGCAGTAGCGAGACAGGGTGTGATTCTGAATTTCAAAGAAGCTACGATCTCCCTTCATAAAGTCCTTTCGCGCATGGCGATGAAACGTTGAATAATAATTTAAAAAACATACGACTACATTTAATAGTCCAGAATATTTTAGTAACCGTGGTTTACTTAATGTCAGTAAGGTTGCTATTGGCAGTCACACAACTTCTGTAACAAAATAAGACAGACAGGTCTACAAATGTTTCTAACTTGTGGGACCAAACTGCTATGGTCATAAGTCCTTAGATCTCCAACGGAGAGCGGCCCCGCAATCTGTGGCATAGCGCCTTAAACAGCACGACCACTGTCGCCGGCGAGAGCTCCTACTAAGATTTAGTTCTATGTCATAGATTTTTAATGCAATGAAGTCATTGTTATAAGCTTACAGAAGAAATTGACGCAAGTGTAGACGCACAAATGTATCGTTAAGCCTTATAGATTGCTCAGTGATCCAGTCCGTATTCAAACCGCGTGCGCACGGCAAATGGGTGACATAGCGCAGTAGCGTTCAGTTACGTTTCAGACGGACACTGTTCAGTGAAGGAAGGAAGGTAGGTTAAGGTTTAACGTCCCGTCGACTGCGTGGTCATTTTACGCTCGGATTTTTTTCGTAAGGATTTGGGAGGAAATCCGGGGTGCCCTTTGAAAGGAACCAAACCGGTATTCGCCTGTAGCGATTTAAGGAAATCTTAATCTGCATGGGGGTGGTGGATTTGAACCACCGTCATCCCGAATGCACTGCGTCACCTCGCTCGGTACACTGTAAGCGAACATTTGACACTGTAAGACGTGCGGAGTGGTGATAAACGGGCAGTAGTGTATGGCCATGCCGATGGTCATACGCTGCGTGAAGTTGATGATGGTGTTAGTTTTTGTCGGCGGACTGTTCAATGTTTCCTTCAAACAGTGCCGTAACACACGTTACCACGAAACACGATACGAAAAGCATCTTGACGGACAAACAATTAGGAGTCAAAATCACATGGACAACCAAAAGTAATTGCTGCAGGCAGTGTATACGAAGTCCACCCGACCTGAAACCCATAAAAGATCTGTCGGAATTTCGCGATCAGATCCTCGTCGAGTGGCTTAACCTGACCGCTACGTACATGAATTACTGTGTGGACACTCTTCCTGACCGAATCTATGTGGATATCAAGTTCAGAGTCAGAATTTCACGGCATTAAAAGACGCTTGCAACGATTTCTGTTTGGTGTGTGTGGAGGGGGGGAGGGGGGGGAGTAAGGAGATTGTGGCCTAATTTTATGTCCGGTGATTTTTTGATAGTGGATCTATATAAAAGGTAACAAGCACAGTGGACGAAATATTATAACCAGCTTCAAAGAACATATTGGTCGCTTTCGGGTACTACAGAGGGGAGGAAAGAAGGAAGAAGGATTAAGGTTTTATGTCCTGTTTACCGCACGGGTAGGAGCACAAAATCTCGATATTTTCCTGGAGCAATTTAAGGAAACCAAGGAAGACCTATTTCTAGACCGTCCTAGGAAGATTTGCTCATCCTCCCAAACGCATATCCAGTGTCCTACGAAAAAGTCTGCTGGTCCGGATGGAATACCAGTTTGATTTTACAAGGAGTATTCTGCAGCATTGGCCCCTTACTTAGCTTGCATTTATCGCGAATCTTTAATTCAGCGCAAAGTTCCTAGTGATTGGAAAAAAGCGCAGGTGACTCCAGTTTATAAGAAAGGAAAGAGATCTGACCCACAATTAAAGGCCAATATCGTTGACATCAGTTTCATGTAGAATTTTGGAGCATATTCTCATTTCAAACATAGTAAATTTCCTTCTAGATAAGAGAAATTAGGGCTCGTACAGAGACATATAGGCATTCTTTTTCTCCTCGTTCTATTTGGGAGTGGAATAGGAAAGGAAATGCCTAGTAGTGGTACAGTGTACCTTCCGCCACGCACCTTACGGTAAATTGCGAAGTATGTATGTCGATATAGGTGTAGATGTCCTAACTGATGAGCCACCCAGCTCTGTTCCGGTTACTAAAGATTTAAAACTGGTACCAAGCAGTCAGGTGATATTTCAGAACTGACGGAATTTATCTAGTGGCATACTGTGTATTTACCGTCAGCAGTATGAGGTCAGCGCCAAGATCCGCCGATACGATGACACGGCAATGGGCGGAGGGAGGAAGCACAGCTGCGTTGTATCTGCCTGTCACTACACCGAGAATGAATTTCAAGATTTCTTTATGTAACAACTCGGACTATTAAACGTGGCTACAAGGAACTCTGTATCACTTGCAGCCAACTAATGCGGACTAAGAACTGTGGTGGTAAGAGAATCACACCGACCAGGAGGAGAGAACAGTGTGACACCTAATCAATGCCGAAAGATTTCAAATCCACACGAACTGTTGCTATCAGTGCATAGAATCCGTCTCAATCACTTTCTGAGAGAACGTGGCCAAGGAAACACAGGAGATGGAAGGAAAATTGTAAGAATGCTACACATTATCATGCCTAACACTTTGTAAAAGAACGTCTGGCATTCAAAACAGTTTCCAGTGATCGCTGAGTGTATAAATAGAGTTCCTGTATACACTAATCAGGCAGAACATTATCAGCAACTACCTAACAGCAGTATGTCCAACCTCGGCAAAGATAAGAGCGGAAACGTGTCTTGGCATGGAACCAATCAGGCCTTGGCAGGTCGCTGAAGGGAGCTGGCACCGCATCTGCACACACATACACGGACGCGCGTGTCACCTGATTCCAGGGGACGACGAGGTCTGATGCCAAGTTCAATCGCGACACAGATATATTCGATAAGGTCAAGATCATGCGAGTTGTGGAAACAGCACATCGATTGCAACCCGTCACTGTGTTCCTCGAACCACTTCTTCACACTCCTGGCCTCGTGACACGGCACAGTTAATTTGATGAAAAATGTCGCTCACGTTGAGCAACACAATCATCATGAAGGGGAGAAGGTGCCCACAACCAGTGTCCGATACTTCTTAAACGTCACGCTGCATTGCCCGGGCTCCACTGCACCCGTGGATGTCCACGTGAATTTTCACCACAACATAATTAAGCCGCAGACAGCTTGTCTCCGTCCCGCATTACAGGCGTCGAGAAACTGTTGCCCTGAAAGACTACGGATTCGCACACTGACGAAGAAGACCTCGAGATTCATCAAAACCACACAACGTTCTGCCGCTGCGCCAACATCCAGTCACCCCGTTTACATGGGCTCTCAAAACCGGATTTCGTAAACCGATTTCCCAATTCCGCTTTTGGTTGGTCATGTAAACACTCCAAAATCGATTCTGGAAATCCGCTTCTCTAAAGCGGTTTTCCAGTTCCACAATCGATTTTCGTGCCCATGTAAACGCAACCGTTTTTGAAGCGTTCTTGGGTTGTCAGATTGTGTTTTATTGGTAAGAATTTTCGGCACATATGGGCAGAGTGATATTTTCTAATGTGAAATAAAAGTATTAATATTACAGTGAGCATGAATCTGTGTATTTAAGTAAAGAAAAATAGCGTTTATGCTGACTAAATCGGGGACTGAATCAGCTGTTTTTCAGCCGCCATCTTAAGTGGATTTGGAAATCCGATTCAGGCTGTGCCATGTAAACACTACAGCGAAAAACGGTTTACGAAAATCGGTTTTCGTCTTCCGGAAGATGTGTTGCATGTAAACGTAGTGAGTGACGATCCTCAAGCACCGTTTTCAGTGACAGTTGCCGCCATCGCGATGTTAACGTCGGCACACGCACGAGTTGTCGGCTGCTGAGGCTCGTCGTTAGGAGTGTTCAGTGCATTGTGTGTTCTGAACACTTGTACTCTGCATTAAAGTCTGGCGTTAGTTGCGCTACAGTTCGCCGATCTGGACGTGGTTTCATCCCGCTTACGCCAGTTACTGAGAATACCACAGCGATCTTTGGAACAGCTGCCAAGTTGCGTGGTTTCAGATAGCTCGTGCCGAGCCTTCGAGCAGCACAATCGCCCTCCGCTGCGCCTTCCCCATTTCAGACGCGGACAGCAGGCTCGCTGATACTGCATGCACCGGTGTGTGTCTGACAAGCGGACATTCCTCGTCAGATGAAGCTGGTATCGCCAGTAGCGGTCTATATCGACAGTACGTAGGTGCTGATAACTCTCTAGCTTATCAGTGTAAACAAGTAGACAGGTCACTAGTGTTACAATGAGTTTTTGCCCTGCCCCCCCCCCCCTCTCTCTCTCTCTCTCTCTCTCTCTCTCTCACTCACACACATACACTCAGTCCCACTTTTGTAATACGCTAGTGTAACAAGGTAAGAAGTCGATACCTACGGCAACAGTGACTTTGCAGATTGCCTTTAAATGTCTGTGATGCCTGATAAGCCTTCAAGCAGGCTGACAAAGGAAACAATTGTGATTAATTTTCGGTCTGCCTATTAGACAAGCAAAGTACCTACACATTTAAACATTTTGGGTTTTTGCGGATGAGGAGTTAGACGGTTGAATTATTGTCTACTTCTTGCCTTTGTATTTCCCTGCTACTTTTCATTCCCGTTGCCAGTCTTGTACGACGCCTCTGCTTATAACTTATCGGTAGGGCCTACTTGAACTGGAGTACAGGCGGTGTGTCTTATCATGGCAGCTTCTATGATAAGTAGTAGACAGCTTCTGACCCAGTGATCCGAAAGTGTGATTTGACAGTAGCAAAGGTAACGCATGAGGTATTCTTCACGCACAGATTCGAATACTTCGATAATCCTGTACACAACACGTGCTAAAATATTTGAGTACTCTTGAAGGAGATAAATAATAACTAAGTAAGGTATACACAGGTATGCCAACCGCGTGCATAAACACGGTGCTTCTAGTATAGTAATTTTTTACGATCATGATACGCACGTCTCTTGGTAATCTGAATAGACCAGTCATCAGCAATTGTGGTATGTAGCACGTGTTTGCGACGGATTGGTTGGTTTCGGCGCCGCCAGTAACGATATAGATTGCCTTCATAAAATTATGGAAAATCAAAATGCTGTTGCTTTAAAACTAAAATGGAAATATCGATTTTTAACATAGGAAGTCACTGAAACATATAATTCGGATAGTGCTTTGCCGCTGATGTAGATGTTTTTGTACCTGAAAGTCGTGTCGTTTCTTATGACGCATTAGCCCCGTAACAACGGTGGGTTTGTACAAGAGTCCGAAATCGGGTTTTGCAGACGATGGACTGCTGTAGATGTCTTTTCGAAAAAGTTACGTTCCGTGTGGTGAAGTGGTGCATTCCACTTCAGGGAACGCCTATTTTCCAGCACATTTACCCAGCAATTCACTTCCGCATAAGCCAAATTATAGCGGTCTCCTTCAGACGTCAATCGTAGTGAGCTAAATGAGTGACGTAAGTGACCATCGAAAAATTAAGTGCTACCAGATTCTGCCCTTCTTAATGATCACGTGCTGTGGCGACAGTGAGAGACAAAAGTAATGTTTCGTGAAATCGTGTTCTGGGGTCGTTGTTTAAGTGGATCATTTGCAGTGACAGACACGTACCAAGCCGCTACAATATTGCAAGTGCTGGGTAAATTATGTTGTCAGCAGTGGAAATCACAACATGGCAGCAATGAAATCCGAAATAGGAACGTTGCAACCACTTTCCACCGTTAGCGTAAAATTGTGAGTTCGTCATAATTTTTTTTTTTTTTATTTTGAATAGCTAGGAGTATGGGGAGAGAAAACTGACAGAGAGAGATGGACAGAGAGAGGAGAAGACTGAAGTCAGAAGGGGGAGATGGAGAGGGAGAGGCGCGATGGACGGGAGGATAAGGAGGAGGAGAAGAAGGAGGAAAAGGTAGATAGAGCGAGAGGATGTGGTATAGATGAGCAGATTGTGGAAAACGGCTACTTTTCTCAAGGCCACTTACAGTCCGGTGTCGGTGAACCGTCTCATCTGTATGTTTATACAGAAAGCCAGTCCACTGTCCGTACAAAATGTAAGGATATTTTCAGAAAACATCTTTTTCTAACTTTCATTCCACGAAGCCACAGCACGGAAAGCAGGGGAGTGACTTGGGTGATCGATTTTCTCGGTGCGTCTACGTTTGCAAGAAATATTTCATTTACTTTGTCGTTCAGTTCGACAGCGAAACGTGGCCGAGTTTATCTATTTATTATTAGTCCCGGGATAAAAGGCTAATGTGGCTTAATAGCAACAGTTGAGAAGCTTTCAGTGAGAATGAAATGACGAAGCGATCGACATAAAGCACATCCTGCAATATTGCATGAAAAACAAAGTCTTTAGATTACTCGTAGATGTCACTCATTCCGGACAGATATACAAACAACTACGTACGAACAGTACCAATGCGAAAAGTGGGTTAGACGACCGATCATATCCAGTGACAACACCCCGGAGGACCCACACTGTTTGTGTTGTCTGTAGTTCTGCCACGCTTAGAAGGCCAATTTCGAAATTGTTTCAAGATGTCTCGGAGTGAATCAAAGCAATGTTGTTCGCACTTGGAGCAGGTAGAGAGGTACAGAAACTGCCGATGACTTGACTCGCTCTGACCGGTAAAAGGCTTTCACAGCAGCTGATGACGGCTAGGGCCAGTTCTGTGAGGAACGCCAGCATGTTATAAAATTATTTTCGTGCCACCACAAGACGTCGTGATTCTACTCAAACTGTACATAATTAGGCGCGCGGGAATGGCCGTGCGCTCTAAAGCGCCTTGCTGCGGAGTACGAGGTCGCTACTCTTCAGGGGTTCGAGACCTCCCTCGGGTATTAGCTGGTTGAAATAGTTTGTAAGTCTAGGGAGTGACGAACACTGCACTTTGGTCCCATAGGTTAACTAACATTTCAACACTTTATTTCACTCGCTGTGCGCCTCCGTAGCTCAGTGGAAGTGTCGCTGACTACCACGCATGAGGCCCGGGTTCGATTCCCAGCAGGGGACTGGGTGTTGTGTGTTATCATCATCGTCTCATCATCATTGGCACGTAAGTCAAATAGAAAGACTTACACTCAGGCGTCTGAACAATCCCGTAAGGGATCGCCCGGCCAAGAAAGGCACACGCTCATTTCCATTTCCACTCCCGACGTCCATGGCAGCGAGGAGCAGATGGGACTAACAGCATGCTTAACTGACTCGTCAAAATTGGTATCAAGTCTTACTCACAGATGAGACACGCATCTGGCTACGACCAAATAATCGTAGGAGACGTTTTTCAGGCAGCCTGGTTACCCTGAACGTCTTAGGCACACCATCCAGCGAGTGCAGAAAGGTGGCTGTTCCCTGTTGTTTTGGGGTGGCATTGTCACTTGTGGTCAAACAAGCCAATCAAACGGCTGTAAAGTACAGTGATGACATTCTTCGACTTAAAGTGCTACCATATCGGAAGCATTTTGGCGTGGGATTGTCTTAATGGACCACAATTCTCGCGCTTACCATGAATGTGTTCCTTCATGATAACTACAATGCAAGATTACAATGGGTAGCATGTTATTTCCGGAAATAAACTCTACCAAACATGCGTCGTATACACTGAAAAGGGCTGTGTTTGGATGAGACGACACACCAACCAATATAAGAGATCGACACCGAATCGCCGTTGAGCAATGGGACACTCTCGACCAACAGTCCGTTAATTATCCAGAGGGCAGTATGCCACGACGAATAGATTAGATTCATACTTGTTCCATAGCTCATATATACAACATTTCGTAATGATGTGGAACGTGTCAGTTTAGTAAATATCTACACTTGACAATCATTTTTAAGGATTTTTTTATTTTTATTTTTAATTATTTTTTTAAGTTTTATCTAAAAATTCATCTACATTGTACAAGGAGTTGCCATTCAGAAAATCCTTTAATTTTTTTTAAATACTAGTTGGCTATCTGTCAGACTTTTGATGCTACTTGGTAAGTGACAAAAGACTTTTGTGGCAGCATAATTCTTTCCTTTCCGAGCTAAAGTTAGATTTCACCTTGAATAGTGAGTATCATCCTTTCTCCTAGTGTTGTAGCTATGCACACTGCTATTACTTTTGAATTGGCTCGGATTGTTAATAACAAATTTCATAAGTGAATATAAGTATTGTGAAGCTATAGTGAAGATCCCTAGATCTCTAAATAAATGTCTGCAGGATGCTCTTGGGTGGGCTACTGCAATTCTTCTGATTACACGCTTTTGTGCGATGAATACTTTTTTTAATCAATGTTGAATTGCCCCAGAATATGATCCCATATGAAAGCAGTGAATGAAAATAGGCGTAGTAAGCTAATTTACTGAGATGTATATCACCAAATTTTGCAACGACTCTGATAACATAAGTAGCTGAACTCAAACGTTGCAGATCTTCAATATGTTTCTTCCAATTCAGTCCCTCGTCAATGCAAACACCTAAAAATTTTTAATACAGGCGTGTATCAGGGAAAGAGGAGGTATTTCCTGGTATTAGTAGTACTGGTGTGTGGTGCAATCTGCAACACATTCAGAAAGTGTAGGTCACTTGTGAGGGGGCTGATATGGAGCCTTTTATTTCGCATATCAATAAATTAGGTGTTTAAGAAGTTTTCTTGGTTGGAGAACAGAGAGAGAGAGAGCGTAGATAAGCTTGTATCCCGTGGGAAAGCTCCGCCCCTATTGTAAGTTGAGATCTGATTGGCTCCCGCCTATACTAGTTGTCCGCCAAAACTTTAAGCTTCTTTGTCTATTTAAATCATCTGTATACTTTCTGTAATGCTTTTGTGCTAATCTATATTTCGGTTAATTCAAAGATTTAATTATTTGTATATTTTGTAGTAAGTTGAACAATGTTAGTCTAGAAGTTTCGCTTGGCGCCAAAACGGTGGCTTGTGGCGCGCAGCGATAGGCGGCGGCAGTCAGTCGAGCGCCGACCGCGGTACCTTGCACATTCATGTTAGTTCAGTACTTCCTAGCCAGGGACAGTTTATACGTTATGTATCGTTTATATATTTAATATTACGCAGTCTGTATATTTGTGGTCGGATATACACTGGCATTTCTTCAATAAAAACAAGCACTGGCATCCTACAAAAGCTAAAGTTCATCGTAGTGCAGTACTTCCTAGCCACATCTCAACAGTTCTGTAAGCATGACTTCAGGTACAACGGATGCGCGACGTGTGTGCTTCACCTGCGCAATGGGACACCAACTACGACAGAAGACACAAGATTAGTAAAAGAGTGATTTTAGATATGCACTGAAGTTGGATATCGACACGGCACGTAGCGTGCAGTTCAAAATGTTCAAATGTTTGTAGAGCTGATGGGATTTAGCTACGGGGTCATCAGTCCCTAAACTTACAAACAACTTATGAACTAGCTAATACCACAGACAAATATATGTTACTCTGTTACTAATACTAAGGACGGCGCAAATATCCATGCCCGAGGGGGGATTCGAATCCCCGACCGTAGTGGCCGTGCAGACTGTAACTGGCGCGCCGCAGTCCCCTCGGCCACCGCGGCCGGCTCGCGTGCAGTGCTGCCCTGTTTACAAACCAGGGCACTGGCACGAAGTGCGTTGGTAACATCGCCGAGGGAAGGCATGAAAGAGGGGAGGTGTTTTAGGAACTTTGTCAACTATGCACTGACCTCCCCTCCCGATCTTTTTATCAAAAGAAGCCCCGCCGTACACTGCCGTACAACTTGTCAATGTTTCCATGTGTAGTAAAGAGAAATAAAATGAACCCCTAGAATCGCGGTGATGTGATGTGTGTGTTTGTTCCGGGTAGAGCAGCGATTGCTCTTGCGTGCCCAGGACAGCGGTGCAGTATCGCGCTGCGGCAGCGCTTGTGCCTGTCGCGTGCCGGCACTCACCGCCCCCGCCCCCGCCCCGCCCCCGGTCATCGCGGCGGTCAAGCGTGGTGCGCGCGCACCCCCGCGCCGAGGTCGTGCGTACTCTAGCGTGGCGCGGCGCCCCGTAGTCCGTACTACAGAGCGCGCGGCGCGGCGTGCGTGAGAGTGCGTGCCGGCGATCAATAGCGCGCGTGCGCGTGCGCGTGACGTCAGCGCCCCGACCTACCCCACGGGGCGCGCCGCCAGCGTCGATACGGGGCGCCGGCCGTCGCACCGGGCCCTGGGGGCGCCGGCCGGCCGGCGGGCGTAGCATCGCAACACCCCCTCTGTTGGGCCCACCACGGGGAAAGTGTCAGCCAGCCAGCAGGCTCTGCTGCAGTGGCGACTCACCTCCTACCCGAGTTTCCAACACACTCAAACTCCCTCACCAATTAACTCTTTCACCGCCGTGTCTAACATACCGATACACAAGACGACTTTTCTTCTTTTTTTGTGGTTTTAGGGCGCACAACTGCTAAGGTCATTAGCGCCCAACACTGCCCATAATAAAATCGAACCGGGGTTGAACTTAAATGGCTTTCGCCATATTTGCACAAGGTATAAACAGTAAATGTTCAAATGTTTGTAAAGCTTACGGGACTTAACTACGGGGTCATCAGTCCCTAAACTTACAAACTACTTATGAACTACTTACGAACTAGGACGGCACAAATATCCATGCCCGAGGGGAGATTCGAACCCCCGACCGTAGTGGCCGTGCTGACCGTGACTGGAGCGCCTCAGTCACCTCGGCCACCGCGGCCGGCTATAAACAGTAAAACTGTTAGCAGAATGCGGATCATCAGCTAAAATATCAGACATTTCAAATGGTACACAGTAAAAGGCTCATCCAATTGCTCACTATAAGGGTGGAGGATCACCACGAAATAAATTACTGGTGGCTATAATGGCAGTAGCCAATACGAATCCGGGCCAGGACAATCTCTCGACAAGAGGGTTGAGATTTCGTTGATCAAAGATCAGGCACAGATTTAATGGCCCGCAATTTGTTCCATGACAGGTATGACCAATGTAAAAACCAACGGGAGATGATACGCCGGGAGACGCCAGCGCGAAGGTCATCAGAGCTAGTACAAAAGGTAGATAGCCGAGGAAGGAGAACTGCCTCCTTGGCAGCCGTATCCGCAGACTCGTTCCTCAACACTCCCACGTCGGTATCCTCGCATGGATGACAAACGGCTAGCGTAACGGCTAAGCACAAGACGACGTACCCGACATGCCATGTGCATCAAACTGATGACAGGTCTGACTATAAATCGATTTCAAATGGATATGCAACATGATTTTTCCCCATCCTGTACAAACTATACAGAATGATCGATGAGATGATACGAAACAAAAAAGGTATAATGAACTTCTTCCTGGAAATGCATGGTTCCCATGTCAGAGGCCATTCATTCGGTAATTTTTTTTTTTTTTTTTCACACATGGCGGTCTAAAACGCACTGCATCTCGCGGCCACAGTTACAAAAATAATGTTCAAATGTTTGTATAGCTTATGGGACTTAACTACGGGGTCATCCGTCCTTACACTTACAAACTGCTTAAGAAATACCTAATACTAAGGACGGCACAAATATCCATGCCCGAGGGGGATTCGAGCCCCCGACCGTAGTGCCCGTGCAGCCCGTGACTGGAGCGCCTCAGTCCCCTCGGCCACCGAAAGTAGGAGAAAGGCAACGGCATACCTCCTACAAATAGGACTATGCCTAGTAAAGTACTGAGGTGTTTAATTTTCGGATTACCTTTTTATCCCCTTGCTCAATCTCTCTGTTTTGAACACGGTGCAAGGAACACCCTGTATAAATGCCCTGACGTCTTGGACGCTCGGTATGGAATTTTGTTGGCGTATAGTGGCACGGTTCCCTCTCGTACTGTGCGCTGCAGTCAAGAGTTTCCTTCCGTTTACCAACTCTCGTTACCTTCACGTTAAAATGTTAAATAAAGCACTCAACCTATTTATTGATTCGAATACGTCCATACATCTAATGCAAATTTGTAAACCAACCGGTTCAGATAGCAGCCGGCCGCGGTGGCCGAGTGGTCTGCGGCGTGCCAGTCACGGTCTGCACGGCCGATGCGGCCGGGGGTTCGAATCCCCCCTCGGGCATGGATATTTGTGCAATCTTTAGTATAAGGTAGTTTGTAATTTTAGGGACTGTTGACCCGTAGTTAAGACCCATAAGCTATACAAACATTTGAACAATTGAACAGATAGCAATATTCCGCAGTTATATAACTATTCTTCAAAGAAGGAAAAAAAGAAAGACTGTCATTCGTCTGAAATGCTTAAAGGATTTTTGATTTGTTATAAAATGTTATGGATAATTCCTAGACACGTACGCGTGAGGTAGCATGTAAGACACTGAAAAGTAAAAACTTGACGAGTCATGTGCCTATGAATTTCACACGGCTTGGTTTGGTGGTACCTAGCCTTTGGGTGAGTCAGGTCGCTGCTAGAACCTGCAATGCTGTCGCTGGCAGCCACTGCTCGTGGCACGCTCTCTCCAGTCATACCTTTCTCCCGCTTCTGAAGCTCTATGCAAGCTGCTCATCTAGAAACAAACTCTTAGCCATTCCTGAGCGATCTTCTTTCTCCAGCAGAGGAGCATTCGTAAAGTTTGAGTTGGGGCCCACGCGTGGCTCACACTAATGATATCTCCAACAAGTTTCCATACAGAGCTAACTCCGGTAAGGAGTGTATCATTCTTGTTGGACATTAAAGCCGTGCACCGCATATCAACTTGTGTCTTCTACGGTAAATCTCTACAAATGGACCACACTCCAGAACCCTTGACGAACTCCCTTCTCTCTACAGCTGCAGACAACAGTGGTTTGCCCACTCTGCCAGCGGGCGCAGCACTTGGTTTACGACAACGGTCTCTCTTGAACGCGAACAAGTCTGTGATACGTATTAGAGCACACCGAACATCAGACGTGAGCCACAGACTTCACCTGGGCGGCAGACATCCACCCCACGCCTACCCAGCTGACAGCGTTACACCTCCGCCTTGAGCTGCAATTTTTTAACGTTTTCGTTATTATAATCGTTATGGCTTTCCGCCGATCTGTTGACATATTGCGTAATAGGGACTTCTGCCGGATGTTCGCGTCGTCCTCGCACGATATTTCGACGGCGTAACGCGCTTCCTTCTTTAGGTGCTATCCCAAAATGGTATTTGGTGTTTTTATCTTTTTATTCCATACCCTTAGGGCGGGCTGACAGAGCTTTGAATGCTCTGTTCAGTCATCGTGGTTTCTTTCATTTATATTGAAATAGCCGGCCGCGGTGGCCGAGGGGAGTGAGGCGCTCCAGTCACGGTCCGCACGGCCACTACGGTCGGGGGTTCGAATCCCCCCTCCGGCCTGGATATTTGTGCCGTCCTTAGTCTTAGCTAGTTCATAAGTAGTTTGTAAGCTTAGGGACTGATGACCTCGTAGTTGAGTCCCATAAGTTCTGCAAACATTTGAACATTTTTTATATTGAAATATCTTTATTTGATCATGGCAGTTCACATATATTTCGATGGTATAATAATTAGTGCTCTTTGGTTTGTTATAAGAGCCCATTGCTTCGTGCAGTCTCTGGGTGCTACACTATTTTGCTTTTCTATCTACAGTATATGGTTCCTTATTGTTTCTGTCTTCAAAAAAAGTTCAAATGTTTGTAGAACTTATGGGACTTTACTATGGGGTCATCAGTCCCTAAGCTTACAAACTACTTATGAACTAGCTAAGACTAAGGACGGCACAAATATCCATGCCCGAGGGGGCATTCGAAGCCCCGACCGTAGTGGCCGTGCAGCCCGTGACTGGAGCGCCTCAGTCCCCTCGGCCACGCGGCCGGCTTTCTGTCTTCCCAGGTAGGGGAAGCGTTGTCGTTGTTACGTCAGGGCGGAATTTGGTCTTGTTCTGTGCGATTGTCCTGTTGCGATGTACGTATTTGTGTTTTAGTTTTCTCGTTTTTGGTATTCTAGTTGTTAATATTTCCCCCATATCTGGTAGGTTTTATAATATACGTTCGGCATATCTGCCTGTTAGGGTTGCTAATCGTGTTTGCAGTGGTTTTATTTTAGCAATGTGGAGTACATTCCTCTCTGTGGGGTACACACTGTCAGTGGCGTAATTATGGGGGGGGGGGGGGGGATGAGGGGGATAGAACACCCCCCCCCCCAGAACCCGAAAAATAAATAAATCGTATAAGAGCAATCGGGCAAAGGTAAAGATTGAAAAATTGGGGTATTTTACCATAATCTTTCATTGGTTGGGAGTGAATTAGTTTCTTCAACAGGAGTGGTAGATGGTAGTCTGTCTGGAAACCGACCAAAATTTTTCTCGTCAAGCAGATCTATCCCCCCCCCCCCCCCAAAGCCACTGCACTCTGTTAGCGATAGTCTCGGACATACCTCATAAAGCGGATGCGCCGTATTCTAAGAGTGGTCTTACGAATGTTTTGTGTGTGTGTGTGTGTGTGTGTGTGTGTGTGTGTGTGTGTGTGTGTGTCGCTGCTCGTGCGCTTGATCCTTCTGAACATCTATGTGCCATGTGCATTAAGCCTTTCCTTATTTTTATATTGTTCAGGAATTATTTTGGTGTGCTTACCAGTTTAGGTATATCCCTAGATATCTTGCTGTGACAATAAGCTGTACTGGCGTGTCCCAGAGAGGTAACTTGATATCTCTTATCTTGCTTCCTTTCTTTGGTTAGATCTCTGTGTCTGAATAGGAGTTTTGTATGCGTTCGGTTTGATCCTGTTGTTGGTCATCTATGTTTCTAGCTTTAAGTATGAGTTGGTTTTTCTTTGTTTTGCTTGGGTAGTGGTTTCTGATGCCCAGTTTGGAGGGTCATCTACGTACAGAGACACCGTATGTTTGTCTCTGTTGGTAAATGGTATGTCTGATGTGCACAGGCTGTATACGAGTAGTGAAATGATGGCATCCTGTGGTACGCCTGCTTGAGGGGAGAAAAATTCTGATTTTTCTGTTCCTATTTGCACCCTGCATTATGTACAGTGGATCCTACCATCAAAAGACATTTGACTTAGAGCGATAGCACTCTCGTCATGTAAAGTTACTCCACTGGATTGTCAAAAATTAAAACATTAAAACTTGGTCACTGTCAGTCGAATTGCTACAAGACTTTGATTGTTGTTAAAAATTTAATCTTAATGAAAAGGAACCCGGTGATGATTACTCAGGTAGACTATTCTGGTAATGCATCAGAGCAGAGAATTAGATTAAGTGCGCCCAATAAATGCTTCATATTGCATCTTAGGTCAAACTGCCCCAATCCGACATTTATTCTTGCAAAAGGGCTGCCGATGGCGTATTTGCCACAGTCACCCAACAACAAAGGAACGAGAATACGTACATAAATACTGCCTACAATTTCGTAACGAAATACATGCAGTGACGTCAGCGTAGCCTTGCGAGTAACTGCTTCATCTCGGTTTTTTAGATATACATCAGGATTTCCGCTCAGCTCCCGCCACTCGTAAACTAGGAAAACATGGCTGCACGTGACTAAGATAGGCCGCCGGAAGTAGTTATCTGTTATGAAACAACGTGCGATAAGTAAGTGATCCAACAAACACCAAGTCCGTCTTTCAGATAGCGTACATATAAGAGACTTCTTTTAATAGTGGTCCATTGTATTCTAGTAACAAACACAAAAAGGATTGTTCAAAGAAGTTTCGGTCGTGCAGCCGCATAAAGTTTACTTCTTCTAATATTTCGGCTGAGAAACGTTCAGCCATCTTCAGAGACGAGTCTAAGACTGACGCTTCAGCACACGCTTCATGCTTATGAATGCGTGGGCCGCGCTACTGCGCATGCGGCTACAGATACAACAAGGCGCCAAAGACGTTACTCGGCGGCAAGGAAGTACACGTATGTGTAAATTATGTCTGTGGCTGCATGGTCGATTACTGCGGAGAAATCGATGTGTTATGATCTGTGCTGTGGCGGTGTCTTTGTAAATTTATTAAAGAAAGTACCGGATTCCATGATTTATCTAAGCTGAAGCCGCTGTCTCTGTTAATTAAATTCGTCCCCAAGCGAATTTCTATTGCTTCTTTCACCACTGAGTCCCAGAAAGATGAAGTGGAGGCTAAAATACAGAAGATGATGCAGAAAGTTTTAAATCCATGGCTTTTCTGCCATATGTTGGGAGCCTGTCGTCGAAAATCGGACGGATTATGAACAAACACGATGTTAAAGTAATTTTTCGACCCCCACCAAAGACATCAGCACTTTTGGGTTCTATCAAGGATGATTTCGAGCTCCGGAAGGCCGGGGTTTACAAGATCCCATGTGAATGTGGCCTTTCGTACATAGGACAGACGACACGTACAGTCCAGGAAAGATGCACGGAACACCAGAGATATACCCGTCTCTTACAACCAAATAAATCGGCAGTGGCAGAGCACTGTATTGCTACTGGACACTCCAGGACGTACGAAAACGTCAAAATTTTAGCCTCCACTTCATCTTTCTGGGATTGAGTAGTCAAAGAAGCAATAGAAATTCGCTTGGGGACGAATTTAATTAACAGAGACAGCGGCTTCAGCTTAGATAAATCATGGAATCCGGCACTTTCTTTAATAAATTTACAAAGACGCCGCCACAGCACAGATCATAACACATCGATTTCTCTGCGATAATCAACCATGCAGCCACAGACATAATTTACACATACGTGTCCTTCCTTGACGCCGGTAGTGTCTTTGGCGCCTTTTGTATCTGTGGCCGCATGCGCAGTAGCGCGGCCCACGCATTTATAAGCACGAAGTGTGTGCTGGAGCGTCAGTCTTAGATTCGTCTCTGAAGATGGCTGAACGTTTCTCAGCCGAAATATTAGAAGAAGTAAACTTTATGCGGTTGCTCGCCCGAAACTTCTTTGAACAGTCATTGCGCCGCGAAAACATGAAGATGCACACAAAAAGGATTGATTCTTCATAGCAATTTTTAATGCTTGTCCACAACGAAGCGCACAGATATCAAGGAACTTATACCTACCAGCCAAGCCGGATTCTGCGACTAGTACGTGTTGTCAAACTAGTATATTTTTCTCGTTTCTGCAAACAGAACAAATGCGCGATATCTCCTGTATGAAAGCTGTGGAACACAAAATGTGAGAAAAATTGTCACTAAAGCGCCTTTAACAGTGAATGTGTCGCGGAGTTGGAGGATCAGCAAACGCTTCTGGTAAGTGATGGAGGCCACGCGTGTATTACTGGGACGGCGAGTACTCCAGCAGCACTGCTACACGTCGGCAGCAGTCAGCGCGTCACTGCTGGAGTGTGTGTTTCTGCCCTGTCACTGGACGGAACTTCCACAGTACAAATAATTTGATTCCAATGAGAAACAAACGCACGTCTTCCGTCAATACTGTGTGTTGCCTGGATGACCGTTATCCGCCAGGACCTACTACAGATACATACTGGAAAAACCAAACTCTAAATAACTACCGAAATACCAGAGAAAATGAACCTGGCAGGTCTTCGAACGCACGCCATCTTTCGCGATTGTGTAACACAACAAAACGTGAAAAAATGTATTGAAAATTAAATTTAAAAATGTACATAAGTTCTACGAGGTCACAAAATAAATTAAATAAATGTTTGTTAAGCTTATGGGACTTAACTACGGGGTCAGCAGTCCCTAAACTTACAAACTACTTACCAACTACCTTATACTAAGGACGGCACAAATATCCATGCCCGAGGGGGGATTCGAACCCCCGACCGTAGTGGCCGTGCAGACCGTGACTGAAGCGCCTCAGTCTCCTCGGCCACCGCGGCCGGCTACGAGGTCACAAGAACGAATTATACGACCGCTGAAGATACGATTGAAATCCGACACCGGTCAACCGGAAATAATAATAAATAAACAGTATAAAGAGTTATCAACTCAAAGGGTACACGAGCCTGTAAACTTGAAATTGCTGGAGTCTATCTTTAAATATATAAAAATTTCGTCTCACGATACTTGTCCACGATAAACTCCGAAACTGATCTTAATGAAATTTTGCACAGTATGTGTGATTTGCTCCAATTTAAAAAGATAATTTTTACCACATTAGAAACCTCATTTTTATCTTGATCCCGTAAATATTTAATAATTGGCGCTGTCCTTCAACTTGAAGTCTGGTCTACAGAAAAGTGTGTTCTCGACGAAACATTGAGTTGCCAGAAACGACACGTGGTCCGATTCCACGTTAAACCGTATGTCGGTACTCCCGTTTAGATACCTCCGGTCACGTCAGGCGCCGAGGTGGCATCCAAGGCGAAAGACTTGCAGCAAGACACTGAACCACGTGAAAGTACAGTTATATTCTATTTAAGACGTTTGCGTGATGCCTCAATTTATTTCACATTACTCTTTTTCCGAACAGTTTTCATGTATTTAATTTTGTTGTCTATATACGAGGGTTGTAACAGGTAGTGGCAACACTGCTGCGGAGACACTATGGAATGGAATCTACTATCGTCGTTAATATACACGTTGTTGACATATCTATGTTAACTCGGAGCAAATGGACTCGCCCGGCTGCGGTGGAGTAGCCGAGCGGTCTAAAGCGTCTCGCTGCGGAGCGCGCGGTTGCTCGCCGTGGAGGTTCGAGTCCTCCCTGGGGCATGGGCGTGTGTGTTTGTCCTTAGGTTAGTTTACCTAGGTTTAAGTAGTTTGTAAGCTACGGACTGATGACCACGCAGTTTGGTCCGATAGAATTGCAAACATTTGAACATTTGACTTGCCCGACCCACGTCACCGTCGTGCGCACAATCGAGGGAAACACAGACACTCGTGAACGAGCTGACTTACCGTAACGGTGTCGCTATGTTTTCGAAACAGGAACAACGGAGTTTGATCAAGACTGAATGTGCCAGAGGTCGTGCAGCACGACAGTGTCATCAGGGTCTTCAAGAGGCGTGCGGGGAATCGGCATTGCCAGTGCCACGTTGGGTAAAAGCCTTCAACGAAGGTCGGCAAACTGTGGCAGACAATGCGTCGAGCAGATCGTCCTACTGCCTCTGAAGAAGAAGTGCATACTGGTGTCGCGTTAATGGACAGTGATCGATTTTCCACGACAATGTGCGGGCGCATACAGCGCAAACTGTTCGCTCGATGGGACTAGAAAATATTGTAGCATTCACCATACTTCCCGGCCTTAAGTCATTGTGACTTTGATTTTATTCCGAAGATGAAGGAACCACTTCGTAGCATTCGCTTCAGAACTGTTCCAGAGATTCGACAGGCAGTACACACCACTCCATTCCCACCATCAACAGAACAGGCTCTCCTAACGGTATACTACGCCTTCCACATCGGTGACAACGGGTTCTACACAACGCTGGTGACTACTTTGACGGACAGTAACAGGTGCAAACATATAAAGCTTTTGTATCGGTTGTGAATAAACAGTTACCACTATTATATACTTACGTCATTGTCCCTAGAGCTCCGTAATGACTTCACCGTTTTCACTTTATTTTCGCTTTAATGCAGGGGTGGTTTAAAAATGGGAAAACCCAAAGGAACGGCTGAAAAGTGTAACAAATCGAAAGTGTTAATTTTCTAATGTGCATCGTCACTTCGGATTATATTCGTGTTTTATGCTCTGCCATATCGTTCATCCGACTGCTATAAAATTTTGCACACTTGATCTTCGGAACAAGATAAAACATCACTGTCTACATAACACTTTGTACGGCGAATGGAAGAAGGTGCCGTTCTCCCGACTTTTACACCTATTGACAAATCACTATAAACGTGGCAGGTACTGTAATTTTTCATGTACAGGGGAGGGAAGGGATGAAGAGACAGAGAGAGGGCACAAGAGGAGATTCGCTGAGAGCGGGGCCGGTAATCACAGAGGTAGGCGATGGATATGTGGATAGTGTGGGGGGGGAAGGAGGAGGGGGGGGAGAGAGAGAGAGAGAGAGAGAGAGAGAGAGAGAGAGAGAGAGAGAGGGGGGGGGGAGTAAATGGACTAACTAAGTGGTACAATAAATAAATACAAAGACGTAAGAAACAGGCATAATGACTGAGACAAAGATGATCAGAGAGATTGAGAAAAGTCGTGTACCATGTATGTTCTATTCCCTCCAATATTTAGCAATTGCGAAGCATTGCCATGTTTTTAGTAACCTTATACAACACCAACAGAAATGTTGAAATGAGAGTAGAGAATGAAAATAGGCATGTTTTTTACACTTACACAGCCAAAGCCGACACAGTGAAAAATAACCTTTGCGCTCTGTTTCGTACAAGAGTAGTCACTCCTATCATACGCCACCACAGTATACAACTGAAACGTCAATAATTTTACGTTAACGCGTCAAGAAAAATTGTTTTACAGATTACTCAGCAAAAATGCGTTGTGATTGTCTTTGGACGTACGGATCCTATAACATGCCACATTACAAAACCCTTTCATTAAACCGCGTTTTTAGTTTTTGTTTATAACCTGGATACAGGGTGCGTCTTGTAAAGTGTTAAGACACATTTTATTGCATTAGCGGTTGAAGAAACCCTGATAAGGAATTTGGTAAATGATCGTACGTCGAGACACGTCATTTAGATGAATAATAAATACTCTTAGAATCTTATATCTATGGATATAACGAAGCGAACACCGGTTACTATAATAGAACAGTACACTGCGTTTACTGGCATTTGAAATCTCTTGTTCGCTTTTAACTATCCAATTTATCTCCAGCATGTGCGCTAGAACTGTAAACAACGAAGTGACAGATCGAAGCTGCCGAGATTTACGATACAGCAGAGATAGGGGGTAAGTAAGGAAAGAAACAACGTGACCAACATTCACACAGTTTCTCGCGCCTTTAGAGACCTTACGTTTGGAATTAAACCCATACAATGACATGGTCGCCTGGCGGCTTTACACCTGCAAGGGGGATTTCAGTCGTCTTGGCTGCCAGTTTTGCCAAATTTTTAAGTAACGCCAATATTAACAAGGGTTATAAGCTCACCGAAGTGGTCTTCCGAAGAGCTTTCAAATTTCATATGGAGTATAACGTTTTTCTAGGAAATGCATTTCCTTTCAATTCATCAGAGATAGTACACTTACCTACGAAAGAAAATTATATAATTTGCTGGAATCTGATTTTGATATCTTAAAGTGTTTACAACAGCAATGGTTTGTTACTTCTTGCGACATTCACGCTCTGGCAGTGATAATGAAATTTACTCCTCTGTACCATTAATAAGAGGGCCAACGGCCGTGTCGCGGCATATATACCGGTTCCCGCTACATCTCCGAAGTTAAGGACTGTCGAAGTTTAGTAAATCACCGTCCAGGTCTCCCGAGGCTGTTGAATAGCGGGGTGGACTCAGCCCTTGTGAGACCAATACTGAAGAGCTATTTGACTGAAGTAGTGGCTTTAGACACGAAAAGCGACACAACTGTCGGGAGTGTAAGGCTCTAACCACATTCCCATCCATACCACATCCGTTGACGCCTTCGTGCGGAGGATGACACGACGGCCGGTCGGTACCACTTGGGCCTTCCGAGGCCTGCGTGGATAAAGTTTAAGTTATTTAAAAATTATTATTATTTACCATTAATGACAAATGTGGCCAGCTTGATCGGAGATGAGGCTGTATTTTGAGTATATTATATAGAAATGTGTAGTAAATAGGCGTCTTTGGAGTTGTTTTTTGGGATGGATACGGCACCTGCCGAGAGGAAAGGCGCTAGGAGTGTTGGGCGTCTGACTGATGTTCATTACTATAGTGGCGCAGAGCGAATCACTCAACTTTCTACGAAATGCTTGGGCTGTTAACGTCGAAACCTCCATACAAATTACGTTTTGAAGTGTCGATAGGCTTATAAGGGATGAAATATCCCACTTACGGAAACGTTTCTAGATAACAAAACAACGTTTGCGTAGGAGACGCGAAGAAAAAGACAAGAAACGTAGACGTCGGAAACGGTGTAGTACGAAGGAGTCCCTTTGCCCTTATACTCGCATTCAGGAACCCACTTCCCCTCCCCCCCCCCCCCAAATTCTGACAGCAAACGCTAACAGCTGTCATGTAACTGGACTATTCTTTACAAACGGTGTCAAATGACGTTAGAGTAACATGTTCCTTATTTAAAACAATCACAGTAGAATCATGTAGGAGGTGGATAAAAAATGCAGACGTCATGATAATAATACTTGTTCTTTGCGTATTATAGTTTGCCGAAAACACCGTTTAGATCCTAGATCCGTTTACGAAACGTCCTCAGTGTCGTTGCCACGCGGTTCATCAGGTATATTGATTGCCTCGACTACATTCTGATGGATCATTGCTGACAATGGTGTGCACCATTTCGCCCCTCCCGCAGCGTGACACATCACGTGGAGTGTTACGAGAGACCGCAGTTTCACATAGTGTTGGTGACTCGTCGTAAAAGCGAAGCGCCGGCCGCGGTGGCCGAGGGGACTGAGGCGCTTCAGTCACGGTCTGCACGGCCACTACGGTCGGGGGTTCGAATCCCCCCTCAGGCATGGATATTTGTGCCGTCCTTAGTGTTAGCTAGATCGTAAGTAGTTTGTAAGTTTAGGGACTGATGACCCCGTAGTTAAGTCCCATAAGTTGTACAAACATTTGAAACATTTTAATTTGAAAAGCGATGCAGCCAGTTTCCTTACGCCACAGCCGACTTCAAACGCTACTTCTGACAATAATTGCGCACACTAGTGTAGCGTGTCTAACTATACTAACGGTGACTTCTGACTTACTTCACCACGCCCACAGAATTTCATATAACTAGACGTATCCTAAACGGCGTCCAGTTTCAAAGACAAGTGCTGAAACCACACTACTCACACCGAACGGCGGAGTAAGTGTACACTTCAAACACCTCGATCGGATGCTACTCTACAGCGATCGAAGAAGGGAGAATGCTCGCGGGATTCACTTGAGCACGTATCAACGTAACTGCAGCGCAGCTGGTGAGGAGCACGTGCCGAGGCGTGGAGCGCCGCCTTCCGGTCGCAGCTGCTGTCCTATCTGCAGCTGCAGCTGGCGCTGGCGCTCGTGGGGCCACGCGCCCACGCCAAATACTTATCATCCTGCCTCTCCTTACTGACCACACTCTGCTGCACATCGTTCACCGCACGGGGCTCTCTGTTCGTCTTTACGTGTAGACGCCCCTCCCCCAACCAGAGACTAACGACACTGCAGGGCGGGGCAGATGAAACTGGTCCTGACGAGAGGGCGCGACCGGCCGTGAATTGACGTATACAAGCTCGGCCGCAGCCGCAGCTGCAGCCGCCCCACTTGAGCCGCGGTGAGGAGAGGGACGCGCTCTGGCCAGCAGGCCGCAGCCGCCACCAGAATAACCCGTTGTGGTGGATCGGAGGCAGCGGAACACGGCCGCGCCCCGGGCAAGGCATTTCCGCCGAGCGGGCAACACACACCGGCCTACAAGGGCACCGCTTCCCTGGTGCCACTTAGCATGCACCACGCCTCTCACCGCCATCCCGAAATAAAGCTTGACTCACTCTCTCTCTCGTAGTTAGCAAGTATCCGCAATCTCCCCCCTCGTCTTCAGGTTGTCTTTTCTGCGCAGTTGCCAGTCCCAAGATTCCACAGTGCTCTTCGATTCTGACAGCAACCTGAAGATGTAGGTGAAGTTCACACAGTACTGGCGCAATGGTTCACCAGTAGACTGTAAAACTGAAAATCGACTGCATAAGCACACACTCTTTCAAATTAGCAGAGGTATAATATAGGAAACGAAAAGTACCGGGTGATCAAAAAGTCAGTATAAATTTGAAAACTTAATAAGTCACGGAATCATGAAAGGTAAAAATTGACACACATGCTAGGAATGACATGGGGTTTTATCAGAACAAAAAAATCTAAAAAAGATCTCTTGCATGCGTCGTTTGATGATGATCGTGTGCTCAGTCGACACTCGTCATTCTTGGCCTCCCAGATCCCCAGACCTCGGTCCGTGCGACTATTGGCTTTGGGGTTACCTGAAGTCGCAAGTGTATCGTGATCGACAGACATCTGTAGGAATGCTGAAAGACAACATCTGGAGACAATGCCTCACCATAACTCTGGACAGGCTTTACAGTGCTATTCACAACATTATTCCTCGACTACAGCTACTGTTGTGAAATGATGGTGAACATATTGAGCATTTCCTGTAAAGAACATCATCTTTCCTTTGTCTTAATTTGTTATGCTAATTATTGCTTTTCTGATCAGATGAAGCGTCATCTATCGTACTTTTGTAACCCCCCCCCCTTTAAAAAAAATAAAAAAATAAAACCCCATGTCATTCCAAGCATGTGTGTCAATTTTTAACTTTCTATCTACATTATTCCATGATTTATTAAGTTTTCAAATTTATACTGACTTTTTGATCACCCGGTATATTCAACTTGAGGATAAACCAGGCAGTAATTACAAGAGTCGACAAGCATGAAAGGGACACAGTGGTTGGGAAGGGAGTAAGTCACGGTGGTAGCCTTTCTCCAATACTCAGTCTGCATATTGAGCAATCTCTGAAGCAAAGCAAGGAGAAATTTGGGGAAACAAAAGTTCAGAAGTCAAATTTAAAGTTATCGACACCGGAAAGAGGGTAAAAAATGAACATTAACAAGAGTAAAGAAATGGCAATGGCATACAGTCTACGAAAATCAGGCTATGCTGAAAGAATTACATTAGGTAACGAGATAATAAAATTAGTAGTAGTAGTAGTAGTAGAATCATCTGTGTACCGAACTAAAATCTGATGGCCGAAGTAAAGCCAATATAAAATGCAGAATGCCCATGATAAGGAAAGTATTTGTGAGCAACAGAAATTTGTTGACATCCAATATTAATTTTTTAACCAAATGTTTCTACACCTGACAGGCCAAACTGCTGTGGTCACTGCTCCGTAGACTTATAAGCTAATAAAACTAGCATACGTTGACAGAACACACACACACACACACACACACACACACACACACACACACACACACACACACACACACACACACCAGTGCCAAATGGAGGACTCGCCTTAGACCGCGCGACCACTTCCGTGGCGGCAATATTAATGAAAATATTACGAAGTTACTTCTTAAAGCATTTGTCCGGAGTGTAGCACTGTACTGGACTGAAAAAGAAAGATGAGGAGTTCAGACAGAAATATTGTAGAAGCTTTTGAATGTTGTACTAGAGACGAATGCTCAATCTTAGTTCGGTATATCGCGTAACTAATGAGGTGGTACTGGAAAAAAAGGGGGGAGAAAACAAATTTCTAGTATACCTTGACTAAAATAACGGGTGCAGTGGTGGAACACATTCTGAGACATCGAGGAATCGTTAATTTAGCATTGGAAATTCACTTCTGGAACTAAGATCGACCCAGTCCATGGCACGGTTTTGATTATCTAACAAGAGACTGTCAATGTAATCGCGAACAAGATAGTCTGCATATGACGTCATCCTCCTTAGAGATAACTCTGTGGAAGATAGGCCACAAAAACCATTCAGTTGAGCGGATCCGTGTGAGAAATAGTCAATCTAATTGAAGTCTTCTGAAGGAATTAGCACCGGAGATGAAACATAGATTCATGATATAGAACAGACGACCAAACACCAGAACGCAGAATAGAGATATCCAGGATCTCAGACCTCAAACTAATTTTAGAGTCAACCCTCAAGGAAACAGGTGCTGACAGTTTTTTGGGGGTGCTGATGGCCCGATTTTTGAAACAACGGAAAGTGCTGTTGGAACACTAAAAGGCCTGGTTTCGCAGCGTCATGTTTCTCTGAGGTATTTTAAGAGGCATCCCACTCATGATCGACGAAACTGTGCATTCGTTGCTTGCTGCTGAGTCGAAAAAAAAGTACGTGCCTGCTGGGAAGCTTAGGCGATACAGCACGTACCTTTAGAAGTAGGCATACTACGCCGAAAATGTAATAAATTAGACATATGTTGCGCAGATACTTCCTGACTTATACTCTTACTGAATGTAACGCACTCTATGACGGGCTGTGCATATTCCAGCATTTATTTGTGTCTTCTGTTTTTGCTCTCTACTATGTCACGTTAAGCAGATAGATCTGGCGATTGAGCTGGCCAGGGTAGCTGATGTACACGTTGAACAGCACACTGTCAGGGGCAGGAGACAGGTTCGAAGAGCTTATGGTGTTGCTGGAGCATGAATGGTACCAAGAAGGGTTGAATGATGGTCTCAATATAGCGTGCACTGTTCAATGTTCCCTCGACGATCATCAGAGAATGGCCAGCGTAGGATATGGCTCCCTACACCATGAGGAACCATCAAGCATGTCCACTCACAATCCACTATCGTTCAGCCCGCCTGCAGTGGTGTCGCGATAGGCGCTTATAGAAAGACCAATGGAGACGTATCATCTTCAGTGATGAGAGCAGCTTCTGTCTTGGCACCATGATGATCACAGGTGTCTGTGGCATCGTGCAGGGGAGTACGAAAAATCTCGAGTGTATACGACAGAGGCACGCGGGGCCGACACCTGGCATCATGGTGTGGGGAATCATTTCATACAGTGGGAGTTCTGTTGATCTTCGAGGGAGCATTGAACAGTGCACGCTACATTGAGACCATCATTCAACCCGTCTTGCTACCAATCATGCACCAAAAAGGCGATAGGCTTTTCCAACAGAACAATGGACGCCCACGTGTATCCTGTACCACCCAATGGGCTCTTCAAGGTGTATGTCAACTACCCTGGCCAGCACTATCCCCAGATCTCTCCACCATTGAGCATGTTTGGGACCGGATGAAATGTCATCTTGCGCGGTCTGCACGATCGGCATGAAGTCTGGCCTAACAGTGGCACCAAGTGGAAAATGCACGGCAGACCATTCCGCAAGACTTCTTTCGGCACCCCTACGACTGTCCCCATGAGACAATTTCATCTTGCATGCTGCAAAACAAGAATACACGCGATACTATCGTTGACATTGCGAACGCTCTGGTGGCTGTACTCACGTGCGTGTGCCCTGTCTGTGTGATCGTGTGCTGTAGTCATCCCCAAGAAAGTGTGCCTCAGCTGGATCGACCAACTCACGGTGTTCTTTTTTTTTTTTATTTTCCAGGGGTGTGTTTTTCTTCTGCCATGCGTCTCCCCTTCCTCCGACAGCAATCTGACGTCCTTCTGACCACGTTTGGAAAGTTTAATTACTATCACCCAGTCTATAAGCGAGTGTTATTTGTAGATATGCAGCTGCATTCTATCACAGGCTGCGTGTACAAGATATGAGGTAGCGCTAGGACTTTGAGATATGTTACGACGGTTGCTCAGTGCACTGCGCAGAACTTTGTAGGGCCGTGAACCTGCCTTTATGTCCTGGAAACCGGGAGCCAGAAGGTATGCGGCATACTGTGGCAATCTTCGCTGGCAGCTAGTGGCGATTTAGGAGGAGGGTGGGCGTCGCCGCGGTGGCCCAGCGCCCTACCGCCGCAGAGGGTGGGCTGGTAAGCCGCGGGACCCGCCGCCAAATTGCAACGCCGCTGTCAGCCGTTTATCACAGCTGGGCCGAGTCATTAAGACGAGGGCACAGGAGGGGGGCACCATCCACCAGGCGGTAGGCCTACTCACAGGGAGCTCAACGCGGCCATTCCGCGTGTCTGCCTACTCCAGACGACTACTATGGCTGGCTGCTCTAGTCAAAAAGCGACGTGGCGTTGGTTGATTGTACAATTTATCAAAACTGACACATCTCCGATTCCCAATTATCAGGTTCTATCTAGCCGCACGCGCTAATTTACTGCTGCCTCGACCTCGAGTAGCATTTAGGGTTAGCAGGTGAAACTGACAAAATAATCCAACATTCTCTGCCGAAACAATCTGCTGAGCTGAGGGATGCGTGAAGGCAATAAAACAAGTTGTAAACATTAAGAATTTTGCAAACGTAGGCTTCCGCGGTTGTTGTCACTATCAATAATATTCTTCCGGGTATGAGACCGCGTCGTCATTTTATAAACTCTACCGATGTTTCGGCCACTGTTGCAGGCGGCCTTCATCAGTGTCTATGTCAGACACAGACCCTAGTGAAGGCCGCCTGCAGTGGCCGAAACGTCGGTAGAGTTTATAAAATGATGACGCGGTCTCATACCCGGAAGAATTTTTTTTATTATTGCCACTCACAGGTTTCCACAAATATATATTTTTTTCTTTTCCGCTGAAAGTTTTTACACATTGTAAACAAGCAATTACGACGAATGAATAGTTTTACTATAAGAACAATAAATTAGTTTGTAGCGCCACACTATAGCGGATTCATGCAAATGAAGACTTTTTTCACATAAGCATTTACTACATGGAATCGCCGTTGCCCCTTTGTTATGATAGTCATTTTTTCTCCGATTGAAAAACGTTTTCCACAGAAACAAGTCTGTTGACGCCCAAACTTGATTTTGCAATTCTTCCAAAATTATAATTATTATGGGCAACCATTCATATAAACCATATTCATCAATGTCTTCTCCAATTCCTACCATCTTCGATGCGTGTACATACAGGGTGAAGAAAATTTGCGCACTACGCCCTCGCAGGACTATTTCTCACACACTGCCAGTACCACAGTATCTCAAAATTTCGTGCTGGACGTATTTACAGCACTAAACTGACGTTGAAGCTCAGCAATCTGGCGACATTTACGATAACTGGCTCCCTTGTCTGTTATACATCGTGAACGCTCGGCTCCGCCCTGCACGTCGTCTACCAATGAAAAGGAACGCACTGCCTTTAAATATGCAGTTGAGCGCCATTGCACTTGTCAGGATAAGTACCTGGCTGCTGGCAGTAGTTACGCGCTGTGAGACGCGCCACGCGGCAGTGAGTGGCGTCGTAAGAAAGCAGGCGCCGGCCTGCCGCTGCCTCCAGCCAACACCTGCTAGAAGACGAGGCCTCACAACAGGCCGGAGAGCCAGCGAACACTACGAGATTGGCCGGCTGGCCGGCCGCTACGAGGCGGTGGGCGTGCCCCAGCGGCCGGCCAGTCAGCTAGCATTCGCGGCCTCTGCGTGTGGCGTGGCACGGCCTATTGTGAGGCCTTGTCTTCTTCTTTTTTTTTTTTTTTTTAGTATACGAATTTTGCTTCTGTAATAAATACTGGCTGTTTAATCACTGCTAAAAACGCACAATTAAGGAAGATATCCGCGCAGCGGGTCCATGGAGTGGTCCTGCACCTTTTCGTCGTATACGTGTGAGCTACACGCACGACTACGGTTCGACGCGGCTGCAAGCAGACAGCACTTCACGAAAACTTATCTCAAATTACCGTATGCATTCTTACAATAATTGCTATGTTCGGTGTCTCACACCTCGTTCTTGTGACGAAATTCATCGCCCCCAAGAGTCAGGCCATTGATAAGATTTTATCTAGTCACAATACCTCAGTAGAGTCTTAATCCAGAACGATAGTCAACATATAAGTCTTCTGAGAAAGTCAATAACTCCATCTGTTACAACACTATCCTTATAACTTTTTCCACGTGCGAAGCTGACCTAAAAGGAAATGTGCCCATCACCTTGCTTTTACTTTTAAACTAGGAAAGCTGTGTAAATTTTTTTTTGTCCCCTTAAGAGACCGTTCACTTACATTAATAATATTTTAAAACTATCTGCGTCTCACCTCGTACACTAACTTTGTAACTAATTACATAAATTATTTCAAAATGCCAAGGTCGTTGTTCTAATTTAGAGAAGACCGGTATCAGGCATCATGTGATCTGTCTTATTTTACAAACAAGACGATGGCAACACAGTTTGACGAAACCGGTTATTAAAAATAAGAACAACGATCTTAACATTTTGAAATGTATATCTCCAATCCTAATACAAAAGATCGTCACCAAAGTTTTAAACTGCAGGCTCGTATTTTGATTCGCTGATACCCTCAAGAAAATAAATTTATCACGTTTTGCGATTTTTCTGCAGGTGTAAAATGTACCCTTACCCTGAAGTTTTGATATTCACAAATGAAACTGTCAATTTTGTTTGTTTCGTCCCATTAATTGCCACGTATTCCTGTCTTACACGAAGCCTTTTTCCTAAATAAAAAAAATTTTCACTCAGAGTGAAAATTTCGCTAACAACGATGAAAGTTACATTTTCACTTTCCATTGATTGAATTGCTTTTTCTTCACCTTTCGATTTATTTCGTGTTAAGGTTTCTTCATAGTCCTCTCCTACGCGACGGGACGTAAAACCCTAAGCTGCCTTCCTCCCTCTCCTATGCAACGTGGGCAGGTTTTTCTCCCGCGTTGAAGGTTCCATTTCCTCCCTCGGGCATGGATTTGTGTGTTGTCCTTAGGTTAGTCTAATTTAGTGTAAGTAGTTTGTAAGACAAGGGACTGATGACCAACGTAATTTGGTCCCATAGAATTACAAACATTTGAACAGGTTTTTCTCTCGTGATCCTTTGAATATTTTAGAAAAAACGTCCTCGCGGAAGTTCCTTCAATGTTTCTTCTCTTTCTTTTTTTCCCTTTATTGGAGAGCGTTGCTGAACCCCTATCGCTATCTTTCTTCCACCCATTTTATTGAGTGATAAAATATAGCAAAACAACATCTGTCATCGACCGGGTAGGAATCGCATTAGATGTCAGTGCCATTTGTTTTAACGAGATAAAGCAAACTGTATTCAGTCATTCGCGTAAGATTCGTATAGATTGCATCTGCTACTTCCTATTATTACAGTAGCAAGTGCAGTACAAAAAATTTACAAATACGAGATGACGAGTTAATAAATTCAACTTTTGATCGACAAAAGATTGTTTATAAAATATGCCAGGAAAATTCTAAAATCAAGTGTTTTATGGAAAGGAAAAAATTGGAAGATTATTTTTTCGTAATTGTTTATAACACTCTCGTTTAGACGTCCGTTAACGGTATTTTAACGAAATTGTAAAGTAATTATCAACCAAAAATGAACCCTCAAACAACGCTGTCATAAGTTATAATAATAAAATAATACCATTATTTTAAACTATTCGTTGTGTTAATATCGAGAATAAACGACACCACGTAACAGTTTTGCGTGTGCGTTAACTAAAATTTCTCGGTAAACAGAAGATTTAAATTTCAGGAACTTCTATGTACAATTTTGCACAAATATCACCGCTCGGTAAAATCTACCGCCATCGGAACGGGCAGTTGTGAACCCTCAAAATACAGGCCTGTATGTAGTGTGATTCAACTGAGCTGTTCACCTCAAACATTTCAGGAACCGTTTAAATGATCGTAATTCTGTTTTCCCTAACAGAATTGTTTAAATGCGCTCACTAAGAAATGTATAATCTCCTGTCATAGCTATATTAATTCATAGATATCGGCGTTAACTGCATTTTTTCTCAAATGGAACTGCAGAAATTTCTGCTGCTGGTATCGTAGATGTGAAAGGAAAGAATTCAACGACATTTCCTCCACAGAAATCCAATAAGTAGTTTCGAAGAAATTACAATATTCAGAATCCAGAATTAATATGATTTTAAGATCAAGCAGATTGCTGTCTTATGTGGAAGTCCTTAATTTTATACCCAAATAAGGAAATGTGTCACGTCGGATGAGGAGGAAATAGTGTTGCACCGTTGAGATTAAGCTATAACAGGGCCAGAGAGGATAAGTAGCTCGTATCCCGTCTAGTTCACGTGTGACGAGTGCTGGGTAGTTTGGAAAAAAAATGTCTTTCACAAACCAAGAGAAATTAGATATTATACTTCTTTACGGAGAATGCTGAAGGAACACAAGAAGAGCAATCGGGTAGTACGCACGAAGGTACCGTGATGAAAGGTGTTCAACAAAATGACAAGTCAGCGAATGTTAAAAAAAATGTTATTGTAAGGTCACTGTAGTACTGCGGACAGGTTAAGTGGCAAGCCTTCAGCGAGCAGAGCGAACGAAATGGATGTTCTGGCAGCCGTTGCTCACAATCCGCGTGTTAGTTCCGCTCGTTGCAGGCTGCCCCAGAAGCTCTGCGTATTATTCCACTGCCCTTCCACTAACAGGATGTCATTCTTTTTGAGCACCGTATATCAGAGACACCTTCGTGCGTCCTACTCAACTGTTCTCTTTGCTTTCCTTCAGAAAGCATTCTAAAGAAGTAGGCTATCTGATTTTTCTTGCTTTGTGAAATACATTTTTTTTTTTTTTTCACAATTACGCACTTCTTGTCACACGTGAACTATACAGAATACAACTTCTTGTCCTCACTGGCCCTGTTATAGCGTCTTCGCGTCGGTACAACACATCCTTATCCGACGTAACGCATTTCCTTATTTGGGAATGAAATCACGGACTTCCGCGTAAGACAGTAATCGCCTTGACCTCCAAATCTTATAAATTCTAGGTTATAAATGTTGTAATTTTTCTGAAACTATTTATCGGATTTCGATTCGGGAAACGCCGTTGAATTCGTTTCTTTGAGATCTAGAATACCAACAGCAGAAATTTCAGAAGTTCCATTTGAAAAGACAAAGACTATACCGATATCTATGACAAAAGATTATACGTTGTTTAGTGAGGACTTTTTTTAAAAAATCATATCGGTGAAAACGCATTACGATATCTCAAACTGTTCCTGAAATATTTGAAATGAAAAGCTTAGTGGAATCATCCTGTAATTGTGAAACGGTAGTACGACAACATTCTACCAGTCAATTCATATCTCGCCATCACTATTATAAGCATAATCATAGCAACATAAATGGAGAAGCAATCTTCCACAACCGTCAATAATAATGCTTATTTTAGACCGAAAGTCTTGGTAGAGGTATGCAATCTTCATTGTAAAATTTTAATAATGATTTTAAAAATGTTGGAGATTGCTTAATAATCAAAAGATGTTATCAGTAGATTATTTATTTTCAGTTCGCAACATGTTTCTGACGAAGCCCATCATCGGGTGATCTGTCAATAAGATACATATACAGCCAATTAAGTATAAACACAAAATTATTTGCAATTTATAACTAACATGTGAAATATTTTTTTGTAGTTTTACATAATTTGGAATATACATGCCGATATTACATAAATTTAGATTTGATGTATTCAAATTTGAAATATAAATTACTGTTGATACGTATTGACAAATAAGAATAAACATCAGTTTATATAAAATAAAGATATATAATTAACTTCCATGTTACTCACATAATAATTCTCCATAGAATCTTTATTTTCTAAAATATTTTATACATAAATTATCTTTATTTTATATAAATATTATCTTATTAACAACTGATGTTTATTCTTATTTGTCAATATATATCAACAGTATTTTATGTGACAAATTTGAATACATCAAATCTAAATTTATATAAAATCGGTATGTATATTCCAAATTATGTAAAACTATACAAATATTTCACATGTTACTTATAAATTGCAAATAATTTTGTGTACATACTGAATTGGCTGTTTATGTATCTTATTGACAGATCACCAGATGATGGGCTTCGCCCGAAACATGTTGTGAACTGAAAATAAATAATCTACTGATAACATCTTTTGATTATTAAGCAATCTCCAGCATTTTTAAAATCATTATTAAAAAGTCAATAATAATAATACTTATGGGAGACGGTCATTGACAGATGTGTTTAAAACAGACCATCAAAATTTGAAACCTAGCACATATAGTCAACTAGTGAAATTTTAATGTTATATAGGTACTTCAGTTGGTGTCAGTGTGCGAGGTTAATTACGAGTAGCTTTTCTTGTGGCGGGTTATGGATACTCAGTGAGATGCTAATTTGTTAGAAATGGCCTCCCTTACTGAACGATTGCGAGACGCTCAGTTGAGATTGTCAGAGAAACGCTAATGCCCTTCGTTGGTTGCGCCGCCCCTAGCAAGCACAGAGAGTCTTACTTCTGAAGAAAATGCAGCCGCTGCTGAACAGACCGCCGGGGGCCGCGTCTGGCGCTCGCTTAGCCGAGGCACTGGAGTGTGGGGTAACGGCCGGGCCGATCAGGAACACATTCACTAGCTAGCGAGCACAGCTGAAACGTTCAAATGTTTGTGAAGCTTCTGAGACTTCACTGCGGGGTCATCAGCCCCTAAATTTACTAACTACTTATGAACTACCTTATACTAAAGATGGCACAGCCATCCAAGCCCGAGGGCGCATTCCTACCCCCAACGGGGAACGACCTCGTGCTTCGGAGCACAGTGCCTCAATGCGCTCGGCCGCTCCAGCAGCAGCAGCTGCTGCTGATACGGCTCTGCCAAGAACGGAACCGCAGCGTGCGATGTACCGTGACACGAGACACTCCTGCAGGGTTTATTCCCCTCCGTATGCTCCAACTTAGTCATCACAATTATCATCATACGGTATGTTTTTCTTCCTGTAGCTACCTTAAAAGTCGACCACTGTACGAAATAAGAGCTTTGTTTTATCACTGCCGGCCGCGGTGGCCGAGGTGACTGAGGCGCTCCAGTCACGGTCAGCACGGCCACTACGGTCGGGGGTTCGAATCCCCCCTCGGGCATGGATATTTGTGCCGTCTTTAGTCTTAGCTAGTTCATAAGTAGTTTGTAAGCTTAGGGACTGATGACCCCGTAGTTAAGTCCCATAAGTTGTACAAACATTTGAACATTTGAACATTTGTTTTATCACTAAAATTAGCAAATAAGGTCCGTGTGAACTACCGGTTACTCCCTGCTACAAAGCCTTGTTCCCTGGCCCAAATTGAGAACTGACTCGTTTCAAATTACTTCAATAACAGGAAGTTAATACTACAGTAGTCAATATACATTGCAGCTCACACGTTATTACACACAGACATTAATAAGCAAGCCACCTCAATTAAAGTTATCTTAGAAAGGTGGCTAAGAAAACATTTATGGCGGGACGGAATTTAGACATAAGAAAATTTGCATGTGAGCTTGTTCTCAGCACTTATGAAGAACAATATTAAATAAAAGAGGAAAGGTGCACTAAAACTACAATTTATAGGCAACTTACGGATTATGCTGAACTTAAACTTGTTTATTCTGATAGAAAACAAGCAAAATGGGGAACCAATTTTGTTAATACAATAAAAATACATCTCTTTCATGGATTAATGCGGACGGTGCCCAGCCTAAATTATGCATGATTTAATGCGACTGGGGGGAGGGGGAGGATTCACAAACAACACTCATTCTCTCACACACACGAAATGCTACACCGAAACTCACCAAAAGCAGCGTGCTCAGACGAGGCGGAAGCAGGCGCCGCTATCGTAGGCGAAATTCAGCAGGTCGGAGGTAGCACAAAACACAATATACAAAAACGCTTTGAAGCTGGCTCTGGTCTGCCGTGCCTGTTTTGAGATGGTGCGTGTGTAAAGCCAAGTTAAATTACATCTGAATTGGACCGCGATAAACACGCTAACGGCGTCACACGGCTACTTTACATGAACACACTCTACTGAAGGTGAAATGGTTGAAAAATCGCATTCATTATACAAAATCACGGTGGATTCTCAAGATGCAGTCTGTTAGAAATCTATCTAGATAGTGGTTTCATATGAGAAGCGGCGTGTATTCTGGCGACTAGCTGCAAACCCAAGAAGTCTGAACTCGGACCCACGTGGTTCCGAAAAATAAAGAAAATTAACTACGGCATGCAACTCATAGAAATATTTAGAATTACATGAAGAAGCGAAATGCTATTCCTCAAGCCTTGAAAAGAGTGTGGTTCAAGTTTTAACAAAATGATAATCTAGCGACATTAAAGAAATTATAACTTTACAGAAATATACAAAAAAAATATATGGAAGACGACAGACTGTCGTCTATCAACCTCAGTGTCAGTTATTTGATCGAATGATTTATCATTTTATGTTATTCAAGTTGGATGTCTATAACGATGTTATTAGATAGTTTCGATACATAAATATTTATTCTGTAAGGCTAAACTTTATGAAGTGTGGTCTGCCTGATAGATTGGAATTCTCTGTGTTCATTTTATTGTGTACGTTTCATCGAGTACCATGTTTCACGAGTTTCTTAAATGTTTTGGTTGCCAGTTTAAAGTTTGAAAAATTGTGAAATTCCATAATGTTAACACGCGGTGTGCACACCGAAAAAGTCAGTGACAGAGACTGTTACTGTAAATCGAGTGAATTAACATACGTTTAACGAACTGTTTTACTGGCTGTGGAGCATACTATTCTTATGTACATACAATAAGCCTGAGAGCAATAAACTTGTGTAATTTTTGTTTCCTATAAAGAGGAACAACAACTTCGAGCCAAAAATATATTCTTATTACTAGTACCGCCTATGGTCGAAATTCGACCAATTATGTTTACATAGTAACTAATCTCAAATTTTTAATATTGTAATCTTAATTTATTAGTATACGGATTGTTAGTTCCTACCTGAAACTCCGTTTCTATATAACAAAGGAAGTAGAAAGTCGTAGCTATTCAGAATGAAGTAACTAAAACTCAGGAACTTCCATGTATTCTCTGGTAGCAGCAACAGATCACCACGAATAGTCCTTCGCGTAACAGCAACGCCAAGAAATAACCCTATTCCGTTACAGCGAATGTTTATTTCCGCTGCTGACAACACGGTCGACCTCGCACTTCCACTCATTCTACCGCTACACGGCTCACGCTAGACCTGCTGCAGCTTTCGCGGTGTATCGTCTCCTAATACTGTTAGACATGAAAAGATCAAGTTCATTTAAGCACTCTTAGCGGCTGAGAAGACACATCGGTGGCCAAACCCCTTTTGAATTATATTAGTTTCATAGCTCTCGTAAACTTCGGTAGTTCAATTTGTGCGTTCGCGTATATTCAAGATGGGTAGCTTTTCCTTACTGGTGTTTCCATTCCCAACTCATTGCTTTCTATCTTTCCAGTGAGTATCTCCTCAGTTAATTCGACTACATTGTAATATAACAGACTGTTTTTACATCGTCTTCCAATATTCAGAAAATATAGTGGATTCGTTTCAATAGGTTTTCCAAGTTTTCACAACCCGTGACTAAAATATCATCGGCAGACCTTAAAAGTTGTGACTAGCTACAGCTACAGCTGTAATCGGCACAGGATTTTTGTGCTAACGATCATGTATTTTCAGCCATGTCTTCCATACACAGACTAATTCATAAGTCAAAACGATGTGTGACTCAGATCTTAAGCAGCAAAAGAAAAAAAAATAATACTAATAATTTGGCAGACTGACTTCAACTGCTCTGCTAAACCCCCTTATATCTCTTTTAAACAACGCAGCGTCATTGCACTAATTGTTAGAAAGGTTACATTACCGATTTACAAAAGAAATATCAATTTAAAAACAACTGGTTATTGCAAATTGGCCAGAATAACTATCAGTGCTGAATATACTTTACAATATTAACTTGGATGTTTTGTACTGAAAACTAAATTTTTACTGAAAATTTAATTTAGTAAATAGTATCTGTTACAAAATAATTTCTTGTTAATTGCATGGTGTAATTTTGAACTGTAATATTTTACGGAACTTCACATCATACTAAATAATAGAGTTAATCCAAATCTACGTAATGGTTTCATTTTATGGGAAAATATGGAAAGACTATTTACGTCGAAATTTCTGGAACTCTTAATTATAATATTAAATATAAATGATATGCATTTAGTTTCGTTACTAACGTGATTCTTAGATATTCTAAGTGAATTTAACTACGTCTACCGTCAAAAAATTTACAGTAAGAGATCGATTTTTGCTTTAATGTTCTTATCGATATTGGAGAATTAATTTACTAATAACAAAGATTTTGGAAGCTAACATTCTCACATACGTCTTCCTTAAGCATGGCACTATCAGTTTTCCTACACATCTTTGCCAAATTGAGAATTACAAAATGTAGCATTTCAACGGATTCGACATTTCTCTTACTTACAATGTATCGGGCTTAGTTGTGGCTTTACATAATCGTCAAATCATTGCCAAATCGTCAACATTAACATTTCAGCTAAAAGTGTATACGCATGACGGAAATTTACTACAGCTGTCCTGTTGTTGTTGCTGTTGTTGTGGTCTTCTGTCCGCAGACAGGTTTGATGCAGCTCTCCACGCTGCCCTGCCCTGTGCAAGTCTCTTCATCTGAAAATACGTTCGGCAACCTACATCCTTTTGAATCTGCTTACTATATTCGTCCCTCGGTCTCCCTCTACGATTTTTACCCCATACGCTTCCTTCTAATGCTAATTTGACAATTCCTTGATGTCTCGGAATGTGTCCAACCAATCTATCCCTTCTCTTAGTCAGGACTTGCCAGAAACTCCTTTTCTCCCCAAT
Organism: Locusta migratoria; assembly: GCA_026315105.1. Lineage (NCBI taxonomy): Eukaryota > Metazoa > Arthropoda > Insecta > Orthoptera > Acrididae > Locusta > Locusta migratoria. The sequence continues at coordinate 52,945,684 of CM048744.1, forward strand.
TCGGTTAAGCACCTCCTCATTAGTTACGTAATCTACCCATCTAATTTTCATCATTCGTCTGTAGCACCACATTTCAAACGCTTCTATCATCTTTTTTTATCTGATCTCCTTATCGTCCACGTTTCACTCCCATACAATGTTACACTTCAGACAAACGCTTTCAGAAAGGACTTCCTAGCATTTAAATTAATATTGGATGTTAACAAGTTTCGCTTCTTTAGAAACGCTTTCCTTCCCATAGCCATTCTGCATTTTATATGTTCTTCACTTTGGCCATTAGAAGTTATCTTGCTACCCAAATAACAAAATTCATCTACTACTTTTATTGCCTCATTACCTAATCTAATTCCTTCAGCATTGCCTGATTTTCTGACATTACCTTCGTTTTACTTTTGTTAATGTTCATTTATATCTTCCTTTCAAGACACTGTCTATCTCATTCAATTGCTCTTCCAGATCTTTTGTAGTCTCTGACAGAATTACTACGTCATCGGCAAACCGAAATATTTTTATTTCTTCTCCCTGCACTTTAATGCCCTCTCCAAATTTATCTTACCATATCTTCACTGCCTGCTCAATGTACAGATTGAACAACATCGGGGAAAGGCTACAACCCTGCCTTACTCCCTTCCCAACCTCTGCGTCCCTTTCTTGCCCTTCGACTCCAATAACCGCTGTCTGGTTTTTGTGTATGTTGAATATAACTCCTCGCTCCCTATATATCCCTCCTACATTCAGAATTCCAGTCATCATTGCTAAAGCTTTCTCTAAATTGACAAACGCTACACATTGTTATATGACTGTTTGTTTGGGTGTCGACTCATCCCGTTTCAAGCAGTGCGGCCTGCTGCTGTGTTTGCGCTAGTGCGGCCTGCGGCTCCCTGGTGGGCGGACACACGCGGCAGGCCGGCCGGTGACGTCATGGCGCGGCCACTGGGTCAGCCCCGCCCCGCCCCCTTCTCGTCTTACGGCCGCAGCTGCCAACGGCGCCGCAACACGCCACAGCCTAGCCCGGCCCGCGCTGAACTAGGCAGCGACACTGCCCTCCACACGAGTCAGTGCAGTCACGACCGCCGTGACCTCTTGGTAGGCTACGACCGGTGTGGCTTGTACGTGCCCACCTTCACCCACTCAGTCTGCCACTAGATTCCTTAGGAGGCGTGGCGGTCAAGCGGCTGAAGGACCATAGCGGCAGGCCACCTTCGCAAATCGTCGATGCCTGTTTCTGAACCATGTCACATGGTTCGAGTGTTCCTTTGCCATGAACTGACTGCGGCCATTTGATCGAAGCTCTTTGGTGCAACCGATAAGAGGCGTGTAAGGCGGGCGAGGGCACAGTCATATACATTACTAGATTGGCAAACGTCCCTCTGTGATTGAAGCCTGACGCCGCCATCTTGCCTCACGTCACGTCAAAAATTTTCCGTACGGTACTGTCATGATCTGATACGATATGGCGTTGTAAGCTTTACCAGTTGAATTGAAAATGATTTGCATTTGAACTAATACTTCTGCAATAATTAAATTTAACACATAGGCGTACATTGTCAAATCGTTGTTATGAGCAGAACTTGTTACGTACGGTTAAATTTTACTTAGCGTTTGGACCGCTTCGCGTCATAATGTTGTCAATCATGTGACGTTGGCATTAGCCAATCGCGTGTCAGCGTAAAAATTTTATCATTAAGTCTTCGTTTACGAGGGCAATTACTTTTACTGTGAATGAGTGTGCATACAAGAACCTGTCAACCATAGAGCAGGTACAGCATTATTTATTTATTTCATCGTCTCTACGAATCAGTAATCAGGTCACTTTGTGTGGATTTCTAAGAATATATTATCTTGGCGATGGCTTTCTATCTTTTTATTGATGTTGCCAACATAAAACATGCGAGGCCGCCGGGATGGTAACTAAAATTTTATCATTATGTACAGTTAAATTAGACTGTAGTTGCCTGAAAAAGACACTCATAAAGAGATGTGTTATCTGCGACAAAAACACATTTATAACGGTCATACTATTAAAAGAAAAGCCGAAGTTGATTGAAACTGGTAACACATTAACAAAAACAGGAAATGCTACTCATTAGTGTTTGTGTCAAAGCAGACTGTAGATTTCGTAGCCCTCAAAAGAAGGACAATACGTGTTATCCAACGATAAACTACACTTATATGATGACCATATTACTGCTACAAAATCCGAAGTTGAATGAAATTGGAACAGATTAACAATAACAGGAAATCAGTACAACTCATTACTATATGTCTCAAGGTAGATAGCCGAGGAAGGAGAACTGCCTCCTTGGCAGCCGTATCCGCAGACTCATTCCCCAACACTCCCACATGGCCAGGGACCCACAGAAACGTCACAGTAGTTCCGCTCGCTGAAAGAGAGGTAAGGCAATTGCGGATGCTTTGTACCAGGGGATGGACAGGATATAGCGTGCGAAGGCTCAAAAGGGCACTCAGAGAGTCCGAGCAAATGGCACTCTTATTGAGCGAGTTTCGCCGGACGTATTGGGTGGCTTGATATAATACATACAGCTCAGCTGTAAAAATGGAACTCCACTCTGGGAGACGATATTTAAACGAGGCGTTGCCAAGTACAAAGGCACACCCAACACCAAGAATCGGTTGAAAATGTCTTATGGACAATCTTTCCTGCATCCTCGGCAGGAGCTCATAGGTTCTCCTTCAGGTTTCAGTCTTATCCCATTGTTCCTGCCATAATTTTGCTTTGGGAAGAAAGCATTCTGAAATGATTCGCCTTCATTAATGAACAGGACAGTGTCTGTTAGGTTTCCTGACTTGTTGATGGTTGCAACTAACTGGCACGATACAGTCTCTGAGTGATATACGAAACATTTATTTATTTACCCTTGTTGCGGACCAGCTGCCTTTGGGTATATAGCTGGTCGTGATACATTATTTTCTTTATACAATTACAGTAATTAGATAAAAATACAAAGAAAAGCGTAAAAACTTATCATAAGGAAAATGGAAAGGCAACTTAAAAACATCAACTATTTTAAGAAGAGAATAACAGAAGATAGGAAAGATGGGTTTGAGTGACAGTCTGAAGAATATGAGTGAAAAGTCCAGGGTGGGAAGCCTCGGAATTTACTTCGAGCCCTGCCATCCTGGAGTTTTCTAATTTTGAGACTCCTATGACGGACTATAACTGTAGGTTAAATTTCGCATGTGTTTATATCGTCCTCTGTTTCGGGGCTGTAATCTGTGGTGTAATTTGTACTGTTTGCGCTTTCAGTGTCAGATTTATCATAAGTGTTTTGTCTTCTGTTGTGGGCGTTTCGGTCCCATCCGTTCTTATCTCGTATTAGTTCGTTTAGGTCTTTAGTCGTGTCAAACATAGTGTGAGTGTGTGTTTTGTAGAGCTGACTGTGTATGACTGTGTTCTGGGGTCCCAATTTCTCCACACGTACAGCATGGATTGTCACTGAGACCCACACGTGTGAGGTGTGTGGGGTAGGGGCCGTGTCCCGTTACGCTGGGATTAATATGACCCATTCGAAGACGTTCCCTTATATTCGGGAAAAAAGTCACAGACACGTCTTCCTTTCTCGCAGTTTTCCCATTCCCTTAGGTATGTGTCCATTCTGCATTTAAATAGTTGCCTCCGGTCTGTTATCTCTTGTCCAACAAATTCGTGGACCTTGTCGTATTTCCCCGCCTTCAGTCAGTACATAGCAGCTCTTAGTCGTACGGTAAGGTCTATTGGTGGTATCCCCAGTGCCACCTACTTCGTCTGAGGCAGTGTTGAAGGCTCCAGTTAGCCTTAATAGGACACTTCTTTGACCTTTCCTAACAGTGGTGATGTTGGTCTGTAGTGCCAGACTCTGTATCTATGAACTGGCCGCGAAGCAGATTACTGACTCGAAGAGGGCTATGTGGTATGTACGTAGTGTTTGTGTAGGTGGTCTGTACGTTGTGGTGTTTAGCCAGCAAATTTATGAGTAATCTTGGTGGCCCTGTCGGTCGTCAGTCAGTATATTAGAGGTCAAGCGTTCGTCCAATTTGACACCAAGATAACGTGTATTGTGTTGTCTGCGTATTTTGACGTTGTTGTGTTTTATTATTGGGTCTCTGATTAAGAACAACAGATCGTGGCCGACCTTCAGGAAGTGCATCGCAGGCTCGACCCAGTGTGGCGGGGCCTCGCCTACTTCACTGTGTCCAGCCTCTTGTTTTCGCTTCAGCGCTGCTTTGGGAAACCTCGCATTTCCAGTGAGACGGGCGCACCCTCGGGCGTTGCGCTTTCCTTCCGCCGCGGGCAGTTTTGCCGGCTGACCAGTGACCAGTGGCCGGTGGCCAGCGCGGCAGAAGTGGGTCGCGCTTCCGCCAGCTGAAGTGGAGCGGCGAGGCCGGGCGGCGCCGGCGGCGGGACCGGTTCCCCAGTCTGATCTGATCTGCTCTGGTCCTGCCTGGCCTGTCCGCTCCAGCACGTAACAGCTGCAGCCAACAGCTGAGCCGCGCCGAGCCAGCAGGTGAAAGTGCCCGCGCTCTCCACGCTGCCCTGTCCTCTGCCCGCGACAACTGCAGTCTGCAGCCACTGCGTTACAACCTTCGCCCGACACCACTAATTTGGCCGACCATGCTGCCCGCCATCATTACAATGGCGCTTGGCGACTGACAAAGTGTCCTATTAACCGATACATTCTTTGTATACAAATTTCCTTCTGACAAAGCCCATTCATAACCTCCTCATTAGTTACGCGATCTAATAACCATCTAACTGTCAGTACTTTTCTTAGTCACGTCATTTCAAAAACTTCCATCCTCTCACTTTGAAGATCAAGTATTTGCTGACAATATCATGGAAAACACACACTATTCAACAAACAACAAAAATGTTAGAATACTCGAATGCAGTAACAGACGCTACCCTCCCCTATAAAAACTAATAATTGTAATTTGATTCCATTACAGAGATTAAAACTGCTAAATACAGAAAGCCATACTTCAAGAACAACAAACAATAAATGAGTACTTCGGAAGTTCCATATGGTTTTAAATGTTGTTTCTTGTTGTGGTCTTCAGTCCAGAGACTAGTTTGATGCGACGCGCCAGTCACGGTCTGCACGGCCGCTGTGGTCGGGGGATCGAATCCCCCCTCGGGCATGGATGTTTGTGCCGTCTTTAGAATAAGCTATTTTATAAGTAGTTTGTAAGTTTAGGAACTGATGGCCCCGTAGTTTAGCACCATAAGCTCTACAAACATTTGAACTGGTTTCATGCAGTTTTCCACGCTACCCTCTCCTGTGCCAGTGTCTTCATCTGACAATACGTTCGCGAACTACATCCTTTTGAATCTGCTTACCGTATTCGACCCTCGGTCTGCCTCTACTATTTTTACCCCACACTCTTCCCTCTAATGCTAAGTTAACGATTCCTTCATGTCTCACAACGTGTCCTACCAATCTGTCCCATTTCTTAGTCACGATATTCCAGAAACTCCTTTTCTGCCAATCCGGTTAAGTACCTCCTCATTAGTTACGTGAGCTACTCATCTAATTTTCATCATTCGTCTGTTGCACCACACTTCGAAAGTTTCTATCATCCTTTTGTCTGAACTCATTGTCCACGTTTCGCTCCCACACAATGCTACACTCCCGACAAATGCTTTCAGAGAGGACTTCCTGACACTTTAAATTACAGGATGTTAACAAGTTTCGCTTCTTTATAAATGCTTTCCTTCCTATAGCCATTCTGCATTTTATATCTTCTCTACTTAGGCCATCAGAAGTTATTTTGCTATGCTTATAACAAAACTCATCTACTACGTTGATTGTCTCATTACCTAATCTAATTCCTTTAGCGTCGCCTACTACATTCCATTACCCTCATTTTACTCTTGTTAACGTTCATCTTATATCTTCCTTTCAAGACACTGTCCATTCCATTCAATTGCTCTTCCAGATCCTTTGCAGTCTCTGACAAAATTACAGTATCATCGGCAAACCGCAAACTTTTTATATCTTGTCCCTAAACTTTAATTCCCCCTACAAATTGCAGATACGTCAATCGGTCGGCATTGCAAAGTGGATTGTAAGAGAAGAGGGCAGAAGAGAATCATGGAGTAAACGATATAGAAACTCAGTATTTATATATGAACTCCATGTGTGAAAGTTTTTAATTCTTCTGGTTATTAGCTCTGTTGAGATTGGATATAAAGTGCAAAAGAGACGTGTACTTATTCTGGAATTGTATATTATTGCCAATAAAAGTGTCGTAATTAATCAGAACAAATGATGTGTTGTTCAGCAGGTATTTTATGCAACGATGTAAATTTATAAATGTCTTTGAAGTGTAAAAATTTGAAGGAATTTATAGGGACAGCGTAGCTGGACCTCGTTTTATTGTTAATCACCTTCAAAGATAAAGTGGAAGTTGCAAATACGGACTTGAAGGGAACTTTACACCATATAATCCATAACTGAAATTGAAGTAACAACGTAGTTGTCTGTTTTTAACTGTGTAAATACGATATTAAAAGTATGAATTTTTGTATCGACGACTATAAGGATCATTTTTTTCTTCTTTAATGGTAGGGAAATGGCAAGTCCACTGATGATGATGGAACTTTTGCGAAATATGTATGGCAGAGTTGCGACCCAATCCCAGCGCGGCGAAGAGCCCAGACCCCTGCTGCTGGAACGTGGGGTGGAAACTGTAACTAAACTATAACAAGACCAACTGGGAGCACCCAGAACGGAATGCGACGTGCCAACATTGCCGGAGGAAGATATGGATGTAGCCCGAGACGCAGAAGAACTGGTAGGCGCGACAGTCCGAGCGTCACGGCTGAGGCAGCCGTACCGAGCAGGAGGCGGGCCGCGGTCTTCTGAACTGCGGCGGATAAAAAAAGTTTGTTGGAAAGGTGAGTAGCAAAGGCGTGCATTCTGGGTATGCTACGTAAGCGCCGCTTATCCATAGCAATTTTGAAAATGAAACTATTAATATTTCCCCCGTTTTATGGAAGCGCTACAGTTCCTCTCGCAAATCGCGTTTCTGCAGTGGAAAAGTTGCAGCTCTTACCGCTAAGCCGTAAGCTGTTTTTTGGACGATACACGTGGTGAAGCGCAAGCATACGCACATGCGCAGTACTCCAGCGATTCAGCGACCGGGGAAGTTGAGTGCCGCCCACTGCCCAGTTTGAGGAGTGGTAGCAACGCGGGAAAACTTACCGTTAGGAAGACTCAGGGCGAAACAGCAGCAACAAATAGCATCGCACGATAGTACATCGAATATTTAAGAATTTAACTGTATTACGTTCATAAGAAAGCGCCAGAATACGTTCAAAACACCGCATCGGCAGAGCAACTGGGAGAGTAGAGAGGGCATAGAGCCTTTTGGTGACCCTTAAAAACTCGTAAGTGGGGAAAAATTAGATCACCAATGGTGCTGCTCAGCTATGGCGATTAGATGGCGGATTCTTTGTGTCTTTGTAGGAACATACAAACAACACGCCAGTTTTCATTTTCTCAGAGAAGAAGGTAGCTGGTAAAATAAAACTTCAAAGAAGTTAAGCCCCAGGGCCTGATGGGATCACGGCTGAGATAGTGCAATTCCTTGCCTGTCAAATAGTCCCTCAAATAACTGAACTGTACAAGGAATGCCTAAGAACCGACAAGTATCACGAAATTTCGAAGAGAGCAACCGTAGTGATTATCAAGAAAGGAGCCGATAAGGACCAGGAATGGCCTCGTCCTATCGGCTAACATGTCTATTAGACATGATGGAGAAGTTATATTTTGACAGACTGACTAAACAATGGACATCGTAATGAGTGGCAGGCACCTCGCTCACTGACGCAACTGCCCTGGCGACTTAGATAAGTGGCTGAACACCGTACAAATACGTGGTAGATATCAGTGGCGTCTTCAATAAGTGGCGTTTACTCACGTCCTATCTACCGGAAGTAGGGTTCCCAGAGAAACTTTACTGTTGTTTGAGGAGCTATCGTGTAGTAAAGAGGGTTTGTCTATCATCCCCTAGCCGAATAATAATTAAACAGTAACCAAGTGCTCATGGCGTCCTGTCCTGGGGTCACTCTTCAGATATCTGGACATGGAGCCCCTACTCAAAGACACGTAAAACAGGATGTGTCAGAGGTGGTGGAGTACGCGGACGATGTTCTGCTGCTGTTTGATGGCTGTTACCGACAGGATCTAGAAGCATGAGTGGAAAGAGCTGTACAAAGACTGACCAAAACGTGTCATGAGGCCAAACTTGAAGCAGCAACTAGTAAATATACGTCCATGGCCATGCGCGACTTATCTGGGATTGGGCATCTAAGGTTCCACCTTCCTCCGAATATAACCAAGCTACAATGTAACAGCATACCATCGTTGTACGAGGGTTGGAACTTAAATAGTAGCAACTATTTATTCACAACCGATACAAGAGCGTTACATGTTTGCACCTGTTACTGTCCTTCAAAGCAGTCACCAGCGTTGTGTAGAACCCTTTGCCAGCGATGTGGAAGCGCAGTATACCGTTAGCAGAATCTGTTCTGTTCATGGTACGAATGGAACGGTCTAATGCCTGTCGAAACTCTGGAAAAGTCCTGAAGTAAATACCACGAAGTCTTTCCTTCATCTTCGGAAGTAAATCGAAGTCACTAACGCGGCAACAGTATCCACTTCTTCTTCAGACACGCTAGGACGACCTACCCGATGCATGTCTGCTACAGTTTGCTGACCTTCGTTGAAGGCTTTTACCCAACGTTCCACTGCTCTGTACGGCGATGCCGATTTGCCGCACACCTCTTGAAGACCTTGATGTTTCTGTCGTGCTGTACGACCTCTGGCACATTCAAACTCGATCCAAATCAGTTGTTCGTGTTTCCAAAACATAGCGACACCGTTAAGGTAGACAGCTCGTTCACAAGTGACTGTTTCCTTCGATTCTGCGCGCGTCGGTGACGTGGGACGGGCGAGTCCATTTGCTCGGAGGTAAGGTATTTATGTCATCAACGTGTGCTATCAACGACAATAATAGATTCCAAAGCATAGTGTCTCCACAGCAGTGTTGCCACTATTTAATTTCCAACCCTAGTATGTGGGCTACAGTTCCTGAGGCTTGACACACACACACACACACACACACACACACACACACACACACACACACACAGGCGCGCACGCTTATGCCTGTCATGGTCGTGAGAAGGGTGGAACGCAACATTCTTCTTCACTGAGGAGATGCATACAGGATCTCTCTGGAGTGTGGGGGAGGGAACTGTCGGTGAAATGGCTCTACCGGCTCGACATCAAGGTTAAGGAACAGGATGCTTGGTATTGTGTCAAAAAAGGGAGACTTGGTAAAAGTGAAGGATATTTTTTATATCAGGATCACTGGTAAAGCAGCTATTAGAAGACGTCGAAGAGAACTGTGGCAAGAATGTTGGAATGCTGAGAAGACTGGAAAAAGAACTCACCACCTACTACTAAATGTGATGAAGAATACTACTAAATGTGAGGGAAGAAGTTAAGAATGAAGTTCTTCCAGACAAGCGAAGGGACATGGCCCTCATACGGTATACTTGTGTCGATTCTGGAAGCAGCTTACATCAGCGTGTGTACGTGGAGCTACTGAGGGCACTCCCGACCATGTTATTTTCAAGTGCGCCACATACAGTAGCATAGCCGCCGGTTTCAGACAACAACTGCCTGATTGTGACAGCTATGCTCTGATAAGGTATGAGGACCCTTTCCTCATATTAAACCTACTAGCAGAAGCAATTCCCCACAAGATAAAAAATGTTTCTTTGGGAACATGAATTAACAGAAGAAGCAACTGGAGCCAATCGCAGCTGATAATAGCGCCGGAAAGTGGGTGGCCCACAGTTACGACAAATCCGCTGCTTCCTGGTCCAGGGAGGCAGCTGTGGCAGACCTCAGCCACACTGGTAGCTTAGTTTTGCATTTAGTTGTATGACAGCGTTAGTTTGGAGATAGACCATTGCCAGGAGGACGCCCACTGGGATCAGCCTGGTGGTCACCGGCCGAGACTCGGTAGGCTGACAATTGCTACTGTACTGGCACAACTGTAACCCACCGCAGGACAACTACAATCACTTGTGGTAAGCGAAACGCTGTACTACAGGTTAATCAAACATGCTCTCCTGAATCTCAGGAGTACCATCTCGCAAAAGTATAAAATATAAAGATGTGTTTCCTTGACTGGTTGAAAGATTAAAGGGAACAAACAGGTAAGGCATGCGTCTCTCCTGTCATAGATATGCTAATATCAACACAATAAACATAACTCTCTGTACGCGGTTCGATGTAAATACCCGAAGAATGTTTACATCACATCCAGTAAAATAGAAGAAAAGACAACATGGGAAATCTTTCAGTATACTTATTAAGTATTGCATCTCAAACTTAAAGCCTCCCTTTCTTTGAAACTCTTTTTAGTCGCTTCTTACAACAGGCTAGAAAATATCCCAATCTGGAATTGCCAACAGTTTTGTGTCTAATGTAACAGTCAATTTTACGATCAATTTCATCAGATAAAGTCTCGCGTGTATAATCTGCAGGTTCTTAATTCCATATGAGGTAGCTCCCGTAGGCTACTTTCGTACTCAACAGAAACTGCATGTCCAAGAGATTAAATAACTGTAGACTAATGCAGCACTTAATTTTGAGTTAAAACATATACTGAGCGTTCGTGATACATCCATTAACATTCCATATAGAAGCCAAACGTAATCCCCATATTCAGAATACTCCAACCTCCACCAGCAAAGAACAACCACTCTGTTGGTAGCAATTGTAGTGGAACGGATTATTGTGTCCGCTACTACCTTGTGTTAGCTCAGTTTCGCAGGTTACTTTACTTATGTTTATGTTGATTAATGATTTCAAATGTTAATACTTTATGTACGGTGATTCTTAAGAAAGTTTTGTGTGTTTCTTATGTTTGATATGCTGTGACGGCGATTCAACCTAAGAGACCAACATCTTCACCGCCGAGTTCAAGAAGTAAACATCTGGCCACTTCAAGTCGCGGGTAGACGGCCACGAGGCAGGAAGATACTGGTCTCTGCGGTTGCCATCGAAAATATTTATTTCTATTTACATTATTAACGAAGAGGATTTGTAAAATTGAAATGAAACAAAAATTAGTCTTGTTTAGCTCTCGCCAAGTGATGACCTGTATATTGTGAGAGAAATAAAAATGTTGTAACGCCTTGAAGATTATTCTTTCAACCTTCTACAAAATTTGCAAGATATATTAACAGTGATATTATTTGAAATATCATACACCGTCGAGGTTTTTCTTTTTTTTTTTTTTTTTTGTAATTTTTAGAGAAGATATTTATGGTAGTGAAGAAGACACTTGAGAATTTACAAAGTTTCAGAAAATAGATTCTTTATATAGTTTGATTACGAATGAGAGCAACTTACAATATCCGTGTTCACAACAACATACATAGCTATGGAATTTTAATGTTGTCACATCATTTCTGTTGGCAAAAGAACTTTAGATAAAATATTTCAAAGTGACAGTTTTTTTAAAAGTCAAATCGAACGCTTGTGCTCTCTGTGCAAGAACCTCACACTGAAATTTGAATAATAGTGCAAAAGTCAATATAAGGAACTTTTATTTTTTTATATATATTTCGTTGACGCTTGCACGACGTTCGGATCCTGAAGCCCGACACGGTATATATGAACTGACATTTCGTCGAACGAACGAGTAGTTGCAGTGTCGTCCAGGCGCACAATTACATAGAGATTTTACATGTTCTGAAAAATAATTTACCATAAATTTGTGATTAATGATAATTCTTTTGATACATACTAAATACTGCAAACATTGTAATTAGTCTTGAAATTAATTATAACGTGAAAAAAATCTTTTATAGATAACTACATGGTTAACAAATGTACCAATGTGACGGATAGTACTGACAGGTATCTTACACCCTCATATATCTTTTGAAATGTTTGGATGACACTTTTCCTATTTTTCAGTTCTCAAGAGTGTAGAAAATTTATCACATGACTTTTGATAAGAAAAGAAACTAAGTGTTTTCCTTTGCTCACAGATAAATTCTACTGTGATTGCACTTCACAGTTGCCGCGGTGGAGTAGCCGAGGGGTCTAAAGCATCTCGCTGAGGAGCACGCGGTTGCTCGCCGTGGGGGTTCGAGTCCTCCCTGGGGCATGGGTGTGTGTGTTGTCCTTAGGTTAGTTTACCTAGGTTTACGTAGTTTGTAAGCTACGGACTGATGACCACGCAGTTTGGTCCGATAGATTTAGGAACAAAAAAACTGCACAGTTCAGGTGCGAAACTGCACAGCAGACAGGTGTTCAGTGTACAGTTTTGTGGTAACGTCCAAACGATAAAGACGACTCGAGACAGGCAAAACTCTGTACGGGAATGTCACGCCAGGGGCGCTGCAGTGGGCCCTCTTGGCTCCAGAAGTCAACAGAGACAAAAAGTCGATCGTAGCTATATAGTGTAAAGTTGAGTAAGAAGACATTGTTGCACGCGTTTTAAAGTCTAGGCGGCCCCGCTACCTACACTGGCTCCCGCCCGCCCCCATTACCCTTAATTGCATTCCTCTGGGCGACGACGCCTCGCGCTGCGCTGCGCGGATTATGACGAGGCGGCGTCGCTCGGCTTCGAAGCCCCCAGCCTCCCCCCCTAACCCCCGCACCCTTCCTGCATTCTTGGCGCTCGCTTCCATCCCTCACGCCGCCACCCCATCCACTTCCTGCAAACAATTTCGCCGGCGGAGATTACTTTTTAATTAGAGAGTTATTCGCAAATGACGATAATTTTCGCAATGCTGCCGAGTCAATTTCCTGTAGTCATATTCACTACGGGGGCGGGAATTATTTACTTACTCAACGCAAATGAGAGTGTACCTCATTTAATGTAAGACTGCTGTATGATGATGTCCCTGCAATACTTGTATAAAGTCTCAGGTCACTCGACACGTAATCATCTCACAACTACCAAGGATACGGGATATGGTGGAAAAGAGATATATCCCGAAACGACAGGAGAAAGTATAACAGCCTATAAAAACGGAACGCCTGCAAAAAGGAAAGGGCTGAAACACTGTCAATGAGATAAGACAACAGAAATCAAAAGTTATTCTAACAGAGATACGAAAACATTACAAACAACGATTAGAGGAAGTATATACAATTTACAAACTGTTCAACACTATATATTTGTAAAACATTTTCAAAGAGGAAATAACACCGTACAAACTGATGAACCTCCAAAAAATTCCACAGCAAAAACAACAACGAAGACAGCTGTGAGATACTAGCAAAATCGAGTATCTTCTAACCTGTTTCGGCCACAACGAGTACTTAGAAGTCTGATAATGAAAAACTGCCTTCAGAACACCTGACACAGCATCAAACTGAACAATATATTGGCCAGATGAAGAACAACACAGCAGCAGGCAAAACGGCATAGTAGCTGAGATGTAGTAACTGCGAGGAAAGCAAGCAGCTAAAACCAAAAAATTCAAATGTTTGTAGAACTTATGGGACTTAACTACGGGGTCATCAGTCCCTAATTACAAACTACTTATAAACTAGCTAAGACTAAAGACGGCACAAATATCCATGCCCGAGGGGGGATTCGAACCCCCGACCGTAGTGGCCGTGCAGATCGTGACTGGAACGCCTCAGTATCCTCGGCCACCGCGGCCGGCACAGCTGAAACCATTAAAAACGTTATTAAAGACTATGGGGGCAAAGGAAACATAGCAGACGACTGAAAACAAGCCACTGCATAAGGAGGGAGACATGACAAGAACCAACAATTACCGACACATAACTTTCCTTCCAGTCACCTACTAAAGTGTATCCAAAGCTTTGCAGATGCTCAAGTAGAATACACAGTGATTTCAGAAAAAGTGAATCGTCCCCCAGAGCAACTCTTCAAAACATTCCTTCTGAGGAAACTTACCTAAAGCGATGAACGAATAGGAAAAAGGCGCTCTACAATATAACGTGCAATCCGAACCACGTGTTGGTTCAAAATCAAATGTTTGTATAGCTTATGGGACTTAACTACAGGGTCATCAGTACAAACTACTTATGACCTAGCTAATACTAAGGACGGCACAAATATGCCCGAGGGGGATTCGCACCCCCAACCGTAGTGGCTGTGCAGACCGTGACTGGAGCGCCTCAGTCCCCTCGGCCACCGCGGCCGGCACCACGTGTTGTATGTGGCAACGTGATACATCGTTAATAGGTGAAGTCTAGGTCAAAGTGAAGCCTGAAAAATTCGTAGTCGTTGCAGGAATCGATCTCGTAACCAGTCGCCACCCAGATTCACGCTTTTCCGCTAGACCACCACGCATGACATCTATACCTACTTCATCCATATATTTTCATGAGAGAGTTAAGTGGCAAATATGTGAGACGTGAGTGTGTCTCAGTGCTAACGTGTAAAGAGCAAGTCCAGAGTCACGGTTTCGATTCGTGGTGAATCTCAGGATTTGTGTGTGTTACCTATAACTTTTTCACCTCCACCACTATTTACGGGAAAAAATCCCAGTTTCGTTGTGGTTCAGAATCCAGGATAATCTGTAGGTCCCCCTGTAACTTAACTGCCTGTGAAGATCTGCACAAAGGTCGGAGGAAGACAACGGCATACCACCTGCAATAGTACCACGCTTAGTGAAGCACTGTCGTGTTGAAACGAACGTTCGGATGGATAACTTGTTTACTTTCATGGCCCCCCTCCCGCCTGCATTGACTTAGAAGCGTCAGAAGCAATTAAGGTTAATGGGAGGCTGCCGGCAGCCCAGCGGTCGCGTGCCGTGAATCGTGTGTCGGATGGGCACGCCTGGAGGCAGCCACCGACTTTAACGTAACGCCGTACATTACGAAAAAGTCAGAGCCCTGTGGAAAAAAAGAAACTTCAGCTGTTTACGGATAAACTGATGTACATCCGTGAGATTTTGTTGGAATTTAGCCGTAATTTCCTGGTGTTCCTTAGCGTTGAAGAGCGGATTTGCCCTCGATAATGTCATTGTTGTGTATTCTTTTCTTCCCGTCTGCAGATTCCCCAGGGGGATCGCTGCTCTTCTGTGACAACGTGTGTGGCACGCAACGCAGACAAGTGTTTTACTTACATTTGAACTACTTATACTTAGTTGCTGGGAAAGAGAGAATATTTAAAACGGCCATATCTACTGATTGTAGAAAGTTACGTTATTTTTATTCTCTTTTTAGATCACTCGGGATCGTAGGCCACAGTATTAGACATAAATTTCAACCTTATAACCAACACGTGTTCCTGAGACAGACGGAAGGTCGTACAACAAAATGCTACAAGATTAGATCTTAACTGAATGAGGTACGGAAGCCAAACTCGACAAATCTCCAAGTTCCCATTGATAATGCGCACAGTTATGAGAGTTCCAGGGAACACTGCAGCGCGCAGGCAAATGATCTGCTCCGTACAGAATGCAGGAAAGCAGTCCTATGAACATAGTTCCAAAGTGGGCTGCTGCAGCTTTTGCTGCCTCATTGAACTACACATCCTCTTGCGCCCATATTCACCTCGCCCACGTACGCAAAACGATCACACTGAGTACATGTGACGTAGCAACAGAACTTTCTCTGCTAACAGATACACGGACCAGCCAGCACATAATGACCCCCTATCCAATAGCCGTTATGTCCAACTAATAACAGCTGCGATCCGAGTTTGCAGGGAAGCAGCGAGTCCTTGGTAGGTCGTTGGAAGGAGATGGCACCACACCTAACTCCCGTAAATTCCAGGGAAGAGGGGTGAGGCGGTGAGCTCTGACGATACGTTCAAGCGCATTACAGGTACAATCTGTCGGGTTCAGATTTGGCGAGTTAGGCAGTCAGCCCATCAACTGCTACTCGCCATTGTCTTTCTCACATCACACCACACTCATGGCCTTATGATACGGCGTTATAATATCTTCCTGAAAAATTCACTGTAACAACTATTGAAATAAAGGATCATTATGAAGGGGTGTATTTGGGCTGCAACCAATGTACGGCATTCCTTACCCGTCAAGCTCCACTAGACACATGGATGTCCATATGCCCTAGACCATATATCAGGTTGTCTCAGGTGTCAAGGAGCTCTTCCCCTGGAAGATTACAGATTTCCATCATCCCATCGGCATAATGAAGAAGGTATCGGGATTCATCAGACCTTGCAACGCTCTTCCACTGCATGTAAACCCAGTGACGATGGTCACGTTTCAATTTCAATCGTAGTTGCCGATGTCTTAGTGTTAACATTGACGCATGCATGGTTCGTTGGCTGCGGAGACTTATCGTCAGGAGTGTTCGGTATACTGTGTGTGTTGAGACACAGTTGTATAGTGCTCAGAATTAACTCTGATGTCATTTCGCCACACGTCGCCGCTTGTCCTGTTTTACCAGTCAGCCCCGCCTACCACGTCCGACACCTACGACGTGATTGGTCGTCCAGCCCGTCGACGTTTGAGTATGGTTGCACTATGGTTCGTTCATTTGTTGAAGATACTCGCTACAGCACTCCTCGAACAGCGGACAAGTGTAGTAGTGTCCAAAATGTTAGTACCGAGTCTCCGGGGCATCACAATAGCCCCATTCTAGACACGGACCACCCATTCGGTAATACTTCGTGCTCCAAGCGTATGTATGACTAGCACACATTTCTCGTCAGCTGACGCCGCTATCATCTGGGAGGGCTAATATTGATAACAGACAGATGATCATTAATCTTCTGGCTGCTCACTGTGTGTATTAATTATCTGTACGGCTCCTAGTTTTCTCTCAGTCCTCTTCTGAAATAAGGACAGCTACTTATAAATAACCCTGTATGTTTTCACCTTCAACGATATTACTTGTTACAGATATAACCGTACACTGGCAGTAAAGTATGCAAGCTTCAACCGGTAATAGCGTCAGAATCACGTACGTGTCAGGGAGAATAAATAAATAAAAACTGCCGGCTATATCCTGTAAATTTAAGTACGCCACTACAAAGAAGGGGATGTTTAGCCCAAGATCCAAGCGCTACGTCCGGCGTTTCTGCTCATACAAACCGTTGAATACACCTGACTGTTAAAACAGGAGAAACCGATCGTAAGCGCATTTTAAAATAGTCCTATAAAATGATAAACACTTTTAAAAATTCGAATAAAACTTTTTAAGAGTAAAAAAATTATAACGCTGTGACCAGTTCTCATAGCTTAACTACCATCTTCAGGTCCCGTCGTTATTATGTATTTTGGTGATGTCAGATATGAAAAGACGACGAGATAGTCTTGGGACCGTTTGATATGGATCAAGTGGGTCGAAGAACATGTAGAATGTGATAAAACTGATGTATTTCATTCTGAAAAGACTGACACAAGTGAAAATATTCAACCAAAAAGTGGGAAAAAATTCAATACTTACACATCAAGACAATTGCAGACAGTTTTCCAAGGACCCTGCTGCGAAAGTGGAAGAGGAAAAAAAAGGTAGTCTAGAAATTGATACCATGACTGTATAGTCAATACATATTTGTGCACAAGGAAAATTTCGTGTTAAAGAATAACTAAAACTGACATAAGGCCAACACGTGTATAAAAAGTGTAATTAAGTTAGTTTTATTTTTATTTTTTGACAGAATTTCTTTGCAAAACACAGACTCACACAACTGTGGGTAACCAATTTAAGACTGAAACAAATGGCGGCCCGCAAAGTGGTGATGTATGTTGTTCTCATTTTATTCTGGTAAGTGGTATTTTCTGGCAAACATTTAATCCTGACGCGATATGAGATGAAACATGACAGTGACATCTTGAATTACATCTCCCGAAGGCCAAACAGATCATGATACTAAAAGATATTTAAGCCATGTATCAGGAATGTTTCTCAATAGTAAAGTCAATAGTCCTTCCCATCAATTTTTAAATTGTTTATCCACGACTATTATCGTGTGCTTCATCTATAAATACCAACCAATTACACAAATAAATTTCTTTGATACACATAAAAAGAGAGAACTTCCTAGTGTGGAAGTTTCTTAACGTCATCCAAGTAAAAGGTGTAATAACATGCAAGTAGTCGTTATCGAGAAACTCTCCAGTCTCTATAGGGAAAGAGACATCAATAATTACACAAGTGCATCTTTTTAACATAATGTGAAAGGATTGTAGAAACACTGTAATTAATTATTTATTTCTTTCTTACACAAGATATCTTTCGGCATTTAATGCCATCATCTGGTGTTTCTGCAAAAACATTTGCATATATGAGTATGTATCCAAATGCAACATCAATAAATTTTCGTAAATAACATTTTACAAATTTCACTTAGAAAGTGTGCAGTACGTACCGTATTTAGAGGTTGTAAATGCTTCAACTGATGATTTATATGTGATTTCTGAAGCCAGTTACAGCATCTGTCAATACCTCAAAATACTGTACGTTTACAAATATTTACAATTTTTTCTTTCAGAGAGAAACTTATAAGTTAATAGATATGGCATTATTTTCTTTATTATTTCTGTCGTCTATGTTGTTATTAGCAATTATGGTTTAAAAATTTTATTAGAAATTTTGGAGTATATTAGACATTATATATTTATATTTGACATGGTTATCTTTATTTCATCTTTGGTTGATTTTAACATTATAGTACGATCTCTGATTTATGTAAGGTCCGTTACCCCTTATCCAGCATTAATTGATCAATAAAGTTATCGTTATAAATTTTGTGTTTAAAATCGGTTTGATCGTTTAATAAATTGCTTGGGTCGCTAGTTGCGTGGATACATACTTCAATTTCTTCTAAAATTTCACCATCCGTTATAAAGAACACACTAGGGAGAGTTAGAGAAACCCACCTACTTTTTACCAGCACTTGCAATCGGAAAAATCACATAGTACGCACTATAGAAAACGCACTCAAAATTTTACATGTCATACAAAAGGGATATGAAATGAATATTCTAGAAGAAATTGAAATATGTATCCACGCAACTAGCGACCCAAGCAATTTATTAAACGATCAAACCGATTTTAAACACAAAATTTACATCGATAACTTTATAGATCAATTAATGCTGGATAAGGGGTAACGGAGCTTACATAAATCAGAGATCGTACTATAATGTTAAAATCAACCAAAGACGAAATAAAGATAACCATGTCAAATTTATTGATGTTGCATTTGAATACATACTCATATAAGCAAATGTTTTTGCAGAAACACCTGATGATGGCATTAAATGCCGAAAGATATCTTGTGTGAGAAATAAATAAATAATTAATTACAGTGTTTGGACAATCCTTTCACATTATGTCAATTTCTAACACTGTGGGCCCGAGATTTAACAAGTTATTGGCATCTTTTTGACGTTCGGAGAATAAAGCAGCATTTCTTACATCGCTGAAGTCTTGCTTTAATGTGCTACAGTACACGAAAAATGCACTTTATATTTGGAAATTATTCCCCAAAATGCATTGTGCAGGCAATCAATAAGAAAAAGGAACGACCGTTAGTGGAAATGTAATTATAAGACACAAAAGGAACCATTTGGTTTCGTGGTAAGGGTCGACACTTATCACGTAACATGACGTTCAAAAACACCTCAAATATGGTGGCTGCTTGGCCAGTCTATGTTATTTACGTAGGTGCACGGCAACAGTCTCGGACTGACAGGAGCAGTAGGCGTACCCTAATTACGGTGACGATGCGGGCGTGTGCCTCTATCCCTGGCCGGCTGCGCGGGCCGTTGTTTACAAACAGGGCGGCGCGGCTGACCCGCGCGCGACCTTGCGGGCCGTGACGTCACGGCCGGTACCTGCAGCGCGGCCTTGTCTGAGTCATGGCGCGCCAGCCGCCCGCAGCCCGCAGCCGCCTCCACAACACAGCGCCGTCAACACGGCGGACCACACCACCGACACGGTGTCCTGGTTGCTTCCGCACAGGAACTCAATTTGACGCCGGATTAGCGCGAAATATGGCAGGTAGACAGACTAGCGAGCGAACGAGGTAGCGTAGTGGTAACACACCTGACTCTTTCCGGAGGACGGTGATTAACCTTGTGGCGCATAGCGTCCACTGTAGTGGACGGCTATTACTGGAAGCATTTCCGAGCATCCTAAATCGTTCTTCCAGTCGCAAGCGCATGGAGCCCACCGCAAGGGACCTTGCCGACAGATACTGCACTGTAGACGTCGCCAACTGAACTGAAAAGCGTCATTTCTTCATCCGAAGGCAGTAGCAAGGCGAGATGGCGAGCGCGAAGCACGGCAAGCGTCATGAAACGACATTCCACCAATTTCACAAAAAAGAGGGAGAGTGCATTTACACCGAATGCAAGGGACCTCTGTGTCCAAAATGGATCGAAAGTTTCCACACAAAAAGTAAAATCTCACTGAAAGGACTAGGTAGGTCTCAATTGTACAATGATCACATGGCATTTCCTTTTCTTTTTTTCTTTTTTCAAACAGAAAATTTCATTAATTTTTGGAATTTATGAAAACAGACATTCTTTCTTACCATATAAGACCCATGTCAGAACTTTTTCCTCTTGTGTTAATAATTCATGCATCACAGGGTTAAAACCAGCCTCCAGCCATCCTGATTACGTTTCCCACGATTTCTCTAAATCTCTCCACCGAGATGATTCATAGGGCACCTTAGCAAAAATGATTTCTACGTCTTGAATGCCTACGATGTCTACGGGACCTCAGTCTTCTTTTCCTGTTACGTCTAAAGACGACGGTTCTTTTATTTATTGACTACAGCCTAAGCAACACCGACTAAGTGGACGCTTGGATAATAGTGACTGGTGGATTACATAAGTGATTGTGAATTAAGGCGTCTGTTCTTACGTACCACGTCTTGTATTGGAGCTTATCTCATGCGGATGCTTAAGAGAACGCCTGGTGGAAAGACAGGGTTATCTGCGAGCCATGGAGTAGCCTTACCGTTGTTTAAATAGAACGACTAATGGCAATTTGGGTCAGACGAGGAACATGTTTGAGTAGACCCCGCAGGTCTGTGAAGGCCGTGTGCGTGGGTGATGAAGAGTTAGCACAACCCGGTCCTGGCACAAATGTACGTATGTTTACGATGTTTGATTCCAACACCTACCAACGGCTAACACAAAAATATTCTAACTAAATTTATATCAGTGATTACTAACAAGGAATATTTGCAACACTCTTTTTCTGAATGTTGCGGGGGCCCTACACTCAGTACGACCGAGTCAACTCTTAAATTTGGCCAGCTTGTAGTTCAACCTGTTCATAAGATCACCAATCTGGCGCGACTTGCTCAAACGGAACTCATTCGACTACGTGCCGCTACATTCACATCAGCAATACAGGCTTTAATGTAACTATTAAAACCGTAAACAAAGCGAAATTTACTGTTCAGAATACCTAACAAGTTATCATGAAATAAGAGTATCAAGGAGGTCGTATTTAGGGGGTAGCAAACTGGGCAACTGTCCAAGGCGAAAGACTTTAGGGTCCGGCAATAGTTGTGGGATACTATACAAAAACCACTGTTCACTAAGTAAGTTATTAGCTTAAGTCTCCCACTGTAGGTGAATACTAGCCCTACTGACTAGTTTGCACGACGCTAACACGTGCCACAGATTTATATTTCCCGCTCACCGATGAATATTAGTAGCAAACAAACAAATGTTTATCCTCGATACTCATGGTAAAAAGGTAAGATAGAGTTTAATGTAGTTTTTTTTAATTTTACGGGCATGTTTTATAAATAATTTATATCCTGCCTGGTCGTTAACATCAGCCCCCGGGTATATTTCTAAATGTAGTGTAGGTTGTTGGTAGATTTCATATTTAGTTTTAATGAAAGTACAATCAGTTAAGTTTTTTTGGTATTACGAACTTTAAAGGTGGCTTACTGAAAATGTGAGAGGTAGTGAACGAAAATATCTCACAGTCCTTCACTTTTGTTCACACACAAACGACCTGTTAAAAACGAACCGAATCGGTTGCCTGAGGCTGTGGTCCTCCCCTTGTCAGATTGCGAACAGTTACAATTCGAACGTCTTGTCAGCTGCGTAATGTTGTAATTATAAAGAAATATAATGACTGAGACACGACTGAACCCAAGATATACTAAACCAGTGTGTTTACTAAATACGCTGCAGGAGGTTCAGGAGAGATCTGTACGAAAAGACGAAAATCGCATAGACAACCCCCACCAACACGGTTTCAGACCACAAAAGTCAATCGATGATGCAGCCAATAGAGCATTACAAATATATGACACACATGATAAATACGCAGTAGCAATTCTGGTACATATTGGTGGTGCCTTTGACAATCTTTGGTGGCCTCCGCATTTCGAAAGTCAAAGAGAATTACAAATACAAACATATCATGAACCATCAAAATAGATTACTTTAAGCACAGTACTGTCGAATGGCGGATCGGCCACCAGAATGTGGTCAAGAGGGTAACTGGTTGATTGTTTGGGACAGGAAGACCAATCCGCTAAGGTCATCAGTTCCCCAACGGGCAGGGGAAGGATTGGGGATAGGAAAAGAGGGGAAAGGAAAGAAAATGCAGTCCAAGGAGGAAAGAAGGAAAAAAGACTGCATTAGCTCAGGGCCTCATTCTCGCCAAGCAAGTACTCACATAAGTACCGTGAGGCCCCTGGGGCATCAAGAGGGTAACTAAAGGGTGTCAACGATGCTCTATATGCGGCCCAATATTCTGGGACATAGCACTAGTAACACTTTAAACTTATAAATACCTTAGACGTTGACAGCTAGTCGTTGTAACAGTAAACTGCAGATCTGTCTTGGAAAACAAAGCCACACAACCTCTCATTAGCATCAGTGATTCGGCGAATAAAAATACATTAATGGTTTCTGAAAATAAAACTCTATACCCATTACTAAAGCGTACTTAAGAGACCCAACCTTTATACTTGACGTGTCAATAAAAAGAAAAGCAGCAGCTAGATATATAGGGTTACAAATAGAACACACTACAGTGATGACTGACAAGACGACAAAAATAACGCCTAAATTAGCATGAATGAATACAGAAGAATACTGACTACTATTGAGAATGATGCGTACGAACCACATAGGTTCCATTTAGTCACACAAAAGAACATAGTAAAGAGGGGCCAAAAGAGTATTGTAGGAAGGATGTAAAGAGCGTTTAGCTGAGGCATTATTTGTCGTATTGGGAATATACCCTATGGAGTTGATTTGGACCAGCTGCCTTTGGGTAAAAAGCTTTTTAGCGTTCTGAGTGCAGCATATTTACGGAATTCTTCGTCAGACAGTAATTTTTGGCACTTTCTCAGTATATTCTACTATCGTGAAACTTTTGTACAGCATTAATTTCGGAAGAGTTTCACAGCACTTTACGTCTTTACATGAGTGCCTGCTGGATTCTCCAATATTTGCATGTTTTATAACATCAAAAAATGAAACAAGCCTGTCAAACAGCTAATGTGTAACTCGACTGTGAAAATAAAATATCCTATCAGATACATAACTGTAAAATAGTGTCTTACTTCGGAATACAGCAACCATCCACTACGAAATTCTTTTAAGAACACGAAGTGTGCCATAACTTTTTCTTAACTAATCCTGTTAGCATTAGGATATCTGGGACGAATATTAGCATTTTTAATGCTGTACGCCAAATACCTTACAGTAGCGTGAATTGCTCAAAAGTCAGCAAATATCGTCATAGGGTTCAACTTCACAATCTGCATCCAGTGTGGCTACGTGTCATTCATTTATGGAACTATACACAGTTTTGCAAAACCCTTTCAGTTGTTATACCGATAACTAAAGCAGATGACCTTTAAATTGTTTGTCAGAAGTTGATAATATTAATTTCATGAACAAAAATTCGAACTGTAGTGAGGTAACTGATCTCGTGTCCCCAATAGTTATATTACACAATCATAAAATGAAACTTTTTGAACTTCCTGTCCACCAGTACTGCCTAAAGTAGCTCGTTTTGAAGAGCTACTAGTCTCGTAAAAGCCTGTTATTTATTTCATTCAATCCTGTATTGTCTTGACTTACAGTCTGTTAAGCAGTTAGTTACTCTATACACAACTGGTACGGCTACTTGTATTCCTGAGAAACATAAATGGGAAGACAGTATTCGTTCTTTTTATTCCTTTCTTAAAAACTATTTATACAGTTAAACGCTGAGCAGCTCTTCAACATCGTGTTTCATGTATACTGCAATAGTCAAACCGTACAGACGTGACCACCAACTGCATATACATATATACAGGGTGTCCCAGCTATCTTGTCCACCCAAAATATCTCTGGAACAATAACAGCAATTGGAAAACGACTTTCACCGGTATCAATTTACGGCTGGGGCCCATGAATGTACATATTTGGAAACATTCTTAAACGAAAGCAAATGTGTTTTTTAACACAAACTTATGGTATTTTAAATGGACACCGTATTTTTTTCAGCAATCCATAGCATGACATATCACACAAACAATGGTGTTGATTGCATCGCAATATTCCAATTACAACCCGAGATATTGTGACGCGAAGTTGACGCTTGAAATACGCGAAGCGCGCGGCTAGCGCACGTCTTGAGCAGCATGGGTTCTCGCCTGAGTCTCAGGACGTGCGCTAGCCGCGCGTTTCGCGTATTTCAAGCGGCAACTTCGCGTCGCAATATCTCGGGATATAATTGAAATATTGCGATGCAATCAACGCCATTGTTTGTGTGATTTGTCATGCTATAGATTGCTGAAGAAAAAAATATAGGGTGTCCATTAAAAAAAAAACAAGTTTGTGTTAAAAAAACACATTTGCTTTAGTTTTAGAAAGTTTCCAAATATGTACATTCATGGGCCGCAGCCGTACATTGATACCGGTGAAAGTCGTTTTCCAATAGCTGTTATTGTTTCAGAGATATTATGGGTGGACAAGATAGCTGGTACACCCTGTATAATTATCTCCTAACAGCACTCGCATTTGTGTGACGCTTGCCACTATGATGGCGGTCGGCCGAAGGTTCAAATTATCCGGCGTCCGCAGCGCCGTTTGGAAGTCTAGTTGTTTTTACAAGGTCTCTGCCCGCCAGGAGACTTGTCACGGCTGGAGCGCCCGGCTCTCGCTGGCCAGTGCCCGCGGCTGCGGCCTACTGTCCTGGTTTCGCGCAGATTGGACCGCCTGCTCCCACACTCCCCAATATGGACACTCGCCGTTTTCCCAAGTCCGGCGCGCTCATCTGGAGCTGGAAACGCGGCTTGCTGCCAGCTTCAAGAGAAAGTCTACGAAGGGCTACCTCTTCAAGCCACAGCTGCGTACGCACGAGGTGAGTTACTCTCTCTTTTTTTGGCCCACTTTAGGTTACGGTAGTAGCACTAAAACTCTGCCTTTGCGATCGTCTTTTGACAGCTCGAAATTTAAATGAAAATAACGGCTTAACTATTCATCTGACACGAAAACTGAATAACCGAGTTTGTAGAGGAGTAAATTCTCTACAACTTCGCTCTATTATGTTTTTTTCATATCTTGCCTCATTTCAGAGATATTTCCAAAAATAACGGCAATTTGACGATGTCTGTCTGTTTGTAAAGTGTTCCCACTTTTTAGGTCGAACCGTTCAACCAATCGGCACCAAATTTTACAGACATAATTGTTGGTCACCAGAGACCAGAACATCGCTTTTGGAAATATTTCCGCTAAGAAATACGTTAGTAATACAAAAAAAGCCATTTGTAATGTAATTATAATTGCAAATAAACCGTTCATCTGACGCTAAAATTGAATAACCGAATTTTTAGAGGAGAAAATTCTCTATTACTTTGTTCCCTTATGTTTTTTTCATATCTCGTATCGTTTGACAGATATTTGCAAAATAACGGAGATTTGACACACTCCATTGAATTAACGAAAACCAGCCGTTCGGAGATGTCAAGTGACATTCCTCGCACAGAACTCTCTCTGGCATACGCGATCTTGCGTTGCGTATTTGATGATTTCTTTTTTGTCACACGTTGTCATTTCAAAGCAATGGCGCACTAAAGAATTAACAAAAACACATCGTTCTTCGTACGAGAAATGATAATCTAGTGTCTACAAATGCCATATTAGCATCAGTTAACAACGGCCATCAATAGTATGAAATCAAAGAGCAC
This sequence comes from Locusta migratoria, assembly GCA_026315105.1. Lineage (NCBI taxonomy): Eukaryota > Metazoa > Arthropoda > Insecta > Orthoptera > Acrididae > Locusta > Locusta migratoria. The sequence goes on from CM048744.1 coordinate 52,971,853, forward strand.
AACTTTTGATTGATAGCCGTAGCATAGTGGGCAAGGCATTGGACTGTGACGCTATAGGTCAGTGGTTCGGAACCCGACACTACTTAAATTTTTCTTTTCTAAAATGGTTTCAGACACTCTTATTAATTAATTTTTTTATTATTTAGATTATTATTTTGGTCCAAAATGTTGGCAAAAACTTATATAACTACAAATCTAAAGTGGGCCGTAAAACACGTCAGTGCGATTTTTTTTCCAGGCTGTAAACGCCAACTACTGGGAATGGCCTAATGAATTCAATTTCGGTAGATACGGGAAGTAGTCCATCAGCAATGCCTGATCCAAACGAAAGCGAAATTATCTACATGAGTTAACGGCACTTTCAATCGATCACTGGAAAGACATATGACTCGCGGCGAACAGGTAATCTATACATAAACGTCAAGCGAGTGCCACATTCCTTTGCCGACATGAAACGGGAAAGTCAAAATGTGACTGAGACCGAACGCGATAGATTATCTCTGGAAAAGTAATACAGTATATTTTACTTTATCGACATAGTTTCTATACGTCAGTGTTGCCAGAGAAAACGAGATAGTCGAGCACAATGAGAAACAGTTAATGAGTGAAATTCGCACTAGCTTTACATATAGTCCCAAATTGAATTTTCTTCCACCGAACTGTAAGTACTACTACTACTACTACTACTACTACTACTACTTCGTCACGTAAACTACACTGTAACTTCCTGTTTTCCTCATTTACAACCTTATTCACCAAAGAGTAAATACTGCATTCGTCCTGTCACCCAGTGGTTCTCTTCCAGGTTTTATTTTTTTAATTCAGTAGGTTGCTGTTAACTGTTGTGACGTGTGCAGAACTTCCTGCTCTCGTAACGAAAGGACAAGAGGTAGGTCCATTTATAGTGGAATCATCAGTACCGTATCTTCGCATCATCAGAGACTGTATGCCACGTGATACAGCTGCACTAGATCTTACACATACTACTCCATCAAACAAAACTGCTTGTTGATATATTGTGTAATACCGCAAAAAATTTAATTTTTAATAGAACATACAGTTATTAACAAACTTTAACTCTTTGAAAATATTGAACAAATAATAACTTCGTTTGTACTAAATGGAGCTACACAACACAACTTTTACATGTTATAATTTACGTTACTGATAGGTTATAGGCCTACGTAGGAGTCCGGATTTTCATTTTTGCAAACGGTTCTCCATCGCGTGCGTTACGCCTCTCCCACGGACGGTTGATGTTTCGGGGAAATTTAATTTTGAGATATATGCCCGAAATGACAACACAAATATATTTATTGTTTGGTGTGGTGTCTGTTCTTTCGAATGCCGTCATACGTCCGACCTCCGTAACGGCGAGTGTAAGAGGGCATGGACGATAGGGGCGCTACAAACATAGCGTGCGACTTGTGAGGATTTGAGACGGACGGGACGCGAGCACCGGTGGCCAAGTGGTTAAGGCGACCGCTGGCCCGAAGTGGAAGACCCGGGTTCGATTCCCGGTCCGGCTCACATTTTCACTTGTCGCCATTGCTTAATATCAATACCCTATTTCTGTGCATCCCCACCACCTCCCTGTCCACCTCCTCGTCACACTCTCCTTGTTCAACTCATTCTTCCTCTCTCTAGGCTAATTTCCTCCCCCTCGACTATATCATAACTCTGTGTAACCTAAATCATTGTTTAATGTCATGTTTAAAAATATTATATACACGAAAGTTCTTTACCGAATAGTTTGAAATGTTGACACAATGTTGCAACGCAAAAGGCGCATGTCTTTGTATACGTAATTTTTTAGGTTAAAGAAATATATATAAAAATCTCCCTGTGTTACAATGCAATGATGTACGAAATTTCAAAGCAACCGGTCACGACCTGTCGGAGATTTACCGTTTTGTGCAAACGAAAAGAAAAAAAAAAGCACATGCCAAACTGAAAGGAATAGTGGTTCAAAATTTCAACACACCATCTGAAGAACTTTCCGAGATTAAAGATTCTCAACATTAAAATTTCTATATATACATGTGGCGTCTGTTCCGAAAGAACAGACGTCACTTATGATCCTGCAGTTGTTATTATTTAATATTCACAGAAAATATGACATCAACTGCGATTGGGCAAAGCAGCTTTGCCCAATCGCAGTTGATGTCATATATTCTAAATGTTCAAATGTTTGTTAAGCTTATGGGACTAAACTACGGGGTCATCAGTCCCTAAACTTACAAACTACTTATGAACTACTTACGAACTAGGACGGCACAAATATCCATGCCCGAGGGGGGATTCGAACCCCCGACCGTAGTGGCCGTGCTGACCGTGACTGGAGCGCCTCAGTCACCTCGGCCACCGCGGCCGGCTCATATATTCTGTGAATATTTAAATTTCTATTTACGTAGAAAATATAGTTCTCCCTAACTGTAAATCTCTGAACGTTCTTTGAAACTTTCACAATGTTTCATTGGGATTCGTGTGTATTTTTACATACCTAACTTTTTAATATGTGTCACGTATGTTTTTATATAAATTTCATGATAGGGATAAGTTCTTACAAATAATCGCAAAGGTAAATAAAAACCTTCCTGTTTTATAATGCAGCGTTGTGTCGAAATTTCAAAGGAATCAGTTAAGAACGTTTGGACATTAACGGTTTTGCACAAACAGACATTTGCATTTTTATTAATGTATATTAAACACACTTTATAAGCCACTTGTTTTCACTGTCCGTAGCAATTCCCTTTAAAAGTACACTTTGTATCAACCATTACCTCTGCCGAATAATGCTGCCATTCCGACGACTAACATGTTTGCGCGCTCTCAAGGACAGGAAGGTATCCAAATTGCCGTCGTTAACTCATTACATACCTCAACCGCCCCCCTCTCCCCCCTCTCTCTCTACGTCTCTCTCTCGACGCCCGCCCACAAGCAATTTCTGCTAATTAGCTATTAGGGTAATTAAGTCTTTACGGAAATGAGAGGCTGTCCTTTTGTCCTACACCATGAAAGCTCACTCCGCGGTGTGTTTCCTAGGTCGATCGCGGATTTCATAATACCCTTACTTTCACTTTAGAAATAATCGCCGCCAACCTACTACTACGAGGTGGCAATAGATGTACAAGCCTATACATTTAATTCATCCCTCCATACCTAAGACCAAGTTGAAGATGAGTAACAATAAATAGTGCGCTTACCAACAAAATCAGGTCCCTTAAAATGTTAGCAATGCCTGTGCTATTATGTGTTGTAAATGACAAGGAGAAAAGAGCTGATGAAAAGTCTGTCCGGAAGTTCCTGTGAAAAACAGCTCAATATCGCCTTTGAGATAAAAGAGGCAACAAAAATATGATACAGAAATTGAAAACGTACAAACTCTAGGGACAGAGGAAAGGGTACGGAGCCATAAAAGGTGTAATGAACGTATGTCCGGAAGCATATGGTTTCCATGCTAGAGGCCATCTATTCAGCCATTACTTTGTTACAGAGACTGCGGTCTAATACGTGCTGTAGCAGGTAGCCACAGTTACAGTATCTCCAGAAAATGGTTTCTACGTGACTGAATACAAGCCGTGTTAGACACATGAGCGCTAAAATCTCAGTGATGACAGCGCTGCACGAATGCGCTGCTCCAGTGACCCACCTCTGGAATGGTCTCTGCATACACGATACTTCTGACATGGCACCACGACCAGAAAGCGCGCGTTTGAGACGCATTGAACGAGCAAGCCAAGCAACTGGACCTTCTCGTGTGATCCATCGACCATGTAGCCACGACTGAGATGCGTCCGAACTCCGAAGTGCGCTGGAGCGCCATTTAGCAGCCACACAATCCTTCCGATCATCAATATCACAGCATGAGAAACAACGGGAGGAAACCAAACTTACTTTCGCTGGATTCACCAAAGTTCATCGGAGATTTTATGATTTGTATCATCTTCTCGACTAATATCTGCAGTTAGTACACGGTGTTAAAAATCACTGTCAATCGAAAAAACGGAGCGTAAAAAAGTAACTGGAATAAACACCACTTAGCAGCGAGAGATGAAAAAAATCATGACTCATGAAAAATCTCTCTGCAACACACTGACCGGAGACATAATGGCAGGCTATGGAAGAGATGTTAGGATGGGCTCTATATCCTGTCTGGATGGGACAGACCATGACGATGAGTTCTGAGGACATAACACAGTAACAAGTCAGCACGCCGGCCGCGGTGGCCGAGGGGACTGAGGCGCTTTAGTCACAGTCTGCACGGCCACTACGGTCGGGGGTTCGAATCGATATTTGTGCCGTCCTTAGGATTAGCTAGTTCATAAGTAGTTTGTAAGCTTAGGGACTGATGACCCCGTAGTTAATTCCCATAAGCTATACAAACATTTGAACAAGTCAGCACAATTAATATATGATTTAGGCCGCTTATTTTCGCAACGTTCATGACACCCCAAACAAAAGTTGCTGCATATCGATAAGAAATATGTTAACTGAATCAATGGCTCTTCGGAATGTTGCATTACCATATTTGAGTGTATATTTCTTCATTATTAAAGTATCAGATTACCGTTTTTAAAACACACTAAATACTCGTATTTTCCACGTTCTTACTTTTGTGAAATTTTTGTTTCTGGTATTCTTAGTTCTGTATAAAACTTCATATCGTAACTCATTCCACAAAACATTTATTCTATCAACTCATTTTTTTAAATTATTTTATTTACAGCTACAGCAGGTGCGTGGGGCTTATTTTTGAGTATTTTACTGCAACTCAACCTTCAATTGTTAATTTCATTTTTACTCAAGGCTCGTTCAAAGCTTTCCACAAAGGTAACAGAGATCATCGAGGAGCATTCCTATCCAGTACACGATAAATAATCTGTAAGAATGACTCCACGCGACAACGAAAGGGTTGAAATAGTTTGAGGGCCAATGAAAACAAACCCACAGAGGAAGTCGTGTGGCAAACCACAGACATAATATAGTACTAGACTGTCAATGTTGTATCAAGTATCTTGGTGTCACTAGGGTCTCGCCGCCATATTTATATCCTATAAACATGTTACCAATTTCAAATGTTTGTAAATCTAAGCACTTAACTACTGACGTTTTCTGTCCCTAGGCTTACAAACTACGTAAACTGACATTCTAAGGACAACACACGCGCCCATGATCGAGTGAGGTCTGGAACCTCCGAAGGTGAGCAACCACACGTTCCGCAGCAAGGGGCCTTACAGAGTTCGGTCACTCCACCGCGGCAACCAGTTTCATCTAACTATGGCTTTTTAGAATTTTGGCTCTTATAAAAATGCTTTTTGTCGTGGGTTACACCTATTTCTATTCATTTCAGTGTTCTTACCAAATCTATATTGTGCTTTCACAAACAGAGGTATGACTCAAATGCGTTCCTATGTACAGTAGTCTGTTAAAAGTTTTTATCAAATTATACTTTTCTTTCGATTGTATGATTGTTATGAAAGTATTGTCTACCTTTCACATCGAACGTCTTTATTCATTTGAGTATTTTTACGAAAACTACAGTCTGCTCTGATATACAATGCCCGGAAATTTATTTATTGAAGTCCTGAGTTAGTACTTCTGTGCCTTCTCTCTCTTCCCATCTCATTTTTTCTAATAACATCTTATATTTATCACAGAATAATCCTTTCGATATTCGTTAATTTAAGACGTAAGTTGGCTGCTCTGGGAAAGTTTCAGCAGCCAATGCCGATCGTAAGCTTCTGATCCCAGCATCCTCCGCTCAGGGGCCAACTAAACGTCAGCAATCAGGCGATTTATACCGAGATCACGTGACAATCCAAGCTAAATGTTGACAACATGCGCATAGCACATGTGCTTATTTCCTCGACCAAAAATACAGTTCATTTCAAAGATAAATCCTAGCAGTTCCATAAACCAATCAGAATGGTGTAATTATCAACCAATGATATCGTTCGGCGCGAAACAGCTAGAAATTAACTTCTGATGTTTACAAAACATTCGTGTGTCCGTAAATCCCTGAAAGCAGCAAAAAAATACTGTCAATCATTACAAAAGTGTTGTGAGTTGCAAAAGCCACAAGTCATGCCACTTCGTGAAACGTCTAACTTTTCGTGTTGGCTCCTCTTATCTCTAAAAAACCTACGTTTTTCCAGGGTACTATTAATATTTCGTGTTTGTTTCTTTATGTTGTACAGCATAATTCACTAAACTCGTGAAAATGAATTGTAGAGGCTCACATAGTATGAAGCCGCCTGCGACGTTGCAGCCAATGAGGTCGCCCGGGTAGTAGACGTTCTCCTTGAGCACCATCATCGCCATCATGAAGACATCTGCGGTATTTGTACACACGTTTCGCTTGAATCTACAGTGGAATTCGCCCCGTAGTGGTTACCATGTATCTGCTGATCAATGTTTCGTTCAGTGATATTATATTGTAGCTCCTTTCAGTGGAATACTGTTTGCGGAATGTGCTGCGAACAGAGTAATGATGCCTTAAGAAAATGTCCAACATAATGCAGTACCTATTTACCGATGTCACGTATATGACGTAATATCTCCTGAATTGTGTGTCCTACTAAAACACTATTTAGCAGGTTCGTAGATTGGAATATTAGGGCACTGACTGCGAAATGTGTTGTAAATGTAGACGTAGTAAATTACAACATCACGCTTATTATGGCGAGTTTTAATGCCTTTTATTGTCTGTGATGTCATAGCACCTGAACTACATGTGGTAATGCGATATTATTTTGTAGGTACATACAGTGGTGTACATGTAAAATGTCTGCAAAATACGTCGCGAATAGAGTTAATAGGAAAGATGTAATAAATTAAAATTTCGTGCTTGTTGAAGTGCTTTTTCATGAATCTAATTGTTTATGACTCCATATCTCATGAACTGCGTGTCGTACTATGATAAAATTTCGAACATACGTTCAGTGGTATGTGTGTATACCGTCTGTAGCATTTGTCACAAATACGATTAATAGTGTACGACTAATAATTTGTAATGTCATGCCAAATGCCGTAATTTTACTGCATGAAAGACGAAAAAGTAGTAAGCGACAAACTTTTTTCTTTTCATCGTTTTGCTGGTGTTGTCAGTGAGAAAAAGTGTAATAAAGGTTTGAAATTATGTTTAAAGTTTGTTAAAAGTGCTCTCCAAATCAAATGTTCAAATGTTTGTTACGCTTATGGGACTTAACTACGGGGTCATCAGTCCCTAAACTTACAAACTACTTATGAACTAGGACGGCACAAATATCCATGCCCGAGGGGGGACTCGAACCCCCGACCGTAGTGACGTGCAGACCGTGACTGAAGCGCCTCAGTCTCCTCGGCCACCGCGGCCGGCAAAAGTACTCTCCTCCTCAAATAGTGGAGTGATAAAGTCAAACTATTATGTGCCGCAAGATGGGGAAGTTTTCATTGTTTATGACGTCATATCTCCGGAACTATCAGTCCTATCGCAAAGTCCTTTCTTAGCTGACGTCTTATACCTATAATCTACATCCCTGCCAAAGCTTCATAGGTGAAGTAGTTTTCGAGATTTCGTGTTTAGTCAGTGAGTGAGTGTGTGAGTGAGTGTTCTTTCGCTTTTATATAGATAGAGAGGAGACGTGTTAATTCATTGTTTTTATTAATCTGCTACAAATTTCGACCAACTTTGGTTTTTCTTTCAATAGTATGACCGATAAATGGCGCTACTTGTCGTGAATAACAGGTATTTTTATTCTTCTCGGTATTTTTCCGATAACTACTGTCTGCTTTAACGGTATGTAACATGTTCTTCTCATAATACGATTCTACAATGTCAACTACTACGGAAGTATTAGCTGAAATGCAAACCAATTAGTAAAGCTTACAACGTCATTTCATGTCAGAAGATCGTAGTAGTACAATGCGGAAACTTTTTGGCGCGAGGTGAAGCGAGATGGCGCATCAGGCTTCAGTGAGAGAGGCGAGTGCGGGCCAGAGACAGCGGCAGCGGCAGGTGCCAGGGCAGAGCTCTTACCTGCTGTGAATTACTCAGCAGCGGGAGATGGCGGGCCATCAATATTTCCCCAGCACTGAGGCGCCCACGTCATCACCGATATCGCAACCACTTGGCCCCTTTATAAGAGCCCCTTCTCGCCTAAATGTCACCGATCCCTCTAAAAATACAACGGAAAATCACCAGCCAAAACAAACACAACACTGAAGATGTCGTCGACTGAGGCAGAAAGTATTGTTATATATTGTGTGTATTTCACGTTCAATAAGCGTGACTATAGAATAAGCTTGACTACAGAAATTTATTGCTTATCACTTTTAAGCGCTGAGCAGCAGACGAACCCATGGAATAAAACAATTACATTCACATGACTCAAATTTTCCGACAGTCATAAGGAGTAAGGGAGAGCAAACACACATCCACACTTTATCACACAGGCAAAACTGTTGCACCAGTGACCACTGTTTCTGGTGAAGGTCGACATTCCAACCTGCACTTTCCTATACAGGCTGCCTCAGGAGGAATGCGGTAGTTAAGTACTTTATCAAAACAGACGAATTGCATTAAAAGCGCCATATCACATGTGCCCCCAAGTTTTATTGAGCACAGAGATACGACTGTTAGTACGTTATCTAAACAAATTTAAGACAAACGCAAATGAGGACACTTTTTACTGATTCGTCCATCGTTTCATGGTGGAACAGAATTTAAATTGTGAAGATAGCCTTTGTGCAGAAAACCGTCAAAATAAATAAAAATAAATTCGCATAACATATGCAAAATTCTGCTTTTAATGCAATATCATTCTGATGATGATCTACCAAGAATCGACGGAAGAACGAATGAAAAATGCCCTTACTTGCGTTTCCCTTAAGTTTGTTTGGATTACCTATAAACAACTGTATCTCTCTGTTCAGTAAAAATCGGAAACACGTAATATGGCATTATTCATTACAATCCGTCTATACTACCACCTCCTAAAATATTTAATATTCCTCCTGAAACATGCTGTAAACATATGAGCGGACTAGTACACCATAGCTGCATGTGATATATATATTTGTGTGTGTGTGTGTGTGTGTGTGTGTGTGTGTGTGTGGCCACAAGTTCAAGTGTGAGTAACATGTGTATCCATGCTGTGTCTATAACCGTACATAATTGCTAAAATGTTGGCTGTGTAGAGATTTGGTGCACGAACTTAATTTTCCATTACGCCGCATCAGATTGCGATTAATGTCGGGTGATCTCGATGGCCAATTTATTCGCTGTGAGACTGCCCAGAATGTTCTTCAAAGCAATCGCGGACATAAAGTCCACGAATGGCTGCAAATGGTCTCCAAGTAAACGAACATGGACGTCGCCAGTCAACGATCGATCCATTTGAACCAGACAACGCATTCCATTTAATCTAAAAACAAGCCACGCCATTATGGATCACCCACCAATTGGACATTGCCTGTTCTCAACTTGGATCCGTGGCTTCGAGGGTCTTGTTCCCAGCATCAGCTATTACCAAATGATTTGACGACTCATCTGACGGTCCAACAGATACGGTCACGAGCCCAGAAGACGCTGTAAGCAAACGCACTCTAGTCGGTCGTCTGCAGCCGTGGCCCATTATCTCCACATTGCGCCGCACTTTGGTAACAGATAACAGATATGTTTGCAGGACCTTTGGGTGTCATATCGCTATACCATGATATCTGCTTTGTCAGCTGTGTAGGTTTACTGTATAATGACGAGCAAAAAGTACTGACTGGATCTGAAATTTATTAATTCAAAAATCGCAAAAATATTATTGAACGTGCTTCAGTAAGGCATCTTACATAAACTGAAATGATCCCTAAATAATTTTGCCAATATACGAACGGAACAGTCACCACATTCCGCCAACTGCTTACCGGTCATTTACAAACAGTTCCAGGGGTGTGATACGCGTGTAAAGGACTCAGTCGCTCTTACTGAGTGGCAGTGTCCTTTCACTAGACGCGCGCGGCTGACAGAAACGAGATCCGTATCTGCACGTCCCATATCCGCATGAGCAGGTATTATTAGCCTGTAAACCGGTTTGACCCGTCGAGTACACGCGTTGTCTGACGCTGCGAACGCCCCTGGCCTGGATTTGCGTCTGCATAAGTCGAGACTCATAATTATCATTCCATCGTGGCGACATTTTAATACAACAACATATTACTATATGTAACATATTACTATATGTAGCAATTACTGTCAAGAATTTCTTGAAATGTCCTCTGTGACAGTTTAGCAACTATAAGAATTGAATTGAACTGTTACAAGGTAGCGTCAAATATTGCACACTGTTAAAAGTTATTATCAAATGCACGCAAGTAACCACCATGTTAAATCACGTTAAAAGGTCTTCATTTGGGAAGATCATTAGCACTGCACTACGAACTTGATAGTATACATACGTGGAACGTCGATATGATCACAATTTTTATAGTGAAAATAATGTGTGTACTAATTGAAACACAGGAGTCATACCATGAAGCGAAGATCAAAAGCCTTCACGTCGCTTGCGGTAACTACTAAGTGACCTCTTCACTGTAAAATGAATGAGTTGAGCGTACAGTAGCTACTGGTATGATTCAAACCCTTCCAAACACCAACATAGTGAATACAGTGGCTCTCCGTCCCCCATGGCAGAACAGTAGTAATTATTGTTTCCGTCCGTGCCGCGGATATCAGCAGCCTCGCAATCGCCTGGCTTTTCTCCTGTCGGCAGCAGCGACGTGCGGCAGCGTGGAATTCGGTGTGCCGACAGTGTTTGGGAGACCAAGAATTATCCCCGACTGCCCCACAGATGTCTACTACTCACGCAGTTCGCTCGTAGTAGTTTCTAAGAACCATGCAAATTACTTTGCTTTTGCGAATTACTCCAACGTGAATCGGAGCCGGCAAGAGCAAAACTAACTATTACACTATGGAACTTAGTCTCAAGTTTTGGTATCACACTCATCAAGCAGCACGCTCTATGACGGCTTCCGCGTAGCGCGCGGCTGTTCCCTGTCGGAGATTCGAATCCTCCCTCTGGCATGGGAGCGTAAGTTAGTTTTGGTAGTTTATAAGTCTAGAGATTGATGACCACTGCAGTTTGGCCACATAGCTTTAAAACTTTTGAACAATGAACACGCATGAATTATACTTGAATAAGTAACACACAAAAATATAAATTTCAGCGATCAGCTGCGTTGGCAACAAGAGCTACCATTAATTTCTTTCTCTTTGGCCCTTCTCTCGCACATGCAGGGTCGGCACTGTGTTAAACGCGGATTTGGCATTTGTTAATAGTTACAGGGTGGCCGGATGTCCTTCCTGCATGCCCCTAGGAGGAAATGTGTACCCCAACTGTCTGCGTATAGTGTTATATGTGTGTGAAAGTATTGCGAAATGTTTGCGAATCGTGAAACTGAGGCAGGACTTGGGGACCAGCCCGGTATTCACCTAGGGGTGTGTGGAAAACCGCCTAAAAACCACATCCAGGCTGGCCGGCACTCCGACCGCCTTCGTTAATCCGCCGGGCGGATTAGAATCGGGGCGGTACGCCTCCCTATCTCGGAAAGCGGTGCGTTAGACCACACGGCTAACCGAGCGGGTCAACAAGATGGACTATATGTACCAATTATTCCATGGAATGTCATAGTCGATAATAATTCAGAATTTAATCAAATTTTGGTGCATCTATACCTGCATTTTTAATACTAAAACTGAAAAACTCTATTTTTGAAATATTGATGTCTGAAGGCTTAATGATGTATATCCGGTCACTGGACAGGTACGAGTTCCTCTTTTCCCCTTTTTCAGAGAGCAAGAGACCCTAATTTTGTATATATGTACTACATAACAATGTACAAAAAAGTTGTCATTTAAATTGTTTTGTAATTGTTCTGAACACACACTGTCTTCATCATGTATTCAAAATTGTGATTCTTTAAAGAAACATCACTCACAGGTAGTGATCACAGATTTCAGTTTCTGGGCTGTAACTCTTCATACTTCTACTACAAACTATAAATACCTTTAAAATGTATCTCACTCTGCAATTAGTAGTTCTCGCCTTCATTTAAAGATAACACCATCCGAAATAATGGTCAAATTTGACAACCTTCAACGTCCTGATAAGCTAAGTAGACAGCTAAATGTCAACGTAATTGGTTGATGGAATGTTTACATGACTAGTGACAATTTTATGTGCAAAGAAAAATATCCTAATCCATTTTATTTATTGGATGGACGGTATGAAATTTACGCTGACTCATAAAATTCACCGACTGGAATTGACAAATAAAAACCAAGTGTTTTTCTTGAAGATTGGGAGCACAAATGTGATGTATCATTATTATGTTACTATAAATCAAAAAGACGAGAACAGTGTCATAAAAGAAAATATGCGAGGTTTAATGAGTAAATTAAATTTTAAATATTTATATATACAAAATTCTCCAAAAACTGTTTGGAAAACAAATACAAGTATAAAGAGGAAAATTGTTTTAAAGTTATCTGGTTGGACTCTCAGGGCGACACTGCATTCGATACGGAGACTATGTTGCTTGGGGGTTTTGTAGGATGATGGTGAACGGGAGGAGGCAGGCAGATGGGTGGCCAGTATATGAGAGGTGAGAGGAAGGCAAGTTTAAATGAACATCGGCTTCAACGAGGTCACGTTCAGGAAGGGAAACGGATTACGATCAAAGAACTGTCAGATGAAAGCGTGGACTACAATAAAAGCACTAACGTAATAGTAATATTTCTGCCATTTCAAATAAAATGATCAACTGTTTGTTATGCTATGGTATCAAACTACGTTGGTCATCAGTCCCTAGTCTTTCAAACTACTTACACTAAGTTAAACTAACCTAAGGACAACATACACATCAATGCCCGAGTGAGGATTCGAACCTTCGACGCGAGAGGCTGCGCGATGCGTAACGTGGCGCTCCAGACCGCTCGGCTACTCCGGCGCGGCCTTCAGTTTCGCCTTTTATTAATGCCTTAGGGACAAGTGTAGAATCTAACACGATATCTTCCGTTTGTTGTGTTGCGATTCACAAGACATGTTGTACGATCGTTTACATAGTTTGTCACAATAGCTCAGCTCTTATTTGGCGCTGTAACCTAAGGCACACGGTCTGCGGGGTGAGTACCCTTTGTAACACAAAATAACACTCGTAATAATAAATAAACGTTGAACAACGATCACGTCGGTAAACACTGAACGAACATGATCTCACGTCCGTAAAGAAAGGATCCACCCGAAGGAAAATAAAAAGAGTACTATTTTTCATTCGAAAGAATACGAGTACGAACGCAACTGGTGTCGCTATGGTTTTCTCTGTCTTTTTTTGTAACAATAAATATGACGTGTAGCAGATATCGTCGTGTGTTACAATCGTACTGTGCCACCTGCAGTCATTCCGTGTTAAAACACAGATACAGTTAGAAGTTGTACCGTCCTATTACACCATTCGTGGCGTGTGATGTGTCCTCGTTTGTACAGGGCTTAAGAGTTGTCAGTCGCCTGCAAGGACCAGCTCTGCAGGCGAGGGCAATATCGCACGCCCGTCCGTTACAATATGGATCCGACCCTGTCATCGGATGACATTCACTGGCACTAGGGGAGCAGCAATGGCAGGGATATGCTGCCTTTGTAGCACTGATCTGGATCGAATTCCAAACCTCAGGCAGTGTACATCCCATCACTTATGTAAAGAACGCAAACACAGAACTACTCTCACCTAACTTGTATAACTACAAATACGAGACAACTTCCATATATTATCAAGGAAACGGGCCAATGATAGCAGAGGAAGGACACACTCTGTGGTATGGTGCAGAATGCACTCAACCGGATTTATCAGCCAACAACGCCGCGCGATATTCATATAACGAATGGTGCTATGTAGAATTGTAAATTACTAAATGATGTGAGACTGTTCGAACGGCCATCAGGGTGCAAGATATGTCACCACATGACCATGGAACCATGTTTGACAGGCTGTATAGTAGGCGAACAAGGTGTCGCATGGTACTGTCTACAGTTCTGTGAAGGGCTATCAACGTCGCGTGTTCAAACTTGACAATGTTACTAGTACTTTACAATACGCTTACCAGAGTATCATCGTGAGTTTACGTGTCTTCAGCTGCTCAGACACTTGTGGAACATTCGTGTCTTGCAGTTGCTCAACGGTGGAATGAATAGGGATAGTACACGTATACGCCAACGTTCTGATTGATCAAAAGAAACAGTGTACCTTTTACATCACAATCCTTTCACATCTCCACCTGTTACTCAAGCACAACTAAGAAACATACAACGTCCCATATCATACAGCTCTACTGCTTAGAGACCAGCATTCAATCAGGAGGCTGCCTGTAACACTATAAAATACACAGATTACAGACCATGTGGCGACGGTTTATATTCTTGACTACGCAAGAAGCCAATTCGTTGCGGCGTCGAGAGAAGAAGAGGCACGAGGAGTAGAATATGGGCTCTTGGTCGAAGCAGCCAGCGAGTGTGATTTGAGGTGACGTCTTCAGGGTTCTAAAGAAGCCCCAGACTTCATGTATACTACTACCATAGTTCATTAGGATAATACTCGTCCAAGCGCCACATGCTCACAATGCCGAGCCACTCCGTCACCAGAATGCCCCGATCTCTTCCCAACATCTTGGACGCCACCTCCAGCCCAGATCCTACGTTCAGAATATCGTGGGCTGGTTACAACATTTGCGAGCCAACGGCAAGATACAAAGTGAGGGTACAACAGTTGTATCACACCCAACCCAACTAGGACCAAAGGGATGCAGTCTCACTGACAAGAGAACACCAGTGTGTCCGTAGTGCCAATTTCGTTTTCCATTCAACTTTGATTTTGTAATTATCGAAATGAAACCATTAGTAAGCCAACGCTCAAATTCATTTTCCATGCATCTATATTCTTTTATCTTTTGACGACTGTTTCTATTGCTACTTGCCGCGGTTGAGTGGGCGAACTCCTTGCTGCGAAGCACGCGATTGCTCGCCGTTGAAGGTTCGAATCCTCCCTCGGGCACGTGTGTGTGTGTGTGTGTGTGTGTGTGTGTGTGTGTGTGTGTGTGTGTGTGTGTCAGTTTAAGTAGTTTGTAAGCCTAGGGACTGATAACCATGGAAGTCCCATAGATTTACAAACATCTGAACGTTTGAATTTATTACCACGCAGAAACATGACATGAACATTATGGAGAGTACATTCATCACTGTTCACGGCGAAGATGTTGCGTTGTACTTTAACCACGTGCATTCGTTTTTTCGGCTGCTTACGTCGATACGACACCAGTCGATGAGCCAACTTGAGACTGTACGCGTGAATCGGATTGGCTGGCGGCGGCTTCTGTGATCCAGGCGCGGCAAGAAGTGCGCCCGCCCGCCCGCCTCCTTTCACTTCCTGCTCGGCTCGCCCCCGCCGGCCGGTAATCTTTTATTACACTAATTACGACACAACAGCTGGGCGCTGTCTGTACCTAGGCTGCCGCCTCTCTCACCAGTTTATTCCCCGCAGAATTGCACAGCTTTGCGACAATCCCATCCCGAGAGCTGTCCTTTGCCTTTCTCTTCCCTTCACTCCCCACGTTTACGCCACGAACGTAATCGCAAAGCACGGATCATTCAACCAAACTTTTATCTCTAGCTGACTTAGAACAACAAGTTGTTCTCAATACAACGTAATACTTTGAAGACCGACAGGATCAAATGTTCAAATGTTCAAATGTTTGTAAAGTCTATGGGACTTAACTACGGGGTCATCAGTCCCTAAACTTACAAACTACTTATGAACTACTTACGAACTAGGACGGCACAAATATCCATGCCCGAGGGGGGATTCGAACCCCCGACCCCGACAGGATCAGCACAAAAGCAGACACTTTTGTACCAAATAATGTTTTATTTTTTGTAAATCCGAAACACTTCATAATAAAGTCATACTGCGCCTGATGTGTGACCTTCAACACTGTGACATATTGAGCTTCTTTGGATTCCTACTAATTAAAAATCAGTGGACCAATTTGAATTTGAAGTTTGTTTCTGTGAAGTAAATAATGATTCCCTACTGCTGCACGATACTGATAAAATATTACATCTATCGTCACCATAAGAAAAATCTATTAATGATCTGAAAATTCTGGCGCAGCAATTGCTAATTCGTTTAACTTAGTGTACATTCTAACGTCACTACCAGAGGACTGCTATTTTTGTGTTGTAGGGCTGTGTGTAGTTTTCGACCACGACAGACGCATCTGCTTATTTCACCTGAACAGGAGTAATCGTGGTCTTCAGACTCGTTTACTGCTGCTCTCTATGCTATTATATCCCGTGCAAACCTCTTCATTTCTGGATAACTCCTGCCACTTTTTCGACTGCCTACTGTACTTCTCTATTGGTCTCCCTACGCACTTTAGCCCAAGTGATTTCCTCCAACAGTAAATTGGTGATCCCTTGATGTCTCACATTGTCCTACCAAGCGATCCATTATTTTAGTCATGTTATCTCACAATTTTCTTTTCCCCCAAAATCTCTTCAGCGCTTCCTGAATCATTGTATGACCAAATGAGCTAAACTATGCGCCTATAAGCTTACTTCTGACGTCGGTCTTTCGCAGATTTTTTAAACGTGTTTTTCCTCGTGTATTATGACATTTCCGGTGATCGAAAATCCCCTATATAGGAATCAACAAGAGTTCCGAAAACGAACTGCGTGTGAAACCCAGCTCGCTGTATTCGGACACGACACCCAGGTAGCATCAGATAAAGGCTCCCAAGTAGATGTTTCACGATTTCCAGAAGGGGTTATTCACAGTCCCGCATTGTCGCCTTGGGAACAAACCACGAGCGTAAAGACTATCTTACCAACTGTGTGATTGGATTGAGGAATTTCTGGCAAACAGCAGAGAATATGTACACAATATGCCGACATGAAACTAATATATAACGTCGGAAGTTCAATGAGGCTTTTCGCGTATGATGGTCTAGTACACTCAGAAGCCGCAACACTAGAAATTATACCTAAATGCAACAGGACATGCAGCGAATCTACACGTGATGCAAGGCATGACAAGTGACTTAGCGTACAGAAATGTATTGCGAATACAGCTCATTTAATGTATGATTACACGATTTCTGAACAACTACTGGAAGCATTCACTTCCGTAAAATATCTGCGAGTTGACATAAGAGGAGATTTGTAATGGAACGGGCACATAAAACTAACCGTGGGTAAAGCAGATGACAGAACGATATTCATTAGAAGAATTCTCAACAATTCATCAGCAAAGGAAGCAGAATACTCAGTAAATTCAATGTTTGGATGTTGCTCTCCAATGTGGGATACTGATAGGTAGAAGAGACCCATAGAAGATATGGATGTTTGTAATCTATCGGACCACACTGCGTGGTCATCAGTCCGTAGCTTACAAACTACTTAAACCTAGGTAAACTAACCTGAGGACAAACACACACGACCATGCCCGAGGGAGGACTCGAACCTCCAACGGCGAGCAACTGCGCGCTCCGCAGCGAGGCGCCTTAGACCGCTTGGCTACACCGCGGCCCCACAGAAGAACAACACACTTATACAGGTGTATGTAGTAAGAACCAATGGCCAACTCCGGTGGCAGATGAAAAACATTCTCTGCATCATGGCAAGGACTACTGTGAAGTTTGGAGAGTTTCAGACATTACATTCCGTATGGGGCCATACGAACAGTAGTTTTTCGCTGAAACCGTACACCTACCACATACGACACAAATAATTTCATCATTCTCTAATGTTTGAAGATGAATTTCTAAATATCTTACTCCAACCAGTGCAATCTCTTTGTGTGTGTGTGTGTGTGTGTGTGTGTGTGTGTGTGTGTGTGTGTGTGTGTGTAGCAAGCAAGCAAAGGTGTCATATCGCTAACACCAAGTAAGCTAAACAGTAAACAGTCTCACGTTCACTAGCTAGGCTGGCATTCAGGGTTACAATCCACCAGTTCTTTGCGATTACTACTCCTACTAGTAGTACTACCACCAGCACCAGCAGTAGCACGTTTTACGTAAATAATGTACCAACACTGATCATATTACTGATATTACTTTTACTGATGTAAAATAGCTCGTAAAGTGATTCTTAAGTATCCTCCGCCCTTCCCCTGTAAGAGCGTCTCCTTCAAACTCTGTTCTTGAAAGCTGTAAACAACACCATTAATTAATAAAAAATCGTATCAGAAACGAAGTGTTTTTGATAAATTATCAACGTGGCGTCGTCTTGAAACGACATGTTTTCTTAACAAAATGTAACACTACACTATAATACGAAAACAACCGAATACAAATATTGTAATACGACGTTTCGTATCATTTCATTAGAGCGGTAAGCCTCCGTGGTCCAGTGACAGTGTCGCTGACTGCCGAAGCAAGGGATTCGGGTTCGATTCCTGGAAGGGGACTGGGTATTGTGAGTTTGTCCTCATCACCACCGACACGCAAGTCGCCGGAGTGGCGTCGCGAAAAAGACTTGCAGTAGGCGGCCGAACCCCTATGGGGATACCCAGGCCACGATAAGTCATACGACCATTTCATTTTAGTGAGAGCGAATCTTGCGTTATCGAAAGGGTCGTCAACGAACTGGCGCTTTGAAGTAGCATATACTCATGGGACGCAAATACGAATATGTACTAAAACTCACGAAACATATGGAAACTGTAATCGATTTAATACAGTGTGTCACACGGCATACCCCGTCTTTCGTCAAATTAGCGACGTTACACGAATCAAGCATCTCATGCTTCAGAATGCCATGTCGTTATGACGGCACAAAACATGATTGCCGCCTCGTCCAAGAACACGTCCATGTCCCATGTGAGGGTGATAGAGCACGTAATGCAGGGCATACAGCGCATCCTCTTCTAGCGCGCTTCTCTCTCTCTCTCTCTCTCTCTCTCTCTCTCTCTCTCTCTCTGTGTGTGTGTGTGTGTGTGTGTGTGTGTGTGCAAAATCAGGGGCAATGACATTTTTACAGCCGACGCTAATACAGGGAACGCCATGGGAATAATTTAGAGAGCGATCAACTTACAGTAACGCAAAGTATTCTTTCAAAGCAAGTGAAATTAATAAAAAGGGGGAAAAACAAGAATAAACAACGAGCACCCAAGAAAGTGCCGTTTCGTAGTGCCAACGCTTCCTGCAAGATTATGCATGCCTGGTGGTGAAAGCCGCAGTAACGATTTGAACATGACGCAGATGTACATGTAAATCTGTAAACTAAGTTGGAATTCGCCACTTTCTGAAACTTAAACAAACGCTCTACAGAAAACATGACAAATGTATGAAAAGGCAGCCACATACCAGACAGCGACGGCTTCGCGCTTTGGAATAGTTACATATATACGTACCTGTAAACAGAAAATTACAGTAATTAGAAACATTCCAATACAACTGCTTAAGCATAAAAATTAACTGTGCTAGAAGCACTAGAATTCCCTGATTTATAGTATTTTACAAATCATTCAACATTAATACATTATGTATAGAGAGTAAATTTGTGAAACAATAATTGCATTTCGATAAAAGTTAAAATTTACTCATTGGAATCAGAGTGACATATTCTCCTTGATATATAACATCTGACTGCAAGTTAATTTTTCAGTAAACCACCAGCAGGAAAAACTACTTTTACAAAGTGCGTTAATAAGGAATAAATTTGAAGGCGCCTCCCAGTACGGCAGTAAAACAAGGGACAGAATATATATACTCGAAAGCCGTATATCCTCGACACGATATAATGACTAAAGATGTTCTATATGACGAAGCATTAGAGCAAAGAGAATGCGAACTGTAGAAACATGCCACTTTTCTAATGAAAGAAACCTTTATTAACCTTTTCTCGCAGACAACCACATCAAAACAACTACTTTTTCGGAGTTGAGGATGGGGCAAATAAAACTGGCCCGGACGAGTGGATACGATGCTGAAACAATTTGTGGCAGCACTAACAGACCAGGAGAAGACCTACAGTAACTTCCAACGGGCTGGAGCATCTGCCCATACAGACGAACCTTAGAACACGTTCACACAGTCCTCACGCCTGACACCTTGTAAGCAGAAGGCTATCTGTCTGCAAACCTAGATGGCCTCACAGGTCAGTTGGTCTGTCAGAGTGCGACTACTTTGTGCGCGGAGCCCATATGTCTAACGAGTAAGTCTTCAAGAGCTGCAGCACAACATTCCGGATGAAATGGCAGGAATTGCTGATACGGCCCAAAATATCAAGAGCCGAATAGCGGCCACTTTAAACGTCTGCTACAATCAGATTGGTAATGCATTTCCTTTCTTCCGTTGTGTTTCCTTGTACCCTGGAACGTGTTCTCCGGACTACTTTCATTTGCCCTGCCTATCCATCACTGAATGGACCATAAAATTGCGTAGGTTAATAGATATGACGTGACAGACACTTAGACGCCTCAACTAACTTTTGCTTACATTGACACTTCGTAAAACTCAACACCAGGCGTTAAGTATTTTTATTACTTCTTTACTACTAATTCCATTCCCTATACATATTTTACATCAACATATATACGTGAACTCACGAATAATATCAGATTACTGCACACAAATAAGTAATCAGAGGACTTAAAGGCATGCCTTTGCTGAACATGGAGCGCAAATTGTTGCTGCTGTTGTTGTTGTGGCCTTCCGTGCAGTGACTGGTTTGATGCAGCTCATGCCGCTAACTTGTTTGCAAGCTTCTTCATCTCTCAATAAGAACGACAACCCCAAAATGCTTTTGAACCTGCTAACTGTATTCGTCTCTCTGTCTTCCTCTATGACTGCTACGCCCCAAACACTTCCCTCCAATGTTAAATTGAGGATTCCTTGACGTCTCAGAATCAGCCACACTAATCTATCCCTTCTGTTGGTCAAGATAACTCAGAAAGTTATTTTCTCCTCAATTATGTTCAGTACGTCCTCATTAGTTACGCGATATACCCATCAAATCTTCAGCATTCGTCTGTAGCACTACATTCCAAAAGCTTCTGACATCTTTTTGTCTCAACTCCCTATCCTCCAAGATTCACTCCCGTACAATGCTACACTTCGGGAAAATGCTACCGGAAAGACCATTCTAACATTTACATTAATACTGGAAGTCAACAAATGCCTCTTCTTCAAAAAAGTTTTCTGGAAAGTGGCTAACTACATATTCGAATGTCAGTACTAGGACATTTTTCTGTGACTTTTACTTCTAAGAAAGCTTGTTGGTGTGAAAACTGAGGACTTAAAACTGTGGTCCGGGATCCACGTTACACTTAACTAGCACCCTCGTACAACTCGCTGGTAAAGTCAGTTCTAACATCGGAGTAAGGCAACAGCATACCACCTCTAACAGCATCACGTCTAGTCAAGCACTGTGGTATTCAAAATTATCTTAGGATAGATCACTGCTTTACGAAATAAGGTGATGTAGAGATTTTCAGAAAAGTAGCAGTAGTAAGTGAACAGATTTGTTCAAACGTTGAGTCGCATTTATAGATGGAAGAGCAACGAGAGAGAGAGAGAGAGAGAGAGAGAGAGAGAGAGAGAGAGAGAGAATAGGTAATTGTATTGAACCTATTTTTAAACTAACCGTCAACGTTGCACAGAAGATGGATTTATTACTGACGACTTGTTTCTGACAGCCGGCCGCGGTGGCCGAGGGGACTGCGGCGCGTCAGTCACGGTCTGCACGGCCACTACGGTCGGGGGTTCTAATCCCCCCTCGGACATGGATATTTGTGCCGTCCTTAGTATTAGCTAGTTCATAAGAAGTTTGTAAGTTTAGGGACTGGTGACCCCGTAGTTAAGTCCCATAAGCTGTACAAACATTTGAACATTTTTTTAGCAGGATTGATTAGCAATCGCCGTCCCATCTGACGCTTCACCACACAAATAACGTCACAAAATGCAACTTCGGAGGCACACTGCACCGTCCCTACTGGCGAACCGACAGGTCAAAGTGCAATGCGGCATGGCACACGCAGACTGCAGAGTTTTGAAGATGCGGGTGTATCACTAGTGCAATAAGGGATCTTTACATTATCTCTCATACGATTTTGGTGTATTTGTGTTTGTTAGAGGCCAAGTACTTTCCTTGGTGGTGGTGAGTAAGGACAAATTGCGTATGGCAAAAACACCTGTTTTGTTTCAGGTGCACAGAAGAGCCCTGTAAAGAAATAAGTGCACATTAATGTAAGCAACTGAGGGAGAGCACAGCGAACAGTTAACAGTGTGTGTCGCTGTCAGATGAAGAGCGCGCACCCGCCAGCCCGCGTCTGCCACTTTCACTGCGCAGCCGCAGACGCGGCCGCATTCCGCGAGCGCTGAGAGGCAGCTGAGCCGCGGCTCACGCTGCCATTTCGCCGCCACCGCCACTGCCTGAGCCACGCCGACGCTTTCAGCCAGCCAACACGGGACATTTCTTCTCTGGGCCACAACCAAACTTGCTATCCGCTGCAGCACTGCTACTATCTGACATATGCTGACATCGTAATTCTCAGCTCTGCGACTAGTTCTTACACAGCTCTCAAAGCTACTCCATTCTCTGCAAGCATCATCATCTATGCGCAAGTTGGTTGGTTGGTGTAGGGGGACCAAACTGCTACGATTATCAGTGCCCCGGTGGTGAGAGGAAGGAGTGAGGATAGAAAACGAGGGGAAGGGAAAGGAAATGCAGTCCAAGGAGGAAAGAAGGAAGAAAGACTGCATTAGCTCGGGACCCATGCCCGCCACACACGTACTCACGAAAGGACCGTGAGCCCCCTGGAGGGGGGGGGGGGAGTATGCGTAAGTACTTCAACCATATATCCAATGAACCTATTCAAATTACTCAAGTTTTACCTCCCACACTACACTTATTATCAAATTAACTACTCCATGAACCCTTCCTTCAGCCAAGTTACACCATCAGGCTTTTTAGTGTAAAGTCTAGTCAATACATCCTGCATTACAGTTTTCAAAATGAAATTCCAAGATCGCACATTAACAATTTATTCACTGACGACCGGTTTCGGTGAACTGTGTCACCATTATCTGATCACATACATATTACAAGCTGGTCATCTTGTTAAAAAATTGGGTATATGACCAGCTTGTAATATGTATGTCACCAGATGATGGTGACACAGTTCACCGAAACCGGTCGTCAGTGAATAAGTTATTAATGTGCGATCTTGGAATTTCATTTTGAAGACTATAAAACTGTCAGATCGCCTCCAAACCCAACTATGTCAGGTAATCTTAACAGCCTGCATTAGTTAACGCAACTACACCTAACAACTACCGTCTAACACCACACTGTAAGAGATATTTTTATTTGCTATTTTGTCTTCGGTACTGTTCATCGTGCACAATTCTCTTTTTAATAACCGCTCAGTCAAAACAAATTCTTTCACAAAAGCGTGTCTAACAAGCAGACAACATCGGTATCGGATTTTAGAATTTCCTTATATTTATGCTACGTGAAATTCAGAACTTCAATAACGATCAGCCATCGGCAAACCGCAATGTTTTCATTTCTTCTCCCTGCACTTTAATGCCCTCTCCAAATTTCTCCTTCCATTCCTTCACTGTCTGCTCGATGTACAACTTGAAGTACATCGGAGAAAGGCTACAACCCTGTTGTACTCCCCAACCTCTGCGACTCTTTCATGCCCTTTAATAACTGCTGTCTGGTTTTGGTATAGGTTGAATACAATTCTTCGCTCCCTATATTTTACAACTGCTACCTTCAGAATTTGGAAGAGTGTATTCCAGTCAACATTGTCAAAAGCTTTCTCCAAATCTACAAACGCCAAAAACGTAAGTTTGCCCTTCCTTAGCCTATCTTCTAAGATAAGTCGTAATGTGAGTATTGCCTCCCCTGTTCCTACATTTTTCCATTTTCTCCTCTCATCAATTAAGTTCAGTATATGCTGTATTATCCCGGGAGTTCTATTAGCCCTTGACCTTCTACCTGCATGATCCTCTGCGGCCTTAACTGCCGTATCTCTCAGAGCTACCCATTCTTCATCTACTGTATTACTTTCCCCCGTTTCAGTCAAACCTTGGCTAATGCTCCTTTTGAAACTCTCAACCACCTCTGGTTCCTTCAATTTGTCCAGGTTCCATCTCCTAACATTTCTACCTTTCTGCAGTCTCTCAAGTTTTAATCTGCAGTTCATAATCAGTAACTTATGGTCAGAGTCTACATCTGCCCATCGATATGTCTCACAATTTAATACCTGATTTATAAATCTATTCCTTGCCATTATAAAGTCGGTCTGGTACCTTCCAGTGTCTCCTGGTCTCTTCCACGTATACAGCTTTCTTTCATGATGATTAAACCAAGTGGTGGTGATAAATTCTACCAAGCGAACTCCTCTTTCATTCCTTTTTCCCAGTCCATATTCACCTACTACATTTCCTTCTCCTCCCTTTCCTTCTACCGAGTTCCAGTACCCCATCACAATCAAGTTTGTCTCCCTTAATTTTCCGAATTAATTTCTTTTATCTCATACATTTCTTCGATATTCTCATCATCAGCCATGCTAGTAAGCGTACAAACTTGCACTACTGTGGTCGGTGTTGGTTTTGTGTCTATCTCTGCTACGATAATGCGTTCATTATGTTTTTCATAGTAACTTACCCGCATTCCTATTTTCTTATTCATTGTCAGACCAACTCCTGCGTTACCTCTAAATGATTTTGTATTCATAACCCTGTAGTCACCTGACCAGAAATCCTGTTCATCCTGCCACCGATATTTACTAATCCCTACCATATCTAACTTTAACCTATCCATTTCTCTTTTCAAATTTTCTAACTTACCTACGCGTTTTAGGGTTAGAACATTCCACGCTTCGACCCGTAGAATGCCTGTCTTATTTTTCTTGATGACGACATCCTCCTGAGTAGTCCCCGCCCGGAGATCCGAATGGGACACTATTTTACCTCAGGAATATTTTATCCAAGAAGACGCCATCATGATATATTGATACAGTAGAGCTACATGTCCTCGGGAAAAGTAACGACTGTAGTTTCCCCTTGCTTTCAGCCGTTCGCAGTAGCTGCATGGCAAAGCCTTGTTAGCTGATGTTACAAGGCCAGCTCGGTCAACCATCCAGACTGTTGCCCCTGCCACTAATGAAAAGGTTGCTGCCCCTCTTTAAGAACCACACGTTTATCTGGCCTCTCCACAGATACCCCTCCGCTGCAGTTCTGCCTACGATACGGTTATCTGCATCGATGAGGCACGCAAGCCATCCCACCTCGGCAGTGTCTGTGGTTCACTCTATTCGTGCTTTAAATGAGTGTGTTTTGAGACTTCATCAAAGAAACTCAAAAAACTAAATACAGTGCGCACTATCAAAACAAGTCCAAAAGAGCAGATGACGTAGTTACTGAAATGTAGTCTCCATGTCGTGAAGTTGTACACATTTCAGTGCGAATGCACACGAGGGTGGGACTCCTCGAGGGAACACAGAACCAGATGCGAGCCATTGAGTGTAATGGTCGAGGTAGGACACGTGGTAGTTGGGTCGGGCAGGATACGTGCTTGTGTAATCCGCGCAGGTGTGTTGGGCCAGTGTGCCTGTGGTGTCGCAGGGGTTTAGCGCAACTGGCTACTCAGCACGAGGTCGTGGGTTTGAATCCTGGCCCCAGAACTAATTTTCCCATGTCCATGTTGTACCATTACGACACCAACCAGCAGCTGAGACTAAAAGCTCCTGTTAAAATCTTTGTTAAGACCAGCTGCAGAACCTCAGAGCAGTTTCATAATTTCAGTTAATGCATGCTTCGAACTGAAAGGACGCCCAATGTATACTATTTTATTATGCTTCCCACACAACGAACGTTGCCTCTTGTGCAAAGAAGAAAGCCTTCCTCGCCTTTCTTCCTGTCGCAAAAACCACGCAGTTTTCTGGGTTGAGATGGTCCCGATGCAGGAGCTTATCCTGTCTTGGTGTATCGCTAACACTGAATTGACACGCGTGGTCTGCACGAAAGCAAAGAGGAGAGGGTCACTTCTGTCTGCGATGTGGCTTCACTGGCAGGTGGATCGGAGCGGTACTGGGAGACACGTCAGCCGCGGGGAAGAGGTGGGGTAGCGCCTACCACATTTGCTACTTGCAGATTAGATTAATATTTGTTCCATATATCATATATACGACATTTCATAATGATGTCGAACGTGTCGGTTTAGTATACGTTGTCTATACCTGACAATATTTTAAGGATTTTTATTACACTTAAAAAATTATGTTTTATAAGTTTTATCTAAAAATTCATCTACATTGTAGAACAAGTTGCCATTCAGAAATTCCTTTAATTTCTTTGTCTATCTGTCAGACTTTTGATGCTACTTGGTAAGTGACCGAAGACTTTTGTGACAGCATAATTCACTCCTTTCTGTTCCAAAGTTAGATTTAACCTTGAGTAGTGAATATCACCCTTTCTCGTAGTGTTGTGGCTATGTACACTGCTATTGCTTTTGAATTGGGTCGGATTGTTAATAACAATGAGTGAATATATATATTGTGAAGCTTCAGTGAATATCCCTAGATCCCTAAATAAATGTCTACAGGATGATCTTGGGTGGGCTCCAGCAATTATTCTGATTACACGCTTTTGTGCAAGGAATTTTTTACTCAATGCTGAATTGCCCCAGAATATGATTGCATATGAAAGCAGTGAATGACAATAGGCACAATAAGCTAATTTAATGAGATGTATATCACCAAATTTTGCAATGACGTTGATAGCATAAGTAGCTAAACTCAAACGTTTCAGGAGATCTACAATATGTCTGTTCCAATTCTGTTCCTTATCAATGCAAACACCTAAAAATTTTGAATATTCTATATTAGCTACAAATATATGTTCAAAGTCTAAATTTATTAATGGTGTCATGCCATTTACTGTATGAAACTGTATATACTGGGTTTTATCAAAGTTTAATGAGAGTCCATTTGTAGAGAACCACTTAATAACTTTCTGAAAGATATCATTTATAATTTCATCAGTTAATTCCTGTTTGTCAGGTATCATAGCTATACTTGTATCATCAGAAAAAAGAAGTAGCTCAGTATCTTCGTGAATGTAGAATGGCAAGTCATTGATATATATTAAGAACTGCAAAGGATCCAAGACCAAGCCTTGTGGGACCCCATTTTCGATAACTCCCCAGTTATAGATGAAACAATTAATTCCTCTATCATGTGAAAGCTTATTTCAACTTTCTGCACTCTTCCAGTTAAGTATGATTTAAATCATTTGTGCACTGTCCCACTCATACATTCTTAACCTTATCTAGAAGAATCCCATGATTTACACAATCAAAAGCCTTTGAGAGATCACAAAAAATCCCAACCGGTGATCACCGGTTATTCAAAGCACTTAATATTTCATCAGTGAAGCAATATGTAGCATTTTCAGTTGCAAAGCTGTTTTGAAAACCAAACTGACATTTTGTTAGAACTTTATTTTTACTGATACGAGAAGCTACTCGAGATAACTTTTTCCAAAATTTTGGATAAAGCTGTCAGAAGTGAGATGGGGCGGTAGTTGTTGACATCGGACGTATCCCCTATTTTATGCAATAGTATAACGATAGAATATTTCAATCTATCCGAGAAAATACCCTGCTTTAAAGAGCTAATTTCACTCGCAGCTTACAACATTACCAGTAGTTTTAGCCTCTTACTCTCTCGCTCCCTCAAGCGCCGACCACTGCATTTCATTACCTTCATGTCAATAACACGATCGGCCACTACGGTCGGGGATTCGAATCCCCCCTCGGGCATGGTTATTTGTGCCGTCCTTAGTCTTAACTAGTTCGTAAGTAGTTTGTAAGCTTAGGGACTGATGACCACGTAGTTAAGTCCCATAAGTTCTACAAACATTTGAATATTTGAATAACACGATAACTGGGTGTTCACGTTCGTACAAGGTATGTACACAAAGTAAGTTCCGTTTGTTTATATAAACCAAACGTGAACAGATACAGAAAAAATATTTATTGTATAAAAATCTGCAACTGTTCAACTATTTTTCTACATAACTTCCGAAATTTTGTAGGCACTTGTCATAACGTGGGACAAGTTTTTGTGTGCTTTCTTCATAGAAGGTTGTCGCCTGTGTATTCAACCAAGTGGCAAACATATTCTTTCAGCTCAAGATCGTTGAAGTTTTGACCACCAAGGACAGATTTTAGGTGTAAGAACAGATGAAAGGAGTCTTCTTCTTCTTCCTTTGACGTTGCCGCCCGACCTCGCAAGGCGAATGTGACCAAACAACTATTACGGGAATTTCACTGGGACGTGTTTCATCATCATCCGTACAGTCTCGCTCCTAGCGACTTCTTTCTTACATCTAAAACCTGTACATGGTGGTCAACACTTCAGCGTTGATGACGAGCTGAAAGAACATGTTACCACATGGTTGAATACACAGGCGGCAAGCTTCTACGAAGAAGGCATACAAAGACTTCTGCCACGCTATGACAAATGTCTACAAAATTTCGGAAGCTATGTAGAAAAGTAGTTTAATACTTGTATACTTTTGTACAATAAATATTTTTTCTGTATCTGTACACGTTTGTTTTATATAACCAAACGGATCTTACTTTGTGGATATACCTCGTATTTTATTTGCCTATTGGTAGATGTACCAATAGGTCTTTCATTTCGCATTAATTTACGCACAAGACTCATTGAACTTACCACTATTCCACTCTCTCTTTTCCCATTTGAGACGTCGGTCCAGAGAGGAATAATAGAAGAAATGACTTGCTACTCATTTCGTGTCACACGGCCAGCTGTCGGCGTCAGAAGGAGGCTATCGACTGCGGCAGCTCATCCATCTTGCTCGGCGCCCCTCGCCCGTCCTGTCGCGCGCCAGAATACACGTCGCCGACACGTCCGCTTCTTATTCACTTTCCCCGCCCAGGTCGTGTGTCATCCGCTGTCCGCCTCACGTTCGCCGAGTCCGCAGGTACATCTATCTATTCACGTAGCAGCCCCTTTGTAAGGGTGACACTCCTTAGCGTCGTTTCATTTCCATCACTCTCGAGCGCCTCAGAAAATTCTGCTGGATTGAATTTAGCTACGACGACCACAGCTAACATAAGAGGTAACCGATTACTCGTAAACCTTACGACCTCTCAGGACAGAAACGGTCTCGGTGTGACGTATCATTTACCAGCCGCGCAGGTGTTGTACATCTGTTTATTTACTGTAATCACCTCAGCCAATTTCCGGCGGTAGAGCGAAGGTTTTTTTCCGCTTGAAGAACACGCGCTGGATTTTCCTAATCCTTTTACATTAGTGTCGGCTGCAGCCGACTGGCCTACGTTAAAGGGCGTTGCAGCATCAGCGGAATAGCCAATGCCAGTGGTTTCTTTCTGCTCCTCGCGCGGACAGGCTTATAGGTCAAACAAATTCGGGACGTGTTAGAAGCTTGCGACATCAGAAGAGGCTGACGGCAGGAGTCAAAGTGTAGGACCTCTGGATGAGATCTGCTATTACGGAGCTCTGGCCTCAGTAATTCTCCGGGATCAGCGAGATAACTGTTGCGGAATGGAAATGCTACGAAGCATTCCACAGAGCGATCGTGTGCATGAAACTTAGGACCTTTCCTCTCTTACTCAATGAGTCTTTTGACTTACATACGTATCCGACCACTGCCATGAACCACAGACATTGGCGAGGTGGGGTGGCTTGCGTGTCTCAACGATACAGATAGCCGTACCGTAGGTGCAACCACAGCGGAGGGGTATCTGTGGAGAGGCCAGACAAACGTGTGGTTCCTGAAGAGGGGCAGCAGCCTTTTCAGTAGTTACAGGGGCAACAGTCTGGATGATTGACTGATCTGGCCTTGTAACATCAGCTAATGTGGTTTTGCCACACAGCTACTGCGAACGGCTGAAAGCAAGGGGAAACTACAGCCATTACCTTTCCCGAGGACATGCAGCTCTACTGTATGAACATATGATGATGGCAACCTCTCGGGTAAAATATTCCGGAGGTAAAATAGTCCCCCATTCGGATCTCCGGGCGGGGACTACTCAGGAGGATGTTGTCATCAGGAAAGACAATACTGGCATTCTACGGGTCGGAGCGTGGAATGTTAGATCCCTTAATCGAGTAGGAAAATTAGAAAATTTAAAAAGGGAAATGGATAGGTTGAAGTTAGATATAGTGGGGATTAGTGAAATTCGGTGGCAGGATGAACAGGATTTCTGGTCAGGTGAGTACAGGATTATAAATACAAAATCAGTTGGGGGTATCACAGGAGTAGGATTGATAATGAATAAGATAATAGGAATGCGGGTAAACTACTATGACCAGCACAGCGATCGCATTATCATAGTCAAGATAGATACGAAGCCAACACCGACAACAGTAGTACAGGTTTATATGCCAACTAGCTCTGCCGATGAGGAAATCGAAGAAATATATGAGGAACTTAAAGAAATTATTCCGACAATTAAGGGAGAGGAAAACTTAATTGTTATGGGAGACTGGAATTCGGTAGTAGGACAAGGAATGGAAGGAAAGATAGTAGGTGAATATGGTCTGGGCAAAAGGAATGAAAGAGGAAGCCGCCTGGTGGAATTTTGCACGGAACATAATTTAGTTATAACAAACACCTGGTTCAAGAATCACAAAAGAAGGTTCTATACGTGGAAGAGACCAGGAGACACCGGGAGATACCAGATAGATTTTATAATGGTAAGACATAGATTTCGGAACCAGGTTTTACAGTGTAAGACATACCCAGGAGCAGATATAGACTCTGACCATAACTTGTTGGTTATGAACTGTAGGCTGAAACTGAAGAAACTACAAAAAGGTAGGAAAATACGGAGATGGGACCTGGATAATTTGAAGGAACCTGAGGTTCTTAAGAATTTCAGAGGAAGCTTTAGGCAACAATTGACAGAAACAGGGGAAAATAAAACAGTAGAGGAGGAATGGGTAAAATTGAGAGATGAAATAGTGAAAGTAGCAGAGGACAAAATAGGTAGGAAGGCAAGACCTGCAAAAAATCCTTGGAGATACTAAATTTAATCGATGAAAGGAGAAAATATAAAAATGCAGTAAATGAAACAGGCAAAATGGAGTACAGGCGACTAAGAAATGACATTGACAGGAAGTGCAAAATGGCTAAGCAGGAGTGGCAAGAAGGCAAATGCAAGGATGTAAAAGAATGTATAAATAGGGGAAAATAGATACAGCCTACAAGAAAATAAAAGAAACATTTGGAGATAAGAAAAACAGCTCTATGAATATCAAGGACACTGATGGAAAACCAGTTCTCAGCAAAGAAGGGAAAGCTGAAAGGTGGAAAGAGTATATAGAGGGGCTCTACAAAGGAAATGAACTTCGAGACAATATTGTAGGAAGGGAAGAGGATGTAGATGAAGATGAAATAGGAGATACTGTACTGAGAGAAGAATTTGACAGAGACCTGAAAGACCTAAGTCGAAACAAGGCCCCTGGAGTAGATGCTATTCCCTCAGAGCTACTGAAGTCTCTGGGAGAACCAGCCATAACAAAATTGTTTTACGTGGTATGTAAGATGTATGAGACAGGAGGAGTACCCTCAGACTTTAAGAAAAATGTTATAATCCCCATTCCAAAGAAAGCAGGTGCAGACAGGTGTGAAAACTACAGAACCATCAGTTTAATAAGTCATGGCTGCAAAATATTACCACGAATTATATACAGAAGGATGGAAAAGCTGGTAGAAGCCGACCTCGGGGAAGATCAGTTTGGGTTCAGGAGAAATGTCGGAACTCGGGAGGCAATACTCACTTTACGGCTTATCCTAGAAGATAGATTATGAAAAGGCAAACCTACATTTCTAGCTTTTGTAGATTTGGAAAAGGCTTTTGACAATGTTGATTGGAATAAACTCTTTCAAGTTCTGAAGCAAGCGGGAGTAAAATATAGGGAGCGTAAGGTTATTTACAACTTGTACAAAAACCAGACAGCGGTTGTCAGAGTTGAAGGGCATGAAAGGGATGCAGTGGTTGGAAAGAGAGTAAGACAGGGTTGTAGTCTTTCTCCATTGTTATTCAATCTGTACATTGAGCAAGCTATATAGGAAAGCAATGAGAAATTTGGAGAAGGAATTCAAGTTCAGGGGGAAGAATTAAAAACATTGCGTTTTGCCGATGACATAGTAATTCTATCAGAGACAGCAAAGGACCTGGAAGAGCAATTGAACGGAATGGACAGTGTACTGAAAGGTGCATATAAGATGAACATTAACAAGAGCAAAACTAGGGTAATGGAGTGCAGTGTAAGAAAATCAGGTGATGCCGAAGGAATTAGATTGGGAAACGAAGCAATAAAGGAGGTAGATGAGTTTTGTTACTTGGGCAGTAAAATAACAAATGATGGTCGCAGTACAGAGGATATAAAATGCAGAATGGCAATGGGTAGAAAAGCGTTTTTGAAAAAGAGAAATTTGTTAACATCGAATATTGATTTAAGCCTAAGGAAGTCCTTTCTGAAGGCATTAGTATGGAGTGTTGCCTTGTATGGGAGAGAGACATGGACGATAAACAGTGCGAACAGGAAGAGGATAGAGGCTTTTGAAGTATGGTTCTACAGAAGAATGTAGAAGATTAGGTGGGTGGATCGCGTAACTAATGAGAAGGTACTGAACAGAATTGGGGAGAAAAGAAATTTCTGGCATACCTTGACTAAAAGAAGGGATAGATTGGTAGGACACATTCTTAGACATCAAGGAATTGTGAATTTAGCATTAGAGGGAAGTGTGTGGGGTAAAAATCGCAGAGGAAGACTAAGAGATGGATACAGTAAGCAGATTCTGACAGTTGTAGGTTGCCGTTCTTATGTGGAGATGAAGAGGCTTACTCAGGATAGGGTACTGTGGAGAGCTGCATCAAACCAGTCTCCGGACTGAAGACCACAACAACAACTTATATCCGATAAGGAACTTTTAATTTCAATATTTGTAAATTGCTTCTTAAAATTTGCTGTTGTGGTACAGTAAGTGTACAATGTTTACTTGTTAGATCAAAAGAGGGAACAGACCGTCGAACCATTGTATAGCTATGGGCGGTGATGAATAACAAAGACGCTCTCGGCAAGGGTACTTTATGCCAATGAATTTCATTGTTGGCGAGGTAACTGAAGTGTACTTTTTTCTAAAGATTTCCCTTCTGACTTTATATTGTATTCGTTGTTAAATATTATGGTATCAACGACACCCCATATCACCCACCTTTGTATACGTATGTGGGTTAGGTGCGCTGAACGACGAGAATATCAGCGATTTACGCGTATAAACACAAGTACTGGAAACGTCTGCTTCCTGTTTCCTTCTCTGAAAGCATCAACGCAGATCCCGAAACTGTGTTATTTCCAAACAAAATAAATCATACATTTTGACACCTGGTACATCACGTCTGTACGGACTACGCGACAATGTAGCGGTATGGCTTCACAACGGATTCTAACCTGATGTCCATCAGTAACCTGTTACAGAATATTGCACGATAATATGGAACTTTATTTCTAAATCCTAGAGAGAAATTCGGAGTTTACATGCAATTGCTTTTACTTGTCGTATTGTGGTTGTAAATTGTACAGTTCACCCCAAATTCAGTTTTTTAATTATTTAATTAGGATATATACGTAAAACCTCCAAAGTTTAAGAATCTGTAAACTGAAGAGATTATCAACTTTACCAATATGCTTAGTGCATACTTCGATAAAACAAATTGTTTTCTTGACAGCTGCAGAAACACAATGGCAGTCTTTTCTACAAGTCAACATTTAAGAGATATTTCTGAGCTTAAAGAAGATAAACTGGTGAATTTATTACCCACGTGTTAATGCCACCACAATTATCGATGGGCTTTCCAGGTTCACATGGATGTGGGCTACCGTTCTTATTCGAAGATGAAGAGCCTCTTATTACACAACAGATACTGGTAAATATTTGTTCTAATCTTAACTTTCGGGCACATTTGACAAATCTGATATATGTCAGAAACATATCAACGATATCGACTTCTTTCCTTTTACCATTCTAAATAGCTATCCTTCAGAGAATAAATACGGACGTTCTAGATGTGGTACGCAGATCCAGTGAACATACAAAGTAAAATGGTCCGAAAGTGCCAAGTCTTTCTGCGAAGTTCCTTCAAGCATGTGGATGTCTGCGTCGTCGATATTAGAGAGCAGCGACCGTTCACTCGCACTCTGTTAAATCACACAGACACACAATTAGTAACTTAATTTCTTTTACTCCATAATTAAAGTACTTTATCATGAAATTAAAAAAAAAAAACTGGCTGTACAATTCCTCGTTATTGTAACATGAGTTGTCCCGTATGACAAAGATGTACCGATTTGGGAAGTTTATGAAAACAAAGTGATCCAATATTATGTGGAGAGAAGATGTGATCTGTAGACAAATTAGGTCGAGTAAAAAAAGAGAAAACTGGTTAGAATCGTTCGGCAGGAAGTTGAACTGTATCGCCAGCGATACCAACCGAACGGATTCGCTGGAACGCCTGAATTCTCAGAGATCTCGCAAACAATCTGCAGAATTCGTACTTTATGTTGTACTCCTGACTTTGAGTTACATGCTGGTAACTGAAGATTAGGTTAGTAAAAAATTTATTATTACTTCACGTTACTATCGGTTCTTCAATTTACATTTTTTTGCTCGGGTTTTTAGTTACAATAACCAGTCGTGATGTGTTACTAAATTTACCACTTTCATGGTGACAACAATGGCCAATGTCGATGTATTACTCGTATCGGAGGTGTTTTCCGCAAATTTACATGGTGTAGTTGAAATGTGGTGCTGCAGACGAATGATGAAGATTAGATGGGTAGATCACGTAACTAATGAGGAGGTGCTTAACGGAATTGGGGAGAAAAGGAGTTGCTGGCATATACTGACAAAGAGAAGGGATAGATTGGTGGGACACATTCTGAGACATTAAAGGAACCGTCAACTTCGCATTAGAGGGAAGTGTGTGGGGTAAAAATCGCAGAGGGAGACCGAGGGACGCATACAGTAAGCAGATTCAAAAGGATGTCGGTTGAGAACGTATTCTCAGATGAAGAGACTTGCACAGGACAGAGAAGCGTGGAGAGCTGCATCAAACCAGTCTGCGGACTGAAGACCACAACAACAACTGTTGGAGTCACTGCCTACGAGGATTTCTCATCTGAGGTGGTGGGTACAGGCGCGATTGTGCTCATCGTATGATTCCGTTCACATTTCAGCAGCAACTGCATTGAGATCAGTGGCAGCGCTAGACGAAAACTGGGCGTCGGCGAACACGTCTTTGCGAGGCCCCTTTCATTTTTTCATAAGGACGAAAATGTTACATAAAATGTACTGAATTGTACATCAATAATCATTATACTAAATTTTTATTAGTATAATATACAAGTATTATTGCAGTGACACAAATTACTATAAACACAAATTAACATAGAGAAACTTTTCGGCTTTTCGCCTCACTGATTTTTTAACAATCACAGCATAATTAATACTAGCCACTGTTTCGGCTTTAATTAATAGTACTAACAACGCAGATAGTTTGTTTTTTTTTTGTTTTTTTTTTTGGGGGGGGGGTCACTGTGATTTTCAAGTATGTCTTAATCAGTATTAACTTTGAGAAACTTTTTACGGCCGAAGCTGTACTGACTAACTGTGAGCTTCATTCTGAGTGTTATATAAGCATTTGGATATACTGTACTACTTACAAATTGTTTTCTAAAATGTACTGAAGAAGTTGTTTTTCAAGTATTTAACTAAAAATTTTATCACTGCTGCACTCATTTGGAAATAAATAGGGAAACTAAATAGCTGCCGGCGGGGAATAGCCGAGCACACTAAGACTTCATACCATGCTGAGCGAGGTCGCTCTTGTTGAGGTCGAATCCCACTCTTGGGTACGGCTGTTGTGTTTGTCCTTTGGTTAAGCTAGTGTACCGTAGATGTAGGTCGTCGCTACATAACCAAGAAGTTGGAAAGCGCGGTTAAACTTCAAATATATATTAAAAAAAAAAAAAAAAAAAAAAAAAAAAAAAAAAAAACTGAAATTTTAACAATGTTTTGCGAGGCCCCCACAGGCGCGAGGCCGTCGGCGGTTGCCGACGTCGCCGACGCCTAGCGCCGCCACTGATTGAGATGAGCGTATGATCTGTAGAAACGCACCAAGAATTTTTTAAAGAGTAGTTTCAACTTTATACTCGCATATAAAGAATACTGTTGTAATTTGAATTTACGATTTAAAAGAAATAACTATCTGCTCACAGGAAATTACAACGCTTTCTGTTGGCAATCGCAGTTTTCTCGTGTGAAAGCAAACGTCATTTAAAATTTCCAGAATTCAAGAAAACGAATTACGCTACTCATGCGTAAAGCATCCGTCAGAGTTAAATAACATTACTCTTACACCATTCCTTTCATCCTGCTACTAAATATTAAGTAAAAACACCTTATGATGTCATGCTAGTGCTGATTTGGAAATGTTACAGAGTACGATGCAAGCTTTCCCACGGCTGTAAAATTATTTACAGTACCTGCCACTTATAACTTGCATAAACAAGCTTTATTACACAAGTAAACATGAATGTACAAAAAAAACACATAGAATGTATGTCAAAGTGTGGAAAGTGTGCAGACTATTCATGAATATTTTACGGGATATACGCGTGGCTTTGAGCACAATGCAGGTGCGATTCCGGAAAAGGACACAGGAGCAGCGTTGCTTTCACAGGAGACACGGCAGGGAGCGGTGAATAGCGTGCCATAGCCTGTAGCCGCGCACGTGGCGTGCAGGACGCGAGATGCGCCCTCCCCCCCCCCTCCCACCCTTTCTTGCAGAGCGGCAGTATTTCGGCTGCGAATCTCGTGCGCTGACAGCAGAAAGCTCTCGGGGCGCAGAACACAGGGACAGCAGCCGCGAGGAGGCGGCAGTTGGAACGCGGCAGCGTGCTGCGAGCGGGTACCTGTCCGCCGTTAAAACACTCCTAAAACGTCACACGACGCGCGCATCCGAACGTGAAACTGACGCTCAGGAACTGTGCGACCTGTGCATACGAGTCGCGTGTCTCAACGTGCTACGTGCGATCGCAACGTGCAAATGTTCAAATAGTTGCAATTCTATGGGACCAAACTACGTTGCTCTAAATCTAAATGGGGTACTCTGCAAATCATATTTAAGTGCCTGGCAGAGTGTTCATCCAACCACCTATATACTATTTATCTCCCATTCTCGAATAGCGCGCGGGAACAAAGAACATCTGAATCTCTCCGTTCGAGCTCTGATTTCTCGTATTTTATTCTGCTGATCATTTCTACCTACAATCCTAGCTTTTCAGGGCATTCACACAAAGCTGGCGCCGGTGGCGACACCTACAATGTGCTGACATGAGG
This sequence comes from Locusta migratoria, assembly GCA_026315105.1. NCBI lineage: Eukaryota > Metazoa > Arthropoda > Insecta > Orthoptera > Acrididae > Locusta > Locusta migratoria. Next base: position 53,009,351 of record CM048744.1, read on the forward strand.
AAACTTTCCAACCGATTACTCATACACAAACAGCAGCTGACCGGCGTTGCCTGATGAAACGTTGTTATGATGCATAGCGCGCTAATGCGCTCGGCCACTCCTCCGCGGCGTACTTCGGTGATTCACATGGAAGGATATCCAACATGATTATACCCGTCGTGGGGCCGTAAACAGACGTTGAACCCGGCATGGTACGTAGAGCTAGGCGCTTGGGGCAGTCAGTTTCAGAAAGCGCTACGGAATTCAGTATTCAAAGATCGACAGCGTCAAGAGTGTGTCGAGAGCACCGAATATGAGGCGTTTCCTTTCGCCACCACCAACGCAATGGCCGGTGGCGTGCACTTATTACTGGCCATTGTACCTTTTTTGGGACGCAAATATTTCATTAATTTCTACGTAAACAATAAAAAGTTTAGTTTTTATTGTTGTATCCGAAGGAAGAACTAACTGTTATAATACCTGCAAATTCAAAATAAATATTTTTTCCCAAGTACTTTACTGTAGGAAAGGATTTAATTTGCCTATTTTCAGTCTCCGCGTATGACTACACTGTATGGCTGCTGGTAGTTCCTGTACAACAATGAATTGTGATTTAGTTCTATAGGTGTGTTTGTTAGGAACATATATAGATGTCTGTGTAACATTCGGCATATTTAGGATATCCCGAAGCAAGTGCAATATCAGTTTATCTTATGCGTTCCAATAATGGGACAATGGCATGTTCCACTATCAATCATTTGTCGATGTGTCCTATTACTGTAACTACGTCTTATATACAAAAAATACTTTTACATTCTTGATATCTGGTTTCTTTATATTGTGTGAGTTTTCCCTCATTTGCATTTTAACGATTCCAACAGAGTAATAAATGCCACGAGGACTTACATTGGAAGAAATTCTAGAGGAACTGGAGAAAGACTGTGAGTGAAGATGAAGCTGCTGACTTCGAATTGGTGATTATTCCACCTGATGCAGATGAAATAACAGATGAAGAAGACATTGAAGAAAATGCGCTGAACAATGACTGTATTGTACAAGATCTTGCCGTTACTTTAGAACATAACCAGCAGGGATGAAGTTGACGTTACCGATTTACCGCCAGACGACAAGAGAAGAAAAGCATTAGGATATGGAAAGTGGTGCATTATCCACACAAAAAAAAAAACAACAGAAATGTAAGTGGTATAAATGTGAACCAAAGTATACAGACGCTTATGAACCTGGTAAGAGCAATGAGAAATATGTTGCAGAACGTCTAGCAAGTAAGACAGTGCCCCAAGTGTTTGAGGAATTTTTTTCTGAGGAACTAGTGGATGCTATTATTGAACAAAGCAAAATCTATACATGCAAACATAACAACATAAATTTTCTTCTAACGAAAGAAGAACTAAGAGCCTTTATTGGCATATTACTTCTGAATGGGTACCATAAGCTTCCCCAGGAGAGCATGTACTGGGAACAGGCTCCAGATGTTGGTGTTCCTGTAGTCTTCAACTCCATGCCCAGAAATAGATTCCAGGAAATAAAAAGATTCATCCATCTGAACGACAACTCCAAAATTGAAAGAAATTACAAGATGTACAAACTGAGGTTTTACTTTGAAATACCGAAAAAGGAATTTGGTAAGTTTGGCTTATTTCATTCAGAGCTTTCTACTGATGAAATGATGGTACGTTATTATGACAAACATTCAGCTAAGATGTTTCTGAAGGGAAAGCCAATCAAATCTGGATATAAAATTTGGTGTCTTACTAGTTCCAACGGCTTTCTCTATAACTTTTCACAATACTGTGGCAAAACAGTCAACAAACAGGAGCCTTTAGGTGCAAGGGTCATAAATGAACTAATCAGCGTGATTCCAGAAACGGAGTTCCCGATTCACAAGCTTTTCTTTGACATCTTTTTTACCAGTGTTGACACGCTCATCACATTGGAAAAAACGAAAATGTAAGATACTGGAACAATAAGAGTGACGCGAAATAATGCATGTCCTTTGGTTGACACAAAAAAAGAAGGCAAAAGAAAATGAACGAGGATTCTATGACTATATGTTTGACAAAAATAATGAAGTTCTGGTAGTGAAATGTAGGGACAACAAACCAGTATGTGTAGCCACAAATTACAGTACTATTACTCCTCTGACTTCTGCTAAAAGATCCTCACGGGCAAAGAAAAAGGAAATATCTGTTACAATGCCACATCTAATTGAAGAATACAATGCCCATATGGGTGGCGTTGATCTACTGGACAAGCAGATATCACGTTATAGGACGAGGATAAGGTCTAATAAATGGTGGTGGCCTTGTTCAACGATTAGATCCAGGAAACCACTTCACTGCACCGAGTAAAGCACAGAAGAGATGCGCATACTGCAAGAAAAAAAAAAAAAAAAAAGATAAAAATATGTGATCGGTGCAATGTTGGTTTACATGACAAGTGCTTCGTTTCATTTCATACTGAATAGACACTAAACAACACTGCAATCAGTGTTTTTACTATGTGATGTTTCTTACGGTTTTATGTATTGACAATAATGATGTGCATTCTGATAGCTCGTTTTGCCAATGTCCCAAAAATAGGACGATCTGTAATTTTTGTTCTAATCAACTGAAATTTTTTAAAAACACTTTTTATTTGTTCTCCAAGGTACAGTATTAATGTAAAAAAAGTTAAAAAATATGTTAATGAAGTTTTGGCATGTAATGTTAATGGTCGACAACAGCGGCATTTGTGTAGAGCTGTTAGTACAGCCATAGGTGTCAATTTTGGAGGTACGGCCAACGTATAAAGGGCGTTTAAAAAGAAACGAGCCGAGTCTGGAATTCGCAAACCGGTGCCGGCGGGGGGAGAGCAATGTTGTGGCGTGTGTAACGAGGTGTGGTTACGACCAGAGCGGGAAAGTTCACAGCCCGTCGCTAGAGGGCACCAATGCACGCCATTATATAAAGCTAGCAGCTGCATGCATCAATCGTCTAACGCTGCCAGTCGCATTGCCAACAGTGACACGAGGCGTCAAAAGAAGAGCAAAGAGGTGGTGTTCGTTTTCTGACAGTGAAAGGAGTAGGGGGGAACAGACATTCATCGACGAATGTCGCAAGTGTACAGCCAACACTGCGTGTCCCGTGCGAGGGTCAGGGCGTGGTACAAGCGTTTCGAGGAAAGGACGGGAATCGTTAGCCAATGATGCACAGTCTGGAGCACCACACTGCATTACCGATGACATCGTCCAGCTGGTTGATGCACGTATCATCCCAGGACCGCCGAGTGACAGTGAAAGCCATAGCCGACATGGTCGGAGAGAGCGTTGAATGTGTTCACCCCATCTTGAAGGAGCGACTGCTCTTCCGCGAAGTGGGTGCCCCACAGTCTTGAAGCACACTAGGAAGCATGTCGAATAACCCACTGTTGTGCTCATCTGCTGCGCTATGCTCTGGAAGGGTATGCGTTCCTGGCACAAGTGGTGTATGGGGATGAGTCATGGTGTCATCACTTCGAACCAGAATCAAAACGCCAAAGTCTCCAGTGGAAGCATCCATGGTCACCACTACAAAAAAAGAAAGAAAAAGCGTAGGCCATCTACAAGATTGCAGGGAAGGTTATGATGTTTTTCTTTCACCAAGATGGTCCCCTTCTGATTCACATCCTGCAGCTTGGGACAACAGTGAATGTCCAGCGTTACTCTCAAACTTCGACAGCTCTTCGCCAAGCGATTAAAACGACCAGACAATCTCATCTGCGGGGTCATTCTGCTTCACGACAATGTAAAGCCTCATACGGTCAAACACTATCGCGGCACTCCTGAAGAAATTCAAACGGGAGGTTGTCGGCCACCTTCCATGCAGTCCAGACATCTCTCCCTATGCTTACGTCGTTTTTGGTCCTTTTAAAAAGGCTATGAAGAGTAATCGATTCACCTCTGACGACGACGTTGACGTGTACGTGAGGAACTAGTTCACACGCAGCCCCGAGAATTTTATGAGACAGACATTTACCTCCTTCTGTCAAAGTAGGACAAGTGTCTCATCAGCCAGTGTCAATACTTCTAATACCGCTCCACACACAACATTTGGCGAGCCTCTTTCGGAGATTATTGGAGATGATCATGGCTGTAGCAAATCTTTGTCTGCCGGCCGCGGTGGCCGAGGAGACTGAGGCGCTTCAGTCACGGTCTGCACGGCCTCTACGGTCGGGGGTTCGAACCCCCCTCGGGCATGGATATTTGTGCCGTCCTAGTTCGTAAGTAGTTCATAAGTAGTTTGTAAGTTTAGGGACTGATGACCCCGTAGTTAAGTCCCATAAGCTTAACAAACATTTGAACATTTTTTGAATCTTTGTCTACCAAACGCTTTCATTCCCATGGAGATTCTGTGTCTCACTACTTTTGTAGGACTTCCTTTGGAAGTCAACAAAGGTTCCCAAATACTGGAATGATTGAACGTGTTGTGGTTTTCTATGCTCTCGTAAAGGCGGGGACCAGTACAGTGGAATACGGTTTAGTCAGCACTAGAGCGAATGGCAAGGAGATGCCGCGCTAGCCGAACCGTCTGCCTGGCGCACAGTTCTGCCGAGCCGGCGGCAGAGCAGAAAAGCACTCGCGGGAGACGGCCGCCGCAGACGCGGCCCAAACAGACTCTCGCTCGCGCCTCCGCATCGCGATTTCTCGGCGCCAATTGAGTGTGGAGTGGGACGCAGCTGCTAGTGTTACGCCGCGTCACACGGCTACAGTAGGGGACGGGAGGAGAAAGGGGGCCGAATGAGAGAGGAGAGGAGGGGAGCCGGTAAGTAGAAGGCGCGCTTTGTGCGGCCCGGGCCGCCGGCGGAGATATCAGCCGTCGCCGGCACAATGGCGCCCAGGATTATTGGAAGCGACCGGTGGTGAAGGGGGGGAGGGCGTTCTGCCGCGCTCCACACCGACGCCGCACGACGCCTCACAGCCTAGTCGCTGCTCGTATCCCGCCTTCCTTGTACGTCACCTGTACTGTCATCATTGTCGGCGCTAGTGAGGCATTCAGGTTGGTTCCGGGCCATTCCCCCCACCTCTAACTTGGTCGAACTGTGTTTAACAGCTTCTACAATTACATGGGATACTCTGCAAATCATATTTAAGTGACTGGCAGAGGATTCATCGAACCACCGTTATACTATTTTATCTTCCATTCATTCTCGAATAGCGCGCGGGAAGAAAGAACACCGGAATCTCTCCGTTCGAGCGCTGATTTCTCGTATTTCATCCTGATCATCTTTTCTACCTATGTAAGTGGCAGTCAAAAATATATTTTAGCATTCGGAGAATGTTGGCGATTGGAGTTTCGTAAGTAGCCCACGCCGCGGTGATAAGCGCCATTGTTCTAATGATTCCCATCCCAGATCCTGTATCATTTCCGTAACGCTCTCTCCCCTGCATCGTGATAATACGAAACGAGCTGCCCTTTGGACTCTCTCGATGTCCTCCGTCAAACCCATCTCCCACACTGGGCAGCAATACTCCAAATGAGAACGGACAAGCATAGTGTATGCAGTCTCTTTATTAGTTCTGTTACAACTTTTAAGGGTTCTGTAAATAAGTTTTCGTAAGTGCTCATTGTGCATTTCGAGGACATGTCGACGAATTTCTGCCCGTATTTTTCAATTTTTCCGCAATATTGAGCACATCCACCTTTTGGTGTGTGCTCACAACGGATGTAAACCACTTTGCTGTAATAATTAAAATATCCACAGGTGTACGGCCGGTCTATAGTGTCCAACGGGCACACTATTTCGGCGATCATACATGTCGCCATCATCAGGTGAACTGACGGACTGAGCTCCTGGAAACGCGCCGGCACGGAGATCCGCACGCTACGGCGGCTCGGAGGGAACTCGGTTCTAGCCCGGTAGCGGGCGATTTAAATATCCTCGGCCCGCGGAGCGACCCCTCCGTGGTCCGCGCCCCGCGCCGCGGTCGCGCAGTGGAACCGATTGCGACGGCGTCTGAGATGAAGGCTCTGTCCACCGTGGTCATCACTTCGTTACGTTTTCTAACCAATCGCTGGTTCCCAAGCTTTGCTAAGATTATAGCCACAATCACGGTTTATGAGGTCGTCACTTGGGCGAATTTCAATGGCATCTCTAACGACGCAGTCCCAGTATCTCGACGTCTGTACCAGAATCCTAGTGCGTTCATACTCCATCGCGTGATTCTCCGACAAACAATGTTCAGCGACCGCCGACTTGCTCGGATACGTCAATCGTGTGTGCCTCCGGTGTTCAAAGCATCGATTCTCAACGGTACACATAGTCTGTCCAATATATGACTTTCCACACTGACACGGAATCTGGTACACGCCGGCCTTCCTCAAACCGAGATCATCTTTGGCGCTCCCCACCAGTGCACGAATTTTATTCGGCAGACAAAAGACAGTTCCAACCTGGTGTTTCTTGAAAATGCGGGCAACCTTCTCCGAGAGTGCCCGTTGGACACTATAGACCGGCAGTAAACCCGTGGATATTTTTATTATCAAATACGCTGGGAGAAACTAGAGAATCACACTTTGCTGTACTGTTTCTTTCCTTCATTTGTGGGGCTTCCTCTTCCTCTTACCTTCAGTCACTTGCAGTTTAATCTAGCCTAGCACGCCTCGCTAAGTCGCTCGTGTTCACACATCAGACCGCACCTACCGAAACTTGAGAGCAACAAAGGTAGTGGCTGGAGGGAGCAACTAAATCACATTATGGTCACCTACCTACCGCCGACGTAAACCTGTCCGGCGGTAGTGCCGTAATGACTGGTGCCAGACACGCGCAAGGTACATGAAGTAATTAAGGCGTGAAGAGTAGGAAAGGCTGGCTGAGATTGCTAGAGGGCAGAGCGACGCCACGAGCATTTCGGGAACTGCACCACTTGTCGCGTGTCCGAAGAGTGCTGCGGCGGGTGCCTTCGACAAGTTGTGCAGCAACTGTCAAGAGTCCAGTGGTTGTGTGGCCATCTCTCATTACAAAAGTCGGACGTTGTAGGCTGTGCATAATACTGGTAAAACAGCACAGGCAGCAAAATGTGGCGTAAGTGACATCGGACTTGATTACTTCGGCAGAGTCTACGACTGTCAACTCCCCGCACTGAACACTCCTTACGATGCGCTATGCAGCCGACGATCCACGCACGTGCCAGTGCTGGATTCGTTGCCTTCCTGGGTAAGAGTTGTGTCTTTTTGCCGCCGGTTGTCCTAAGTGTCGGTGGCCGAGTGGAGAGAGACCGACACAGGGAAATAGGATGCACGCGTGTGCGGGTACGGAGTCTGAGGTGACCAGCCAGTGGGACAGCAGAAACTAGAAACACTAAGCTAGATTAGCACAAGATATATATTTTGAAGAAGTAGTACAATAGTTAAGTTTGTTAACTGAAGACTAGTGGAATGCAGAACATAGTTTAACTAGGTAGAGGCCTGCCTACTGATAGGTGTGTTCTTGTGCCTGTCCTATTGCCAAGTGACCGATACAGTTCAGTGGTGGCCACGAGCGGAGTTGCAGCAGAGGGCGCTCGTAGCTGACGTCATAAGAACGCCGCGCCGTGCTTGCATGGCGGCGCGCGGCGAAAGAAAGTACGTGGTGCGCACTTCAGACTTGTGCGACACCACAAAGAGGTCGTTGACACCTGCACTGCGGGGCGGAGACAAGCTGGCGACTGCTCCATAACGCTCTGGAGAACATTCACGTCGACATTCATGGGCACCGTGACGGCCAAAAATTATCCGGCAGTGGCTGCAGCTGATCGAGTGGTGGGAGGAACGCAGTGGCGAGTTGCAGTTTAATTGTTGCGCCTCCTCCTCCCATCCCCTAATAACTCGGCAAATCTGAAACCGATCCGACGCCTCTGGGATGTGATTGAACGTGACCCCGTTACCGGAATTCATGGAAGGAGGTGAGTGGTATGTGCAGATGAGGCGCCCACTCCTTGCAGACACCTCACAGTGCTTCCATGACAAGACGCGTCGCTGCAGTTATCTGTGACGAATACAGGCATCCTTTATTAGGTAGGTTCACATAATTTTCTGCCAGATAAGTTTAGTATTTATTCCCTTTCATAAACCACTCACCTTAGTTTCTGTGAAAATAACTTTACAACAGCAAAATTCTGCAGTGAACTGTCACCAAAATGGACAATACCAAACACAGCGTAACCAGTGCTCTCAGATGAAACAAGTACACTTTTCTGTCGGCGTCTTCCGTCTGTTGTGTCAGTGCAGAGAACAGGTATTGTTCGAAATATGGACGATGGTGATCAGCGCATAGCGTACAGCGGCACGCCCCCAGTATCTCAAGAATCCCAGCAACGTCGCGGGCAGCTTCGTAAACTGCGCTATTCGTGGCCATCAGAGCGGGTCCATTAATGACGCTTTCTAGCGATTAAGCGCGCCATGAAACACAACGGCGACCGATTCACTGCGGTTTAAGCGAAACGCAATTACTCTATAGCGAGCAGCCGCAGCCCATGCAACCCTTACACCACATGTATTCAAAATATACCCTTGATCAATCGCCGCAATTTTGTCAATACCTACAAAAAATTGAAGGGTGGAGGTGGTGACTATTTCAAACACACCAAAAATTGTATGAAGAACTTTCACCTCTTGCAACATATAAAGAAATACCAAATGGTCCGACGTTTTGCAGATTTTTAACTATCGAAAAACTAATCCTACTGGAGCTAAATGAAGAATGAATGAAGATCTGTCTTTAATATCCTGTCAACATCGTGGTCATAAGAGACTGAGCACACGCTCGGAAGGTTTTCTTAATGATGGGGAAGGAATTCGGCTTTCTCTTTGAAATGAACCATCCCTGAATGATTTAGAAAAATCACGGAAAACGTGTATCAGGATAGTCGGAGGCAAGTCTGAATCACCGTCCTCTCGAATGTGAGTCTAATGCGTTACCGCTGCCCCACCTTGCTCGTTTACAGAAGCTTAAATTTGCTTCAGTTTTTGAACAATGCTCTAAGCGCAGGGCGGGGCAAATAAAGGTGGCCCGAAGAACATAGTTCCAGGGAATGAAGACACACAACAGAGGGAAGGTATTAATAGTACAGACATGACTAGAGGAGACGTTGAAAATCAACACCACTCATCTCTTGGCACTTTCGGTCCCTGGTCAGCAAAGATCGAAGCTCAACTGCACAGCTGCTACCACATCATCAGTAATTTTCTGCTGTAGCTCTCTAAGACTATGGAGGGTTATTGCGACACATCTTAGACTTGAGAGCTCCCAACACAAAGTTATCGCGCAATATCAGATCACGTGACCTGGGCGGACAGCTAGGGTCGCAGCCGAATTGCCCTTTGCTAACGATCTTGTTCGGCGTGAAGATTGTGCAAATGTGCTCCAAGATGCCGCTCCATCCTCTTAACAGTAACTGTAGGTATTTTCATGCTCCGTTAATGTTGTCACAAATAGTTTTAACATGTCCGGGCCACTTGTAGTTGACCTACCCTGCGTAATGATTACTATACGTGAAAAATGCCCAGAAAATGTATGTAGCTGGAATTTATTACGTAATTACGATAACACAATTTTTCTGGTTATTCTGACCGTCCTTCAATGCAAATGCCTGTCAGAGCGAGAGATCAGTACTAGCATCTATGCTAAATGAGTGAGCACAGATCCGTGTACCAGCATCGAAAAATTCTAAACGCCACGATTCGGTTGAAAAAACGAGCAAGTCCAGTTGACTGATAACTGTTTGAGCTGTGGATTGCAGAGGCGGAATTAGAGACTGTGGGCGGTGAACTCCCCCAGCTGATAACAACTACCGCCCACCGTAGCTCAAAGCACAGCACACTACGACACGATTAGTGTAAGCGGTGGAACAATACGCAATCGTCTGGTTTGTGGGATGAACGGGAATATTTTATTAAACTAAATATACAAAGTTTTCCCAAAATCTTCTGTTTATTAACGTATTCTCATGTCTCGAGTTCGATACTCGTTTGGCGACAATAAACATGTTTCATGATCGAATTCGAAATATTCAGACATCCCTACCGTTGCAGGGCAGTGAAATAAACAGCAAAGTTTTAAATCTGTGCTCGACCAGGATTCGAACACGGATTTTCCGTTTCGGGCCAGCGCTCTACTGATATGTTGTCTGTTCTTCCGGACATGTCCGAAAAAATACACACACCATATCAATAAGCCGTCGCAAGATAACTTCACCTTCGGATTCCAGAATATATTCATCACAGGCTGGATTTCTACTCTGGCGCCGAAGTGTTGTCTTCACAAAGGTGCAAATGCGGTAAAATAAGGACTAAATAGCGGATCCGGTACTAGAGTTACAGACTCCTACGCCCTTAGGAACAGCAGAGAGAGTATGAAACTTCCTTAGGGAACACCATCTATCACTTCTGATTCATTATATCACTTCTCATCTGTTACTAAGGCACCTCACCAACACGAAATCACGAATTTATTTAACGACCGGTATCATAAGTGCATAGACAAGCAATCTGATTGCAATCCCCTAGTGAAGAATTGTGTAAAAGCCTTCTGGAAATATAGGAATATGGAATAAAATTGTGATTCACTGTTCATAGTGAATAAGGAGCCATTTGTGTTTCGCAAAAACGATATGTTTGAAACCTTACTGATTATGTGCCCACGGATCTCTTTCATAAAGCTTACACAGTATAGGCTCCAAAATTTCACTGAATGCCAGTGATATGGGTCTATAATTAAGGGATTAATTCTGTTTTCTTTCTTTGAACATGTGAAATTTAGAAAATTGAAGATAACTTCAGCTTCCTGTATTGTATCCTTGTTACAATAAAAATTTCACAGAACATAGTCCACTCAACCAGAAACTTTCTCTAAATCTACAAATGCTGAAAATCAAGTTCTCCCCTTGTGCAGTCTATCTTTTAAGTTTAGATGTACGGTCGCTATTGCCGTACGTGTTCGTACATTTCTCCGGAACCCACATTAATCTTCCTTGGTGTTGAATTCTACCATTTTTCTACTGTTCTTGATGGTCCGTAGTGAACACCCTTATCAGCTCCAGCAGAGGTTTAAACGGGATAGACTAGCATGGACAGCTGCACCAAACCAGTCTTCGGACTGAAGACCAGTAGCATAGCTACCACAATCATCACCATCACCAGCACCACTAGCAGCAGAACCGCAATATCTCTCTGGGAACTGAGTTGGTAGTACGAAGTATTTAATATGCGCGAAGAATTCAAAGAAATGACACTGATGCTGCCATCTTTTGAGAAACACGGAGAGGGAACAATGTTCAGCAGTCGTACATCGCCGTAGACTCGTACAAAGACCAGTTGAGCAGCCCACATTTACCGAGTTATAAGTCCGTATTGATCAGCGAGCGTTAGTGTAAAACTTTTCTCCCTCTTTTTTTTTTTTTTAACTCCAACTAAAATTTGTTGCATAAAAAGCTACAGAAAAGCTTTCTCTGCTATCGAAATTCTTTATTTTACTTGTTTTTCCCTCGTATACTTAAGAGATTCACTACACGATTACCTCTTCAATTTGGCCTGTAGATTTTAATTTTGTTGCCTTTCTTATCATGAATCCTCATTGCCTTAGCTTTCTTTGCATCGACTCCCATTCCATCATCTTAAAGTCGTCCTTCACGTCTGCATAGTTGAAGACATACTTATTGATATATCTGTACGTCACCAGTAGGGACTCACATGACGACTCAGTGCACTTCAGTTTTAGTGAAAGTTCTTCGTCCAGGTGTCACCCAGATCATTAGATGGAGCCGCCACTGTGTTTCACGTGATCTATTCTGAGCGCCGTCGACTTTCCTCCTCGCAGCCCGCAGCTGACTGCTCGCACGTCGTTTGCAGACACGACTGCTCCCTATGTACCGAGGCGCAACAACGGCTACAGTTGAGGTTAGGCGCAACGTGCGTCACACGAGCCATTTAGGTCGGGCAGATAGGCCTGCAGATAGGATCAAATTGTAATGTAATGTAATCTAATCTGACGGCTGCCTACGTGGAGCGGGCCGCACCAGGAGATGTTCTCGAGGCGTTTACGAGCCACGGAGGCGCTGATATCGCGGCAGCCACAGAGCAAACACAGGCACACAACTGCCAGTTGCACGAAATCAAGTACCCTAAGTTTTTGTAAAACGTTTTCATCAGGATATGAGAAGTCTAAGTCCTTCATATACGCGGATGACAGAGCAATCGCATATCAAGCGAAGTACCACAACGAAATAGAGAAAGGTCTAAGCCTGGAACTCTAAGCCCTCACTGACTATTATAGGGGAAATCAACTTCGACCAAACCCTAGCAAAACTCAAGTGTGTGTGTTTCATTTGAATAACAGGTAGACTAGAATGAAATTAAACATCGTTTGTGACAGAGTCCAACTGGAGAACTGCTCCAACCCTACCTATCTGGGCATCACCCTCGACAGAACATTAACCTATAAATATCATATCGAGAAAACAAAGGCCAAACTCCAAACACGAAATGGAATACTCAACAAGCTAACATCTGCAAAGTGGGGTTCAAAACCAAACGTTCTACGTACCACAGCAATCGCCACCGGTTTTTCTGTGGCTGAGTATGGATTTCCAGTCTGGGGAAGATCTGTTCATACAAAGGAAATAGACTCGGTCCTTAATGATTCCTGGAGGAAGATAACGGGCTGCTTGAAACCTACCAAAATGGACCACTTGTATGCACTGGCTGGTATTGCTCCGCCTCACATTAGAAGATCGATCCTCAGCTCTAAAGAACGGTATAAACAACTGAATGATCCGAGGCACCCACTACTTAATCACCAGCCTGTACCTAGACGACTGAAATCTAGGCAAAGTTTCATAAACGCAACTCAGCCATCTGCGGAGTCCATAGAATCACTCTGGAAACAGAAGTACTCGGACGCACTCAGTCATGAGGAAGCTCTTCCCCGTGGCTCTCTCCTAGATTGGCAACATTGGAGAACTTTAAACCGACTCCGCACGGGCATGAGCCGATGCCAACAACTAATGTACAAATGGGGTTATACGGACACAGATGTAAATGCGAGGAGATACAAACAATGGAGCATCTCCTGAGGTGTCCGTTGGTGAATATGTGCGGAGAATGCTCCCAGGAAGATCTTATGAGATATAACGAGACCGCTGCTCTATATACCGAATTCTGGATGAGCGAGATATGAGTTTTATCGTGTGTTTGTTTTAGATGTGCTTGTCTTTTAAATTTGATGACGTACATCCCAATTGACGGATACGTTTGTAATATATACACTCCTGTATCTACTAATTTAAGTATGATTGTACTTAATTATCATTGTGTAGTTCATTACACAATTATAATCAGGATATGAGTTTCAACCACCTTGTACAAAATAAAACAAAAATTCCTCGAGGTTTGAATTGAAAATAAAAACAGCCGGAACATTTCGCAGTGCCTTCCTTTAAGAATGAACTTGGAAAAGAATCCATCTCTGGGAAACCGTGGCACGGGTACCTTTAGAATGGGACAGAGATAACACAAAGAGATATTTTTTTTTTTCATAGAGAGTAAAGAAAACTGGAAGAGAATGGAGAGAGTGATGCCAATATCAGGCATGAGATTTCGGAGTCGCAGCTTACCGCTTGCGACGAACCTTTCGCCAAAATTCACACGCAGGTTAATAATTTAATCCAGTACTTGTCTTATTTTACGCGGCGTCGACTAAGTTTTCATACAAAATGCTGGGAAACAAAACCGAGATTAGTAATTAAGTTTGTTCCGACAACGGAGCCCATTTGTCGAGTTTTACAATTTATTACAAATTCAGCTCAATTTCATTTTATTCATTTTTCACTGAAAATTTCTCATTTGTATTTTATGATACACTTTAATCCAGCGTAGTTGTGAATTAATTATGCTCAAACGGTGACGGTAACGATGTCGTGCATCTGTAAACGAAAGAGACACAATTCACAATATGAGATCAAAGAAGTCGAAGAAACTCCACACCCATAGGATTAGCAACAACGGGGAAACATCTAGACCCGTCCCAAATACAACAGCTGAATGTCGTGGTCGTATGTTGCCCTGAACGAAACAAGAAGAAATTAACAAAATTATTCAGGGTATGTGGAGGCAATGTCAGTACGTAAAATTCTTCAACGTTTCGGCACGGTTTGTGTTGGCAGACTTTATCTTGTACGGAACTGTGAGATACAGCAGTCCTAATCTACAATACCCTTTCAATTTCCGAGAACAGTCTTTTCCATAAGACGTTTTCCCACTCATCAGTCAGCACAACGCCCCGAGCAAGGTTATCTGCATGCCGAAACGTCTGATAATTTTACACGCCGCCTAAACGATCATACAGCCTGAATAATTTTAATGACAATAGCCATTTCTCTTCACTTTCGAATGGCATATTTTTCTTGTGAAAAAAAAGGAAAAGTTCATCCAAACTAGAAGAACTTTGGCGATTGTGAAAACAGAAGAATATGAGGATTTTATAGCTTAGTGCATGTGCGTACTTCTTTTTTCTTACTTTTCAAACGTTTGAAACATATAAAGTACTTTTCGTTTCTGGTCAAGAACAATCATTGCTAAAGTTCATGTTAATGCAGCTTCTTTCGAAGACTCAGTTAATAAAAGTTGACTATTCAGTAATTACTTCGTTCAAACCCTTTCACTCTTTCTGTGTTGCAGTCTGAAATGTTCATAAGGCTCAGATTGTCAACGTCTTTTAAAAATATAATAAAAACTAATCCAAGAAATGCACGGATGCGCTGTGGTTTAGATTCAAAAACGGAAAAATGCACTTGTTGAACCCGGCAAGACTATCTTTTAACTTGTTTTAGTGATTTAACTATTGATTTTTGCCATATTTTCCTTAATGGCAGTCGTTTGTTGACTTGAAAAAAAATAATATAAACAAAAGAGAGAACAAAAATACCGCAAGTGTGGGTTTAATTGTAGTATGCTTCTCCTGTAAAACATCGAAAATGGTCTCGGCCTTAACTGATGTTAGGTTTCTGTTATATCTCTGAATGCACCTGCAACATTTTGTAACTGTACAGCACATAACATAGTTCAAGAGAGCCGGCCGCGGTGGCCGAGAGGACTGAGGCGATCCAGTCACAGTCTGCACGGCCACTACGGTCGGGGGTTCGAATCCCCCCTCGGGCATGGATATTTGTGCCGTCGTTAGTGGTAGCTAGTTCGTAAGTAGTTCGTAAGTTTAGGGACTGATGAGCCGGTAGTTAAGTCCCATAAGCTGTACAAACATTTGAAGTTCAAGAGATATAAAGGCGTAAATCATGAAACGGGTGAAAGACATGCTTTTGCTCAAAATGGTGATTATTTGACCTGTTTTCTGGATTTGGTTGGGATTTTATACTGATAATGCTAAGAATACCAAAAGTTATCATCACCATTAACACGAGACACTACTAAACATTCTGTTTACAGAAGGTTGACTACAGAACTTACGAGAGAAGGACTTCACGGGTGTCTTTTGTCACTAATTAATGCAAAAACAAACCACCTCCGGGTATGTTGGAGAATGCTTTAACATCTCATAAGTTCGAATGTAATTTCCTAGAGAATGAAAATCTTGTGCACAAAGCAGCACGGATTTCAAAAACATCTGTTGTGCGACAATCAGCTTAGCTTCTCGCGCACGATATATTGCGAACCATAGAAGAAAGACAGCCGGCAAATAAAACATTCCTACGTTTCCGGAAAGTGTGTGCCACGGTGCCCACAATACACTGTTCAGAACACACGGAATTTATTTTGCGAATACATCGCTGTTCTGACGAATAACGTGAACAGCTATCTGCGCCTGTTTACTGTGATGACGTAGTATGCGGCAAAGCATCGACTGAAGAAGGTTAAACGATGACTTACAATTTCTATTTGGTGCGTCAGATGGAAGATTTCTGTAAATGTAGAAAAATTTAAATTAACCAAGTGTATAATATTCCAATAGTCTCCCAGTCTTGATTACTGCTCGTGCTTTTGGGATCCTCACCAATTCGGATTGAAGATAAATATCGAACCAAGTGAGAGGCGTGCTTATTAATTTGATACCGGTTGATTCGATTATTTCACGAGTGGTAGAAGCTGCTCCGTGAATTGTAATAGGAATCCGTGGGGAGAAGATGACGTTAATTTTGCGAGAAACTACTGAGTAAATGAAAAGGACAGTCATTTGTAGCTGACTGCAGAACGAGTCTAGTACGACAGCGTAAAGTACACCTCACGTAACGTCCGCGAAGACAAAGTCAGAGAACTAGGACTTCTTCGGAAACATATAGACGCTCTTCTTCTGTCGTTCTATTTGTTAGTGGAACACCAAAAGAAACAAAATCGCTATTTGCGTTACCAGGTACCATCTGCGATACACCATGAGGTAGCTTTCGGAGTACAGACGTAGATGAAGATTTTTGGACTGCATAATTCACACACACAAAGAACCACAACACCCAACGCTTTCACAAAGTAGCATGATACGACGCATTTCGATGTGCAAGTGCCCAAAACGTTTTAAAATTTCCCTTTCATTTAGGCTCTATTTCAATAGAGTTAAACTATGGATGTCGAAAATTTAAATATCGTGAAGATTACAAGTATTACCCCGATAAATAATGACAAATGTTTTTCAGTTGAGGTTTTTTTTTTTTTTCTATTACTACTACGACTGATACTTGCCGATTGGTCTTATCAATTACACGCCTACTCACAAATTACCTTCAGATGCTGCTGATTTTGCCCCCTGTATGACAGAACTGTAGACATGACTTCTTTGTGAAACCATCACTGGTCTTAATTTAATTGAATATCATCATCTGAGTCACTATATACCTGACCATCCAGACAGTGTTTCACGCTTATAAGTCACTTCTGAGTTACAGGCTCCTCAAAGTAATGGTGCATGCTGTTGTGAATTCAATTTATGTATTTTTATTACTGGACATGTAGGACTACGCCGTGTCCTTTCAGCATGCAGGCATCTCTAAATGGACGGACACTGCGTGCGATCTACGGTTGTCTGGTGTATTCGCATTTGCGATTTCGATTAAACGTCATCAGTCGTGCCGTCTATTATTAAAGTAAATGCCGGACCGGGACTCTAACTAGGATTTCCCGTACATCGTCACGTCACCTCAGCAATTAACTCACTCCGGCCCGTAAGAAGCGAACGGCTCCAGCCCATAAGAAACAAAAGGTCTTATTTGCTTCGTTGTTGCTGCCATTGGATGAGACAGACGCTTGTCTTAATTCGGGCAAAGACTGTGTTCAGACTGCGAGCTATGGAGGAACGAACAATATTTAAAATGAAACGGTAGCGCTGTGAAGATTGGAAGCTTTCACAGAGAACATACATGGCGGGAGACAAAATTGCGACCTACGGTACTACATTCAAGATCAAATATTGGTGTGTGTGTTTATATATATATATATCTTATGGTATAATGTCAGCTACATATAATACTATAATATTTTAGTAAGATATACTAGTGTCTAATTAATAAGATAAAACATATCTCTGTCACAGAGCCAAGTCCAACTCCTTTAACCACTGGACAGCTTCCTGACTGACTAATTGCTCATTACGATCATTCTCAGGAGGGATGACCGAACTGCATATAGTAAGTATGTGGGACATCGTTTGTATGTCTGTTCAAATGTTCAAATGTTTGTATAGCTTATGGGACTTGACTACGGGGTCATCAGTCCCTAAACTTACAAACTACTTATGAACTACTTACGAACTAGGACGGCACAAATATCCATGCCCGAGGGGGGATTCGAACCCTCGACCGTAGTGGCCGTGCAGACCTTGACTGGAACGCCTCAATCCCCTCGGCCACCGCGGCCGGCGTATGTCTGCTCTACAGTCACATAACTGGTCGTCTGTCTGTCCCCATTTGAATTTCCAATAGTTACAGAGACCAACGCCAGTTCGGAAGCGGTTGATCAAAGACCATTCTCTCCTGGGATGGTCCATTCCTTGGAGCTTCTTAGAGGGATCGTCTATCCAGATGCTGTTTTTTCCACCTGGATAGACGATCGTGTTCGCGCCCGGAAGCAATCCTCAAAGCTCCACGTGCCCCCTGGGTGGTTCTAAACGGACAACAATCTCTGGCAGCGGTCCTGTCACCACGGTGATCTCCCAGCTATGTCAGCTACCAAGACAATCCAGAATGGCTCTTGTCAGCGCCAACAAAATTGTCAACAAAACGATCTGAATAGATATTGGTGACGGTGAGACTGCTAGACGTTTCAGCGCGCATCGCATGCAAATCAAAATAATGATCGTAAATCTCTCACGGACTTGTAAAACACTAAGTCTTTGTGATTCAAGTCTAAAATAAAGTTTTAAATATAACAAGAAAACCATTGTCGCAACTGTCTAATACGTAATTATCAGATGTAAGCAAATGTTTCACTCTGCAGATGATCATGACCTATTACTGGGTGTCGAACTCGGGAGAGGCATTCATGTCACGGATGCTGCTTCAGCAAGCAGTGAGGGCGGGATATGAGAGACAGTCGCAGTCTACCTACGTAGCTCCAACCCGCAGAGCCGCTGCAGAGCTGTTTTCATCTCGAAAGAGCCGAAATCCAATTACCGTCCGCACAAACAGCAGCTGCAGCAGACTGGGAACGACAAATTGTCGAGCGTACAACGCGTTTTAATTAAGTCGAGATTTCATGGAATTTGCGGAAGGTGGACATTTTTTTTATTTTCAGTTTGCGTTGGTTACACTTCACAGCGAAATTTTGTAAAGCGGCCTTTTAATATGCTTCTGCGCTGTCATAAGAATTAATCCGTTATTTAGGTGTTTCAGGAAGGCGGCAGGCAATACTGTTTGTGAGGAAAGCACTACCGTGGCAGAATCGTGTAGACGATGAGAAGCTCGCTCGTGAATCCCCTGACGCGCCAGAGCTTAGCATTACAGAGCGACCACAAGACCCGTGCTACAAACGTGCCATCCACATTGAGGCTGTTGCGTGTTGTGATACAGCTCACTCTCAGAGTATTACATATTTCCGGACCGGCCAGTTTGCTCATTTTTGTGGCTACTGGGTGCTTCAGGGAAAGTGCGATCCAGCCTCGAGATAATAGGCCCGCCTTTCCCTGAACCTGCTAACTGGGTATCAGTCTGGGCATACGAGGTCAGCTCAAAAAAGGTTGCCTTGAAGGCAAGGGTTCTGCACGAGCCGTTTCATGGTTTTAAAAGTCTCGAAAAAGTGCATCACTTCACAGGAGCGATATAAACGGGAGCTGGGAGTGGCCTATGAGAATAGCTTCATGCCGCTCCTCACTGGACAGAACGAGTAATTGAATCTGTGAGTGGAAAAACGTTAAAGCTCCGAAATTGTCAGCTTTCTGTTGAGATAACGGAAAAAACATCCAGAAAAGTATAACTAACACACTGTATGCTCACTTAAGAAGCAACCTGTTATATAAATGGAACAATACAAAGACAGGAATTACAATATTCTTCCACCAATACATATTTTTGTTCTGTACCTTGTTCGTGCGCACTACTTCCTGAAATGCGACAGAAGCTTCGGAAATGTCATATGTCGAAATTGTGTACCAGAAGATTATCCCTGGGGCATGGGTGTGTGTGTGTTTGTCCATAGGTTAGTTTACCTAGGTTTAAGTAGTTTGTAAGCTATGGACTGATGGCCACGCAGTTTGGTCCGATAGATTTACAACCATTTGAACATTTTGAACAGAAGATTATATTACCACATGATTGCATGCATGATACTTACAGTATCATAAATCAAATACGCAGTTGTAATAGACTTTCAATAATGGTCATAGTATTATAAAAAAAAAAAAAAAAAAAATTACTGGTTCGAGGAAATAATCAGTTCATCTATGACAGTTTTACGACAGGTAATTCTATACCACTCTTACAGACTGTACAAACTTAGAAAGGGACGCAGAGGTTGGGAAGTGAGTAGACAGGGTTGTAGTCTTTCCCCAATGTTGTTCAATCTGTACATTGAGCAGGTAGTGAAGGAATGGAAGGAGAAATTTGGAGAGGACATTAAAGTGCAGGGAGAAGAAATAAAATCATTGCGATTTGCCGATGACATAGTAATTCTGTCAGAGACCCCAAAAGATATGGAAGAGCAATTGAATGGAATGGACATTGTCTTCAAAGGAAGATATAAGGTGAACATTAACAAGAGTAAAACTAAGATAATAGAATGCAATGTCAGAAAATCAGGTGATGCTGAAGGAATTAAATTAGGTAATGAGACAATAAATGTAGTAGATGAATTTTGTTATTTGGGAAGCAAGATAACTTCTGATGGCCGAAGTAAAGAAGATATAAAATGCAGAATAGCTATGGGGAGAAAAGAGTTTCTAAACAAGCGAAACTTGTTAACATCCAATATTAATTTAAATGTTACGAAGTCATTACTGAGCCGGCCGCGGTGGCCGAGGTGACTGAGGCGCTCCAGTCATGGTCAGCACGGCCACTACGGTCGGGGGTTCGAATCCTCCCTCGGGCATGGATATTTGTGCCGTCTTAGTTCGTAAGTAGTTCATAAGTAGTTTGTAAGTTTAGGGACTGATGACCCCGTAGTTAAGTCCCATTAGCTTTACAAACATTTGAACATTTGATTTGTCATTACTGAAAGCATTTGTCTGGAGTGTAGCATTGTATGGGAGTGAAACGTGGACGATAAGGAGTTCAGACAAAAAGATGATAGAAGCTTTTGAAATGTGGTGCTACAGACGAATGATGAAGATTAGATGGGTAGATCATGTAACTAATGAGGAGGGAAGAAAAGGAGTTTCTGGAATATCCTGACTAAGAGAAGGAAGAGATTGGTGGGACACATTCTGAGACATCAAGGAATTGTGAACTTAGCATTTGAAGGAAGCGTGTGGGGTAAAATCGTAGAGGGAGACCGAGGGATGAATACAGTAAGCAGATTCAAATGGATGTACGTTGCCGAACATATTCTCAGATGAAGAGACTTGCACACGACAGGGTAGCGTGGAGAGCTGCATCAAACCAGTCTGCGGACTGAAGACAGCAACAACAACAACAACAACAACAACAACAACAGACTGTCGTCTGAGACGAACGGTCAAGGCGTTATTTGCGGTTGGAGGAGTCAGTAGGCCTTCGGAAACGCCCCCTTTTAGTGGTAGTAACCCCAGACAGACCGTGGAACGGCGACTGCGCGTTGTGTTGTGGTCAGCAGTGGCACGTTTCGCAGCGCTGTGACCGCTCGCCTGGCTCACTACAGCGACGGCAGTAAGGCCACAAGGACGGCCTTGTCGTTCGCGCTTCTCCTCCTACGCCACTGTCGCTCGCTGCGGGCATCCGACAGCACACTACACGCCTCTACCACGGCAGGCGTAGCGCACAGACTACCGCACTTTCTGCCACCAGTCACTCGGTACACGGGTC
Organism: Locusta migratoria; assembly: GCA_026315105.1. NCBI lineage: Eukaryota > Metazoa > Arthropoda > Insecta > Orthoptera > Acrididae > Locusta > Locusta migratoria. The sequence goes on from CM048744.1 coordinate 53,030,769, forward strand.
CTCTTCTGATAACCTCCACTACATGCAACAATTCATTCTCAGTTTCAGGTTTCACGACGAATGGTCAGTATTCAGTGATACCGTAGGGACGACTAATCGAACCAAACAGGCTATAAAACCTCGGCTCTAAAATGTGTATTTCAGAAGCTACGAACTTCGCCTTCGGTACTGTACGATACTATCGAACAAATGTTTCCTGCTACAAGCTCGATGCTTTTCATACCTTGAAAGGTGCTATTTTTTTACCATATCAAGGAATAAATGACCAGTACACATGGACCCGTTATAAGGAATCGTGCATCTTCAGGCATGCATTTTACAGCCTATATTTAATAGACGTATCTGCTTCGAATGATCATCCCTGTAATATTCCTGAAATAGCTATATGCCCATTCTTCGTAACGTATGTTAAAGAAGGGCCTCTCCATACATCACAATGTTCAAATGTTTGTAAATCTTATGGGACTTAACTACGGGGTCATCAGTCCCTAAACTTACAAACTACTTATGAACTATTTACGAACTAGGACGGCACAAATATCCATGCCCGAGGGGGGATTCGAACCCCCTACCGTAGTGGCCGTGCAGACCGTGACTGAAGCGCCTCAGTCCCCTCGGCCACCGCGGCCGGCTCTCCATACATCGCTTCTAAGGGTTCCGGATACCAGTCAATAAAAATTAAATACTTACTGGATCACACTCATTATACTCAGTTGTCCTAGCTAAGAGACCGCACAATCCCGAGACTTGTAGCCGCTCTTCTGTATTGCAAAAGACACGGCCGTTTTCTAAGTAAACAGAAGGAGTTCGAAATCTAATGAATACCCACCGAAATCACAAAGCAAACTACATAAATTAGATCGTCCTTGCTAAGAATTTTTATGTAAATGAAACCTATTGATAAAATCTAACAAAAGTCGTTATGCTATAAATACAGACGCAACTTGTCGAAAGAGTAGTAGAATTTGTAAGACTCAAGGTGAAATCACTAAGCCGGCCGCGGTGGCCGGACGTTCTGTGGCGCATCTGTCACAGTCTGCACGGCCACTACGGTCGGGGGTTCGAATCCCCCCTCGGGCATGGATATTTTGTGCCGTCTTTAGTATAAGCTAGTTCATAAGTAGTTTGTAAGTTTAGGGACTGATGACCCCGTACTTAAGTCCCATAAGCTCTACAGACATTTGAACATTTTTGAAATCACTAAATCTCTGTTCAATGTTAATGTCTATTCGCAGAGGTAAGATTGCGGCGCTTTATTGTATTACTGACGTACGCTTGTCAGAATACTTGTGTTACTGAGGCAATACACGCAACATGCTGCACTGTGAGACTAACAGCGCCTCTATTGGTTGAATTGGTTGATGCTGTACTACGCAGTACTTACAAGCCTGAATAATAAATAAATAAATAAATAAATAAAACGCAGCAGCGATATCATTATTTATTCGGTTCATTACGTTACTAACAGTGCCTCTTTGGTACTCTGCCGTACTAAGCCCAACTTATAAGCATAGCATCCACTTAAAACTTTAAATTAGGATAATTTTTTCTTCCACTCATCCGATTTCGATTAAATGAAGCCTGTACGTTCCCCAAACAACTCTCAATTTACCCGTGAAACGCCCTTGAAAGTTCCTGCAGTACATTTGGATATTAGCCTGTACAGGTGCACACTATTTCGTTCAGACAAAGCTGTAAATTGTGATATTTTTAATTTCTCTGAGCCGACTTTAATTTAAACGAAACATTTCTCCAAACGCATGATACTCTCGCGTTACCTGTAAAAATCTCATGAAAATTCGTCTAGTAGTATTACACATTAAAGTGTTCAAAGAGACAGAAACATTAAAGTGTTCAAAGAGACACATAATGATCGAAGATAAAAAAATTCCTTTAAATTACGATATCTCTTTTCTTGTGACGCGATTTTGATGAAATCAAGCGTATAGCTGACCTAAAGTGTTCAAAGAGACAGACATAATGATCGAAGATAAAAAAAAATCCTTTAAATTACGATATCTCTTTTCTTGTGACGCGATTTTGATGAAATCAAGCGTATAGCTGACCAAAAATTCGCTCAGATTTCCTGCGACAGTCTCATGAAAATTCCTCTAGTAGCTTTTAAGATTAAAGTGTACAACGTTATACCTATATTCACAGTTTTATTATTAGCATAGACATTCATTCACCATTCCTCTTGGAACAAACCGTATATTATCGAATGGTTGTGTACTACCTCGGAAGGAGGTCCTTCATTTTACAGTATGATACTTACTTCATAATCATTTTTAATTTTTATTAATAAACTGAAAACAAATCCAAATTCGGCATTTAAAAGTACATATGCTCACAATCGAACTGTGGTAGTACTGCTTTGCTTTATAAGAAATGTATGGTGTTGCAGTACGCTAAAAGCGCTTCGTCGCATCATCGTCACACAAAGAGAAGTATTTACAGAAAAATATGAATGTGATGAATATCATCAACTATTTATTTTCAGAAAAGGAAAACATAAATATGAGCATGATGATATAATATTTACAGAGTTGAGAAAGAAGTACATATAATCTACACCAATTTCATTACTAGTACATCGGGTATCAGAAACGAAACGGCGAATTGATTACTTATAATCTCTGAACTATAAATGTCTTTTGTAAAATATTTAACGTTGGGTGGCGACGGTGTCGCAATTAGTACATCACACACTAGTGGCCGAGTGCACCAACCTCGGTCAAAAAGCACGATAATCAAGGGTTCCGAGAACACGGTCAAAAGTTAACCGCACTTAAAACGCTTCTGCGGTGCACCAACGTTAATCACCGGTCAGCAAACCGTCGTCAGCCAATCGTACATTTGATCGTGATCAAGTCCGTGTAGCGCAATGGAAGGCACCCAAGTGATGCAAAGGTGTTAGTTGAGCTTACCTACATGTGTATTCTCGACTATCTTTAGTGAATGATGACAGTAGCACGTGATTTGTATGTACAAGATTGTAAATACGGTAAAATTGTACGACGCTTCTCGCCGGGCTGTAATGGTTATGTTGGCACCAATGGTAATGACGGCAACTAAGATGACCAATAAATATTTTTTCGTGACAACTTCAATTAAAACGAAAATTATTTTCTTCTGAACGGACAAGGGTAATACAAGAACCTTTCCACCATAGAACAGGTACAGTATTAATTTTGCTGCGAGTGAAACGAGCAGCAATAACATTTACTCTGTAGCTCGTGAAAAATATTAACGGAATTCTACACTTCATTGTTCATTAACATAAGCACTGGAGCCCAGCGAGGAGGGTCGTAAAATTTTACCGATCCAGTCATATTGCAAAGAGAAATGATTATTAAAAAAAACACCCTAAGACATATTTATATAATTACATAAATTATGATTTATTGTTTCGAATAAATCAACACAAATGTCACTGTTGTTCACAGCATATTTTCCTACGCACCGTATGTTCACCTGGTAACAGAAATATACAGATAACATGTTTTAATAACACGAAAGCTTTACGATTATAGATACGGAACATATCGTAATTTTTTATTCAAAACTTTTTCTGAATTTGATACTTAACTTACTGGAAACATTCATTAATTATGGCGCGGCGAACGGTTCTTCCTGGCAATGTGTCGTCGCGATATATGTTACTGTTGTCACCAATAAGTATGTTAAATGCACCAGTTGCATATGCTCTTAACCTAATCAATAGTCTGTTCATAAGCGAAATAGGATTATTTCTATCGGTATGAAATTCTAACCTGTCATTGATTTGGTTTAACAACCACCACACTTTCTTTGGACAAACAAAATTATTCTTCGAACTTTTTGTCACTGTAATCTTCAAAAGAGTTCCCCTTTCCACAATCACTACGTTCCGGTTTTGATCCCGATTTAAATGATCGAGGTAAAATAAATCTGTCAATTCCGTCTAAAACATCAAAACTCGCCGCCATCTTGATACTGCACGCTCGTATAACCCTGGTCATCTCGAAAAAACCGGGCGTCAGCCGCTATCAAATTTAACCGCGATCAACTCCCTCGTTTAACTTTGATCGGTGTCGGTGCACCAGAAACTTGAGTTGACCACGGTTAAATGCCGACTTGACAGCGATTAACTTTTGATCGAGGTTGGTGCACTCGGCCGTAGGTATACTGACAAGGGGAGGCCGCCAACTGTGAAATTCAGATTCGATTCATACTGCGCATAATGAAAGCTCATGGCCAGAGTGTAATTTGGCAAAGCACTGAGATGCACTTTTCAGCCGTTGTCGAGAAAATCGACAATGAAAAAAAGCCATTGCGGTGAAATACTCTCTACCATGCGTAATATTGTACAGAGGCGTGGCGTAGCGGTAAGCGTTCGGGTTCGTAATGCGAAGGTCGCCGGATCAAATCTCGCGGCATGCAACTTTTTTTAATTATTTGTTTTTTGTAATTCAAATGTACACACACACACACACACACACACACACACACACACACACACACACACACACTAGCATTTGATGTTCGAAGTCGCTAGTTTTTCCACGACAAACGACTGTCAAACAACTTATTATATGCAACTGGCGACTTCGAACGTCATTATGATTTCAGTAAACAAAGTTGTATTTCACAAATGTTATTAATTGTCTTCATAATGTTTACCGCGTATAGTTAACGGAAGAAGTATAAAGGATATTCCGAAACAAATACGTATAGTGTAAGTCAAACCTGACGAACGATAGAACAATTTTTCAGAATGTCAATCAGGTATGTTTCCCAACAGATTTAAAAAACAATTGTTCTTGTAAAAACGCATCGTTTATCAGATGTGCTCGATGTCGTGCTGTTTTCTGCTTTCCATATTTCTATGATAACTATCACTCTGGTTCGTGCGATATATATATTATTTGAATTACAAAAAAATATAGTTGCATGCCGTGAGGTTTGATCCGGCGACCTGATTACGAGCCCGAGCGCTTACCGCTGCGCCACGCCTCTCTACAATATTCCTCATGGTAGAGATCGTAAACAGTATTTCTATGTCTATTTTCTCGACAATGGCTGAGAAGCGCATCTCGGTGGTTTGCCAAATTACACCTCTGGCCATGAGCTTTCATTATGCGCAGTATGAATCGAATCTGAATTTCACAATTGGCGGCCTCCCCTTGTGAGAATGATCGGTTTAGAAAGCCAGCCTTTTACTCCTCATCACGACTTGCAGGCGCTGGCAGTCCCTTCCTGAACCCTGCTAGACGCGCGATGTGTCGGACAACGTGGAGTGGTCGGCACAGCTGCTGTACGCCGTCAGCAGCCGGACAGCCCTCCAGCCACCAGCAGCGCAGCCAGCGGCGGAATTATTCACAGCGGCCGGCGCCGGCTTTTATCGAATGACGGCGGAAGTGCCGCATCACACTTCCGGGAAGTTTTCACGTGCTGAACGAAACACTGATAATGCAGCCTGGTTCGGCTGTAGCGTTCGCACTTCCCGGTCAACGCGACTACTGCCAATCCTTCTGTACCAGACCCACCCCAATCATGTGTTTCATAAAATTCGCTGTTCAAATGTTGGTAAAGCAATGGGATCCAATTGCAGTGGTCATCAATGCCTAGACTTACAACTTGCTTTAACTTATGCTTAAAAAAAGAAGAAGAAGAAGAAGAAGAAGAAGAAGAAGAAGAAGAAACACACACACACAGACAGACAGACAGACGCGCAAGCGCGCGCGGGAAGACTCGATCCTCGGACGAGAAGCAGCCGCGCACTCCACTGCAAGGGGCCTTAGAGCGCACGGTCATACTAGAAACGGAGTACCGAGACTCCCAAAATCGCATTCGTGATCTTGTCCTCAAAAAATTCATTTATTACACAAATCACGCTTACACACTGCCCCGCCTGATGAGTTTGATATATTTAAGATACGAAGCCAATACCGACAACAGTGGTACAGGTTTATATGCCAACTAGCTCTGCCGATGATGAGGAAATCGAAGAAATATATGAGGAGCTAAAGGAAATTATTCCGACAATTAAGGGAGAGGAAAACTTAATTGTTATGGGAGACTGGAATTCGGTAGTAGGACAAGGAAGGGAAGGGAGGATAGTAGGTGAATATGGTCTGGGCAAAAGGAATGAAAGAGGAAGCCGCCTGGTAGAATTTTGCACAGAACATAATTTAGTTATAACACCTGGTTCAAGCATCACAAAAGAAAGTTGTATACGTGGAAGAGACCAGGAGACACCGGGAGATACCAGATAGATTTTATAATGGTAAGACATAGATTCCGGAACCAGGTTTTACAGTGTAAGACATACCCAGGGGCAGATATAGACTCTGACCATAACTTGTTGGTTATGAACTGTAGGCTGAAACTGAAGAAACTACAAAAAGGTAGGAAAATAAGGAGATGGGACCTGGATAAATTGAAGGAACCTGAGGTTCTTAAGAATTTCAGAGGGAGCTTTAGGCAACAATTGACAGAAACAAGGGAAAATAAAACAGTAGAGGAGGAATGGGTAAAATTGAGAGATGAAATAGTGAAAGTAGCAGAGGACAAAATAGGTAGGAAGGCAAGACCTGCAAAAAAATCCTTGGAGATACTAAATTTAATCGATGAAAGGAGAAAATATAAAAATGCAGTAAATGAAACAGGCAAAATGGAGTACAGGCGACTAAGAAATGAGATTGACAGGAAGTGCAAAATGGCTAAGCAGGAGTGGCATGAAGGCAAATGCAAGGATGTAAAAGAATGTATAAATAGGGGAAAAATAGATACAGCCTACAGGAAAATAAAAGAAACATTTGGAGATAAGAAAAACAGCTCTATGAATATCAAGGACACTGATGGAAAACCAGTTCTCAGCAAAGAAGGGAATGCTGAAAAGTAGAAAGAGTATATAGAGGGGCTCTACAAAGGAAATGAACTTCGAGACAATATTGTAGGAAGGGAAAAGGATGAAGATGAAGATGAAATAGGAGATACTGTACTGAGAGAAGAATTTGACAGAGCCCTGAAAGACCTAAGTCGAAACAAGGCCCCTGGAGTAGATGCTATTCCCTCAGAGCTACTGAAGTCTCTGGGAGAACCAGCCATGACAAAATTGTTTTACGTGGTATGTAAAATGTATGAGACAGGAGGAGTACCCTCAGACTTTAAGAAAAATGTTATAATCCCCATCCCAAAAAAAGCAGGTGCAGACAGGTGTGAAAACTACTGAACCATCAGTTTAATAAGTCATGGTTGCAAAATATTAACGTGAATTATATACAGAAGGATGGAAAAGCTGGTAGAAGCCGACCTCGGGGAAGATCAGTTTAAGTTCAGGAGAAATGTAGGAACACGGGAGGCAATACTCACGTTACGGCTTATCCTAGAAGATAGATTAAGAAAAGGCAAACCTACATTTCTAGCTTTTGTAGATTTGGAGAAGGCTTTTGACAATGTTGATTGGAATAAACTCTTTCACGTTCTGAAGCAAGCAGGAGTAAAATATAGGGAACGTAAGGTTATTTACAACTTGTACAAAAACCAGACAGCGGTTGTCAGAGTTGAAGGGCATGAAAGGGATGCAGTGGTTGGAAAGGGAGTAAGACAGGGTTGTAGTCTCTCTTCATTGTTCAATCTGTACATTGAGCAAGCTATAAAGGAAAGCAAGGAGAAATTTGGAGAAGGAATTAAAGTTCAGGGTGAAGAATTAAAAGCATTGCGTTTTGCCGACGGCATAGTAATTCTGTCAGATACAGCAAAGGATCTGGAAGAGCAATTGAACGGAATGGACAGTGTGCTGAAAGGTGCATATAAGATGAACATTAACAAGAGCAAAACTAGGGTAATGGAGTGCAGTGTAAGAAAATCAGGTGATGCTGAAGGAATTAGATTGGGAAAAGAAGCAATAAAGGAGGTAGGTGAGTTTTGTTACTTGGGCAGTAAAATAACAAATGATGGTCGCAGTACAGAGGATATAAAATGCAGAATGGCAATGGGTAGAAAATCGTTTTTGAAAAAGAGAAATTTGTTAACATCGAATATTGATTTAAACCTAAGGGAGTCCTTTCTGAAGGCATTTGTATGGAGTGTTGCCTTGTATGGGAGTGAGACATGGACGATAAACAGTGCGGAAGAGGATTGAGGCTTTTGAAATATGGTGCTACAGAAGAATGCTGAAGAGTAGGTGGGTGGATCGCGTAACTAATGAGGAGGTGCTGAACAGAATTGGGGAGAAAAGAAATTTCTGGCATACCTTGACTAAAAGAAGGGATAGATTGGTAGGACACATTCTTAGACATCAAGGAATTGTGAATTTAGCGTTGGAGGGAAGTGTATGGGGAAAAAATCGCATGGGAAGACCAAGAGATGGATACAGTAAGCAGATTCAGACAGATGTGGGTTGTCGCTCTTATGTGGAGATGAAGAGGCTTGCTCAGGATAGGGTATTGTGGAGAGCTGCATCAAACCAGTCTCCGGACTGAAGACCACAACAACAACAACAAGGAATACTAATACCCAATAAAAGGTTTCTTGGCGTGAAATAATTTCTAAATAAATAACTTATTTTCTCGGAAAATCCACTTATATGTGGATCCTCAGGACTTGGTTTACTGCGGTTGCCTCTCTTTCTCCAATAACAGAAATAACAGCGTGACGTATGCAGTAGGTTAAGCGTCTCTTGTGTTTACGTCAGCGTTGCCTTTGTACCTTGTACTAAACCTAACTTTCTATTTTCATTGTCATGTCATGTCATGTCTTCCCGGTTTAGAATTTTATTATTTTCTAGATGACGCTCTGTTTAGTGGGTTAAGCGCTGCTTCTGCAGCTGGACTTCACGCTCGCTGCCACATTCCCGGCGGATTTGATCTCTCCCCTAGCTTGGTTTCGTCCCGAGCTCCGACTAACTATCAACTCGACTCGCTTCCCAAAGACACTACCCCTGTCCCAGTCAGCCGCAACGAGTTTCTCGCAATCCGCAATCATCTCGATGACAGTATCTTCGTCTACATCGATTGGTACAACACCGACAGTGGGCCGATTGTGCCTTTGTACTCGGCGACGAATCTGTATCTTTTCCCAGACCAGTGGTCGATCTTTACTGCACAGTTCCTTTGCTCTTTATCAAGCCACCCAGTACATCAGGCGACACTCGCCCAATAATAGTGTCATCTGCTGAGGTTCTTCGGATGCTCTCCAGGGACTGTGCTTGTTATATCCATGGTACAACGGATCCAGGAACGCCTTCACTCGCTAACCGCTAGTGGGATTACAGCGGTGTTTCTGTGAATTAACTGGTGTTGTCGGATTGATGAGGAATCACACTGCTCAAACCAATTAGGGAATCAGGAGAGAGAATATACAAAATATACACATGGTAATGTATTTTATTCATCCATTGGTTACAGTTGTAATTTTTGTATGATACAGTACGATATTTTGCTGTCCCAACTGAGGTTTACACGGCTTTTACTTAGAGCGAGGCACCATGGGGCTACCATAATAATGAAAAACTCATTGTCGTGGCATCAGCGTAGGACACAAAAAAGTCGAAGGATATCGTCTGTATACCTCTGTGCACTCAAAGCACCATTCTGAACGACATAGAGGTCCATACGTCCGCGAATAATGACTCATGCCCACAAAATTCGTCCACCATCACATGTTGATGTTTCCTACACAGAAGTACGATTGTTCGGCTGAACACAAATCCTTGACTCACCTGTCAACAGAACCCGCTACCATTCGTTATGACTCGAATCCTGATGTTTCTCCGCCCAGTTTCTGCTGGCTAAACGGTGTCGTGCTTTCAATGGAACGCACGCCATAGGCCTCCGTGCATATAGGCCACATTCCTGAAGACGATTTGGACTGCCTCTGTTAATATTGTGCGTCCTGTCGCTACCTGGAGGGTGCGTTGCAGCTGAGTTGCAGTCAGCTTGCTGCCTCGACGGGCTGTTAACCGGAGATAACGGTCATGTGTAAGGCGTGCGGCCGCGGCCGATGCCGCCTCCCGACCGCATTCGTCGCCTCGAGTGCTGCTGCCTGGGTGCCTGGCTGGCTGTCAGTTTCGATCGGTGTACTCAGTTCAGCGACCGGTCACAAGTCCACCAGCGTCTCTCCATGCATTTTTCATCGCCGACGCCGCTCTGGATCGGTTGTAAGACTGCCCAGGAGGGTGGCTTGTTGGGCCTCACTGAAAACTCTCACCTGAGGCGACGAGCAACCGCTACTTATTGATAGATTCTCCGGGGCAGTAGTAGGTGCTGGCTGCTTTCGCAGTCCCTACCAGCACATACCGCCGACTCGACTTCGTACGTCAGCCAATGTACCCAGATGTTCAAACACTTGTCAGAAATGCCATCCACCAGCAATTCACGATATGACGTGTCAACGATTTATGCCTAACTAATGGCGATGTCTAATGTATTTGCTGAAAATACAAATTTAATATAGAGTGCTACTTTGGGCTTACAGTTGACAGTCTTAATATTTACGTGTGTAATGCGGCACTTCCCCTAGATCAACATGTTCAAATGTTTGTATAGCTTATGGGACTTAACTACGGGGTCATCATTCCCTAAACTTACAAACTACTTATGAACTAGCTAATACTAAGGACGACACAAATATCCATGCCCGAGGGGGGATTCGAACCCCGACCGTAGTGGCCGTGCAGATCGTGACTGAAGCGCCGCAGTCCCCTCGGCCACCGCGGCCGGCTCCCATAGATCACACATCAACAACTTGTGTCTGAAAAAAAGTCTTTTCAAGAGAATCTGTTGAATTCGACTATTTTATTGGTATATTTACTTTTTTAATCGATAGGTGCATTGTGCTTCACAATGTCACATACTCCCGTAGCAATAAAACAGAAGAATGAATTTCAATATGGGGAGAAAAATTAACCATTACGACATCAAACAGCTTCACTGTACTGTACAGGAGCACAATAAGGTATTTCAAAACACCGAACGTCAGTTTCTTGGGAGATATTTACTGATGCGACGAAATAGCTGAGGAGCCCAGCTGCGGTGCGCGCGGCTGTTCTCCGTGGAGGTTCGAGTCCTCCCTCGGGCATGGGTGTGTCAGTTGTCCTAAGGCTAGTTTGGCTTAGTTTAAGTAGTTTGTAAGCCTAGGGACTAATAACGAAGCAGTTAAGTCCCATAGATTTACAAACGTTTAAGAAATTTACTGTTGGCACTTAAGCGAAAATAATTTCTCTTACTTTTACCTTTCTTTCAGGCTGTGAAGTTTTGACATCATGTAACACATGTTTATTCGTAACCAAACCGAAGGAAAAATTATTTGTGATAAATGACAAGTGCGGAAAATATATTTACATATATACGTACCACTGAATCTGAAGACGAACTACTCATGATACCGTTAAATTAAAAATGAAACGCATTTGGCTAAATCCAAGAAGAAATCCTTATTTACACATAACGTTATGGTACGATATGTAAATAGTTTGTAGATGCTTTAGAATGCGTGAAGCCGCGGCGGAAAGGCAGTGCCGTGTAAAGCTCTGTATAGGGAAAGTATGGCCATCCTTTTACGCGCCGCGTGCCGCCGTCTGCAGCTCGTGATTGGCCGAAATCGAGTCACGTTGTTCTTTCCGCCATCTTGGTCCTATACGTTGCTTGGCTGCCATGAGAAGCCTTGTGAATATTCGTATTTTTTGGTTTGAATAATGCCACAGTGTTGTACTTTTCGGTGGTTTTAAGAAGTGAAGAAGGGAGGTGAACAATATAGTACTTCCATTAAGTATCAGAAATACAGGAAGATGAACAGTCTGGCTGATGAAAGTCGTCAGAGAAAACTAGGAGTCCAGAAGTGAACTTCGGGTCTTGTGCAGTGAAGATTTTAATCCATAATGTAAATTAGTAGATTAAAGATTCACTGACGAATGGATCACGCAGCAGATACATATATATTTTTAAATTTAATAAATTTGTGAAGAGAATTCCTGCACAACGTCGTGAGGTTAAATTATTCACGCTTCGTTGATTTTATCTGCAGGTAGCTGCCGAAAATACACAAATTTTTGACATATTAGTGAGTGAACTGGATTAGATATGAAATTAATATACAGTTCCTGAAACAAGCTCTTCTCATTCGTTAAAGTGTATCATTACCATAAATAAATAAATAAATAAAAGACATATATTAGGCATTCAAATGTAATTGGCGTTGTAAAGCAGGGACCTTTAATTTCTGTTTCTGGTAAAAGGTCATGTAGTGGGTATCTCCTTGCATTTTCGTAGTTTATGTGAGGTATAAGTACATATTACGCAAGAAAAGACTTATCCATAATCTGAATTGTTTTCTTCATCTACACTATGCTCCGATGGCGACATATTCGTAGTCTATTCGAATATTTGGCTACGGTACAGGTGAATCTGAATTTATAGGTGAACCCTTTATATCTTAAAATTGGACCAAAAATATTCCGTAGACCAGCCAGGTCCGCATGGACACAACTACTCAGAGTTCCCGCATCTGTCCGTCGGATATAACACCCTGTAACTTGAGAATGAAAAGAGTTATCATTCTGCTCTCAACCTTAAATAAAATTTCGATATCTTACCTACATCTCGTCCGCAGCATAGTGCTAAAATCAACCATACGCAAAGCCTCTGCAATGCGATTTATCCTCTGCAAACTCTGCAAAATTTCGGCAGTAGTTTACTTAATTTGATTTAGCACGGAAACTGTTACTAATAATGAATAGAAATTGAGATCATTATCGAGCGAATATGTCACACTGTAACACCTGAAAAAAAATTTTTTTTTAATCGAATAGTTTTCTCAAAATCGGCTGATAAGTATTGTTACGCGCTGGGAACGTTGTAGCGGTCGGAGTGTCAGTAGCAGCGGAATAGGTCCAGCATGGCTGCCGCTGACAGGCTGGCCATACTTTTCCTATACAGAGCTTTAGTGCCGTGCGCATTGGGGCGCCGTGCTGCGGTGCGCGCGGCCGTTCGCCGTCGGGGGTTTGAGTCCCCGCTCGGGCATGGGTGTCAGTGTTGTCCTTAGGTTTGTTTAACTTAGTTTAAGTAGTTTGTAAGGTAGGGACTAATAACCCAGTAGTCAAGTCCCATAGATAATAAAGAATGCATTAATTCTAACAAACACGTGACAATTACCTTTAAAATATAGGCATATTACACACAAAAAGCTATTTTTATGTTTCTTATTTCCAGAACATATAAAACTATTCTGTATTTGAGAATCGAAGACCAATAAATTCAAAAGCATTCGAAAGGTTTCCCCTATGAGGTTTGACAAAAAACTATTCGTGAAAACACAGAATGCTGGCTATTCTGAGGAACAGCGAGTTCTTAACGGGCTTATTAAAAGGCAAAGTAACAAAATCAGGTCTTTTACTCATTGACGGCTAGTTCTGGGCTGGGTATAACACATTCTCAGACAACAAAATGAGTTTTTCCTATCATGATCGGTCATATACTGTAGGCAAAAACTAACACTAAATTCCATTTATAAACTTTCTCTTGTAAATGGAAACATAATTATTTGATGTGATGTCGTGAAAGAGAGAGTCAGTGGAGACAGCAGCTGTGGCTGCAATTTATAAGGCAGCGCAAGTTGCGACCCCAACACCCGCTCGGACACAACAGCAGCAGAAGAGAAGGCCGTGGCGCTCTCGTGTGACGTCATGCAGAGCAGGCGGTGATCGCGGCTGACACCCGAACCTCCAGGTGTCAGGCAGCCAGATCGCTACCGAACATTGTCTATCGATGGAGTACCGACCAAAACTTCGAAATAATTCGTGCCATGTGCTGTCCTCCAGGAGAACGTGCATAAACTATAATGATTAGCCGGCCGCGGTGGCCGAGGGGACTGAGGCGCTCCAGTCACAGTCTGAATGGCCACTACGGTCGGGGGTTCGAATCCCCCCTCGGGCATGGATATTTGTGCCGTCCTTAGTATTAGCTAGTTCATAAGTAGTTTGTATGTTTAGGGACCGATGACCCCGTAGTTAAGTCCCATAAGCTATACAAACATTTGAACATTTCTTATAATGATTAGTAACATCTAACCTACGGAGTACAGTTAAAGCCAAGCTGTGAGAGCGTATCATATCGATCACATGTGGAGAAGTTGGAACAACGTTAGTTTGTTATATCGAGGGTACTGGGATCAAACCCTGCTTATGGCGCTTTTCCTTCCACTACGGTACGCTCGCAATTGTTATAAGGGGAAACTTGTTCATGACTTGTGAAAGGACTGTTCGAATTTTATAGGATGTTATCGGCAGTTTGCTTTTTCTTTGAAATACTTAAAGTAGCTAACCTGTATTGTTTATTCGTAGTTTCAGAGGATAAACCAAGACAATCGGAACATGAGAATAAAGAAACTACATTACAGGTGCACCATTGTTATTATTATTATTATTATTATTATTATTATTATTATTATTATTACTGTTAATACTTACGCACATGTGGTGCAATTGTTTCATTCCTGTGTTCAGATTGCTTGTGTATATTCCCTGAAAGTACGAATATACACTACAGGTTTGCTACTTTCAAATAAAGGAAGCAAATGCAAATCAAATGTTCAAATGTTTGTGAAGCTTAAGGGACTTAACTGCGGGGTCATAAGTACCTAAACTTACAGACTGCTTATGAACTACCTTATACTATCGACGACACACATATCCGTGCCCGTGGGGGGATTCGAAGCCCCGATGGGGCCGCGGCAAGCAAAAGCAACTGCAGATAACACAGATAATCCGAACAGACCTTTTACATATCAGGAACACGTTGCCCCGTATAGCAATTGCCAGCGTTCTGCACTTATAAAAAGTACAAGAGCAGGGTTTGATCCCAAGATCCTCAGTGTAACGAACTATCTCTCTACGAACGTGCCCACAGTAGCTCGCCATTAGATGCTATGACAGTTTTACTTTTACGCTACTCCGTAAGTCAGTTGTTATAGTTTATTTTCGTTCTCCTGACGACAGCACATAGCAGGAATTATCTCGGGGTTTTGGTTGATTATCGATAAACAACGTTTGGTACCGACCTGACTGATGTCTGGAGGTTTGGGTGTGGGCAGCTGGCCTCTAGGGCCTAGTGGACTGTCTTCTAGCGACTGGTGACTCAGCTACGCATTCACAGCCTACTCTGCGTGACGTCACAGGAGAGCGCCGCTGCCCTCTCTTGCGGTGCTGTTGGCGGAGGCTGCCGCGCTTCTGTCCTCTTCCGCACACCGAGCTGGAACGGACTGTGGCGGCGCTAGGCGTCGGCGACGTCGGCCACCTGTGGGGGCCTCGCATAACGTTGTTAAAATTTTAGTTTTTCTTCTTTTTTCATATTTGATGTTTAACGCCGCGCGTAGCCGCGGTAGAGTAGCCGAGCGGTCTAAAGCGTGTCGTTGCGGAGCGCGCGGTTGCTCGCCGTGGAGGTTCGAGTCCTCCCTGGGGCATGGGTGTGTGTGTTTGTCCGTAGGTTAGTATACCTAGGTTTAAGTAGTTTGTAAGCTACGGACTGATGACCACGCAGTTTGGTCTGATAGATTTACAGACATTTGAACTTTTTTTTTAACGGCGCTTTCCAACTGCTAGGTTATGTAGCGACGACCTACATCTAATTTACACTAGCTTAACCAATGGACGAACACAACATCCATGCCCAAGTGTGGGGTTCGACCCCCGGCGAGAGCGATCTCGATCATCAAGGTATGATGCCTTAGTGCGCTCAGCCATTCACGGTCGGCAGCTATTTATTTGTCCGTATTTATTTCCGTATGAGTGCAGCAGTGATGCAATTTTTAGTTAAATACTTACAAAACAATTTCTTCAGTACATTTTAGAAAACTATTTGGAAGAAGTATATCCAAAAGTTTATATAACAATCAGAATCATGTTCAAAGAACATACAGCCGCATAAAGTTTACTTCTAATATTTCGGCTGAGAACCCTTCAGCCATCTTCAGAGACAGTCGAAGACTGACGCTCCAGCACGCGCTTAGTGCTTATAAACGCGCGGGCAGCGCTACTGCGCATGCGGCCACAGATACAACAATGCGCCAAAGACGTTACTCGTTGGCAAGGAATTACACGTGTGTGTAAATTATGTCTGTGGCTGCATGGTCGATTATTGTAGAGAAAGCGATGTGTTGTGACGGCGTCTTTGTATATAAGCACGAAGCGCGTGCTGGAGCGTCAGTCTTCGACTGTCTCTGAAGATGGTTGAACGGTTCTCAGCCGAAATATTAGAAGAAGTAAACTTCATGCGGCTGCACGCCCGAAAGTTCTTTGAACAGTCATTACGCCGCGAAAACATGAAGATCCAAATCAGAATCATGCTCAGTTCCAGACAGTACAGCTTCGCCCGAGAGAAGCTTCAGAAAGTTAAAATTGATTAAGACTAACTTGAAAAAATGTTCAAATGTCTGTAAATCTATCGGACCAAACTGCGTGGTCATCAGTCCGTGGCTTACAAACTCCTTAAACCTAGGTAAAGTAACCTACGGACAAACACACACACCCATGCCCCAGGGAGGACTCGAACCTCCACGGCGAGCAACCGCGCGCTCCGCAGCGAGGCGCTTTAGACCACTCGGCTACTCCACCGCGGCTCTAACTTGAAAAGCACCGTGATCCAAGAAAGACTATCTGCGTTGTCAGCACTATCATATAAAGCCGAAATAGCGACTAGTATTAAGATGTCATCTTAAGAAATTCAGTGAGACGAAAAGGTGAAAAGTTCCTCTAATAAGTGTTTATTGTAATTTTTGTCATTGCAATAATACTCGTATATTATACTAAAAGAATTTTAGTATAATTATTATTGATGTGTAATTCAGCTCATTTAACATTTTCTTTATTAATGAAAAAATAAAAGGAGGCTCGCAAAGACGAGTTCGCCGACGCCCAGTTTTCGTCTAGCGCCGCCAATGGGAATGGACACCAAGTCTCCTAATAGGCCAGCAAGGAAACGGATCGGCAATGGCGTTCCGTACCGCCTCCACTCCAGTGGAATACATATATCCGTCGTTGGCAGAGTACATCGTGGCCCGCCTGCAGTGAGCTAATTGCCAGTACTGTCGAACAGTCACGTCAGTGATGAACTTTGTTCCGTGCCGTGCCAAGTACTGCCGTTCTGCTACCAGCTGTGTGTCAGACTTAAACCGCTTAGTTGTCACAGACAACAAAGAAAGGAGGACGGAAGATTAGGATTAAACGTCCCGTCGACAGCGTAGAGATTATAGACGACCCTATTAAAAGTTTATTGTTTAATATCGACAAATGCACTGATTTCGTGTACCACAGAAATCCACGCAACCAGCCAGTGCAAAGTACGTCGGTCATGTAGGAGGTCACTTGCAGTGTTGATTTATTACATTGTTCGTCGCGCTCCTCGCGGCCACGCACACAGCAGCCGGCTGCCACCTGCAGCAGACGGTGCAGTCAGCAGGCAGCAGCGCCCCAGGCACCTCTGCCATCGATCGCAGCCCAGCCGGAAAAACGCCCGCAGCCGCTTTCTGCCCAATTGCTCGCGCCGCTCCGCCCTCCTGCCTGTTGCCAACCCAGCTGCTGCCTCACCCACATCCTCCAAAACCTTACCGCCTCCTGGCACACTTAAAAACGTGCGACTTTTTGTAGGGAAGCATCACTAGCCCCACATGGTTACATCATCAACCGAGTAAATATTTATTGGCTATTGTTTTCATGACCGTACAACCACCATAGCTTACACACACCATTTAAAAATGTCAGCCGCGGCGGTGTGGACGACCGTATTGAGGCGCTATGCTCCGATGCGGGAGGCCGTTCCCCGCCGGGGGATCGAATCCTCCTTCGGGCACGGATGTTTGTGCTGTCTTTACTATAAGTTTATAAGAAGTCTGTAAGTTTTGGAGATGATAACCCCACAGTTTAGTCCCACAAGCTTGACGAACATTTGAATTAAAAAAAAAAGTCAGTTTGGACTGTTGTTATTGTTGTGATCTTCAGGCTAGTCTGATGCAGCTCTCTACCCTGCTCTATTCTGAGCAAGCTTCTTTATCTCCTGAATAGAACGACAGTCCACCTCTTTTTGAACCTACTTACTGCATTCTTTTCTTCGTCTCTCTCTGCGATTTTTATCCCACAACCTTCCTTCCAGTGCTAAATTCATGATTCCTTGATGTCTAAGAATGTTTCCTACCAATCGTTCCCTTCTTTAAGTCAAGGTATGCCAGAAATTTCTCCCCAATACTATTCACAATCTCCTCATTAGTCACGCGATCTACCCACCTAATATTCAGCATTCGTCTGTAGCACCACATTTCAAAACCTTCTATCCTCTTTCTGTATAAACTATTTATCGTCCATGTTTCACTACCATAAAAGACAACACTCCATACAAATGCCTATAGAAAAAACTCACTAACAATATCTCATGTTAACAAATTTCTTTTTCTTCCCATTGCTATTTGCATTATATATCATCTGTATTGCGACCATTATACGCTGTTTTACTGCCCACGTAAAAATCATCTGCTACCTTTCTTGTCTCGTTACCTAAACTAATTCCTTCAGCATAACCTGATTTTCTGACAGTACATTCCATTACCCTTGATTTGTTTCTCCTTTCAACACACTGTCCACTCCGCTCAACTGCTATTCCAGGTCCTTTGCTGTCTTTGATAGAATTACAATGCCATCCACAAACAGCAAAGCTTTTGTAATGAAAGTTCCGGATTACTGCTTATATTTTATTCAATAGTTCTACAGCTATTTCAACAGTTTGTCATTCTCAAACGCCTGCATATACAAGAATTATATTTATTACAAATCAAACAATACGAAAATATACATAAAATATTTTTGTTATAAATTTTCCTTATAATTTACGTCTACTATGTTTGGACGTTATATACTGACATCTGGCGTAACTGTTGCATAAACTGTATGGAAATTTTCACGTATTTAGTACTTATATACGGTTTTTAGCTGTCAGGTTTTATGCAGCTTTTTACGCTAAAACGTCAAATTAAAGAAAACTTTATATTTTGCGTAATTAACAAAAGCTCTGCCAAAGATGTTTACATATATAGTAATCTACTAAGTTATCAGAGGCTTTTTTAACGTTAACATTGGTCAGAGAGGTTTATTTCGTTTTTTCCTCTGGTCTGAGAAGCAAAGATATGCTAAATGAGAGGGGGGGTTGTACCGTCGTCGAGACCAGGCGGTCAAGCCAAAATCCCCGTTGTCTGTAACACACAACGATGGTCGCGGAGGCGTGCCCAGAGGTTGCGGTGACAAAGAGCACTGGCCGCGCTTATCAGTCCGTAACCTAAGGAACCCCGCATTCGCCTGCCCCATGTTCAGCAGTTAAATGCTCTGCCTGCTTAGGGGTCGGTTATTCAGAGAAGCTTGAACGAAAAAGAAGAAAGCCTCAATGTGAACGGATGCTGGATTCTCATGCTGCAGCAAACTACTGTTGCGGGTAGCGAGGGGAGAACCGGTAACAACCATGGAAAAACCCCAGGACAGGTACAAAGAGAAAGAAAGAGATTGCCCGGCCCGAATAATTTAGAGTAAGAAAACAGAGTGCTACGCATCTTGAAGTTCAGACGTGCCAGTCTTCTCAATTCCCCAGAGTGAAGCTTCAGCTTGGTGTTTCCATCTTCACATAGAAGCAATATAATAGTTAGGGTACAGTATACGTCGAGATTCATTGCAGTTTAACTCATCGAATCATTAATTTTGAAAATCATTATTCGAGTACGTAGAAACGGTTGAAATATAACAACTCCGCGTCAGTAGAGCTATTAGAACGAGTACCGTTTCACATTTGTTTCACTGGTTGAGTGGAAATCTGTCGATCTGGAACGTAAAGCCCGTCAAAAGTAATTTGTTTATTGAAACAGATATGAAGCGCTCGTCGACGTAGAAAGTCTACTGACGTGGAGTTTTCACATTTCAACCGCTTTAGGTACTGGAACAATGAATTCATAACAGATGATACGATGGAGTTCAATTGCGATGAATCTGGACATATACGATACACTATTTATTATACTGCTTCTATTTGACTATGTAAACAGCAAGCTGAAGCGCCACAGTCCGCTGGATTTGGGAACACTGGCACTTGTCAAGTCGGCATGAGCAATGCTCTGTTCTTGGACTCTTAATAATACTCAGGCCGTGCAATCTTTTCGCCCCTCATTGTACATATAACCTTCGACCGCGAGTCTGACTCCATCAACCACCAACAATGGAGCGTGTATCTCTGACTATTCCAGTCACTTGTGCCGGCGAAAAGTCGGAAAACGTACCAAACAAACGTCGGCCGAAGAACCGAGACAAAAGTGTCGTTCCTCTAATATTTGTATAGCTTGTGGGACTTAACTACGGGGTCATCAGTCCCTAAACTTACAAACTACTTACGAACTAGCTAACACTAAGGACGGCACAAATATCCATGCCCGAGGGGGATTCGAACCCCCGACCGTAGTGGCCGTGCAGACCGTGACTGACGCGCCGCAGTCCCCTCGGCCACCGCGGCCGACAGTGTCGTTTGTAAGAATCTACAAATCTTAAAAGATACTTCTTAGTCAAGAGTGAACTGTATAGTGACAGCAAAAAGTACACCAATGCCAATTCTGCTCCTATAAACTATTAACCAGGTACTAGAAGAAGTAAAATACTTTCATCAAGGAGACATGTTAAAACATGCTCCTTATGTGTCCTGTT
This sequence comes from Locusta migratoria, assembly GCA_026315105.1. Lineage (NCBI taxonomy): Eukaryota > Metazoa > Arthropoda > Insecta > Orthoptera > Acrididae > Locusta > Locusta migratoria. Next base: position 53,051,470 of record CM048744.1, read on the forward strand.
CAGTTGTTACGCTAAAGTACCACTGATTCGGGGAATAGGTGTGTAAGCAAATAGTTGTGAGAAGGCACATTGGTTCCAGTTTACTTTGTCTATCGATGCAGTATCTACGGTATCTCAGCTGTCACGACCTGGTTAGCGCTTAGAGGAGCTCCGCTTTCAGCGCCAGCTACCGTTTTGGACGGTAAAATACGGCGTTAGTTACTTTACGGGGAGCCGGCGGCCAGTAATAGGTCCCAAATAGATTGCTTTATCGACAAAGGCCGGCGCCGGCGATAGAAGGCTGGCTGGCCGGCCGGCTATAATGAAAGTGGCTGGCGGGTGGCGGCTGATTAATGCAGATCGCTAATCTGCATGATGGATGGAGCCGCGCCGCCAAAGATGGATGGACGGCGCGGCGTCCAGCGGCCAACAGGCGTCTCAGCCGAGGCGGAAGTATAGAAAGTGCAGCAAATGAAGGGTACGAGACTGGCAAAGGACGAAGCGGCTAGGTGAGGAACGCGATAACAGTTTGACAAAACAAGGGAGGACCAAGTCGAAACAAGCAGCTGTAAGGCGAAATACCATCAGACTTCAAAAATAAAACTCTTTATATTAAAAACAGTTCACTGGACCTTCGCATGAATTAAGACAGCTAGAATAATTATTGTAACAGGGCTAACACTGTAACTTACGTACAGGACAACGAATTTTAGATTTTCAATCGAACATCAGGTTTTACACAGGGCATCTTTTACATGTCCGTACTATCGTGTCGTAGTTTCTATGTTTAGGACCAAAGCTTTCATTTATCTATCACAATTGTGCAGCGTGTCTTCATCCGCAAACAAACTAGAGAAAAAGCCAATGATAATCCAAATGCAGTGATGCAAGTCGAAAAACATTGATAGTCAGGTGCAAACTTCTGAGAACAGATACGTATTTTATCAGTACACATCAAAAACAAATGTTCAAATGGTTGTAAATCTATCAGACCAAACTGCGGGGTCATCAGTCCGTAGCTTACAAACTACTTAAACAAAGATAAACTAACCTATGGACAAACACACACACACACCCATGCCCCAGGGAGGACTCGAACCTCCACGGCGAGCAACGCGCGCTCCGCACCGAGACGCTTTAGACCGCTCGGCTACTCCACCGCGGCGCATCAAAAACATTTGAAGTCCTACTATTATATTGACTGTTACCCATTGTTCGTTTGCACATGCATGACATCTGATTCTGCTTGGCTTGACTCAAAGTAAAGCCAGCTTAATATATATTTTTTGTTTTTCTTTATTTATTTACCTATTTTTGTTCCTACTGTGAAATTTTTCTAAGGTTCGTACTGTTAAAAGCGCACAAAAACGGTGTACCAAAAACGACAACTTTTCAATAAATTAACGCTCTAAAATATTAACAATTAAATAATTTTAATTCGTGAAGACACTGTAACAGCTTGTTAAAATATGAATTACAATAATGTTCTCATGTTAAATTGATTAATAATTTCCAATGCATTTTAATGCAGGTAAACTAAAGCCACTGTGTCAAAATTTCAGGTAGGGTTTTATTTCTACAAAATGTTACAATATCGCCTTCGTCGAATTTAATTTTACATACAACTACCAAGACGATAATCTATAAAAACAGACGTCACAGTGTGATTTAAGTGTTTCATTTACCTCTATTAAAATGCATTTCAAATTATTGAACTTAAAAAAAAAATATTGATTCACATTTTAATCAGATGTGGTAGCTGTTAATAAATTAAAATATTTTAAACTTTAATTAATAAAATTTTAAGTAATTAGATTTATTTAAAAGTTGTACTAAAGTTCAAAACAAAAACAAAATACGCGTATACCCACAGTTGGGCCACCACCACCTAGAGAGAAGGTCGCGGCGCTCTCGTGTGACGTCATGCACCGTAGGCTGCGCGAGCGTATCCGACTGGGCCGACTACGCCGAAGCAGCCAGCCAGTCAGGTACGTGCGCGCAACCTACGTTGCATGACGTCACACGAGAGCGCCACAACCTTCTCTCCAGGTGGTGTTGGTTGGGCTCGATCCTGGATCAAGCATTTGGGAAGAGAGTGGCGCTAAAGGTGCTTCCACAGTGTAAAAATTAAGCAGTGTATGACGTACGCATGAAACGTTATTCTGGGTAATGCGCTGATTGACACTTCAGGTATACTACCAACATTCTAAGTCTCAATGTGCACTTAATATCCGAGAATGTAAGCTCGGCTTGTCAGAGATTTTATAAAATGTAGGTAATATCGAATACTGCAGAAAATATTTCTTGCATATGAATAAGGAAGTTCCTCAGTATTTTAGAAAGGCCAAGTTAAAAATAAATAAATAAAAAGGACTCGAACCTTTTAGGATGACTGTCTTATGGCCACAGGTATCGAGTTGCTACGAAAATTCATAGCTAGTAGATCACGTCTTAGGTGGAATGGGTGGGGAAAGATAAAATACGGTGTAACATACCGCATTCCCGTGAGAAACTGCGGCAATACTGCCTAGATGTATTCTGATTGGTTGCCCCCACCTCTGTATAAGATCTCCTGTAAGATTTTGTAATTACAAATAAAAGATAAACCATTGTTTGGCACCGTAATTTAGTGTAATTAATGTATTTAGATGAAGCTAGTTGTAGAAAGTGCGCTTCGGGCCAGAATTGATGGTGCGCGGGACCAGCAATGGCAACGTGCAGGCCGTCCAGCGCAGACGGCTCTCGCGTTAACAACTACGAGTATGGCAGAAGCACTCTTAAAATAGCCTGTCAGGCAGTTCAAGCTTTATATTTCTCAATTACTGTAATCAGAATTCAAGTGTAAGAAGATCGTGGACAGTATTACATATGTCGCTTGTTGTTTCTCAACATATAAGTAAATATTATGAAACAACTGGCATCCCTTCATATTTGAAAAGTAACCACTGTTTTAAAAGTTCCACAGCACTTCAATACTGAATGATCAACGACCTTTGTGCTGCTTCTGCGTGGGGACAACAACGGAAAAGAAGGCAGGTTAGTGAGCAGAAACTTTAACTGCACGAACTGACGATTCATGTAGTTCTACGGCCCTCACGTGCTGTGCTTCGTGGTTGAGCCTTGCGACCTCGGCACGCTTGGGGTGGTAACACCATGGAGGGAAAGTGTTAGGGAGATAAATTATACAACATTTCAATCACTTTTATCAAACTCTCTATCCACCTTTTATCTCCAATCCCGCTGTAACCTGTTATCTTCGGTACCGCAGAACAACGTTGTAGCGCAATAATGAGTTCGGAATTATTATTCATCTTCAAGTCGCTCGAAGGTTTTTAATGCTGATGCGAAGTTAATGGTATCTGTTAGATGCTAAACGGAGGGCAACGTTTGTGCAAAATCTAGCATGTGTGTTGACTTGAAACGGCATATTTTAACTTACAAAAATCGCGAATAACTAAGGTCTGCGGTACAAAAGCTCTGTATTTGAAGAGCCGGTTAATAGCATAGCCCCACGCGGGAATGTCCGTCAGAGGGTCAAGTCCTCCCTCAGGTAGGGTTTTTTAAGCTTAAGTTTAACTAGTTTGTAAGTCTTGGGACCGATGACCTTAGCAGTTTGGTCCCTTACATTTAATAGCATAGCGAGTTTCATTGGTGAAAAGAAGTCTTTGCTTGGGATACACCAACTCCTCTTATCGACAGCCATATATAATAGTCTCCGGACCTAGTGAGACCAACTTTTTTTTTTAGTGCTTACTCATGTTAACATGGAACATACGCGATGTTCACGTCAATATAACTGGGCCGTGCGTTATACAACTTCACGGTACTATCATGGGGTTTACCCTAAGAGATAAGTAATAAATAAAGTGCAGGAAATAACCCTAAGATTACAAATACTAAAATATGAGTAAATAACTGCAGAAGGTTTTTCTTCCTCTCGCTGTGACTCTCTTTGTCCATAAATTTAAGTAGACATAAGAGCATCCGTTTTCTGAAAATATCTCGTGGCGTTAACATACTTGTCGAGTGACAATTGTGGGTACACTAATTCCCGCTTGGCGATGCCTCGTGAAGTCCCTGACCCACTGGCAAGGCGTAGCGGAGGACTGTGTGTGTGTGTGTGTGTGTGTGTGTGTGTGTGTGTGTGTGTGTGGTTTGCGTTATCACTTCTGAAGGACGATCTTCGCCGCATTGAGAGGTCGGAGATTTAAGTGGAGACAGGCCCACACTGCAGCGTAGCGGGCCGCGCCCCTGAGACGGCGGGTGGGCGGCCTGCTGGGCGTTTAGAGCAGCGGCCCGCAGGTGTGATGGCGCCGTGATGGGCCGCGTAATTATTTCGCCACCAGCGACTTGATTAGCGCAGAGGCGCGCTCTTCATTACGCCGACGCTCCTAGTGAAATTAGTAGCGTAATGGTGGCAGCCCGGCGCTAATTGGAGTAGGCTACACCTGCCGCCGCGCCGCTGCGACAGGTCACCGCCATTCATATTAAAATCCCCGAGGCCGCGCCGTTCTCCATTACGGCATTCCGACTGCACTCGCTGCTTCTTTCTTTGTTCCGCCCCCTCTCTTTCCATCTCTCAACATTGCGAGGCGCTAAAGAACTCCCGGCATTCGGATGCCGATGGTAATTTTACGAGTTGAGGGGGAAGTAGTTTGGCCGGGTGTTTCCCTGCTAGAAATGGATAATGCAGGCGGACGACTTTACTGTCTTTGGGCGACCCGGGACGAAATACAGTCTTTTGAGCATTTCTAAAATACCGTCGTGTGACGCGAATCCATAACGGGCACCCTACTCAGAAATTCAGAAAAGCCACCGAGACAAATAAAAGAGTGAGAAAGGCAGGGGTGGAAGGACGCATAGGTTTGCTGCGAAATTGAAATGGAAATCTGCTGGGTTTAAGGAAGAGGAACTGGCGGAAGTTGGATTAATCAAAATCTGTCCAGCCGAGGAGACGTGAAACGGCCTGCACAGAGGTTTGCTGCAAGGCGAGTGCGCGACGTCCAGGTATTCAGCGCAAAAAAAATTAAAAAAAAATAAATTTGGTGAGTTAAGCTCGAAATCATAAATATCGCGCTGACTTGTTTTACGGCCCACTATATGTTTTCCTGCAGTATTGAGTTATTTGAAAGAATATCAGAGAAAAATAGCAAAAATATAAAACTAAAAAATATGTTTAATACTGCAAAAATATATATATATACCAGCGTGACTTCAAACACCGACGATACATGCATCCACCGTCTGTCGCATGGAATCCCTGATGCGCTGATGCAGCCCTGGAGAATGGCATATTGTATCACAGCCGTCCACAATACGAGCACGAAGAGTCTCTACATTTGGTACCGGGGTTCCGTAGACAAGAGCTTTCAAATGCCCCCATAAATGAAAGTCAAGAGGGTGGAAGTCAGGAGAGCGTGGAGGCCATGGAATTGGTCCGCCTCTACCAATCCATCGGTCACCGAATATGTTGTTGAGAAGCGTACGAACACGTCGACTGAAATGTACAGGACCTCCATCGTGCAAGAACCACATGTTGTGTCGTATTTGTAAAGGCGCATGTTCTAGCAGCACAGGTAGAGTATCCCGTATGATATCATGATAACGTGCTCCAGTGAGCGTAGATCGAAGAACATGAGGCCCCATCAAGATATCTCCCACAATTCCTGCCCAAACGTTCACAGAATGTGTTGATGACGTGATTGCACAATTGCGTGCAGATTCTCGTCAGCCCACACATGTTAATTGTGAAAATTTACAATTTGATCACGTTGGAATGAAGCCTCATCCGTGCATGTCAACACAAGCACGGAAGCCAACGTAATCTTCCTTCAATTGGGCCAACTGGCGGTGAATCGAGGAAGTACAGTACATACTAACGAAACAATTGGGTTTTTTGACAATTGTCTGCACGAATTATTTCAATTTAAATTTAAAGAGAAATACTAAAATTAAGCGTTTCCGGGCCGGCTGCGGTGGCCGAGACAACTGCGGCGCGCCAGTCATGGTCTGCACGGTCACTACGATCGGGGATTCGAATACCCCCTCGAGCATGGATGTTTGTGCCGTCTTTAGTATATGGTAGTTGATAAGTAGATTGTAAATTTAGGGACTGATGACCCCGTAGTCAAGTCCCGTAAGCTACACAAACATTTGAAGCGTTTCAGGACACATGTCCACATAACATATTTTCTTTCTTTGTGTGTGAGGAATGTTTCCTGAAAGTTTGGCCGTACTTTTTTGTAACTCCCTGTATATATAATAATAATGTAGTGTGTAATATTTTATATATTTAACTATATGTTATTCATATATTTTGAATGGAGCGCGATCGGAAATAACGAAACCATCCCCTAATAATAATAAATTATGATAATTTCTTATTATTTTTTATTTATTTAAGAAAAGTATTTCCCTGCGATATACTCAACCCAAAATAAAAAATCAACCGCAGACCATTCTTCGAACCTCCAACAAAAGAATATGATGGTAGAGCCATATGAATAATTACATATTTATACGAGGCAACTTTCAGAGTCTACATATATAGCAAAAAATATCGAACAAAAGTTACCTGATATTAAATTCTGAGCAACTTTTACTTGTAATTTTTTTTTTTGACACGCTGCATTATAGCCGAGACAGAGGGTAGTGCCGCCCCCCAGCGACATCTAGTTATGCCGCCAGAGCGATGTTTTCGTCGCTGGCGACCAACAAACAAGTCTATAAAATTTTGTGCCGATCGGTTCAACGGCCTAACACGTTACGTACAGGCATACGGTGTCAAATCGCGGTTATTTTTAGAAATATCTCTGAAACGGTGCGAGATATCGGATAAAAAATAAGTGAGAATATATATATACATGTGGCGTCTGTTCCGAAAGAACAGATGTCACTTCTGATCCTGCAGTTCTCATTCTTTCATATTCACAGAATATGTGACATCAACTGCGAATGAGCAAAGCTGAAAATATGTACCCAGCCGGGATTCGAACCCGGACCTCTTTCTTTCCAGGCAGTTGCACTGACCACTACACCACGGGGGACACAGTGATCACCGCACCTGCAAGGACTACTTAAGCAATTCCTTTAAGAGTAAGGGCCACAAACTTGCCCACCCCTCCCCACTAACGAAAAAATGATTGCCCGTCACCGGCATGTTATATATATACATGTGGCGTCGTGTATACATGTGGTGTCATTTTGTATCTGACGGGAGGTGCAGTGATCAGTGTGTCCCCAGTGGTGTAGTGGTCAGTGCAACTGCCTGGAAATCAAGAGACTCGGATTCTAATCCCGGCTGGGTACACACTTTCAGCTTTGCCCATTCGCAGGTGAGGTCATATATTCTGTGAATATGTAAGTGAGAAAAGTTGTACAGAATTTTCTCCTCTATAAATCCGTTTATTCAGTTTTCGTCTGAGAGACGCTTATGGCGTTATTTTCAATCGCATTTCGAGCTGTCAAAAGGCGAAAATACTCCATAATCACACGATTACCAAGAATACCTTATAATGTATATGGCAAGGACAACGGGAAATCTCTCAAGTGACAGAAATTAAAGATTTTTTTCAGTCCGTATGTGGTTTGTACACTTCCTTATTCGGTACAGCGCAGCTATTCATCAAATTCTGTGTGATAGGGTGATGGCGTACATGAATTGGGAATGAGGAGCTGCTAAAAGCACGTCAGTCGAAGGTATACGCGCGGAACCGGGCTGTCGAGGAATAGCATAACAGCACTACTTGCAACTGTTAAGGCTTTAGCGACCACTAATTGATAAATTGCTAGTTCGATTCTGTCTCCTACAGATGACGTTAGTTGGACAATGTTACAGAGCCCATACTTTTCCTTGTATTTATAAACAATGTGGGAGACAATCTGAGCAGCTCTCTAAGACGGTTCCCGAATGTCGTTTATCGGCTAGTAAAGTCACGTGAACATCAAAAACAGCGACAAAACGATGTATATACGATATCTGCATAGTGCAAAAATTAACATTTGTCTCTAAATAATGGAAAGTGTTACTGCGAGACAGCGGAGAGAGAAGCACGGAAATGATGCACGAGCTGGGGTGGAAAGTCTTGTGGCATCGCCATTCGCCACAACGCCGGCGGGTTTACATAAATCGCCGCGCCACTTCCAGAAGAGGCGCTAAGTCGCCCCACGGTACTTCGGCCGCCGGGGCGCCTCCAGTCATCGTTACCTCTCTCTCTCTCTCTCTCTCTCTCTCTCTCTCTCTCTCTCTCTCTCTCTCTCTCTGCCTTGCATCTCGCGCCGACCAGTCAGAAGAATAGGGCACGCCGGCGCACCACGGCCACTCAGGATAGTAGAGTACGAAGCAGAGCTAGCAGTGCTACGGTTCCAGGAGATCGTCTACAGCGACAATCCGAAACACTACTACTGATTGTAGCTAGGGAGAGATCATTGCAGAACTGTGCCCCATATACAACCACAAGCACCTCGCCTAACGTTGAATATTACCTTCAACTGTAATAAAAGTATATATGAACTAATCACTTCTTTCAGTGGCACACCTTGTCCACAATCCTCCGCTAGCCACGGCCCTCCACCTTTCTAACCTAAACATACAAAGGACACACACAAAAAAGCGTTATTCGTTTCGGCGAGATCTATTGCCGTAATATCTCTCACCAGCTCTCTCCGCCGAATGCGAACATATTTTTAGCACTCACCTACATAGGGAGTCATAATCATCATAATAAAATAACAGAAATCAGATCGTTAGTGGAAAGATTTAAGTTTCCGCCGGCCGCGGTGGCCGAGCGGTCTGAGGCGCGCCAGTCACGTTCTGCACGCCCACTACGGTCGGGGGTTCGAATCCCCTCTCGGGCATGGATATTTGTGCCGTCATTAGTATTAGCTAGTTCGTAAGTTCGTAAGTTTAGGTACTAATGACCCCGTAAGTTAAGTCCCATAAGCTCTACGAACATTTGAACATTTTTTTTTTTTCCTTCTTCCCGCGCGATATATGAGAACGGAACGGTGGAGAAATAATACGAAAACGGTTTGATGAATCCTCTGCAATGCACTTACCTGTGGTTTGGAGATTACATGTGTAGATGTACATTAAGAAATAGTGAGGAATCTGACATTACCAAAACAAACGTATAGCCTTCTATACAAGGACTTGGATACTCTCGCAGCATTGCGCATACACTGAGTTAAAGTCAAAAAAACATTGTCATGTGAGCAACCTAAGCTGACCTTTATTTACAGTAGATGTTCAAAATGATGTCCCTCTGTGGAAAGAGCTGCCAGACATCTCTTTAACACATTTGCGAACACTCGACGAATTTCGGCTGCCGAAATCTGGGAAATGACTAGTCGAATCCTGTCTTCCAAATCTACGAGTGTATGGGCATTGCTTGCATACACCTTGTCTTTTAACATTCCCCAAAGATAAAAGTCACAGGGATTTAGATCTGGAGAACGAGGAGGCCAGTCAACTATCCTATCAAAAACACATCGTACTGCTGCCATAGAAGCACCGGGAATGTGTGGTCTTACATTGTCCTGCATGAAATAACGGAACAGCTTTTCGTTGGATGAAAGATCTTGAAAAAATTTATGCAGGATATTGTTCACATACCTGTCAGAATTTATTGTTTTGTGAAAAAAAGATTGGCTCAATTATTCGCCTCGCACTAATTGCACACTACACTCCAGTTTTCACGTCATGAAGTGGTTGTTGATGTACCTCATGTGGATTTTCTGAGTTCCAACGTTAATTATTCTGAGAATTTCCGTAGTCTGACAAATGCGGCCATACTTCATCAGAAAAATAAAGCAATCCCCATACACTCGAAGAGTTGAAAGACAGGATTCGACTAGCCATTTCGCAGATTTCGGCAGCCGAAATTCGTCGAGTGTTCGCAAATGTGTTCAAGAGTGTCAGGCCGCTCTTTCCATAAATGAACGTAAGCTTAGGTTACTCAGATGGCAATGCTATTAGACTAACTCTGTATGCGCCCGCGGCACAATAGAGTCCGAGAATCGGGCGCTTCCGTGGCCGGCAAATGCGGTGGCGTCGGCCGGGAGCCGTACTGCGCGATCCGCGGACGCCTGGCAGGCGACTTTCGTGAGACAGCCTGTACTTGGTGTACACCTGTATCTATACAGTGGACGTCAAAAGAATTCCCATTATGCTTACGAGTTTCGTAATATCAAGATGCGTCGCAATGCAGAAAGATTAGGTTTCAGCATCACTCGACATAGAGGTCATTAGAGATGCAGTACAAGCTTGAATTAGTTCCAGGATGTAGAAGGAAATCGGTCGTAACGTTTCTTATGAATGATCTAGGTTTTTCCTGGAGCAATTTAGGTAATCACTGAAAACCTAAATTTGGATGTTTGGACGCGAATTACAACAGTCGTCCTCCTGAATGCGAGCGGCGTAATGGAAAATGTATAGTGGCCTAGGTCAGGTTGAGGAGTAAAGTCTTAAGGAAACTTTGACCAGCGGTTTTAGAAGAGTCTAAGCAGGTATATACTATGCTAACATGTTGGACACTTTCAAACGAGAAAGTGTCTTTTCTGAATATGTTACCTGCTCGTAATGTTCGAGTACAGCATTAGTAGTGTGCTGCTTGACAGATTCGCGTCAATTAAATATCTAGGGTAAAGCTGCATAGCAACATGAAATGAAACGTGGGAAAGGTGAATGGTCAACTTTAACTTCGGTTTCTGGGAGAAATTTGTAAATGTGTGATTCGTCTGTAAAGGAGGGCGCGTATAAAACGCTTGTACGGCCCCGTATTGAGTTTTGGTGAAGTGTTCGGGATCCTCACAAGATCGGTTTAAAGGAGGACAAAAAGGCAGTTCAGCGACGGGTGGTAAGGTTTGTAACTGGTAGTCGCTGCAGGAAAGGCGACGTTATTTTCGACAAACTCTGTTGAGGACATTTAGAGGGCTGGAATTTCAGTTGGACTGTTGAACGATTCTGCTGCCGACAACCTACATTTCGCTTGCTTATAGATCACAAAGACACGATCAAACAGATTAGGGCTTGTACGGATGCATACAAGCATTCGTTTTCCCCTCCTCCTATACAGGAAAGCAAGTAAGTAGTAGTGCTGGTACTGAGTACCTTCCGCGACACACCTGTGGGTGGATTACGGAATAGGTATGTAGTTGTAGATGCTCATGACGTCTACCGTCGTGTGCAATAAAGACACCTTTGATGAACTTCTAAAAGTAAACAGTAGAAAGAGAGAGAGAGAGAGAGAGCGGGGGGGGGGGATGAATAGTGTCTGCTGTATCGTTGCTTCGAACTTTACGTAAATGAATTATAGGACATTGGTTGAAACAAAAGTATGAAACACTAGATGACGCAGACCCCTTCATGACGATCATGTTTACCGACAACAGCATTTTCCATCAAGATAATGCACAATGTCACAAGGCCAGGAGTGTTATGGAATGGCCCGTCGAACTCAGTGGCGAGTTGACATTGACATTGATGTGCTGGGCCGCCAACTCGCCAGATTTGAACCCGATGGAGCACCCCTGGGATGTGACTGAACGTGGCGTCAGAGCTCATACGAGTAGTACGTCGAAACGCCATTACATGTACTGAATTCAAACTATACATTTGATTCACTGACTTTTTGCAGTCTCCAACATCTATGATGTATATCCACGCAGACTGAAGTATCGTACGAAATACACAGCCTGGAATAAAAATTAGAGTTTTCCAATTCATTCAAGATTTGATATTGAAACAGTGCACATGGACATGAAACGATTACATATACGTATCAATATCTCAAGCGATACTGAGGTACCAAGAGTAAATCCTTGCTGAAAGGTGATTATTTGTACGTGGTGTAACCTCCACAGGCACCAACGCAGGCGCTGATTCTCGCGTCCATCCCATGATACAGATGGCAAATACCGTCTTGGGATACACTATTCAACGCCTTCTCGATCCGTTCACGTAGTTCTGCAAGATTTGCTGGTAAAGGAGTCGGTCGCGTCGGTTGTCCCGTCACATCACAAACTTGCTACTGGTCAGCGCGGATCGAGCGCTGCTCAGGGTGTCGTCCCCCAACACCAGAAGATGTGAACGACAGTCGTAAGCACCAACGACCATCACTTTCGTGCAGACAGAATCTGGTTTCAGAATGAAATTTTCACTCTGCATCGGAGTGTACGGTGATATGAAACTTCCTGACAGATTAAAACAATGTGCCGGAATCGGGACTCGAACCTGGTACCTTTGCCTTTCGCGAGCAAGCCCTCTACCACTGAGCTATCCCGACACGACTCGCGGTTCGTGTCGGTATAGCTCAGTAGTATAACGCTTGCCCGCTAAATGCAAAGACCCCAAGTTCGAGTCTCGGTTCCGGCATACAATTTTAATCTGGCAGGAAGTTTCAGAATCTGGTTTTATCGCTGAAGACGCGGCCGCAATTCCATTTTCCAACGCCAGTCAAGCCGTGCAAGTCGCATTGCGAGTACGCGCAGAGACCATCTCGATCAAATTGCAATGAACCACACTCTCCCTGGATGAACCGCCTTTAGGAGTTCAGTATCAACTGCACCGAACATGTCAGTATACGTTGTAGAATAATTTATGAAATAAGTATCTCGCCACCATAATGAGAGTGCATCTGCATATTAATACAGAAGCGACTGGCAAGCTTGTCATTAACATAAAATGGAATAGGTTACAAAACACAGCTCCCGACGTGATCAAGTGTTGAAGCACGTACGTCACCAGATATGCGGTGGTGACGCCACGTCAATTGCTATTGGTTGGGCGCGCTACGGAAGTTTATATGGGCTGATTACTTGCCTGATTGGTAGGTGGCGAGCTTGGCCGTTTATATCGACTACTAGATACAAAAAAATTATCGTATGCCTTTTTTGGTCAGGAGATACAGTGTCGATGATGATGAAAATGATGATGGGGACAAAACGCAACACCCAGTCCCCTGCCGGAAGTCGAACCCGTACACTCAATGTACTATATACAACCTTAGACATACTGAAGCCTCTGATGTCGACACCATTATTTTTGTAGAAGTATAAAACCATAACAATAAAATTATTTCACATATAACCTCTGAACAATGCTGAAACAGTAAGCGCGAGTACCAGACAGATAGGGTACATTGACGACAGACCAGAGACCCACTGTGGCCGGCGCCCTCCCATTCACAAAATACATAATTACAAATAGGACGAAGTACTGGTTTTTTCGGCTTGGCATCCACGATGGAAAGAAGGAATCTTAGGGTTTTACGTCCCGTCGATAGCGTGGTCATTAGAGACGGACCTAATGCTCGGATTTTTGGGTAAGGATGAGGGAAGGAAATCGTCCGTGCGCTTTGAAAGGAACCATCCTGGAAATTGCCTGGAGTGATTTAGAGAAATCACAGAAAACCTAAATCTGGATGGCCGGAGGTGGATTTCAACCACCATCCTTCCGAATACAACTCCAGTGCGGTACCACTGCGCCACCTCGCTCGGTCATCCACTATGCCTTAAAAAGTACGCTCACACAGAAGTACTTATATCCAACTGGTATTGCTGCTCAAGTTCGTACGAATTCATAAGGATGTCGTACACTCTCTTTATCAACTATTTGCGTTCTATTTCTCTTGACCCTGTACTGTAACTACATGTAATAAAATGGTCTCTATTGCTTATAATAAAATTACGCCACGACTAACTATAAACTAAAGGATACAACAAATTACATAAACATTATAACGCACGAGATGCCATGTTTTGTCTTTAATTTCATGTATTTCGTCACTGAGGCCTTGGGAGGGACTTACAGTACTATGGTGAAACGGATATCTATTTAACATTTGCTTCTCGGAGGATGGGTCGAATCAGGTTAAAAAAAAAAAAAAAAAAAATGCGACTTAACTACGGGGTATCAGTCCCTAAGCTTACAAACTACTTATGAACTAGCTAAGACTAAGGACGGCACAAATATCCATGCCCGAGGGGGAATTCGAACTCCCGACCGTAGTGGCCGTGCAGACCGTGACTGGAGCGCCTCGGTCCCCTCGGCCACCGCGGCCGGCTCACTCCAGTCAAGTTGTTGCTATAGTCACAAATTACTCTGAGCTTTAGGAATAGCTCATCCTTGGGTCTTATTGACGCTGGCATCGACAAATGCTTTGGGTAGAAGAAATACGGCAGTGAGAGCCCTAAATACAGTTATTACAAAATTAAGTTTGTGCCGGACGACGCAACTGTGTGATATTTTTACGCCGCCAGTCGAGCGCTAAGGGTTAAAAACACTGGGAGAATTATGATGTCGTGATGATATCGCGCTGATGAACTAGGAACAGATACTTGTCAGCGTTGAGACAAGCAGCTTATGAGCCCAGCCCTGCCGTGTCCCGGTCCGCTACTGCCACCACCTCACCTCGCCCCCCCCCCTTCCCCCTCTGCAGCCGCCGCGTTTTTAACGAGCTCCCGTGTCTGCGGTGTTAATCCCGGGTCGGAAATGCGCCGCGCTCCGCTGTTTGTTCAGCCAACAAGTATAACCTAATGTTTGCGAGGCGCCGTCGCAGGAGGGCGTAAATCCTCGCGAGGACCACGACAGCGTCGGCTGAGAATCGTGTCGGCCCGCTGTAGTCCGGCTCCAATACGTCCACACAACCCAGGCTGCGTGGCGGAGGGTACTTTGCAACCACTCCTACTTATTTCTTCTCCTATTACACGCTAAAAAAAAAAAAAACAGTGAATGAAAAACGACTGCCTAATCCGTACATTTCCTGATTACTTTTGTCTTCGCGTTCCTTGCCCGAAATGTACGCTGGCGGCAGTAGAAATAGTATGAAGACAGCTGAAAACGCCCGTTCCCTAATTATGGGCACAGTTCTTCAAAGTACGATACTGCATACTTAGCTAACTTTAATTCCAGTAAAAGATGAAATACTGAATAGTGATCACCAAACAGATTGTATCACCGAAGGAAAAACAATTCGTAAGCAGTGAATAGTGAAAATTGGAATGGTGTTTTTTCGTCACTATGCAGTAACGAAGACACCATCAGATTTCCAGATGACACTGCGGAGAGGAGAATCTATTCAAAAATATAAATAAACGTTTTTCTTGTCTTCAGTCCACAGACTGGTTTGATGCAGATCTTCTCACTAACGTGCTCCGTGCAAGCCTCTTAACCAGAGAATAAGAACGGCAACCTACATCCTTTGCAACTGCTTACTCTATTCGTCCCTCGGTCTCCCTCTATGATTTTTACTGCACACTCTTCCTTCTAATGCTAAGTTGACGATTCCTTGGTGTCTCAGAATGTGTCCCACCAATATATCCCTTCTCTTAGTCGGGATATGCCCGAAAGTTCTTTTCTCCCCAATTCTGTTGAACATCTCCTCATTAGTTACGCGATTTACCTATCTAATCTTCATCATTCGTCTACAGCACCACATTTCCGTACTGGCGGAAGTAAAGTTGTGAGGCGGCATTGTGAGTCGTGTCGGGATAGCTCAGCCGGTAGAGCGCTTGCCCGCGAAAGGCAAACGTCCCAGGTTCGAGACCCAGTTTCGGCACACAATTTTAATCTGCCAGAAAGTATCATATCAGCGCACACTCCGCTGCGGAGTGAAGGTTTTATTCTGCATTCAATAAAATGTTCAAAAAAGTGTTCATACGTTTGTAAAGTTATTGAACCTTACTATAGTGGTCATCGGGCCCTAAATTTACAGACTCCTTAAACGAACTTATCCTAAGAACGACACAAACAGCCATGCCCGAGGGAGGACTCCAACCTCCGACGTGGAACGGCCGCGCCCACCGCAACAGGGCGCCTCAGCGCGTACGGCTATTCCGCCGCGATTCAATAAAATGCTCTCTGGTTTCCAACCACGTCAAGTTGATAACTTATAAAAAAATTCTGGATAAAGATGCTCTGAACACCAAGCGGTATGGTATATACTATATGATCTATTCTCATAACTAGTACACACACACACACACACACACACACACACACACACAAATAATTTCATAAAAACCCAACGAGCCGTTTCGGAGGAGTACGAACACAAACACCGTGACACAGGATTTTTTTATATGTAGAGGTTATTATCGTGCTAAAAAATAACATTGTCATCGATTCATCATCATAAGTCGTCGTGCTCATTGCTGAGCGTCGTGATCCCATGAACCAAGCGTCTCCATCCCGGACGGTTGTCAGCTTCTCTCAGTGCCTGCTGAAGAGGTAGACCGGAGATCTTCTTGATTTGGTCTATCCATCTGCTCGATGCTCTTCCTCTTGGTCTTGTGCCCTCGATCTTTCCTTGTAAGATTATTTTTCCTAGGTTTTCTCCGTCTCTTCTCACAATATGGCCAAAGAACTGGAGAATTTTTTCGTCGACTCGAGATATTCTGGAGATATTCAGTTGTTCAATAATGGACACATTTGTTGTTCTTTCGGTCCATTTTATGCGTAGCATCCTACGCCAGCACCAAAGTTCAAACGCATCACTGCGTTGTTTGTCTCTGGCCTTGAGTGTCCATGATTTACAGCCATAAAAGAAGACAGAAAACACGAGTGTTTCAACTAGCCGGATCTTTGTGCTATTTGTTATTGCTCTGCTCTGCCAGGTCTTCGTGAGCTTCTTCATAGCCACTCGTCCTAGCGTGATCCGTCTTCTTATCTCCTCTTCACAACTACCTTTGCTGCAGATGGTTGACCCAAGATAGGTGGATTGCACGACTTCCAGTTCCTTTAATTGACCTGTGAGCTGGATCTGTTGTTCTCGATCAATTAACATGAGTTTGGACTTACTGAGGTCGATGTCTAGTCCATATGCTGTACTAATGTCTTTTATTCTAGTTCGTTTTATGTCCCAGCCTCGTCGCCGCTTTTGTGTCTCCTTTATGTCGTAGGTGTCTGTGGCCGAGTAGACAGACCGACACAGGAATAAAGGACGCACGCTTGTGCAGGTACGAAGGTGAGCAGCCAGTGGGACAGCAGAAACTAGAAACACTAGAGTAAATTAGAACGAGATATATATTGCACAGAATTTATACAATACTTAACTTTTACATATTTCAGTACGGCAGAATGCTGATACATAGTTGAGCTAGAGGCCTGCCTAGTGCCTATCCGATAGCCAAGTCTTCACTGGTGCCTATCTGACTCCGAAGTGTTAATTGGTTGCTATCTCAGTCCCAAGTGAACGATGTCGTTCAGTGGTGGCCACGAGCGGAGTTGTAGCAGAGGGCGCTCGTGGCTGACGTCGTAAGAACGCCGCGCCGCGCGTGCATGGCGGCGCGCGGCGAAAGTAGGTGCCGCGCACTTTGGACTTGTGCGACACCACAATTGGTAGCTCAGCAACTTCATCTTCACTGTTGGCTAAAAGTACAGTGTCATCAGCAAAACGGAGGTTGTTGACAGTTCTTCCGCCAATTGAGATGCCTTTGGTCCAACCATCAAGAGCTTTCCTAATGACGTGTTCTGCGTATATGATGTACAGTTTTGGGGATAGAACACAACCCTGTCTCACACCTTTTGAAACTTCGAAAGGAATCAGACGTGCCAGCACTTGTCTTTACAACTACGGAGTGATCATTGTACAGATTTTTGATCAATGCTGTCAAGTGGGGAGGGACACCGATCTCTGCAAGTACCTGCCACAACTTTTCCCACACAACACAGTCAAAGGCTTTCCTTTGAAAAATTGTTAAAAATCATCTTATAATAAATAGAGAAAATAGGACAGAAGGAAGCAATCAAACAAATGAAACTGTCTAATTCGTAGAGAACAGCCAGCCAGCCAGCCATCCAGACCAGGAAGCGCCGCAGTAAAAACACGTGCCCCAGAAAGGTGTGGTGTAATGAGGCGCGGTGGCTGCGGGCTGGAGGTCGGCGCGCATCCGGTTGCAGGTAGCGGCCGCCGCCGCCGCCGCGGAGTTACGCAACAAGGCGTGTGTGGACGGCCGCCGCTGCACAAAGTAATGTAGCCGCACCAGCTGACTGCCAGGACCTGACACTGGACACCCAAACCTTCACATGTCAGACACTTAGATCGGTACCAAACGTTGTATATCGATAGAGTATCAACCGAAACTTTTATATAATTCGTGCTATGTGCTGCCGTCCAGGAGAACGTGCGTAACACCGAACCTACGGAGTAGAGGAAAAGCATAACTGTGAGAGCTTATCGCGTTGCGCTACCGTGGGCTAGTTGGTAGAGCCTTAGTTCATCGAACAGAGGGTCGTGGACTCAATACCTGCCTAAAGCCTTTTTATCAACTGCACTACGTTGAAAATTGTTAAAATACAATGTGTATAACGTCCTACACGTTCATTTCGCACAAACAGCAGTGTCAGTTGCAGCAGTAGCAGTAGCGTGCGGACTGGACAGCAACGTCAGCCCCACTTGATGGCGTGGGCAAACACACGGCGCTCCAGCCACAAAACGGCGGTGCTGTCTACCTAGCAGCCATTTATTATTACTATTATTATTACATTAATACTTTCGCACATATATGAAACTGTTTCTATCTTTTACGAATATAATCTACAGGTTTCCTACAGTACTTTAAAATGAAGCAGAAGCAAACTGCCGATAAAACACTGCTTTAAAATCCGAACAGTCCTTTTACATTTCAGGAACATGTTGTCCCATGTAACACTCGATGTACGTTTGTCAACGTAGAACAATTTGCAACGTCGTACAGAAAAAAATGATAATTCGCGCCACCAGAGTTTGAACCGAGGACCCTCGCGTATCGACACACATTCACTCTATCAATTGCCCCAAAGGAGTTCACCGCGTCAGACCCCTACAGATACGCTTTTTCTGTCCTCCGTAGGAAGGGTGTTACATATTATTTCCCGTTTACGCATGTTCTCCTGGACCGCAGCACATAGCACGAATTATACATTAGTTTCAGTTGATACTCTATCGATATGCAACGTTTGGTACCGATCTGAGTGTCTGACATCTGAAGGTTTGGGTGTCAGACAAACCAACACCACCTAGAGACAAGGTCTTACAACAGTCCGTGCTTACGTCACACCTAGAGGCCGCGGCCGCCACCTCACTGGCTGTTGGCTGGGGCACGCCCAGTCAGATGGCGGCCGGGGCCTCTACGTGTGACATAGTCACGGCCTGTTGTAAGGCCTTGTCTCTAGGTGGTGTTGGACAAACCGATGGAGAAAGCTCATCATCCGCGCTGACCACTAGGTCGTCGATACATGGTGATCACCGCGACTGCGCGGACGCCGTGGTGAGTCGCCTACAGGTCCAAGTCGCCTAGCTGCGGAGCGCGCCTCTGCTCGCCGTCGGAGGTTCGAGTCCTCCGTTGGACAGGGGTGTATTTGTTGTCCCTAGGATACGTTATTTTAAGTAGTTTGTAAGCCTGTGGACTGATAACCGCAGCAGTTAAGTCTCAAAAATTTACAAACATTTGAACATTAAATTCTGACTGCAAGGACTACCATCGAATGCCTCCCACCAGACGTAAATTTTCAACTTATCCACACACTACTAAAGTACTGCTTCTGCCCATTTTCACTCACTTGGCCCACTATCGGTAAGTAACAATAACAGTGAGCCATTTACTATGGCATTTTGACGTCTCCAAAATTAATTGCAAATAACCCCTTAACCGTTCATCTACGACGAAAATTGAATAAACGGTTTTATAAATAAATTCTGACCATAAAGTACTGTTTATGAACTGTAAATTAAAATTTTAGAAATTGGGAAAAAAGTAGAAAAGTGAGGAAATGGAACCTCCATAAACAGAAGCAACCAGATGTTGTTGAGAGTTTCAGAGGGACCGTTAGGCAATGATTGACCGAAACGGGAGAAAATAACATGGTATAAGAAGAATGGATAGCTCAGAGAGTACTGAAAGGCCGCAGACGATAATATAAGCGGAAATATAAGGCTTAATAGAAATCCCTGGATATCACAGGAGATACTAAACTTAATAGATGAAAGGAGAAAATACAAAAATGCACAGAGTGAAGCAAGCAAAAGGAAGTAAAGACGGCTGAAAAATGATGTTGACAGAATGTAGTCTGCCTCAGGAGTCACTACTGCAAGACCGTAGAAGAATGTGTAACTAGGGGAAAGATAGATACGGCCTACAGGAAAATAAGAGAGACATTTGGAGACAAGAAAAACAGCGGTATGGATATCAAGAACTCATATAGAAAACCAGTACTAAGCAAAGAAGGGAAAGTTGAAAGGTGGAAGAAATATACAAAGGGCCTAACAAAGGTAATGGAATGTAGTGTCAGAATATCAGGCGATGCTGAAGGAATTAGATAATGAGATAATAAAAGTAGTAGATGAGTTATTTGGCTAGTAAAATCACTTCTGACGGCCGAAGAAAAGAAGATATAAAATACAGAGTGCCTTTGGAAAGAAAAGCATTTCTAAAGAAGCGAAATTTGTTGACATACAATATTAGTTTAAATGTTGGGAAGTTCTTTGGAAGTATTTGTCAGGAGTGTAGCATTATATGGGAGTGAAACGTGGACAATACGATAATAGAAGCTTTTGGAATGTGATGCTTATAACACCCCTCTTTTCCCGCAAAAACTCATATATAGCTTTTCAAAATGTTCAAATGTTGGTAAATCATAACAGCTTGGTTATTAGTCCCTAGCTTACAAACTACTTAACCTAAGGTAAACTAAACTAAGGACAACACAAACACACATGCCCGAGGGGGGAATCGAACCCCCGACGGCGGACGGCCGCGCACACCACAACCACAGAGTAACATATATTTGTCTGTGCCGCAACACGGCGCTCCAGTAGGCGCGGCTAATTCGCCGCGGCAATTAGCTTTTCATCACGTGCGGAAGGCTACAACACCATTCCTTTAATTTCCCATGTCCCTAAGCCCATCTCTGACGCAGTTGTTAACAATCTGCAGGTTCGGTGCCATGGATTCGGGATAGGTTACCACGTATTGGAACAGGGGAGTATCAATTATAATAGATTACTGTCTGAAACAAAATATATTACATTAATAACAAGTGCAAGTAACCATCAATGCACGATACGTGCTCTATACGGAATTCCACCTATTATAAGTACACTAAACAACAAGTATGTTGAAACAGTACCACATAAACAACATAGTCGGGCTACGATCAACATGAAATACAATTGAACCAGCTCCTAGCACATCCAGATGGCGAACGAGAGACTGTCGCCTGGGTCTCCAACATGAGCGTTCACACTCGCGAACGCCCACTGGCGGCCCGTGTGGAGACTGCTCTCGTCCACCATCGACTGCGACCTATTCAGAGGTGTTACATGCTACAGGCGAATGATGAAGATAAGATGGGTACATCACGTGAGTAATGAGGATGTGCTCAACACAATTGGGGAAAAAAGCCTGGAATATCCTCACCAAGTGAAGGCTAGATTAGTGCGATACATAATGAGACTTAGCATTAGAACGAAGTGTGTGAAGTAAAAATCGGGTAGGGAGACCGTCGGACGAACAAAGTAAGCAGATACGAAACGATGTAGGTTGACGTTCTTGTTCTCAGATGAAGAGGCTTGCACAGGACAGGGTAGCGTGGAGAACTGCATAAAACTAGTCTGCGGACTGAAGACCACAACAACAAAAGAGGAGACATTCTCTATAACTTTGATCTCCTGCGTTTTCTTGTATCTCGCGCAGTTTCATAGATATTTTCAAAAATTACTGCGATTTGACACCATCTGTCAGTAACGTGTTCTCACTTCTTAGGTCACGCGTTCGACCGATCGGAACCAAATTTTGAAGACGTGTTTGTTGGCAACCACCTTAATCGGAAGCGGCTAGAGGGCGGCACTATCCCCATCTCTGCTATTAGCCGTCGGATCGAAATGTTCAAAATTTAATGTTGAGTAATTTCTGTTTGATTTTTTTGTTTCTTTCGATATTTTTACTCTGCAAGTTGGTAAAGGTATATAAAGGTATAATTTCCGTTATAGTCTACCGTGATATTCTCTTCTGTAAGTCAATTAATGGAGGTTCCAAGAATGCTTCGAGGTTGATATTTCACCTAGGGATGAATGTATCGCAGGAAAATAACTATTTATAAAGTCGTCGTCGTTATAGACTGATTATACCTCAGACAGACTATGCCTTTCAGCGTTCGGTCTGGAGCATAGTACCCCTTGTAAAATTCATCCATGATCCCCTATTTACTGCTGATACTGATGCCTCGTCTGATGTTAAGATTGTTACTTCAAAATCATCCCTGACTAAATCCATGTACTTTGTCTTTGATCTTCCTCAACTCCTCTTACCCTCCACTGCCGAACTCTAGGTAACTCTGCTCCTTCCACATCATCTCCATCTGTTTGCTCTACCTGCTTTATCTTTGGTGTTCATTTCCAGTTTTTCTTTGATTTCCTCATTATGGACATCCTCCTGCTTTGTTAACATCTACTAGTAACTGCAATAATTCTTGCTACTTTCATGTCCGTGACCTCAACCTTATGAAAAAGGTAACCGGCATCCACCCACATTTCGCTTCCATTCAACAAAGTTGGTCGAAAGGTAGAGCGGTGCACTGCTTAGTCTTGGTACGGACTTCCTTCTTGGAGAAGAGAGTAGTTCTTATCTGAGCACTCCCTGCATTAGCCTTGATTCCACTTCTTTCACGTCATCCCGTGAGAAAATATATCCTAAGTACTTGCAACTGTCCACCTGTTCTAACTTTGTTCCTCCTATTTGACATTCAATCTGTTTACATATCTTCCCCACAGACACGACTTTCGTTTTGGAGATGCTGATCTTCATGCTATATATCCCACATCTGTGATCTAGATCTGAAATATTTGTTTGTAACCTTTCGATCGAATTTGCCATCACAACTAAGTCGTCCACATATACGAGACTCCGTATTTTGTCACCTATGTTAATATCACCCTGGCAGTCTATTGTTTTCAAGATATCACCCATAAATAGTATGAACAGTGGTGTCAGGTTAATGCCTTGTATTATCCCTGAAACTACCGTTAACCATGAAGTAAATTTCCCGTCAACTCTCAAGGCAAATGTTCAAATGTTTGTAAAGCTATGGGACCTAACTGCGGCGGTATCGGTCCCTCAACATAAAAACTACTTTAACCTATGCTAACAACAACAACAATAATAACAAAATCTCACACACAGCAGAGCGCGCGTGCACGCACACGCCCGAGGGAGGACTCGAACCTCCCACGGGGAAAGGCCGCGCGCACTGAGGCAAGGCGCCTTAGAGCACACGGCTATTTCGCCGCGGCCCCGTCAACTAACAGCTGCCTGACAATCTACCTGAAGACATTTAATTGTTTACACAAACTCGGCTCCTATTCCCTAATCTTGTAAAACTGGCAAT
Source organism: Locusta migratoria (assembly GCA_026315105.1). Taxonomy (NCBI): domain Eukaryota; kingdom Metazoa; phylum Arthropoda; class Insecta; order Orthoptera; family Acrididae; genus Locusta; species Locusta migratoria. Next base: position 53,074,811 of record CM048744.1, read on the forward strand.
AGCTTTTTCCTAGGAACATGGTCATAAGCCTTTTCTAGATCTATATTTATAAAGAAGTAAAAAGTGTATATAAAAATCAAGTTTCCTGATTTTGGTTTCGTAATTTTCGAACACACCGCTTTTGCCCACACACATAAATTTTTGTAGTAATTGAATTTCTTTGGAAAGATCTTCCAAAAAGGCCGAAAAGTAAAAGAAATAATAGAAATCGGATTGGTCTCTTTTTTGGCCCACTTTGGGAAACATTTCGGACAAAAATAATAAAAATACAAATAATGTACAATATATAACATATACTATTATTTTATATATATAATTATATTACAGGAAAACCTAATGTGGGACGTAAAACACGCCAGCGCAGTTCACTGATTCCCGTAAGAGTTCGGGTCTTGTGTGCATCCCCACTGAAGAAAGACTCGTACGAAAGGCCAGACACCGCATATCCATGCATGCGCAGACACATACGACACACCTCTTATTTCGTGAACCTTTAAATATATTAGAGCGTCGAGGGGCACGTATATATAATATATATTTGTTAATTTTTTTAGCGCCGGTATCAACGTTATTTTAAATGGAACTGCGTACTTTTTAAACTTACTTGTATTTGATATCTCTTGAGAAAATAATTACACTGATCTAGTGTTGGTTGACGTTGAAATATTTCTTAAGCAATGTAGATTTTAAGAGCAAGGTGGTCGGAAACAGCGTGCAAACACTGCAAAGCGGAGCTCTCGTGTTACGCTGTGTGGAATTTGAGGCACGGCGGAGTAGCCGTACGCGCTGGGGCGCCGTGGTGAGGTGCGCGCGGCCGTGCGCCGTCGGTGGTTCGAGAGCATGGGAGTTTGTGTTGTCCTTAGGTTATTTTACCTTAGTTTAAGTAGTTTGTAAGCTACGGACTAATAAACTAACAGCTGGGTTCGATAGATTTACAAACATTTGATTTGAAAATTTCAACACATTTGAGTGTTTACTTGTCTGAACTGCAGGCCGCGCATTTCTGCCTCAACATTCGTTGCGTGCAGACAAACTACTTTAATATGGAAGGACAATTTGGATATGCTACTTTAGCATGGCGAACGTGAAAAAACGGCGTCAAACTGGCGTCCCAACCCTACTGGCCAAGACAACGAGCAACAACGTAGAGACAAGGCCTCACTCCGAGCAGGCCGCGACCGACAGACCAGTGGCTGGCCGCTGGGGCACAGCCCACCGCCTCACAGCGGCCAGCCAGTCAGCTGGCGGTCGCGGTCTGGTCGGTGTCACGTGACGCGGCTGTTGTGAGGCCGTCACTGGGTGGTGTCGGAACGACCCGCCCGCAGGGGCGCAGCTGCACCAGCTGTTGCCGTCCTCTCCGTGTCATGTTCGCTGCTGGCAACTACTTGTGAACCGCGGACATACGACGTGGAGCAGTGCCCGAGTTTACAAATGTGACTGACAGACACGCACCAGTCCCATACGGTTGCTGCTACCGGAAGCCTTCACCGTGCGGACAGTCTGTTGCGGAAATTACCGCCATATTGGCGTTGTAGTTCATCACTTTGTGTCAGAACTATACACATAACATGGATTCTGTTTGGCAGCTTGCAGTAGTCATGCGTGTTGCTGCCGACAAATAATTCCTTTCGGTATGGGATTTCAGAAACTGCAATAAGGTAAGCCTGGTCGTTTGGCCCCTGCTCTTGTTTTGGTAATATTCTGTCTCTCTCTCTCTCTCTCGGGACCTCGACTATGGCCTGTAGCTAGCTCACTCACTCACTCACTGTTCCACAAAATATGCATTAAGTTTGTATACCCTGCACATTTCTTTACCAAACAGACAGAAATAATCGGTTAATGCCCATTTGTTTTATTTTCTTGGTTACTGGTTCCTTTATTCTTGTAGGCTAACTATTGTCACATATTCACCATTCGATAAAATCTTACCTCAAATATAACTTTGTAAGATAGTATTCGTAATTGGGAAGTGCCTTGTGCAACACTGAAATATTGCCGTCTCGGAGTTCTACCAGTCTACAAATGACTTCGGTGCTAACATTAAACGGTTAAATGTAGGTAATTACGCTCTTATACCAGTGCGTACATATTTTCGACTTACCAAAGCGGTAGGAGAAAAATGAAAATCGGTTTTTCCCTCCTTTCTTGTTACAAACTTATCCATAATTAGAAACTATCTGTACAGCATACAGTACAAAAGCGATAAACGGCAGCACTTAAATTTAACTGTAAGTACAAAACCGAACTAATTAAGATAGCGACAATGAAGCTCAAGTGACGAAGAAACTGGCGAGAGCCAATAGTGTTATAGATTATGATCTTGCTATTACCAGTGCGAATCCCTCTTTCGTTGTGTGATTTAAAAATAAAAGTATCATTCAGTTTCATTAAACGGAAATGAAGTACTTTCAGATTTCAGTTATTAGGGGTTGGTGGAGCAGGCACCTCAGCTCGCCCCCCCACCTTTTTGGCTACGTCCTTGTACCAAGTCTTCAGCCCTGTCGCATCGGTCCAACAGATTTTGTAAATTTGCGACTATTAAATGCATTGTCATTGACGTATCAAATGTTAATGTGATTGTTGTTGTTCTCAAACAGCTGCTATTTGAAATGTTTGCAATGGGCCTTTTACTCGGAATGGCGGATTACATACGGGAATATAATTATTTTAAACGACTAGGGAAGTAAAGGCAAACGTTCATATTGGTAAAGTATTCGTTCGATACAAATTTTCACAGTATAAAGCTACTATTTCCAAGAGCCACTGGCATATATAATTTAAACATAATGAAATTCATTTCAAACATTTTAAATAAACGGTTGGTGTATCACAGCGAGAGGCGTTAACTCAAAACCTCAATAAAACCACATATAAACTGTCACATATGTTCGTAACCGCAACAGGACACGCATGGGTTAATTGGCCTCGTGCATTAGTTTTGTCACTGAACGAGAATTCCTAAAACGTAGCGAAATACCGCTACTGATGCACACAGTTTGTAACCATACTGTCAAATTATAGTGCCGGCGCGCTCTTTACAGTCAGCTGCCGCTAAAAGCTACGTTCAGACGAGCCGTTTTTTACGCCAGTTCGTTGCTGCAGCAATGTTTTCGCCAACATTACTACTTTACGCGTATATGTTAAGGAAATATGCGCCATTGGTCTCGGCCACATTTATGGTAGAACAATGCCTCAGTCAGTTGCCAATGTTGTCCATGTGATCTGAACAATCTTTTTATTTATTTTTGTTTTGTAGGCTTAAGACCCTGAAGTCTTCACAGCCAATCACATACATATTGCATGCAACTAACATAATAAAAACCTACACAATATGGCACAGTATGCCTACAGTGAATATACAGGATGAGGCAGCTAAGACATATCTCCCGAACGGTAATAGATACAAAGATGCAGTTTGGACAGTGAATTGCAGGGACAGGGACACTTGAATACATCGCATTTCATGGTTGTGCTATTTTTTATTACACAGATATTAGGCCATATTTTTTAATGGAACCATATGTTAAATTTTAGCGTAACATGATGGGCTTATAAAGACTTTTGAAACACGTGTATATCATAATATTTAGGGGACTAATTTTTGAGACATATGTTTTCCTATCGTATTCGCCCTTCCAAGCGGCGTTGTCCAATGCGACAATTTCCTGTTGAGTAGACTACACGGTAAATGTCGCGAGTCCGTCCTTACACAAACAACGCCGTTTCGATGGACGAATGGGCGATACGGGAACATGTGTGTCTCAAAAACTATTCGCCTAAATATTATGATACACACATATTTGAACCCAATTTTTTTTAACCCAAAATGTTACGCTAAAATTTGACATAGGGTTCCCTTAAAAAAAAGATGGCCTCCTATCTCTGTAATAAAAAGTAGCACAAACATGAAATGTGACGTATTCAAGTAGCCCCTGTAATCCACTATTCACCATCCAAACGGCATCTTTGTATCTATTACGGTTGGGGCGACACAAGCGGTGTTATGAGTTAGCTGTCTCACCCTGTATATAGATTCAAGCTATTTTAAGAATCTGAAGATTTAGAAAAATTCTTAAACTTCAGTATTTGTCAACAGTGATTATTGTTATAAAAATAAACTAATTACTATTTATTATGATACCTGTCCTATAACATACATGAATGCAAGATTATAATATTCACGGCGATTTTTCTAATTACTGCATTACTGAAACGGCAACAGTAGGAAATTTGGACTGTTTTCTCCTAAAGATGCACTTTTGTATTAAAGGATATAAAGCACCAGTTGTTTTGTTGTTATCCTCCACAGTTTTAACCGCCCCCCTCGCCCTCTCTCTCTCTCTCTCTCTCTCTCTCTCTCTCTCTCTCTCCTCTCTCTCTCTCTCTCTCTCTCTCTCGTGATGGCTGGATGATTCAGAATGTACCGTATCACTTTATTTCTCAGGGCAGCTAACACTCTGTTTTCTTGATTTGCTACGTCTATCTGAGGGCGTGCTGAAAAAAGAAAAAAATACCTCTAGATTTTTATGAGGAAACTTTGTCCTGGAAACGTATGAAAACTGGATGGAACCAAGCGAGGATTGTGTGGTGCATAGGTGAATCGAGGGGGAGCGGGGGTGTGAGAGAGAGATTACTGGGCTGCAATCCTCTCTTCTCCCAAGAGAGACTGAGCATTCAGTCTCGGTAATCGTATTTTGTACGAACTCACCCCCCCCCCCCTCACACACCAAAATTCTGGTTTCATCACTGTTATGGAAGATGATCGATGACAGTGAACCCATCATCAGTGTTGCCAATGTCACAGGTTAGTGTGTGGTCTGACAGCACCACGCCGAAGAAAAGGGATTTTTTTTCAGGGCGCACAACTGCTGAGGTCATTAGCGCCCAACACTGCCCATAGTAAAATCGAATCGGGGTTAGAACTTAAATGGCTTTCGCCATATTTGCACGATGTATAAAAAGTAAAACTCGGTCAGCAGAATGCGGATCATCAGCTGAAATATCAGACATTTCAAATGGTAAACATAGATAATGACGGCGACGATTAAAAAACGGACATTGCACTAAAAGGTAGTATACAGTGAAAGGTTCATCACAGTGGTCACATAAGGGAGCAAGATCACCACGGAGTAAATACTGGTGGCTATAACGGCAGTGGCCAATACGAAGCCGGGCCATGACAATCTCCTCTCGACGAGAGCATCGAGATGACGTTGACCAAAGATCAGGCACAGGTTTAATGGCTCGCAATTTGTTCCCTGACAGGGATAACCAATGTAAAAACCAGTGGGAGATGATACGCCGGGAGACGCCAACGCGACTGTCATCAGAGGTAGAAGGAGAGAGTGATGCATTTGTGGATGGACTCTTCCAATTCGTTTTTTTTCAGTTCTTGAGCGTCTTGCGGCACCTTGCAGCGTTTTCGGCAGTGCCTTTAAGCATGGATTCTATATCCACCGCACCTGGAACACTCCAGGGCAGTGCGAACATGACATTGCCTAATGGTGACAAGGTGTCGAACAGTTTTGGCTTCGATGATCCTTGTGGCAGACTCCATTGATGCTCTCTTGTTTTCGACATCACAGTGGTGAATACAGCTTTCATCACCTGTTACAGTGTTGTTAAGGAATCCCGTAATAACGTTCGGAATGCAAAATGATGTGGCTGACAGGTGACCGATCTCCACTGATGTCATGGCTGAGCATTCGAAGCACCCACCATACACACTGTTCTACGAAGATGGCCTGAACACATTCATGAAACATCACATGCGAGAGCTGTATCTGTTATCCGACGACCTTCTCCGATGACTTCGTAACACAATTTCAAGGAGTCTTGTCGGTTGCCTTACGCAGTCGCCCTCTCCAAGCTCTGTCGCAACATTTGAAGTCAGCACCAGTGTTTTCTTCATTACGAACACGAATAACCCAACGTGGCATATTACTGATATCACCGTACACAGTTTTTATTCTTGTATGAATTTCAATTGGAGATCCGTATTTTATGTTTATAAACCCTATTACAGCAAGCTGTTTTTAACGGACGAACATAGTTACATTATTATAAACATTGTCATGTAACACGCTACATATGCGGGGCCCAAAAGCGGCAAAGGAAGGGAACTTGGCGTCTGAGAAGCGGAAAGTCGGCCGAATGAAATACATGACATGTTAATATCTCAACCGATATTGAGCACGTCTTCCAATATTTTCTACCAGGTAAGCGATTGTCCAAGGGATTTCCAAAATATTTGGTGGACGCAGGACAAGGAATGCATTTACTGAACAACAGTAGCATCTTTTTTATGTTGTTTACTTGAATAAAAAGTTACCTGACTTTCGTACACAATTAATTAGAACAGCTGTTAAGTTAAACCATTTTCTCGCTGTAGTTCAGCTCGTCACTGTTGTAGGTGTAATATTGTATATCACTGTATCAAAAGCGAATCAAACTATTTTAACAGAATGCACTTCTCTTTGTATCTGGTAAATACATATTGAACAACAGTGTCGGTTCTAACGCAAAATCGTGCTGATTGCAGAAACTTTTAAATGGTCGAGCCACGGATGCCCCCCCCCCCCCCTCCTTTCGTACATGCTTTCCTGTCAGTGTTATAACACGTCACTGGAACACCGTTATTGGAAGCATGCAAGATGCAGACACGCAAATGCGCCACCCTTGAAGTCAATGTGCTTCTTTCACTAAGTTTTCACAATCGATTCGGAGGTGCGCAGCGTTGTTTTTCTCACAGATACGATGTATCAGCGGAGGACAGTAAGATATGAAGAACGAAGATTACTATTTGGTGGTACTGAAACTGGGAATTATTGTATTGCTGCTCAGTTATTTGAACCTTTTTATGGCGCTCATATGATATAAATGACTTTTCCATAAACATTAACATCTGAAAATTATCGCGATTCAGCTCGTATACAGTCTCTCGTATCGCTACAGTTTTACCAATCCTCGGACCAATCTCATTCATAAGATATTCAAAAATTTAACTTCATTATCATGATACATTTTTAGTAAATGTCCGTACCGAGTTAAATTTTCGGGTGGATATCGCTTACTACAAAATAACGCGTCCATAATGTCCGCTACATATTACATATTATTCTGCTTTTGTCCTCTCCGTCGCTCTAAGTCGCTTTCGTCCGTTTTCATTAACGTTTTTTTTTTTTTTTTTTTTTTTTTTTTTTTTTTTTTTTTTTCATAACGAGAAAATTGAAATAGCTGATGACACCAAGCTCGGCAAAAGTGCATATTTTTGAACTCACCTTTTGATACTTACGATTACAAAAACCTTAAAATTATTTAATATCTTTGTAGTAGAACACTTTACGAAGAAAATAGGGCTAAACGCGTTACTTTACGGCCACCCCATGACAACATATAGGCAATTTCCTAAAATGAATTTCTTTAAACAAAAAAGCTATATAGGCTTATCTCCGAAAATTATTAATTTTTAAAATATTTCAAACAAGAACTTTTTTGACTTATTGCGGCTATACTTGTAAATGGCAAATTGGGAAACGTGAATGTTTAAGAGTTATAATGAACACGAAGAGGTTTTTTTTTTTTTTTTTTTCGGAATATCTTGAAACAAAGCAAATAAATCAATATTAATAAAAATCAATCGACAAATAGTTTTAAGACTTACAACTATCTCATTTAATAATTTAGTTAACTAAACAAAAATTATTCAAATTTGCGACATTTTTATTTATTTATTTATTTATTTTTGTTCATGTTCATAATTGTTTATGAAACAAATTTTATTTGAAATTTAATTTCCCACACGCCCAAATTTTTAGTTTTCAGGTAATATTTTTCCTTTTTAACATTAAGCCGTCCTAGCGTACGTCAACCCTCAGGGTTCCGGGCAGGTGCTTAACAGACCACCAGTCAAGAGAAGAATAAGACAGTTCCCCTAGGGACGAGTTGGCGACTATCAAAATAGATGAAGTATATGTCAGCATCATTTGATACCACTGACGTAGAAACTTACATTTTCTACAGAGTCGAAAGACAGTAAACCAGTAAGACAGCGCCTGGCATAAATTTTAACTACAATTCCTGAGAAAATGTCCGACAGTCCAACAGACTGAAATACGGTATACACAGGTTTAGTGTTCTGTTTCTACTAATTGTACGAAACCCCAAAAATAAGTTTCCATCAAATACTGCAACCTATGCTTAAATAACGTCATCTAAGATGTCACGTTCGGCGTTGCAATCTGACGATTACTCCAAAGTGCAATTCATTGTTGGCTGATTTCTCTCGAGTAAATCGTGTTTCTATCGTTTCAAAATTATTCCAGAAATTCGTCGTTTTGTATGGTGCTCTCTGATGTCTCTGCACATTGTCACACCGTCTAGAACCTGTGTGCCAACCTATGCTGCATTCCGTTCCGCCTAGGCCAAGACTGTCTACTTGTGACCACTTTAAGAATTAGAATAAGTCTTTCTCATAACGCCTTACGACGAAATCAGAGGCAGTATGACGAAAGATAAACCAAAACTTCAGAATGAATAAAATTATTAATCCTTAAGAATCTATCCGACGTTTCAGCCACTGTTGCAAGTGATCTCCTCCTGGATACTTCACGCTGCTGCGATACGGATACGTCAGTGTTAGACCACCACGATTCTAGGGCTTGGTGACCCTTTACATTAAAACGAAATAGATATATATGAAACAACTTATCAGGAATTTTCAAGTTGTACGACAATCACCTAGACACCCTGAATTTGTGTTCCAGTTTGCAGCATACACCCGTACCCCTAATACCCCATAGCATGTAATCTTCCACTCCTTCATGCTTCGAGGTATACTGTCCAATAGATCAACAGATTGTTCATCCAGATTGTCCCACTTTTCAACAGAAATTCGGGATAGATCTCGTGGGCCGTCCGTCCAAAAACACTATTTTGAATGTATCCCAGGCATGTTCGAGAGGTTCATTTCTGGAGAACAGCTGGTTATTCTCATCTTACGGTGTAGTTATCATGAAGGGAAGATTCACAAGATATGCACGATGAGCACGAAAATTGTCGTCCATTAAGTTTAATCAAAATGTTCAAATGTTTGTAAATATATGGGACTTAACTTCTTTGGTTGTTAGTGCCTAAGATTACAACTACTTAAACTAAACTAAGAACACACACACACACACACACACACACACACACACACACACACACACACAGGCAAAAGCCCAACGGAGGACTGGAACCTCCGACGCGCGAGCAACCGCGCGCTCCGCAGCGAGGCGTCTTAACACTGCTCGGCCACTCGACCGCAGATAAAATGAATCCTCGCCGAAATATGCCGATATGGTTGCACTACACGTCGGAGGATATCATCCCTATACCGTATAACCGTATGACTACCTTCTACAACCACCAGTGGCGTAGTGTGCGCCTACACATTGCTATCCCAAAACATCCAGGAACCACCATCTTGCTGCATTCGTGAGCGGTGTGTCTAACACGTTCAGGCTGTTCAGGTTGTCTCCAAAAACGTCTCCGACGATTCCCCGGTTGAAGGCAGGTGGGAGTGTCATCTGTAATTAACACCTAATGCCTATGAGACGAGTCCATTCAGCATGCTGTTTAGCCCATCTGTACCAGGCTGTACGGAGTCTGTCAAAACTGGACCTCACCTTGGACTTTTTTCTCCATTGTGTGACATCAGCGCACAAAGTTCCTCATAGTTGGGAGTGTAAACTAAAAGGACGTCTCCTTCGATGAAAGTGTCATTCACCCCTTGCCATATTAAGTGACCCATCGCACTTTCTTCGTAGCAGGCTAAGTAATAAAACATGTATAATGTGACAAAAGTGGAAACGAAATGCACCTTCTTGATGCGCAAGAGTAGTAGCTTGCAACTAAGGAAGTAGATCAAGTGGAAATGGAACCAACCCGATAATTCGTTAAGGGAGGATACCCACTCCGAACCAGCCTACTGTCTAGCTCCAAAATCAACACACACAAAGATACTAATGCACACTTTTTTCTCCCCAAGGAGTCCACCTGCTCTTTAAACAATAAGGAAAGGAGGTTACATATTAATGAGTAAAGAAAAGAAACCAAAATTGAGGGTACTTAAAATTAAAGATGTCCTATACTTAATTTCCAAGTATCTTTTTATAACCGTGGATTAGCGGCACGGCAAGTAAATTCCCAAAAAGTTCGCCATATTATCTGAGTTGTCGTATTTGTGTTTTTGCCATGAATACCCGAAGTGTGGGATCACATCTTTGAGTTCCAGGCGTATTATAGCATATATTGTGTGACCGAGGATCCACACCGTCGCATTCAAATTGGTGGTGGGAGACGGTTTCATGTCCGGTGTCAGGACCCAGTTGGTCTGGATGGTTGCCGGTACTGTTCCGTTTATCAGTGCTACCATGTCACGGAGACATGCCGGCATTGAAATCGGTGTTCCCGGGTGTCTGGCGCGTCGAAGTTCCGACAAGCTGTCGAACCTAAGACAGATGTGATGGCCAGCGTACTGTTGACCACACAATACCAGACTCATAATGCCGGCCGCGGTGGCCGAGGGGACTGAGGCGCGTCAGTCACGGTCTGCACGGCCACTACGGTCGGGGGTTCGAATCCCCCCTCGGGCATGGATATTTGTGCCGTCCTTCGTGTTAAGTAGTTCATAAGTAGTTTGTAAGTTTAGGGACTGATGACCCCGTAGTTAAGTCCCATAAGCTATAGAAACATTTGAACTCAGAATGCCGAGACTTGTGTGCGCAATACAGGACTGTTGACATTTGCCAACACTTGGGCCCAATTGACAGTTGGGTGTCGGACTTATAGATTATGTCGGTGGGCGTCCATACCGGGCCGCGTACAGCCATCGGACAAGACCACCTGTCAGTGACCACCTCCACGACGTAGCTCCTAGCAAAGAAATATTCGCGAGCATATGATGACTTAAACGTTATGTTCTCGACGTTGGGAGTGACGTTGCATGCCACGCGGTGCATCAAGTACAGTTTGTTTATAAACACGACGTTTAGTGGCTGCACGAAACTCATTACTGAGAACGGTAGCGCTCCTCTCGGGGGTCCTCCGAGCTGAAATCCGTATAGCGATGATAAACTGCTGCGGCAGCCTCTGAGCGGCTAGAGCATGGCAAGTTATCACAGTACCTGTACCTCTGTACCTCCACGTCCGAATAACATAGCTTTGGTTCACTTCTCGATGAGAATGCCTCCTAACACAAGAAAGATTGTGGATACGATCGAACTTCGGGATCGACCTTCTATGCCTGTCAGAACTTCAGTGAACATACGCAATGTACTTTCTTCCTCGTACAATGATTGGAGCTGATCGGCCGCCTTTTCCACTGCGTCGCTTTGGCTCTGCTAATGCGTAGTTGTTTTTGTGCGAATTGAGTGGCGTCTGAGGACAATCAAAGACCTGTGTTCTTGATGAATTATGCACCTTCAATGTCAGTGTTCTGGACACTTGGAACCAAGGTGATGACACCCTTTTTTTGTGTTTGTATGTGTCTCTCGAAAAATAAGAGAGAGAAGAAGTAGTTGGAATATTTTGACAAGCTTCTGCGAAGAAAAAGGCTAAAAGGGAAATGTAATGGCAACGAGTAATGGGAAAGTTCTCAACAATAGATGCGCAAAGAAAAAATTTCTTGGAAATTATAGGAATTAGGAAAACGTCTTGGCTGGGATTTAGTAATCACACAGGCCCATCATCATTTCCATACATTACACCTCGTGTTTCTAACGACTTTTAAATTGCCCCAACCTTTTCCCATCGTAGTATTCTAATGATTAACGCGCTCTCGAGCTTTCCTTACATGGCATAATTCAAAGTCTATGCTATCGGAAAGCTGACATTTCTAGAATATTCATAAAAAGATAATCTCCTGTGAACAACATGCTTGGACCCACTAAGCGGTAACCAAGTGCAATATATTGTTTCTACGTCTCGTATAACATTTCAGTAATCACACGTTATTGTAACGATTGCGAGCAACAACGAAAGGAGGGAAGGAACGGTAGATAAGGGTTTAACGTCCAAACGAGAAAGATTATTACAGACTGAGAACCTCAGATTGTTTTCGAGGATGTGGCAGGAAATCGGAAGGGCCGCTTTAATGGAAGCATTTCAGTACACGCTTGTTGTGATACAGGGAGATAACGGAAAATCTAAATCGGCATGGTTGGACGCGTATTCGAACCGTGCAGTGCGAGTGCTGCGTGCTGAGCAATACGCTGCCTCGCCCAGTTAGACCGTGTGGACTTCTTGTCCTCTCCTACAACTTAATAAAGGCGTAAATGCCATCACCGAACTTTTAAGTTGCGGCAAGTGCTTCTTTGAAACATGAAACCATATATTCGCAATGCAACGAACGGTGTCTGATCGAGGCTGTGTGCTGCATTGGATTCATTTCCCAACCTTCCCAGGCCTTCTCGAATGGTAGACTTAGTGAAAAGACTGTCAACAGGCTTCTGTGTGACGACTAATTTCTCAATTTTTACTGCCGTAATGATCTTATGTAGTCCTATCACGGTTCGTAACGTGTGACATTAAATGTTTAAAAGTGAGCTTTCGCAATGGGAACAGATGAGTTTCCTTTTACGGCTGATAAAAGCCTTATACAACGAAGGAAGAATCTGACTGGGTTATGTAATAATACATGACAGTAAAATGGCCAAAGAAGTTTAGTTAAATGATTTTAGTTTCTATGTAAACGAAAAGGAAACAGCAAAAAATGCGAGAAAATAGGGCACTGACTTTCATTGCACATGCAGCCAAAGTCTTACTAAGGGCACTCAATACAACGTATATGGAAAGATGAACTTGATAGGCGGAGAACAACTTCGTTTCAAGAAAGGAGTTGCAACAAGAGATGCTATAGGGCTGCTAATGGTGGTAGGAGAGAAGAACAGGGAGGTATATGCTGTATTAATTCATCTTGAGTAGACTTTTGACTGTGTTAGAAGGAACAAATTGACGGTAAACCTAAAGAAACAAGTAGTTTGATAGAGTGGCAGAAATCTAATTAACAATTTGTACTTAAACCAAAGAGCAAGAAATTTATAAATGGCAAAAGAGTAGTATGTGTTGTTGGTCGGTGAGTAAAGTATGAAATTAGCAGATGACATAGTTGTGCTGGAAAAACAGGCAACGGTACATTACCTCAAAACGATTCTAAAAGAACACGGAATGAGAAATGTAGAGTGCGAAATTGACATTTTTTACAGCTACTGGGTCGTTATAGTCGTAATCGAAACAGAAAACCTGATCCCCCAACTAATGGATAATTTAATTTCGATTTTTTGTACTACAGATTTTTGTTTCATACTGTGTACTTCATGGCAGTTACGTGTGCAAGACAACACTTGCATAGAGTGAGGCAACAACAGAAATAAGACGACCAAAAACAGCTGCTAATTGTGTCGCTCCCAAAGATATGCATCAATACTGAATCTGAGCGCTAAACGGCATTTAATGAACAGCGTTGGAGTAATGAATGCCTTGTAATCATAAGAGAACCGTTTGTCATTTTATCGCAAATAGGGCATGGATGTTTGTGTAGTCTTTAGTATAGGGACTGCTGACCCCGCAGTTAAGTCCCATAAGCTATACAAACATTTGAACTAAATATTTCATCAAGCTTCTTGACGCAGTGGTTACCACGCTAGACTTGCATTCCGGAGGACGCCGGTTCAAACCCATCTCCAGGTTGGGAATTTCCTTGTTTTTTCCTAAATCGCTCAGACAAATGTCGGGATGGTTTCTTTCAAAGGGCACAGCCGATTTTCTTTCCTGTCCTTAGCGAAAATAATACGAACTTATGCTCCGTCTCTAGAGACGTTAAATGCTGATTTTCCTTCCTTTTTAAAGGTGTCAGCTAACGAAAGATCTTCTTGAGGGTAATAAACAAAAATATTTACAGAGACAGTACGTTCTGTGTTTAACTGGTGATTTCGGCGTCAGTCACTTAAAATTGGCCGCTTAGGTACAGTGTGTTGAATTGAGCAGCTACTGCGGGGTTAGCGGGTGTGAAACAACCCCTTACAATTCCGTAAGCAGCCGACTCGACAGCGTGCAAATCGAAGAGCGCCTCGGCGGCCACTGTGGTGGCAAACTTCCGCGCCAACTTTAAATGTGGTTAACACTGTTCTGATTAGAATATATATTCATTCCACTTCCGTAGCGAAAACTATGTATCATTTAAATATCTAGCTACAAAACAGATTCAGAGTCTTTGAATATACAGCATCTATGAGTTGTGTGCTATATCACATACAGTGTTAGAAGGAAGCGAGCTTGGAATTTACGTTCCGTCGACAGCGTGTCATTAGAGAGGGAGCTTACGCTCTGAGTGTTTCGGTACTGTAAGGATGTGGAAGGAAATCAACCACGCCCTTTCAAAGGATTTTGTGATTTTAGGGCGCACAACTTCTATGGTCATTAGCGCCCAGCCAAGAACATAGATTCGCTATGATCTCAAAGAAAAAAGGTGACTGTCTGAACATCAACAAGAGGCTAAAAACGAAAGAGAAAAGACAATTAAAAGGGTTAAATATCCTTGGATAAGTTGGCCAAGTTGATAAAACGCAAAACTCGAGCAGCTGCTCGTGTGTCATCAGCTAAAATTTCCTCCAGAGTAGACGGCGAGTGAAGGGCTACACGGAGATGATTAAAATAACACAAGTCAGTAAAACATGTCGCACTGTCAGCAGTTCACCGCAGGAGCACAGCGGTGCAGGGTCGGCAGAGAGCAAGTGACGGTGGCGGAAACGGCAGTGACCGATCCGCAACCGGGCCAGGATGACCTCCTCTCGCCGAGAGGGGCGTGAGGAGGTCCTCCAAGCGGTCGGGATCGGTTTTACAGTTCTCAATTTAATGTTGTACATTGAAAACCACTCACTGTGCCATTGCGACACGATACTCCGGCGAAGAGCCCGTTGAACATCGTCCGATGGGACGCAAAAGGTAGCCATGCGAGGCAAAATAGCTGCGGCCTTGGCTGCTATGTCGGCGCCTTTCAAAGGAACCATCCCGGTATCTCATACAGTGTAGAAATCGGCCACCGGCGTTTCTTCTTCTTCTTCTTCTTAATTAAACTGAATTATAACATTTAGTTTTTCAGTTTTCTAAGTGAAGGAAATAATCGGAATTTATCGCCAGACACGAATTTTTGGCATTTTCCAGTATATTTTACGATGATGAAACTTTTCTACAAACATTGATTTCCGATGAGTGTCACGATTGCCGTTCGTAAACTCAGAGGTGAAGAGGCTTGCAAAGGACAAGGTACCGTGGAGACCTGCATCAAACCACTCTGCGAATTGAAGACCACGACCACGACAACGACGTCACAATACTTGCCGTCTTCGCTTGTGCCTGCTGTATTCTCCAATATGTAGATATATTGTAGCATCACAAAATGAGTCATTTTGAACCACATGTCGACCAGGACTGCCTAGAACAGGTACTGTTAAAAATCCCATCACATACGTAACTGTAAAATAGCTTGTTACCTTTTGACTACAGTAACCAGCTACTATCAATCGCTTTTACGAACATGAAGTATGCCATAACTGTTTTTATTTTTATTTCATTTAGTTATTTTTGCATTTTTAACTAAGTGACTGTAACATCAGAACTGGGGCACCTAGCACTATTTTTAGCAATTTTTTTTCTTTTTAATACTGTAAACCAAATACTTCACAGTAGTGTGAACTGCTCAAGTCAGCAACTACTGACATTGTGTAAAACTTCACAATATGCATCCAGTATGACTATGTCTCATTCATATATGACACTATACACAGTTCTGCAAACCTACGCGTAAAGCAGATGACCTTTAAATTCTATATTACAAATTGCTAATATTAATTTTATAAAAATAATCCTAACTGCAGTGATGCAACGGATCTCGTGCCGCCTCCCCCCCCCCCCCCCCTCCCGGTAGTGATTTTACACCACCAGGAAGTGCAACCTTTCTGTTCGTTTCTTAAACGGATTTGTGCAGTTAAAAGCTGCGCAGCTCTTCATCATCGTGCTTTATGTATACCACAACAATCAAACAGTACAGACGTGACTACCAACTAGTATGTAGTACATAATCGATTTATCTCCTAACACCACTCGTATTTACCTGACGCTTGCCACTATAATGGCGGCTGCTCCTAGGTTCAAAGTCTGCGACAGAAGCGCCGTAAGGAGTCTGGTTATTTTTACAAAGTCTCGGTGTGAAAGGGGAGATTAATCTTCCACACAGACGTACATTAACTACACTGGCAATGCCCTAAGGGCCTAGGCAGTATCATTGGTGCCACCGAAGCAATCGTCGCCATATAACTACCAGTAAGGACTTGTAAACAACTATTAAGCTAAAGATAAAATAATCTTAAGAAATAGAAGTAAAGTGATAAAGTACGCCACCTTTTAGTGAAGACGTCTATATAATGGTAATGAAAAGTATCTTCAGCGGTGTTACTGTATTTATTAATCTCTCTAGTTTGAATCAACTTCGTCTTTTTGTAGAATAGTCTGCTCTCTATCAAAGTGCTCCTGTACGCAGAGATGGTTGTTAATATGTGAGTCCGTATTCAATGGAGTGTTCTTACGAAAACTTGTCTTGCTTTGAACGTGGGCATATGTATCTTAACGTTCATCTTATAACACGATTCTACAATTTGTGTGTTAAATTAATCCAATACGCAAATATTAGCTCAGTTTTATAACCAGTAAAAACACTGCAAAAACACAAACGTAAGAATTATCATATGCTCCTAGTATATAAACATTTAGTATGTAGTAATAAATTTTAAGTTCTATAAAATGTGAATATTCTTTTGTCGTTCCTGACCAATTCCACATGCATTTGTGTATTTGTGGAAAGTAAATCAATACATGTGACCTCATTTTTATATGTATTTATCGTGTATCATGTTTTGTGAAATGTTATACAGCCAAGACGCTTGACTCGCCGCTCGGGAATTCAGCCCCGATAAAGATTGTAAACATTAGCAGTGCACGCAGTTTATATGGCATTCTTTCGTTCAGTAGTTACGTAAATTGGTGTTGTGTACGGTGTGATCGCTGCGCTGGACGATTTGTGTGTGTGAGAACAACGTGTCCTCTCTTTTTTACTGACAAAATGCTGTTTTGCTGTTCTGTGCCGAAATGTAGAGGAAATTACGACTATGCCCCAAAAGTTACAGTCCTTAAACGTCCGGAGAAGAAGAAATGGATATCATGAATTCCCAGGATAACTTGGCTCCAATTCAAGTTAATTAGCAAGATTTCGTTTTTGTTTAACCTTATAAAAGAGTTTACCGTTGGATATTGCGATTCATTTTATTTACTTAACCACCCCCATTACATTATTCTTCTCCGGACGTTTAAAGACGGTAACTTTTGGGCCACAATCGTAATTTCCTCTACATTTCGGCACAGAACAGCGAAACGGCATTTTATCAGTAAAAAAGAGATGACACGTTGTTCTCACACACACAAATCGTCCAGCGTAGCGATCACACCGTACACAACACCAATTTACGTAATAAATACACTCCTGAACGAAATAATGCACTATAAACGGCGTGCACTGCTAACGTTTACAATCTTCCAGAAGACTAAGCCTCTCACCGCCGCCATGTTGTGACGTCGTGCGCAGGCTTTCTTCTATAGGGGGGTGCTGCTTCTGTGCAGCGCTGCTCCAACCGGTACGCGTTGCTCGGTAGGCTTTAATTTGTGCCCTTACTTCCTACATTCCATTTATTTAAAAAAAAAAACGGTATTGTTGCTTAATAGGAGATTCATAATTATGTACTCTTATTTGTCAATAATAACTGTTTCATCAAATTTCTCACGTTTGTAGAGGAAAACAGTCGATAAATTAATTTGTAATGAATAAAATGAAGCTGTAGTCGTAATTTTACTTTGGGCGACAATTTATTACATTTATTACTAAACTAATATTAAATAAAAGTTGTTTTGCAATTGGATTGGTCTGCCTTGAGCAAAACACTGTATTTCTTCTTTTTTTATTACCGAAACATGTTTCATTGCATCATCTTCAGTGGACTTTCAGTTATTTCTTGTTATTACATTTTGAGATATTCCAGTATTCGTAATTTTTTATTTTTTATATTTTTATTTTTTATCGTGTCCTGAAGAAAACTTGGAAAAACAGGAATTCCTAAATATGTGATACCAAGAAATACATTAAGGCCTACTGAAGATGCAACTGCAACGAAATACGTATGGGTAATAAAAGGGAGAAATAAAGTGTTTTTCTCAGGGCAGACCGATCCGATCTGGAACTTTTATTGAAGTAGACACCGACCACAGGAGTTTAAACCTGAAGTTTAGGTGTTTTCACTTTCCTCATTTTGATAATACGTTGCAGAAAACATGTCTTCAAGTAAAAACTACCTTCTCTTCGGATTCAATCGGCTGCTTTACGAACTTAACGAAATTATATTGTATATGTTGTGCAACCAACTTCAAGATGTACTGAAACGTGCTGCAATTCATTCATATATATTGAAAAAACGGCCAGGAGGAATAAACGCTGATATTCGTCGAATTGTTTACTATCATGAGTTACAGAGGGGACAGTATAATTCCTCGTCCCGAAAACCGATACCACTTTAATTGCCCTACACTCGTACAACACATCGTCTTCGCTGTCGGACTACACGTCCCTAATTGACGCAGCGAGCCTCGCCGCTCCACTACTTTTTCACCCTAAAACGTCATTTTAGTACAGAAGTTGTTTAAGCGACGTTTGTGTGGGTACGACTGCGGTATTCCAGCACTGGTAACTCACTGTCGTGTGCGCTTCTCACCTAGCAGCTGTTAAGGTGTAGCGTTTACGAGGAAGTAGCATGGAGCCGAGATTGCGCGTTACAGAGACTGTCATGTTCGATAATGTACTTATTTGTTACGCAGTTATACTACAACGCGGTGAATAGAAGAATACGATATTTAAATGACTTATCAAGCTTTTGTGATGGTGTCTCAAATTCAATACCTTATTTCAAAGTAAGCACAGTCGCCATTGTTAACGAAAATCATTAGCACGCACAGTAAAGCAACAACACTTTACCAGCCAAATTTACTGTCTCAACTGTTGCATCGCTGGGCTTGTCAGCACTTCTGAAAGAAAGGACTACCGTCAACACGAACGGTTTTTGCGAATGCTGGTGACATCATTGCTGGGATCCCCGGCCAGCTTCTCGCGCCTGGATATGTGACAATTGCACCCAGTGACATTTGCACCCAACCAAAAATCTGTGACATTTGCACCCAGTCTGACTGGAAACTACCTGTTCACTAGGCTGCAGCCGTACCCCTCGCTAAGCCGCTCCTGTACCTGTGGTAATTCCACGTCGCCCTCACCCCGGGAGTCCTCGCTCGCCGGAACCGCTCTCTCGACACAGTCTGCCTGCAGTCCCGAGGTCCTTGTCCACCTCAGCGGATGACTACTGTCAGTACTATTCTGAATATCGTAGTGTTCGGTTGTTGTTTGTGATCTTATAGTTTCGATATGGAGATATCGATGACCAACAAGGGTAAGCCATGTGGCCACTATGAAGGCTACTGGTACATCATAAAAAAAATCAAGGCAGACGGATCAGATATTCCGCGCTGTTCAAAACATAGAACAACACACTGTCCAAGAATGTATTCCAGTGTTTCCCTAGTGATGTAGAATTCCTCAACATTTATGAGTTGGGGCAAATGCCCAAAATAAATGCCTGCCTGGGCAAATGCACAAAATTCATAAATATGCAGGCATTTATGGATTGAAAAGAAACTTACAAGCAGTACCTACACAAATAACGTGATATTTTGTACTACTCTCTAAACTACATCTCAAATGCTTCAATGCTCTTCTGTTCTCATTTCCCAGCAGCCCAAGTTTCGCAAACATACAATGTTGTGCTGCAAACGTATGTTCTGAGAAATTTGTACCACAAAGTCCAGGGCGATGTTTGACAGCAGTAGATTTCTCTCATTAATATGCCCTCTTTACTTATGCTAGTCTACTTTTTTATGTCCCTCTGGCTTCTTCCGTCGTGGGTTTGTTTACTGCAAAGGTAGCAGAATTACTTGTTTTCGAGTACACTGTGATCACCAATTCGGATGTTATTTTCTCGCTACTTTTATTTCTGTTACTTCTCATGACTTTCGTCTTTCTTTGGTTTACCTTCAATATATGGTCTGTGCCCATTAGTCTTTTCATTTTATTAAACAGATCCTGTAATTTTCCTCCACTTCCACGGACGATAGCAATGTCATCAGCAAATCTTATCACTGATATTGTTTTACCCAGAACTTGAACCTCTTCTTTATTTCCGATATTACGTCTTGAACAGTGATGCCGACAGTCCAGAATGTTTTCTTACCCCCTTTTTAATATTAGCATTTCGTTCTTGATTTTCGACTCTTATTGTATCCACTTCGTTCTTATACAAACAATGAATTACCCGTCTTCCCCTACAGCTTACTCCTATTTTTCTCAGAATTACGAACATCATGCAGCACCTTACATTCTCGAAGCCTTTCTCCAGGTCACAAATCTTATGAATATGTCTCGCTTCTTCTTTAGTCTCGCTTCCATAATAAATTGCAGCAATGCTTTGCGGCCACGCATTGCCGTACAGTACGGCCTGTGTCAATGCGAACTCACAGCCCTCGGCTCTTCTACCTGCCGGGCAGTGATCGGACGGGCAGATTAGCGGACCGCCCCTCGACCAGAACTGGGAGCTAACGTCACTGGGTCACAGAGTAACATTGTCTGTGACTGGGTGCATTTGTCAGGACACCCTCGCGCCCTTCCTATTTACCATCATTTAGGGAATAGAATTTTCATTGATTGTTAGCGGTATATCAGATTTGCGAATCTAGAGAAAGGACGAGTAGTCAAACAGAAATCCATTTGACAGTTCAGCCAATATATTAGTGCTTCATGGATAACAGCGTGGTGACAGTGGCAACCAACTTTGATCCCATCAATCCAGAGATTTTCCCGTCAGCAGAAATGTCGGATAACAAACAACAAAGGCTCATTTAACGCTGCTATGCGTTTATGGGAGGAACTGATAGAACTGACCAAAATATATCACTCTAGAGTGTCTCAGGGGTAAGAAATGGTACTTCCCAATCACAGTAGAATCCCGGAAACTCGGCAACCCGGCAGTCCGGATAACTCGGCCACAGCCCGGCACACCCCTTGGAATTATTCCGTGCTCGCATAACGCAGGATAGCGTATAGCAGTTAGAGGCTATGCTATGTATGGGGCAAG
This sequence comes from Locusta migratoria, assembly GCA_026315105.1. Lineage (NCBI taxonomy): Eukaryota > Metazoa > Arthropoda > Insecta > Orthoptera > Acrididae > Locusta > Locusta migratoria. The sequence continues at coordinate 53,096,128 of CM048744.1, forward strand.
AAATCATCTATTCTTGTGCCACCTACACCTTATTTAAGAATCGTTTGTGTTTCATTAATGCCGTATGTAGAGGCGTTTTCATACTAAAAGTCTTGATCAAAACTAAGGGAGAGCACTTTTTACAGCGTCGTTTAAAATCGGGCGTGATGGACAAATAATGAACTTGGTTACAGCAGACAACAATGACACTCAAGTGAGGCAGCCACGCGCTTTCTGCCGCTCAGTCTGCCTACGGCCTTCGTCTTTTCTGAACCACGTTTTGTGAAATACATGTGAATAAAAACGCACTGACGTGTTTTACGGCCCACTTTAGATTTGTAGTTTTATAAATTTTTGCCAACATTTTGGAGCAAAATAATAATCTAAATAATAAAAAATTAATAACAGTGTCTGAAACCATTTTAGGAAAAAAAAAATTTACGTAGCGGCCTTCAGTGTGACAGTCCACCGCTTTGCCCACTACGCTACAGCTAACAGTTAGGAGTTGTGTTCTCTAATCTCATACTATTGATGGCCGATGATAACTGATATGACAATTTGTAGGCACTAGAACGAAGTGTTTTTGTTAATTCTTCAGTGCTCCATTGCTTTGAAATGACAACGTGTAAGTTACAATAAGAAAATCAGCAAATACGCAACGTAAGATGGCAAATGCCACAGAGTTCTGGGCGAGGAATGTCACGTGACATCTGCAGACGGCTGGTTTTCGTGAATTCAATGGAGGGTGTCAAAACTCCGCTATTTTTGCAAATATCTCTCAAACGATACGAGAAATGAAAAAAACATAAGGGAACAAAGTTGTAGAGAATTTTCTTCTCTACAAATTCGTTTATTCAATTTTAGCGTCAGATGAACGGTTTATTTGCAATTAAAATTACATTACAAACGGCTTTTTTTGTATTACTAACATATTTCTTGTCCGCAATATTTCAAAAGCGAGGTTCTTGTCTCTGGTAGCCAACAATTATGTCTGTAAAATTTGGTGCCGATCGGTTGAACGGTTCGACCTAAAAAGTGGAAACAAGTTAGCCAGACAGACATCGTCAAATCGCCGTTATTTTTGCAAATATCTCTGCAACGATGCAAGATATGAAAAACAAAAACAACATAATAGAGCGAAGCTGTAGAGAATTTTCCCCTCTACCAATTAGGCTATTCAATTTTCGTGTGAGATGAAAGGTTCGTTTGGAATTACAATTATATTACAAACGGCTTTTTTGGTATTACTACCGTATTTTTTGTCCTAAAAATTTGAAAAAGGAAAGTTATGGTCTCTGGCGGCCTATAATTATGTCTGTAAAATTTGGTGCTGAACGGTTCGTCTTAAAAACAGGAAACACGTTACGTACAGACACAGACATCCCAAAACCGCCGTTATTCTTGCAAATATCTCTGAAACGATACGAGATTTGAAGAAAACATAAGAGAGCAAAGTTGTAGAGACGTTTCTCCTCTACAAAGTAGGCTATTTCAATTTTCGTGAAAGATGAACGATTAAGCCGTTATTTTCATTTAAATTTCGAGCTGTCAAAAGACGATCGCAAAGTCCCACTTTTAGGGTTACTACCATAACCTAAAGTGGGCCAATAAGAAACGAATATCATTTGAGAAGATATTGTCTTAAACTTATATCATGTTACTGTATTCCATAATACGTATTGTACTCTGAAGTAACAGTAGAAAGTATTTTATAACAAAACAATCTTACCTATTCTTTTTTTTTATCACTGTTCCAGATAAACCGGCATTTTCACGAACTCGGCCAACCTTCGATCCACGTTAGAGTTTTTGGGACTCTACTATATTCCTCATTTTGTCGATGTAGCCGAGTACAAGGTATGGCAGCTCTACAGGGAGGATGATGGTAAATTGGACCAAATGGCATTCCATCGAACAACCGTCACCGCAATTCTGGAATTAACTTCCGTGTTGCAACGCAAAGAGGAAGACCATATCAAATGGCAAAAATTGATACGAGATATATACCGAGCTAGAAAATTTGCCTATAGCTCCTGTTTCAGGGAAGAATAAACAATTTCACTCTCGTTGATGTAGAAAAAAAAGTAAAACAATGAACTAAATTGTTTCTTGTTTCGTTCTCTTGCATAAAAATTAGACAATATTGATCTGATGCCACAGTAATGATTTTGTGTGAAGTAAATGTCAATTCAGTCGATGTCCTTCCAGAAGGATGCGACATTTAAAAAGAAAAAAAAAAAAAGAAAACCAGGTAAATAAAAGTGTAAAACTGTTATGGACATGTAACTTCTATTATAATTAACAAACGTTTACTATAAATGCAAACAAAACATAATTCAACCTTATCTGGTTTAAAAACAGCATCGGAGATGCCGCCCACTACATCAGTATTCGCTCTCGAACAAAATACTTCGATGACCTGAACAGAGTGTCCATAAAGTACACGAGTAATAATAATAATAATAAATCTGGGTACATGGGATAGTACAGCACATTTTATTCAATACAATGTTAATAAATCATATAAGGGACATCTGTTACAATCAAGAAAACAGTAACGAAACATCCAATTATTCTATTTATTTACACATTAGCGCTGTTACCGGTGACAAACCTGACTGCTCATCATATCTACATACGTTTCTTGTCCTTTAAATTTCATTCATATTTTTCTTTGTAGTGTAACGTTCTCGGACAAGTATAAAAAGGTGATTTCAGTCAAAACTATGATCAAAACGTAAATGATAAGAAATGTATGTAGACGTGAACAGCCGTCTGATGATGAACCGTCAGGTTTGAACCGCAAACGGCGCTATTTTGTAAATAAATAGCATAATTAAGTCTGGCTGGTAGATATTTTCTTAATTTTAAGAACTGCCGTGTATTTTATAGACAACACGGGCTCAAAATGTTAGTTTTCGAGAAAACAGTATTAATGAATAACATTTACAAAATTATCAACAGGACAGAATAGGTCTGAATTGCCGTCGAATTTATCACACTGACTGGTCACGCGTTCTCGCGGTTGGTTTAATTTTCTGATTTTCATCGAATAAACTTTCTCATTCAGCTACTCCAGAAGAAGAAATGAAGTGGAGAAATGTTTGGAGGATGAGGGGACGATTGTACATGACATCTCCCAATCCAGTCAGGATAATTGTCATTCACTAATCTCTAAAAGTGCAGCAAAATTGACAGGGGAGCATCCTGCTGAAACTATACACCCGAACGCTCAATTGGAGGCATCAACTGTCTCTCAACATATTCAGATATTACGTGTTTATCGAAAAAGAAAGGTCCTAGTACATGAGCTTTTCACAAACCACACATCATTTTTGCCGCCCTTGCTGGTTGGACGGTCTCAACCAGTTTGGATTGCCTTGAGATCAGTATAGAATATTTTTAACATTTATTAGAATTCCAGATGTATCCAGACTCTGTGCGTACCCTGTAGAAATTTCTAACACGTTGCACAATTTCATCGCGGCACCTATCGTTTAAGCATCCTTTGTCTTAATTAACACTGGAATACATTCGGTTTCGCATTACCATTTAACTGTGAAAAATTAACTGTTCCCGTTCGATTCCGCATTATTTGAACAAAGCCGAATATACTCGTACAAGTTCTTGTTAGTTGGTGCAAAGAAATTCTAAAAATAATAATAATAAAATAATAATAATAATAATAATAAAATCGAGCGAGGAAATGTTAAATCCGTAGTACATCCTTAACAGGAGACCAAATTAAGATTTATCTGTACTTGATGAATACCAAGTAACAATAAAGTGCTGCGTCTTCTAAGATGAAACCAAAACCAATTTGTAACGAAGCACTAAAAAAGATAAATCCGGAGAGTTAATCCTTTGCTATAGGTAATCGATGAAATTCGAAACACAATAGTATCTAACACATCACTCTCCATCATGACAATGCCGGATGTCAAGATTCATTGTTTGAAGCAGATAACATCGGATCACCATGGCTCCCTTTCGTTAAATCTCGCAAAATAAATTTAAAAAATCGACATACATGTTGTTACCCTGAAGCTAGTAGTCCACCATTACAAAGTTTTTCAAGTACTGAGAAAAGAGTGTAAAAAGTGATTCACTTGTGGCCGGTTTTCGAAATAGTAGTTACCTGTCCCGTCACAGTTATCTGAGGATTACCCGCGCGTACTGGAGCGCCGAGTTGCGTCCGCCGTCGGGGGTTTGAAACCTCGTCCACTCGGGTATGGATGTTTGTGTCGTCTTTAGTATAAGGTAGTTCATAAGTAGTTTGTAAGTTTAGGGACTGATGACCCCGCAGTTAAGTCCCTTAAGCTCTACAAACATTTTTTGGTTACCTGAACGCTAAGTACAAACTGACTGAAGGAACAGAGATACCAACAGCCGTAAGTATAATGAAATATTTATTCTGTTACAAAATGGGTTTCCGAGACAACGGTTACCGTCACAGCCATAGTAACCTGTCCGTTAAAGAAATGCGCGTTCCCCTAGGGTTACCAACACGTTAACGTTAGTGTTAACTATATCCAGTATGTAGCGTTAGTGGCTTCCAAGTCCATAAATTATTTAACAGTTGTTATTTGTTTTCGTTTTTATGACTTATTTCCGTGTAATAATCGCACAATTTTAGAAATTTTGAAGGTGAAGAGTGGAAATTCTTTCGTCGTCATCAGCGTCTTTTTCTAATTTTGATGCTACGAACAGGTCTTCAGAAGGGGAAAACGTAGTTGTATTTAGCGATGTTTAAAGAAAGCGACACGTTTCGTGTTAGGACTCACCAACCATTTGATCTAAATAATGAGAACGAGTTCCATATGCGTTTCAGACTAAAAATCTGACGACGTCATTGTTGGGGTCATACCACAGTCTAACAAATACAGTCATGACACTTCCGCGGATTTTTGTTATACACTGCGACAGCAGCGCTCCAAGCGGAGGGCAAGCTACTTTTATGAACACGATAGTGGATGAGTGCGAATAGTATCGTTTATATCGATTTTAACACATTTTTTTTACCTTAGAGAACGTATGTAGTATCATAAAATAGATAACTTAAAAATAGCTCCGCCGTTGTCTTCCTTACGTCTCCTAAGATCACTGACAAGGTTGGAAACGGTACATTACGGCACAGTTTATTTACTGTTATCTTGTAACCCACAGGGTTATACTAAATAATTTAAATTACTATTAAAATAGAAAAATGGCTAGGAAACACCGAATACCCGCCCTTTGGCAGAAAGATGTGTTTTTTCTTCTGAAGAACGTTAACGTTTCTCCACTCCAATTCCAGTGAAATCAGTGAGGGTGGAACGTAGGAAACGAATGTAGAATGCAATAACCACGGTATTTAACATACCAAATCAGTCACCACAACTGTCGATGAAGGAACGTGACAAGAAAACTGAAAAAGCAACCAAACTGTATTCAACAAAGAAGAACCCAATTCAATTGTTGCTACAGCTGAACCCCAAACGGCAAGAATCTTCAAGACAATGTCTTCTTAAGCTAAAGTAATCACACTCAAAAGAATATGCGCTTATAATAAAGACGAGTGAAGCCTAAACATGTGCGAATCATTAGACCCCATACCACAACGATACGTGTCAAAAAACTCTTTGTCATAGTAAGAACACACCAAAATAGAAATTTATGTTTCTATTATGTTTATATTCTACTTACTTTCAGCGGAATAAGCTGCAAATATACACATATTCGTAAGTATTGGTTCATGACGAAGTTCTTCGTTATACCACTGAATCAGTAAGTTCGACTGTTTTTACATTACTTTCCGTGTTATGTATGCCTCTTGATATATTACTGATGCTTGTAACACAAAAATTATATTAACTATTTCATTAATTACGCACACAAATAATTACAAACATCACTCTTTCGGTGGCTTACCCACCGTTAGGAGCGCTAGTGTCATTGCAGCTGTCAGTTGGTAACAACTTTTACAGCAGTGAGTGTCGCGATATGGTAGACTGTGGTCATACTAAACGCGGAAAACATCATTCCGGGTTAAATTTTACATCGTGGTCGGCAGTCGCGAGAGAGAATGTTGGCAACGGGTGACGTATGCATTAGCTGCACCTCCCTCGCGAATGTTCAAGCAACATTTCGACGCTGAGCAACAGTGGCCAACATTATCTCTCGCGATCGCCGATCTGGATGTAAAATTTTATTACAATCCGAATCACAAAACCATGCTCTCATAATAAAGCTTTCAATTAACCATAAAGATACTTCCCTTTTCATTAGTGTTCTGCCATGCAATCGTAAATTAATCAATGTTTCAAGTGATTGGTGTTTTTCATTAAAACGTGGGGCTCGGGTAGGTGAATGGGAGGACGTAAATTGATCAGCTGCTAGTGTAAAAAGTATTGTCACATTCACAGAACAATGGGAAGATGAAAACTTAAATTCATAAAAATAGATGTTGACAACAGAAATAATACTTATGATTTTTATAACTAATCCTATATTTATTTGCCCCGAATTTTCTTTTTTAAAACAGATTGCAACTCTTTGAGCTGCCTTACCGTTCTCTCTCATGATTTAAGGAATTGTACACTTTTGTGACATATTCAAAGACGTGTTGATTTTCCAAAATAGTAGAGCCATCTGTCTTTTTATTTTCTATAACTGATTTCCTTTCTAAAACTAGGTCGTTCAAAGGTTTTTTTCTCAAATAGAGTAAACTTTTCCCTCACTTGTCGCCCATTACGTTTCAAAACAGAAAACTTGTGACAGCTATACAAACTATTATGCGTCTTCGATTTTCCCGTAATAATCGATAAAATTCAAGTAATTGCGAGTTTTGTTAGTAGTGAGTGGCCTCAGTGATCTCTTGAGACGAACTATTATCATCGCTAGAAGGAGTAGTTAACTCAGAGTTAAATCAGGTACGGGAAATCCAAGGAAGTTATATGGCATGTTAAATTATAACATGACGGTAGCTAACGGGACGGCAACTGTAGTTATTCAGAAATCGGGCACGTAAAGTGAGAATGTATAATTTAAAGGCGAATATTCTGAACAGAAACAACATCAACAACAAAATGACTGTAGACGAAGAGAGTTTGATTAGCTAATTGCTTCTGTAAATATTTATATGATAACCCTGTTGGTACATGTGTGTTTTGTTTCAATACTATTGAGTCAGTGTTGAAATTTTAGGTGTTGGTATTACTGCCTAATGCATCGAACCTCATATTAGAATATCCGTATGCTCGTTGGGTTCCACCAAAGACATTGTAAAAATAAACGTTACACACAACCTCCTTGATTACACACTATTGGTGTTTGATCGGTCTCCAGTCAAGTCGACCTATGGCAGTAGATAATGTTTCAGAATTCCACATCAGTTTATGTGAGACGTCTACTGTTCAACGCTTTATCGATATCACTTGGCTGTGTTGAAAAAACCATACTCCTACTGAAATAAGGGAAACGCGGCTCCTGGTAAGTTTTTACTTACGGTGTCGGCAGTGTTACGCGGTGATGTTGGCAACAACCTTAGCACGTTCTTTGAAATTAATTCACATAGAATAAGAGAGAATAAATTTTCGTTGACCGTGAAATAAATAATTCTACTCAATGGTTGACAGTTTCTTGTATGTGCCCTCGTCCAGCCAGTAAATTATCCCTGTAAAGCGAACATTTTGTTAGCAATATCTGCACAGTACGCCGCCGATATCTTAAGGAAAATTTAAGCGAATATCCGGTAAAAAGAAAATAAAAATGGTATCGTTTCAGAACATGTAAATATTTAAGGTTTTAGGGTTTACACATTTTGAATATCTTTACAGGGAAAAAGGAGGAGCAGCCTAGTTGTAAGTAATAAACATTCTTAGTACGTTGGTACATATCTAGAGGTGATTGACGAGGAAGATTATCATTTAGATGTACTGCCTAACTTAGTGTCAGTTGCCCAGACTATACACTACTGCTTCACCGGTATTTTTACCAGCATCGCACAACAAGAGAGACCTTTTAGATTCCGAAATTTGCAAAGGCAATGCTACTGAAACATGGGGTAATTTACCAGGACTCGTGTACATCGCACGGAACGGCAGCACTATCGATATATTTGGCTACTTCGACTCTCGCTCCGCTGTCGATAAACAAAGTTGGCAGGAATATATGTTTTACTGTACTATACTACCTTTCTGAACCGGAGATTCGGGCGCTTCGCGCCCTCACATACTAAAAAAAACCTTCTCGTTTAACCTATACCTAACCTTCTTAAGGCTACGCGGTACCACTTTAGCGTACGTAAATGTCACTTCCGGACAATGTTTGAAGTAAAAATGAAACACCACATCAAAGATATTTGCATAACACACCTTTTAAGACAAGATTCGTTGAGGTAAAGTATCTAGAAGTGATATTTACATACGGTCAAATTTAACCAATGAAGAAAAGAGTAATTTCACTTACGTTATTCACCACGCACACCTTCTGAGCTGTATGCAAGTGGCACCAATCCTTTCTTTCCGTAGCCGGGATACACTTTCGCAATGTCTGTTAAGAAAACTGGTAGTTTCTCACACGCGAGATTTTTTCCACTTAGTTTCAAATTATGGAAATATAGAAACTGGAAAAGAAAGAGATCATCATTATCTCCCGGTCTCCCTTCCTTTTTAATAGAAGATTTAAACAGTCTCTCTATATTCTGTTTATGTACTGAGGGGTCCTCAGACGACACAAATTACAGTGAATGATTTATAAACTCGTGTTGGAAACCCTCTTCATTGAGACACTGATAAGACTGCCACCCGTCAGTAATTACTCTTGTACCAGTTAAGACGAAATGTATAATAAGAGGAACTAGAGTCTCTTTTCCACGTGAATGTACTCTCAATAGGAAACAATTTTTGGATTCGCGTTAAATACCACCGAAAACCCAAATTGTTTCCCTTTCACTTTTTGGAACTCGTCCTTTTCCATATTTGCGAGTCACAATATGCGATTCGTCGATTTCGATGACTTTCCCTTCACCTCCTATAGGAACACTGTTGTTAGTCACTATCACATAGCACACCTCTCTACAGAAATTGAAATGGTCGACCACTGTTTTCACGTTCACTCCGGACTCAGAAGCTGCCTCTTCCACAGTGTAATTGCGAAGCCAAGATGCCATGATAAGTATACTCTGTTCCACACTCAATTTTGACATCTCGAACCATGTATTTTTAGTGATGCTGGTCCTCTTCCTGCAATTCCTGCACATAAATTGCCACGGGAAATCGATGTTCTCTGCTCTTTTCACCAATGTGACGCACTCGTCGTTCCCTCAGTCTACACATTTCCATAGTGTATCGTCGGGCAGTAATCCGTATTCACGGCAGAATTCTAAAGATTTCACTGGATCACTCAGACGAGGGATCAACAGTTTCCACGTCAACGACATTGAAGCACACTTTACAAACAACGGAGTGACACAGACGTACACGAAAGCAACAACACGACTCTTCTCAATTCGAAATCACAATTCAAATCTGCCGCCTCGGCTTCTCACAACATCGACAACGGAGCGAGAGTCGAAGTAGCCGTATATATCGATAGTGCTGCCGTTCCATTCGATGTACACGAGTCCTGGTAAATTACCAAACATGGTTACATTATAAAGTGTGCTAAGAAACTTTGCTCGATATTCTTAAGAATGTCAGTCGTGGGATGTTTGCTGATCGTATTTGGTCTCTCTTAGTATAAGCCTTTAGCCTCAAGGAGACAGAAAATACAGGTCAGCTAAGTCTCGTATCAAAGTGGAACGCAAAACGCTGCCGCATTCTTGTGAAGGTCGCTAGTTTTATGTCACTTTGTGCTCCTGGAATGACGTGAAACGACTTACTTCTACCAGAATATGATAACTATCATAAAAATAGTTAATCGTGTTCAGGGTCGTATCAAGAGGAGGGGGGGCGAGGATGAAGGGGATCATCCCCCCCACCCACCCACACACACACACACACACACACACACACACAAATTATGTTGCAATGCAATACGAGTTAGAAGATATACCCCACCCACACACACACACACACACACACACACACACACACACACACAAAAAACGAAAAAGAAAAGGTCTGACAACAGCCTGATCGTATTCCGGTTGTTACAGGCCGGAAACCTATAACGAAAATATGCCACCTCACCTAAAAACGATGACAAAACTCTTCTCTAATCAACATCCGAAATGAAAGGTCTTCGCTACTGAATTTGCTGCAAAATGACATTACAGCGACAACTTTAAACAACCGCACTCGATAACTGGCAAGTGTTAAGTAATTATATTGGATATGAACTACCTCCATTAACACTCAGATCACTAATGATGCGAGGTACAGCTGAACAAGTCTCGAATTTAGCCTGACGATATAGCTCCGTATTAGCAGAAGAAATAAATCATGAGTTAAATTATTTTTATGTACTGCATATTTACTTATTTCTTGCGTGATAGATGCTTTTAAAAAGGAAGTAGTAAAGGGTCCCGGTGGCATTATTAACTGTATAGGCCTAATCACAAACCTTAAATAAACGACAGACCATTCTACAAATACATATAACACAGTGAACCTTTTCTTTTCTTTGCTTCTCTTGTTAATAAAACTTTAAAACTTGACACACAAAGAAGAAACTCCATACAGCCTAATACGTTCATTGTAAATGACGTTTGGTGAGATCCCTTGCCAGTATTACAAGAGGGTGTGTATGAAAGAGAGAGAGAGAGAGAGAGAGAGAGAGAGAGAGAGAGAGAGAGAGACTTTCCCAAGTTACGTTGAAGTTTGCAGTTACGCTGACAGCTCTACGTCTATTAGGAGTGCGCGTAGCACTGACAGATATGAAGCTGATGTTGCAGGGATTCACAGCAGCTCCTTATCTAGCGAATCTACTAACTTTCCACGCAAAAACACCACAGACTATCATCAAACACACCCAGTATGAAACAAAGAACTTGTAATATTATTAAGATCACAATCCTACCAACATGAAAACTAATACAAGTATAGTAAGCGTGGGTGCTGCACGTTTCTGTATTGAAGCAAATTGTAAACAAACGTTTCTGTCTCTATTTTTATGGAAACTGTCATCGGGATTCAGTGACATCTGTTTGAACATTACAATCTTGCTCGGAACAACACAATAAAAAAACGTTTCAACGTCATTAAATACCTGGCTATCGTAGTATGAAAGTATATTTGCGCTTTATAAAAACCCTTGCCCTCTTATCGTAATCAACTGCTCCATTCCTGAGCTACACTGGGGATTACTCTGGATTAAGCATTATAACTATTTTCCAATGACGCCGAAGGACCTCAACATATTTGACGATAGTAAACACATGATGGAACTAAGTTCTACTGTACTGTAGTCAACAGTAGGCTATTTAATTTTTCTTTGCAATTTTTAGCATTGTCAATCGTCGCAGAGTTTATAGCATGTCATCCTCGTTTAGACTGTCTTATCTGAAACATGTCAATTCTAGAAAGGAAATTTAAAGCGAAAGAACTAAAAAATATTTAGATGACAGTTGACGTATGTAAACTTAGGTCTCTCAATTATTGTCTTTACCATATTCAGTACTTGGATGACATTAATGACAACTTTATCCTATACAAAAGATTTCATTGGCTCTAATAACAAAAAAAAAATCTGCATAAGCATTAATATGCGATTGCTTACTTCTTCCAGCGATGCAATCGTCTGTCTGCATTGTGGCATCCGTGAAACGAAGGTTGACGTTGTTGGCGAATTGTAATCCTCGCGAGTTTCTTCGACGAATTCACTCACACGAATCAAACCCGGCATTTTGATGGTTTGGTCTGAAGATATATCAGCCCAAAACCCACAGCAATATATTTACCACAACTACATTGGCACCACCTTTCACTTTCAAAGTCTCAATGAACACTAACACATGTAGTAATAGATCCACAAACCATCAAGGCTAGGACGCTACTAACTTCAGACGCGTAGTTATGACACCTGCCGCTGAGAGAGCTGCTGTAGTTTTCCACTGCGCGCCATCTGTGGAGTAAATCTCCGAACTATAGAGCAAGGGAATAATCGATTTCCCTAGTGGCCGCAGCTTCTGAGACATCTTTACGATAAGAGATCAGTAATGTTATCATCGTTTTCTTATTAGATTTACGTATTTCAAATTCGTAATCGCTTATTCAAACTATTTCGCTAAATGTGAAGTACACTGGAAAAAGAAAGAAATAATTCAAAAAGCCTAGCGATCACTGACAGCATTCTTGGCGTAAAAAGTGACGAGGCTATTTTGTCAGAGAATTTGAACACTAACAATAATAAGTACTGTTTTTGTTCTGTTATCATACCGTGTGCGGGAGTGCACGGTGATAATACGTTCGATAACGACCCGTGCAAAACTGCGATTCTTCAGTGTCACATCTTTTATGTTGATCACAGAGGTGATCATTTTGTTTACCTATAGGAAGAACTAATATACTGTAGCTATCCGCAATTCAGGGTTAAAATTTAAACATTACATACTTCCTGCCAACTTGACCAAATCTGTTTGTTTTTGTACGTTACGTGTGGCGTTGGGTGGGGTTTATGTGGTCTATAAAATCACCATTTATTCATGAGCGGTTCCTGGGAAAATCACGAAACACCGAATGTTGGAAACAAAAACTTCGAATTGTGGGAATGCTCACTTCTATACCTTTTATTTCTGCTTTTTCGAACATTATTTATCCGTTATCGAGGTACATCCTAAGAATCATAATGTTTGGATGCTAAAAGTGGCGATTGCTCTGAGAAACGGCGTTCCGATCGCTATGAAACTTATCAACCATACTAAGAAATTACTCGGCGGAAAAATGATTTTTTCACATCTTCCAGTTTGATAGTTTCACTCGATTAAGGGTTGATTTTATTTTCGTTATTCGTCGAAATCTCATACATACCGGCGTATGAAATTCAGAGGATGTACCGAAATTTTATTGAAATTTGAGCGCAGAATATTGTCTCGTTGCGTTCTCAATATATTGATTCCACATTAGGCAGAGGGAACTCGTACGATGCGCCCATTTCTGTGCAAACGCACTTGGTCGTTAGAAAGTAATTGCCATTCAATTTTAAGAAAATCATTATATGAAGACATTTGACTTGGAACATCATACATGCTACATTCTCTTAATAAATGACAGACTTCCTTATTGCTGTTCGTCATATCCTGTTTGTAAACATGTCGAAGCATATAAATAAAGAGTCAAATGTTAACAGATTTCTAGAATTTGTCTTAGATAAGCAGCTCGCCCTGCGGCAGCCAGGAAAAGAAGCGAACCACGTTAAGAATGCTCCTCTTCCTTTTTTCTTTAAAATCAAGGCATAAAAAGTGGGGAACCAGCTGTGTCAGACCACATTCCGCCTCTTTCACTAAAAATGTTCTCATGCCAACATATTCACACTTTTTTTGCACTGAAAGAGAAACAGAAAGAGAGAGCACACAGTGGGGAAGAGACAGCAGAATAAACAAGATAAATGGATGGAGATAGCAACAGAGGGAGCGAAAGAGACAGGACACTATGGAATGATAAACAGAGATGAGTAGAGATTACACACAAACTGAGGGCATCTGGATCATCCAGGACAGCGAACACTGACAAGAAATATTTATCACTTTCTTGATTTGCAGCTCTTATTGTAGCCATGTTTGCAGTAAACATTTTCTGGGTATGAGGTCCGCCTGATATGCAAAACACTATTTTATTAGACACCCAAACTAGTTTCGCCACCTCTGTGGGTTTTCCAATTATTTAATGCTGTGAAAACACATTGATTTTACTACTGCACTATGTGTATTTTAGGTCTAAAAATTCGTGAGTCTTAATTTGGTTTTTACCTTCTTTTACACGCTGTGGTCATGTGGGTCCTTTCTACGTAGTTACGTACTGGAAGCATTGTCATGATTCAAAGGGATAATTTTGGTTGCAGATGACACAGCATTAAATAAATGGAAAACCCACTGATGATGGCACAGAGGGGCTGAAACTAGTTTGGGTGTATAATAAAACAGTGTTCTGCATACCAGGTGGACCTCATACCCAGAAAACTGACAAGAAAATTTTTGTCCAATTTCCACCATTCCCTATATTCGCGTTTTAAAATTTCTCCCAATTGGGGTTACAAGCCCGACTACTACTAACATTGCAATAACAGTCGTACTTAAGAGACGAGTACTGGCGGAACGAGAGATTCTCATCAAGATACTGACACCTCGAAGAACAAAAGAGGAACACGAAGGAATCAAGATATGTATAATAAGACAGATTCAATATCGAACGCCATCAGGAAAAAAATGCAACTTGTACTTGGGATGCACATTATTAATGGAGCAAGCAAGTTTAAGTTTCTTGTAAACAAAAGAACCAAAATAGCGTTCTGTTCAACAGGCACAAAGGGATCTGAAAGAAAGGAGTATTCAGGAACCAGATACACACACAAGAATGTGATTTTTAAATACACTACTGGCCATTAAAATTGCTACACCAAGAAGAAATGCAGATGATAAAGGAGTATTTATGGGACAAATATATTATACTAGAACTGACGTGTGATTACATTTTCACGCAATTTGGGTGCATAGATCCTGAGGAATAAGTACCCAGAACAACCACCTCTGGTCGTAATAACGGCCTTGATACGCCTGGTCATTGAGTCAAACAGAGCTTGTATGGCGTGTACAAGTACAGATGACATGCAGCTTCAACACGATACCACAGTTCATCAAGAGTAGTTATTGGCGTATTGTGACGAAACACTTGCTTGGCCACCATTGACCAGACGTTTTCAGTTAGTGAGAGATCTGGAGAATGTGCTAGCCAGGGCAGCAGTTGAACATTTTCCTTGTCCAGAAAGGCCCATACAGGACCTTCAACATGCGGTCGTGCATTATCCTGCTGAAATGTAGGGTTTCGCAGGGATCGAATGAAGGGTAGAGCCACGGGTCGTAACACATCTGAAATGTAACGATCACTGTTCAAAGAACAATGAGGTGACCGAGACGTGTAACCAATGACACCCCATACCATCACGCTGGGTGATACGACAGTATGGCGATGACGAATACACGCCTAGAATGTGCATTCATTGCGATGTCGCCAAACACGGATGCGACCACCATAATGCTGTAAGCAGAACCTGGATTCATCCGAAAAAAAAATGACGTTTTGCGATTTGTGCTCCCAGGTTCGTCGTTGCGTACACCATCGCAGGCGCTCCTGTCTGTGATGCAGCGTCAAGGATAACCGCAGCCATGGTCTCAGAGTTGATAGACCATGATGCTGCAAAATTCGTCGAACTGTTCGTGCAGATGGTTGTTGTCTTGCAAACGTCCCCATCTGCTGACTCAGGGATCGAGACGTGGCTGCACGATTCGTTACAGCCATGCGGAAAAGATGCCTGTCATCTCGACTGCTAGTGATACGAGGCCGTTGGGATCCAGCACGGCGTTCCGTATTGCCCTCCTGAACCCACCGATTCCGTATTCTGCTAACAGTCATTGGATCACGACCAACGCGAGTAGCAATGTCGGGATACGATAAACCGCCACCGCGATACGCTACAACCCAACCTTTATCAAAGTCGGAAACGTGATGTTACGCATTTCTCCTCCTTACTCGAGGCATCACAACAACGCTTCACCAGGCAACGCCGGTCAACTGCTGTTTGTGTATGAGAAATCGGTTGGAAATTTTCGTCATGTCAGCACGTTGTAGGTGTCGCCACCGACGAAAGTCTTGTGTGAATGCTCCGAAAAGCTAATCATTTGCACATCACAGGGTCTTCTTCCTGTTGGTTAAATTTCGCGTCTGAAGCAAGTCATCTTCGTGGTGTAGCAATTTTAATGGACAGGAGTGTAAGAAATTCCGGATTCCATAGGTTTCCATAACTGAATTACACCAACAGGAAAGTGTTAATGGACAAAATAGCGAAGAAGTTCGCAAGGAATGACAATAAAAAAAAAAAGACATTGGACAAGGTGAAATACCAGAAGAAATTAAACTGTGACGATTTAACATGGTCCTCAGAAGATCAAATAGAAAATATGACATTTATGTTCAATCCGTATTTGAAACTTGATAATACTGGGTATCATCGGACCCTAAACACATTATTGTTCGTAATACGGATATATAACGTGTAACATTTAAGGTCTATTTTCGAGAAAAGTTTTGGCGACGAGTTTGCTGTGTTAACAATTTGTGATGACTTGATCCTATGTTTTCCGTCTTGTACCGTATCGTCTGTTCAGTGTTTTGAAACTGCCACATTTAACTGTTCCGAGAAGTGTTTCATTCCGTTGTTTTGGATCAAATTCGAGGTCGACACTAATACAGATAATCACTCTTCAGAGAAATAGTGAACTGAAATAGTAGCACACTATGACGCCTCTGCCGTTAGTAGAATTTAAACTGTATTTAATATGAAACAGATTCGAGAATTTCGAAATGTTGTTGACATACGTGGCCGGCCCCGGTGGCCGAGCGGTGTCCGGCGCGTCAGTCACGGTCTGCACGGCCACTGCGGTCGGGGATTCGAATCCCCCTCGGGCATGGATATTTCTGCCGTCCTTAGTATTAGGTAGTTGTTTAGGGACTGATGATCCCGTAGTTAAGCCCCATAAGCTCTACAAACTTTTTTTGACATACGTGAAAACAGTGAGATGATTGAAAATAAAGCTTTAACTGTGAAATGACCTATCTACTTAAAATCAGTAATAGGGAAAGCAATAAAATAACTCGTACTATTTATATTAAATAAAGATAAAAGACTGAAAACTATGTTCAGTTTAAGCCACATGCTTAGAAGACATTTTTCAAGTCTTGAACATGTGTATATGCCAATTATTACTCTAGGTCCAAAGGCGTTATTAAAGTGACATAGATTTATTCACATTTTTAAATACCGACGACAACAAATACGCCCATGATATGAGGCGTATGCTATCGCCGAATTTGTTCTCGTCGGTATTTAAAAATATGAATAATTCTACGTCACTTTAATAACGCCTTTGGGCCTAGAGTAGTAATTGGCAGTAGAAAGGGATAGTGATCATGATGTCGTTATAGCGACAATGGTCACCAAAGTTAATAAATCGGGCGAGAAGGCTGTGAGATTGTCCTAGAAAGAGCAGGTAAGCAGTTGTTAGCATCCCACTTAACGAATGAACTTTGTTTAGTTTCGATACGGTGGCGTAGAGGAATTATGTACAAAAGTTAAATGCATTGTAAATAAAGCTCTGGAGAAATATGTGGTAAGGAAGTGCATTAAGGATGGGATAGACCCACCGTGGTTTAATAATAATATTCGAAAAACGCTGAGAAAGCCAAGGCAGTTCCACTCTCGGTTCCAAAAAGTTCAAAGAAATCAAATCAGTCAAAAGCCAGTAGCGATTCGTGCGTCCGTAAAAACATCTATGCGCGAAGCGTACAAAAACTACCACTCATATGTTAGCAAAAAATCTTGCCGAGAACCCGAAAATACTCAGTAATCGTATCAAAGGCCTCTATCCAGTCACTCGTTGATCAGTCTGGGGTGGTGACAGAAGACAGCAAAATGGTGGCCCAAGTTTTAAATTTAACGTTTCAGAAATCATTCACGCAGGAGGACCATGCAAACACACCTCCATTTGGTGATCGCACTAACTCCGAAATGGAGGATGTAGTGATAGGCATAGGAGTTGTAGAGAAACATTTGAGAGAGCTGAAAACAAGCAAGTCGCCAGTTCCAGAAGTGGTACCATTTCGGTTTTACAAAGAGCGCTCTGCGGTACTGGTCCCTTACTCAGCTTTCATTTATCGCGAATCTTTGAATCAGAGCAAAGTTCCAAACGACCGGGCCGGCCGCGGTGCCCGAGGAGACTGCGGCGCGCCAGTCACGGTCTATACGGCCACTACGGTCGGGGGTTCGAATCCCCCCTCGGGCGTGGATATTTGTGCCGTCCTTAGTATCAGCTATTTCGTAATTAGTTTATAAGTTTAGGGACTGATGACTCCGTAGTTAAGTCCCATAAGCGCTACAAACATTTGAACAAACGACCGGAAAAAGGAGTAGGTGACTACAGTGTATAATAAATAACGCACACACATAAAAGTAGACCAATATCATTAACATGAGCTTGCTGTAGAATTCTTGAACGTATTCTCAGTTCTAATGTAGCAAATTTCCTTGAACGCGTCAGCACTGTTTTAGGAATCATCGATCGTGCTACATTCAGCTTGCCCTTCTTTTGTCATGACATCATGAGAGCTATGGATGAAGGGAAACAGAAATACTGTACATTTTTCGATTTTCGAAAAGCGTTTGACACGGTGCCTCACTGCAGACTACTTACGAAGGTTCAAGTATCCAAAGATATCAGCGGCTCAAAGACTACTTAAGTAAAAGAATCCAGTACGTTGTCCTCGATGGCAAGTGTTCATCACACTAGAGTATCGTCAGGATTGACCCAGGAAAGTATGACAGGACCTATATTATATTCTATCTCCAATTATCACAACAATTAGCGGATCAGCTGAGATATCTAGATTCTGAATTATTGTCATCGGCAGATTGAAGTACAATGGTTAGACGTTTTTCTGTCGGATCTACGGAGTGGAGGCATCATTACTGCAACCAAGATAGTGGGAAAAATAACTAGTTGCTGCAAAAAGGATTCGTGTTGACTTGTGTTTATCAAACACGCAGTTGGGTTCATATAGTGTAGTAGAGCAATGCAGCAGCAACGTGATTTACCAGAAGCTATGTCATGAAGAGCCATATTAAAAGTGGAAGCGTGACAGACATGGAGATGGCTGCAGCTATAGGAATGCCCCAAAGTATAATTTCCAGGACCTGGGCGCGATTTCAAAGGACAGAACTCGTTAAAAGAAGGTAAGGCCAACATCGTCCACGGGTAACATCAGCAATAGATGACCGTTATCTCCGATTAACAGCCCATCTAGTTAGGAACCTGAATGCAACACAGCTGCAATGATGCACCCTCCAGGCAGCAACAGGATGCGCAGCATCAAGGCCAAGAGTCTGAAATCGCCTTCCGGAATGTGGCCTCTACTCACGGAGGCCTATGGTGTGTGTCCCACTAAAACCATGACATCGTTTAGCCCGTAGAAACTTGGAGGAAAAACATCAGGATTGTGATCGTAAAGAATGGCACCGGGTTCTGTTGACAGATGAGTCAAGATTTTGTATTCAGTCGGACGATCGTCGTTCCCTCATTTGGAGAGAACGTGGAACTCTGAACAATCTTGCTTAGGTGTAGAAAACATCACCATATCATTATGGCGGATGAATGGTGTGGACAAAAGTCAGTATTGGTGGACGTACGGCCCCCATGTCGTTCAGAATGGCGTTTAGAATGCTGTTGCCATAGAAGATGGGTTCCTTCTGGTGGACGATAATGCTTGTCCCCACAGAGCCGCACTGCTGAACAATATGTTTGAAGCTGAGGGTATTGAAGGAATGGAGTGGGTAGCTTGTTCACCGGACTCAAACCCGATTGAGGATGTCTGGGATGCACTTGATAAACGCATTGCAGCTAGACCATCATCTTCCACAATGTGTGAAGAGCTGTATATTGCACTCATGGAAGAATGATCAAGTATCTCTCAAAAGCTGATTGATAACATCATACTGTTCATACCATGCAGGTGGGGTAATATACTGGCCGTCCGAGGTGATCACACACCATATTAGAGGGCAACGAGAATTACTTTTTCACTATCATGGGAGTCTCATAAGTAAGTAAACGCCATGCTGACCTCAAGTGGAGAGTTCAGACAGCAAAATATCGCCCTGTATCACATACAGATTACGGTTGTAACCAATATCTGAATAAAATGTGTCACCATATGTATATTATATATGATATGTCACCTGATCCACATTGTTTGAGGAGTTGTTCAAATGTTCAAATGTTCGTTAAGCTTATAGGACTTAACTACGGGGTCATCAGTCCCTAAACTTACAAACTACTTATGAACTACCTTACACTAAAGACGGCACAAATATCCATGCCCGAGTGGGGATTCGAACCCCCGGCCGTAGTGGCCGTGCAGACCGTGACTGAAGCGCCTCAGTCTCCTCGGCCACCGCGGGTTTGAGGAGTGTGGATGTAGATGCAGAAGGATGGAGAATGAAATGGAGCGTGTCCTTTTCAGTGGAACCATTTTGCAATATGACTTCAAGTGTACTATTTATGGAAACTGCTGAAAACGTAAATCTGGTTAGAAGCACGGAGGATTTCCATCGCCCCGATTGTGAGGGCCTACATTATTATTTCACTTGGTTTTGTGTGGTGCAAAAATCAGTATAGCGCATCACAATGTTTACACACACTACCTATTAACGATGATCACTCTCGCGTATTTTGATTAGAGCTATTAAAATAACACGAAAACATTTACAGTTGCTAGTATCCGAAAGCACCGGTTCATGTTATCTTACGTGAACAGCGACTTCCGGCTCTAGCGACCGACGCATGTTTTCTCGGTAAACACTGGAAATGTAGAGGCAAATGGCCCACTTAGGTCACAATTGGAATAAACCTTTTGCTGGTGCAACTGCTTCGACTTTTACTTGAACATTTGTTTTCATGTACGTGGCAAGAAAAGAAGTTTTCTAACCAGAACGAAAAATTACAAGAAAAATGTTTAAAATTCGAATCGTCAAGAAAAGTGTATATACATGTAAAAGAAAATATTTTTGTTATTGACATACTAATTAACCTGTGAATATAGTAAAAGTACAAAAAATTAAACAACATTAGATGAAATATTCGTTCAACTGGTGGCGCATTGAACCTAATACACAAAGCATTAAGCTCCTACACTTACTGGTGTTTTCTCAATTTGTACCTGCTCCATTATTTTCTTTCTTACATGTCTACGAACGTTTTCAATTTTCTACCATTTTGTAAAATAACTTTTGAAACTCAATCTTAGCTAGCGGCATTAACGTGGAATCAAAATTTTTCTTTGCAAGTTGCTTCGAATGTTGGTCTGAAAAATCCCCTCTGTGATCTCTATATTAACTGAATGTTGAACTCCTGCTATGTGATAGTGCCAACCATAGAATCATATTTAATTTCCTGTCAATTAAAACATGGCTGAAACGAAATTTCACTAGAATACGAAAAGAAAATACTTCCGTAGCAAATATATATATATATTGGTAGATGTGAAGCATTGAATTAAAATTTGTGGTGCGGCCGGGAATCGAACCCGGACCTCCATGCTTACTAGGCAGACGTCTTAACCGTTAGACTACCACACCACTAACGATTAAGGCGCCTCGGAATAGTCTATGTACGATTTCCCTCCACAACGCAAACTTTAATTCAGCTTCTTTGTTCCAAAGATAATTGCCACTACTGCCAAGGCTCTCCATGCAGCAGAATAGCACCTCAGCAATGGACATGGTGGAACAAACCCGTTATGGTGATATAAATATCAATTAATATGAATAAATGATCCCTGAGACGGATTTTCGTCTCAAATATGTCAAAGACATTATTGGTAGATGTGAAGCATTGAATTAAAATTTGTGGTGCGGCCGGGAATCGAACCCGGACCTCCATGCTTACTAGGCAGACGTCTTAACCGTTAGACTACCACACCACTAACGATTAAGGCGCCTCGGAATAGTCTATGTACGATTTCCCTCCACAACGCAAACTTTAATTCAGCTTCTTTGTTCCAAAGATAATTGCCACTACTGCCAAGGCTCTCCATGCAGCGGAATAGCACCTCAGCAATGGACATGGTGGAACAAACCCGTTATGGTGATATAAATATCAATTAATATGAATAAATGATCCCTGAGACGGATTTTCGTCTCAAATATGTCAAAGACATTATTGGTAGATGTGAAGCATTGAATTAAAATTTGTGGTGCGGCCGGGAATCGAACCCGGACCTCCATGCTTACTAGGCAGACGTCTTAACCGTTTTTTTTTCCTTGTTTTTTTTTCTTTTTTTTTTTTTTTTTTTGCTTGTCGGGCCTCCTTTCCACCCCTTCAGCCCGGCCTTACGCTCACCATAAGTCGCCTTCTTTGGCGCAGGCTTCATTGCCTTTATGTAAATCAAGGTTTTCTTCTATAGTACGTTTGAAACGCCTTCTTCTGTGAGGCTTTCGTTGAATAATATTTCACCGTCGATTGTTTTCGAAAAACGCCCTCATGGGCGTTATGATTTTAAATTTAGGTAAACGGAAAGCATGTCTTTTTATCTTCCTTCTTGTTTTTGTAAAACTTGTGACACTTTCCTTATCGTCACTGCTTTATTTGATTCCAGTTATAAGTGCCAAACTGAAGTAGAACAGAAACATAATAAATAAGTAAGAAAATAATGAGTTAAAAAAAAAACAATAATAATAATAATGTTTTTCGCATTTCGTCGCGTGTCGTAGTTGAACGTACTGTCACTTCAAGCCGATAACAGTACAATAAGGAATCTTTGAAACAAATCTTTGTATCTAGGTCGACTTAGTAACTTGTGATGTTCCGTTGATAACAACTGTAAAAAGTCAGGTAAGGATTTCTTTTTATAGTTGATGCTGTAGTGCACATAATATCCAATGAGCCAGGCGTAACTGTTATTTTTGGCGTTAGGAAAGAATTTCCAGTCTGGGTGCAAAATGTGCGTAGTCGTGATATTCATCGTACTAGTTCGTGTTATGAGAGACAACTTTTTCCTTGTCCAGGTCCATATCTCCGTTTGATCCCTGCAAGTGAACTTATGCGCGAGGGAGTCAACGAGAAGACATGCATTGCAATATGGAGTCGAACGGAGTTTGATGTTATATAGTTTTTCTCCTGTAGCGATGGCGTTGTTGACAACCTCGTACCAGACAGCTCGAACGTGAGACGGAAGCACGGGATTCTGAACATTTTTCCATATGTTCTTCCACTGAAGCCCCTGGTGTTTCGACTGGATTGGATGCGGTGGCTGCATTTTTGTAATTTCAGTATACAGGTTTTTTGTTGTTAGTCCCTTACAGTCTGCGTCGACGTAACTTAATTCTAAATAATAATTGCGCACATAGGCCAGACTGCTATTTATTCCACCTACATTCACCGGAGGCCTTTTGTCACCAGGATCTAGACATGCGAAAAGTCGGTTCGTGATCGTGTTCACGTTGCTTTGCAGCATCTTCATTGTTGCATGTATGAAGAGGGCCGTGCACTGGGCGTGAATGTTTTTCACACCGAGCCCTCCTTGTAGGCGTGATAACGTTGCGGTCGCAAAGGGAGGTTTAAAAATGTTCCCCCTCCAAATAAACCAACAAGCAATCGCTAAAATTCGGTCCGCTATTTTAGGGGGTATTGGTAACACTGCAGCTGTATGGTATACTTTACTAAATACGTAGGTGTTGACAAAATCCGCTCTCTGGAAACGATCCAACGATCGGACATTGTGTTCCTTAATCGTGAATCGCAAACTATTCAACTTCTGCGTCCAATTGAGGTTGCTCATATGCAGTGGATTGGCTGTGATTTTCAGCCCTAGTTGTGTCCTCTCCTTGGTTTCCTGCAGCCACCTTGGTTGTTCCGTGTTTGTCTGAGGGCCTAACATCAATATTCTAGACTTTTCCATGTTGAGTTTTGCACCACTAGCAGTAGTATATTTTTCTACAAGCTGCCGTGCTATATCGAGTTCTTGTGGGTTGTTGACGACCACGCTCACATCATCCGCGTACGCATGACACACTGTTCTGCTATTTAAAGTCCGGAGACCTTGTAGTTTGGCGTGGAACCCCTTAAGGAGCGGTTCGATGGCGAGTGCGTACAGTGTTGAGGAGAGAGGGCATCCTTGCCGCACCCCTCGCTTAATCTTCACAGCTTCGGTTAACTGACCGTTTATTTTGAATTTGGACTGTGTGTGTCCAATGGACTTCCGTATAATACTAACGACCTGTTCGTTGTACCCCATGTTGCGCATCGTATGTAGTAAGTACTTGTGGCTGATTCTGTCGTAAGCTTTTTCGAAATCCAAAAAGACGACTGAGAGCTGACTTTTAGTAATCCATGTTAAGTGGGAGAGGTCCCTGTATTCCGCCAAAACGTGTGCCATTGTTCTTCCGGTGGCCGGGTGTGCATGATATGATCCTAAAACTTTTTTTAAAGTGGGCTTCATTCTATCGTTGATCAGGCGTGTAAATATTTTAAAATCCGAATTCAACAGAGTTAGAGGACGGTACTGTGTTATCATCGTCGCATTTCGAGTTTTTGGCACAAGGACCACCATGCCTTCCGTGAAGGTTGGTGGTAATTCGCTAATAGACAGGAGTTCGTTGTACATTTTAGTAAGCTCAGTACCGATGACGTCCCAGAAGCTCACGTAAAATTCAATAGGCAAGCCATCTGTTCCAGCGGCTTTGTTACGTGGCGCGTGCTTTAAAAGTGCTTTCATCTCTTCGTTAGTGAATTCTTCTAAAATAGATACGTTATCTTCTTGGGTTAGTTGAATTGTAACCTCGGATAACAGATCCTCTTCTTCGGTGTCTCGGTACAGCGATTCGGAGTAGAGTTGTTGATAGTAATTCAGAATGCACAGTTTTATCGCCCGTTGGTCACAGTAGACATTGCCCTGCCCGTCTTTTATGTGGGTTATTATTTTCTGCTTCGCCCTCTTGGATTCACGAATGATGTGGTAAATTGACGCTTCTTCATTGTAGAGGTCATTTACGTTGCGTGCGCGTACTATCTTGCCCTGCCCAGATGGGCTAGTCAAGGATATAAGTTTGGCTTTGGTACGTTTAATTCGAGCAAAATTGTCTGCTGGATTAACCGAATTGGCGTAGAGCTCCCTTAGACAGGTGAAAAATACTTCCATTGTTCTCTTCCTCCAATAGTTTTTCTGTCTGGCGTACTGTATGATGGTTTTCCGGATCTGTGGTTTGGCACAGTTTATCCACCAATCCAAGCGTTCTCGGTATCGGGCTTGAAGTCGAACGCATCTGTTCCATGTTTCAATTACATCCTGTCTTAAACAGTCGTCTTGGAGAAGTGAAAGATTTAACTGCCAGACTCCGCGTCCAAGAAAGGTTTTTTGCTGCGTGAGTCTCACCCATACGTGATACGCACAGTGGTCTGAAAAACTAACCGGCCATATTTCGCAGTTTCTCACGGATCTGGAAAGGTCTGTTGTGCAGTAGATACGATCTAATCTGCTAGCGGACGTGTTTGTGACAAAGGTGAATCCTTGGGAGTTCGGTCTCAGGTTTATGCAGCTATCTACCATATGGAGGCTCTCCGTTAAAACGTGAAGCTCGTCACAATAGTTAAAGTTAGGAATTTGGTCCTCTCGGCGGAGGACGCAGTTAAAGTCTCCTCCTAAAAGTATGTTCGAATTCGCTCTCGGAATGAGACGGGCCAAGTCGTCCCGATAAAACTGGCTGCGACTACGTCTATTTCCAGTGCCTGACGGGGCGTAGATGTTAATTAAAAGGATATCTTGTACTTGAAACGAGATGCCCCGGCCGTTTTCAAGCAGTGCTGTCATTTCGTAATGTATGCCATGTCGTACCAATATAGCGGTTCCATTTTCTTGTCCAATATTAAAATTCACGTCGTAGCCATATATATTGCCTAAATCTGTAGTACAAACTTCCTGGAGCATGAGTATGTCGATATCCGCAGCATAAATGTAATCTTTTAAAGCTTGTACTTTTCGTGCGGTTTCTAACCTATTGATGTTTAAGGTTGCGACTTTATAATCTTGCATGGGTCTGTGTGGATTTAATCCTCCATTTCTTCACCCCATGCAGTTGGTTTATCCGGTGGGTGGTGTCGTGTATCATCCGTCGGTTCTTCCTGTGTCGTTTCAGGTCGGGCGGGCGCGGGAGCCTGCGCTCGTTGCTTTCCCTTGTCTTCCTCCGTGGTGTTCGTGGGGTCGGCGTGTCCATTTTTAAGGATCCTCTTGGTTCTTTGTCGTTTTCGATCTAAGTCTTGTAGTTCTTCTTCCGTTTGCGTTCGCAACTTCTTAGCTCTAGTATTTCTCTGTTGCGAGGAGTTGATCTCCATTCGTTGCGTATCTGCCGTTTCCTTGCTAGTGTGGCAATGGTTGGCTGACTGTGAGGATTTTTCAACATCGGACTTTGGTTCTGAAGTATCCATTTCGTTGTCCGGTTCCCGTACTTCAGCGGAGGCCTGTGTCGCTACAGGCGGCGCCACCTGTTGGCGGTGCTGCGTACCACCAGGTTCCGCGCTGGCCGCTGTCTGCTGTTGTTGACAGGGCCGCGTCTCCTCGGCAGCCGTTGTGGACATAGCCGTTACGGCGTCCGTTTCCTCTTGTCTACCCGCATCCGTAATGCTGCTGACTGGGGGCTCTGGGTTCTTAATCGTATTTATAACGGGATCAGGCACAGCAGGTTGTACTCCAGGAAGAGGCTGTAACTGCTCGTTTCTACGTGGCGAGGTATTGGCGAGCACGGTTGCGTACGTCTCGCCACCCGATTCTGCAGGGTTATTCGGTAGTTGTACAGGGTGGGTGGTTCTACGCACGTTCCGTATGTTGGGACATTCTGCGCGTAGGTGTTCCGGTGAGTTACACTTAGCGCAAGTACGGGGTTGGCCTTCGTAAATTACGAGAGCACGGAACCCTTGAATCATGATTTGTGACGGTATGTGCTTCCGCAAGTCGATGGTAACACTTTTTACGCCATTATCGACGTTGAAGTGTTTTAGTCCAGACCATTTCTCACGTTGAATCTCGAGTACGTTTCCATAAGGCGTAAGTGCCTGTTCGAATTTCTCGAGTGGCATTTCGAAGGGAACATTGAAAATCCGCACAGTACGGAGACCTAAACCAGCAAAGCTAACAGACACCTTACTAATTTCTCCATTATCGTGAACGAAGTTGATAGAACCTTTCGTTTTAGCCATAATCCGTAGACAAATGTCTTCGTCAACTATTTTCACGTACAATATGTTTTCTAGGAAATCATACTGCATTCCTATTACATCTTCGTCCTTCAAACCTATGTCGTCATACAACCAGTCGACAACGCTGGAGACTTTGGGACGTCCATAGCCGAACGAAAATCCAAACTTCAGGTTACAATGTCTCATCGAGGAGTCCATGATGTTTTCGTATCAGTACTTACAGGAAATAAATAACTCCGCCAACAGCACGCGCCGTAGGCCGCTGCCCAGCGAGGTAGGCCGCACTTCCTCACTCGGCCGCTGTCGCGACGGAACTGAGCGCCCTCCACAACGCAAACTTTAATTCAGCTTCTTTGTTCCAAAGATAATTGCCACTACTGCCAAGGCTCTCCATGCAGCGGAATAGCACCTCAGCAATGGACATGGTGGAACAAACCCGTTATGGTGATATAAATATCAATTAATATGAATAAATGATCCCTGAGACGGATTTTCGTCTCAAATATGTCAAAGACATTATTGGTAGATGTGAAGCATTGAATTAAAATTTGTGGTGCGGCCGGGAATCGAACCCGGACCTCCATGCTTACTAGGCAGACGTCTTAACCGTTTTTTTTTCTTGTTTTTTTTTTCTTTTTTTTTTTTTTTTGCTTGTCGGGCCTCCTTTCCACCCCTTCAGCCCGGCCTTACGCTCACCATAAGTCGCCTTCTTTGGCGCAGGCTTCATTGCCTTTATGTAAATCAAGGTTTTCTTCTATAGTACGTTTGAAACGCCTTCTTCTGTGAGGCTTTCGTTGAATAATATTTCACCGTCGATTGTTTTCGAAAAACGCCCTCATGGGCGTTATGATTTTAAATTTAGGTAAACGGAAAGCATGTCTTTTTATCTTCCTTCTTGTTTTTGTAAAACTTGTGACACTTTCCTTATCGTCACTGCTTTATTTGATTCCAGTTATAAGTGCCAAACTGAAGTAGAACAGAAACATAATAAATAAGTAAGAAAATAATGAGTTAAAAAAAAAACAATAATAATAATAATGTTTTTCGCATTTCGTCGCGTGTCGTAGTTGAACGTACTGTCACTTCAAGCCGATAACAGTACAATAAGGAATCTTTGAAACAAATCTTTGTATCTAGGTCGACTTAGTAACTTGTGATGTTCCGTTGATAACAACTGTAAAAAGTCAGGTAAGGATTTCTTTTTATAGTTGATGCTGTAGTGCACATAATATCCAATGAGCCAGGCGTAACTGTTATTTTTGGCGTTAGGAAAGAATTTCCAGTCTGGGTGCAAAATGTGCGTAGTCATGATATTCATCGTACTAGTTCGTGTTATGAGAGACAACTTTTTCCTTGTCCAGGTCCATATCTCCGTTTGATCCCTGCAAGTGAACTTATGCGCGAGGGAGTCAACGAGAAGACATGCATTGCAATATGGAGTCGAACGGAGTTTGATGTTATATAGTTTTTCTCCTGTAGCGATGGCGTTGTTGACAACCTCGTACCAGACAGCTCGAACGTGAGACGGAAGCACGGGATTCTGAACATTTTTCCATATGTTCTTCCACTGAAGCCCCTGGTGTTTCGACTGGATTGGATGCGGTGGCTGCATTTTTGTAATTTCAGTATACAGGTTTTTTGTTGTTAGTCCCTTACAGTCTGCGTCGACGTAACTTAATTCTAAATAATAATTGCGCACATAGGCCAGACTGCTATTTATTCCACCTACATTCACCGGAGGCCTTTTGTCACCAGGATCTAGACATGCGAAAAGTCGGTTCGTGATCGTGTTCACGTTGCTTTGCAGCATCTTCATTGTTGCATGTATGAAGAGGGCCGTGCACTGGGCGTGAATGTTTTTCACACCGAGCCCTCCTTGTAGGCGTGATAACGTTGCGGTCGCAAAGGGAGGTTTAAAAATGTTCCCCCTCCAAATAAACCAACAAGCAATCGCTAAAATTCGGTCCGCTATTTTAGGGGGTATTGGTAACACTGCAGCTGTATGGTATACTTTACTAAATACGTAGGTGTTGACAAAATCCGCTCTCTGGAAACGATCCAACGATCGGACATTGTGTTCCTTAATCGTGAATCGCAAACTATTCAACTTCTGCGTCCAATTGAGGTTGCTCATATGCAGTGGATTGGCTGTGATTTTCAGCCCTAGTTGTGTCCTCTCCTTGGTTTCCTGCAGCCACCTTGGTTGTTCCGTGTTTGTCTGAGGGCCTAACATCAATATTCTAGACTTTTCCATGTTGAGTTTTGCACCACTAGCAGTAGTATATTTTTCTACAAGCTGCCGTGCTATATCGAGTTCTTGTGGGTTGTTGACGACCACGCTCACATCATCCGCGTACGCATGACACACTGTTCTGCTATTTAAAGTCCGGAGACCTTGTAGTTTGGCGTGGAACCCCTTAAGGAGCGGTTCGATGGCGAGTGCGTACAGTGTTGAGGAGAGAGGGCATCCTTGCCGCACCCCTCGCTTAATCTTCACAGCTTCGGTTAACTGACCGTTTATTTTGAATTTGGACTGTGTGTGTCCAATGGACTTCCGTATAATACTAACGACCTGTTCGTTGTACCCCATGTTGCGCATCGTATGTAGTAAGTACTTGTGGCTGATTCTGTCGTAAGCTTTTTCGAAATCCAAAAAGACGACTGAGAGCTGACTTTTAGTAATCCATGTTAAGTGGGAGAGGTCCCTGTATTCCGCCAAAACGTGTGCCATTGTTCTTCCGGTGGCCGGGTGTGCATGATATGATCCTAAAACTTTTTTTAAAGTGGGCTTCATTCTATCGTTGATCAGGCGTGTAAATATTTTAAAATCCGAATTCAACAGAGTTAGAGGACGGTACTGTGTTATCATCGTCGCATTTCGAGTTTTTGGCACAAGGACCACCATGCCTTCCGTGAAGGTTGGTGGTAATTCGCTAATAGACAGGAGTTCGTTGTACATTTTAGTAAGCTCAGTACCGATGACGTCCCAGAAGCTCACGTAAAATTCAATAGGCAAGCCATCTGTTCCAGCGGCTTTGTTACGTGGCGCGTGCTTTAAAAGTGCTTTCATCTCTTCGTTAGTGAATTCTTCTAAAATAGATACGTTATCTTCTTGGGTTAGTTGAATTGTAACCTCGGATAACAGATCCTCTTCTTCGGTGTCTCGGTACAGCGATTCGGAGTAGAGTTGTTGATAGTAATTCAGAATGCACAGTTTTATCGCCCGTTGGTCACAGTAGACATTGCCCTGCCCGTCTTTTATGTGGGTTATTATTTTCTGCTTCGCCCTCTTGGATTCACGAATGATGTGGTAAATTGACGCTTCTTCATTGTAGAGGTCATTTACGTTGCGTGCGCGTACTATCTTGCCCTGCCCAGATGGGCTAGTCAAGGATATAAGTTTGGCTTTGGTACGTTTAATTCGAGCAAAATTGTCTGCTGGATTAACCGAATTGGCGTAGAGCTCCCTTAGACAGGTGAAAAATACTTCCATTGTTCTCTTCCTCCAATAGTTTTTCTGTCTGGCGTACTGTATGATGGTTTTCCGGATCTGTGGTTTGGCACAGTTTATCCACCAATCCAAGCGTTCTCGGTATCGGGCTTGAAGTCGAACGCATCTGTTCCATGTTTCAATTACATCCTGTCTTAAACAGTCGTCTTGGAGAAGTGAAAGATTTAACTGCCAGACTCCGCGTCCAAGAAAGGTTTTTTGCTGCGTGAGTCTCACCCATACGTGATACGCACAGTGGTCTGAAAAACTAACCGGCCATATTTCGCAGTTTCTCACGGATCTGGAAAGGTCTGTTGTGCAGTAGATACGATCTAATCTGCTAGCGGACGTGTTTGTGACAAAGGTGAATCCTTGGGAGTTCGGTCTCAGGTTTATGCAGCTATCTACCATATGGAGGCTCTCCGTTAAAACGTGAAGCTCGTCACAATAGTTAAAGTTAGGAATTTGGTCCTCTCGGCGGAGGACGCAGTTAAAGTCTCCTCCTAAAAGTATGTTCGAATTCGCTCTCGGAATGAGACGGGCCAAGTCGTCCCGATAAAACTGGCTGCGACTACGTCTATTTCCAGTGCCTGACGGGGCGTAGATGTTAATTAAAAGGATATCTTGTACTTGAAACGAGATGCCCCGGCCGTTTTCAAGCAGTGCTGTCATTTCGTAATGTATGCCATGTCGTACCAATATAGCGGTTCCATTTTCTTGTCCAATATTAAAATTCACGTCGTAGCCATATATATTGCCTAAATCTGTAGTACAAACTTCCTGGAGCATGAGTATGTCGATATCCGCAGCATAAATGTAATCTTTTAAAGCTTGTACTTTTCGTGCGGTTTCTAACCTATTGATGTTTAAGGTTGCGACTTTATAATCTTGCATGGGTCTGTGTGGATTTAATCCTCCATTTCTTCACCCCATGCAGTTGGTTTATCCGGTGGGTGGTGTCGTGTATCATCCGTCGGTTCTTCCTGTGTCGTTTCAGGTCGGGCGGGCGCGGGAGCCTGCGCTCGTTGCTTTCCCTTGTCTTCCTCCGTGGTGTTCGTGGGGTCGGCGTGTCCATTTTTAAGGATCCTCTTGGTTCTTTGTCGTTTTCGATCTAAGTCTTGTAGTTCTTCTTCCGTTTGCGTTCGCAACTTCTTAGCTCTAGTATTTCTCTGTTGCGAGGAGTTGATCTCCATTCGTTGCGTATCTGCCGTTTCCTTGCTAGTGTGGCAATGGTTGGCTGACTGTGAGGATTTTTCAACATCGGACTTTGGTTCTGAAGTATCCATTTCGTTGTCCGGTTCCCGTACTTCAGCGGAGGCCTGTGTCGCTACAGGCGGCGCCACCTGTTGGCGGTGCTGCGTACCACCAGGTTCCGCGCTGGCCGCTGTCTGCTGTTGTTGACAGGGCCGCGTCTCCTCGGCAGCCGTTGTGGACATAGCCGTTACGGCGTCCGTTTCCTCTTGTCTACCCGCATCCGTAATGCTGCTGACTGGGGGCTCTGGGTTCTTAATCGTATTTATAACGGGATCAGGCACAGCAGGTTGTACTCCAGGAAGAGGCTGTAACTGCTCGTTTCTACGTGGCGAGGTATTGGCGAGCACGGTTGCGTACGTCTCGCCACCCGATTCTGCAGGGTTATTCGGTAGTTGTACAGGGTGGGTGGTTCTACGCACGTTCCGTATGTTGGGACATTCTGCGCGTAGGTGTTCCGGTGAGTTACACTTAGCGCAAGTACGGGGTTGGCCTTCGTAAATTACGAGAGCACGGAACCCTTGAATCATGATTTGTGACGGTATGTGCTTCCGCAAGTCGATGGTAACACTTTTTACGCCATTATCGACGTTGAAGTGTTTTAGTCCAGACCATTTCTCACGTTGAATCTCGAGTACGTTTCCATAAGGCGTAAGTGCCTGTTCGAATTTCTCGAGTGGCATTTCGAAGGGAACATTGAAAATCCGCACAGTACGGAGACCTAAACCAGCAAAGCTAACAGACACCTTACTAATTTCTCCATTATCGTGAACGAAGTTGATAGAACCTTTCGTTTTAGCCATAATCCGTAGACAAATGTCTTCGTCAACTATTTTCACGTACAATATGTTTTCTAGGAAATCATACTGCATTCCTATTACATCTTCGTCCTTCAAACCTATGTCGTCATACAACCAGTCGACAACGCTGGAGACTTTGGGACGTCCATAGCCGAACGAAAATCCAAACTTCAGGTTACAATGTCTCATCGAGGAGTCCATGATGTTTTCGTATCAGTACTTACAGGAAATAAATAACTCCGCCAACAGCACGCGCCGTAGGCCGCTGCCCAGCGAGGTAGGCCGCACTTCCTCACTCGGCCGCTGTCGCGACGGAACTGAGCGCCCTCCACAACGCAAACTTTAATTCAGCTTCTTTGTTCCAAAGATAATTGCCACTACTGCCAAGGCTCTCCATGCAGCGGAATAGCACCTCAGCAATGGACATGGTGGAACAAACCCGTTATGGTGATATAAATATCAATTAATATGAATAAATGATCCCTGAGACGGATTTTCGTCTCAAATATGTCAAAGACATTATTGGTAGATGTGAAGCATTGAATTAAAATTTGTGGTGCGGCCGGGAATCGAACCCGGACCTCCATGCTTACTAGGCAGACGTCTTAACCGTTAGACTACCACACCACTAACGATTAAGGCGCCTCGGAATAGTCTATGTACGATTTCCACAACTAGTAAGCACCACAAATTTTAATTCAATGCTTCACATCTACCAATAATGTCTTTGACATATTTGAGACGAAAATCCGTCTCAGGGATCATTTATTCATATTAATTGATATTTATATCACCATAACGGGTTTGTTCCACCATGTCCATTGCTGAGGTGCTATTCCGCTGCATGGAGAGCCTTGGCAGTAGTGGCAATTATCTTTGGAACAAAGAAGCTGAATTAAAGTTTGCGTTGTGGAGGGAAATCGTACATAGACTATTCCGAGGCGCCTTAATCGTTAGTGGTGTGGTAGTCTAACGGTTAAGACGTCTGCCTAGTAAGCATGGAGGTCCGGGTTCGATTCCCGGCCGCACCACAAATTTTAATTCAATGCTTCACATCTACCAATAATGTCTTTGACATATTTGAGACGAAAATCCGTCTCAGGGATCATTTATTCATATTATATATATATATATATATATATATATATATATATATATATTTGACGACGTTACAGCGTTCATTTTTAATGAAATAAATCGCAATTTGCGATCACTTATGGCTTCACTGTATTAGGTTTAGATGGTAATACCAATGTGCGGCGAATGAAAATTTGTGCCCGGCCGGGATTCGAACCCGGGATCTCCTGCTTACTAGGCAGACGCATTGACCACTCCGCCACCTAGAACACAGTGACCAACTCGACTGCAGAGGACTCTTCCCTGCACGTCTCCTGCCACACCCAAATTTCCAAATTTCCATTCGCCACACTGCCTCTTCCTATTACCACAGCCTCTTAATTCTGTAATGTTCGCAGCCACAATACTGTATTCTCGCATCAGGGAGAACAGACCATGAGGTATCGAGACAATTAATTGTCGTCAGGGGCTTGGTGTCGACATTTCGTTTATTTTTCTGTAACATTCTACATCTACATATGTACTCTGTAAGTCACATTGAAGTGCATGGCAGAGGGTTCATCGAACCCCTTTTATGATATTTTTCTATAGTTACATTTTCTAATAGCTCTCGAGAAAAAGTAACACCTAAATCACCTTTAGATCTGATTTCTCTTCTTTTATTTTGACGATCATGTCTACCTATGTAGGTGGGTGCTGACAAAATATGTTCGCATTTGGAAGAGAAAGTTGGTTAATGAAGATTCGCAAATAGATCTGGTCGTAACAAATAACGCATTTCTTTTAATGATTTCCATCCCAAATCGTGCATCATTTCCGAGACACTCTCTCCCCTATATGACATTAAATCTATGGCTATTATATAGCAGTGTTTCACAACTTGTGGGTCGCGACTCCCAGGGGCTTCGCAAAGTCTTGCTCCTGTGATCGCCGTCAGTGGTTGGAGTACTTGCACCATGAAATAACCAGGGATTCAGTAATACAAAAGCGTACGCTTAAGTGAAACATATTTAATATTAAAATTACGGAGTTCCTTGTGTTACTTTAGTTATAGATTTTTTTTTTAATTCAGTGTGTTGTGTGTTAATAATGAATAAGCGCGAAGTCTGAGAACTGTTTCCAGGAACCAATCGATGGTATAAGAACTTTATACCAGCTGAAAAATGCTCCTGCCGAAGCACAGAAAAGGCGAATATGTTCTCTGACACAAAAGTGTGGAACCAGCTGCCTCAATCCTCATTCCGACTTCCTCACCAAAAATTTTGGCATGCGAACATATTCGCGCACTTTTAGCGCATAACTTTGCAAATACTTTTGCCCAGTTAAGCCGTCATAGTCAGCAATATCGTCTCACTGTCAGTGTCTATATACGGGGTGTTTCACTAAGTGTGTTTGTCTCTGTACCTTATAAAATAATGTGACGGGAAATTTTAATGCGGTAGGTCAACACAAAAAATGTTACACTTTCTGTGGAGCTAGGGACATAGTTTATTGTATCATTTTGCAAAGAGTTACAGCACAAAGCTATAAATTTTTAAATGGAACAATAGTGGTCATGAGACAGTGGGCCGTGCCCCAGGGGATAGCCACTCGGCCAGTCAGTTACGCTATCGCAGCCTCCGCCCCCGGAACTTTGAAGGATTGTAGCTCCCAAACTAACAGTGATAGGAATGTAGTTTAAATTCATTTGGACGCAGCTGGTTTAAACGAATCCAATACACGATAGAAAAAAGTATTGTTCCATTTAAAAAATTATATCTTTGTGGTGTAACTCTTTGGAAAATGATACAATAAACTATGTTCATAGCTCCGCAGAAAGTGTAACATTTCTTGTGTTGACCTACCGCATTAAAATTTCCCGTCACCTATTATTTTATAAGTTACAGAGGCAAACACACTTAGTGAAACACCCTATATGTCTCTGTCCGTTTGTTTGCTGTCTCTCCCACTGCCGCTTTCTGTCTGTGTCAAACTTTCAATGCCTTCATCCCTTTCCCTCGCGATTCCTCACCGCTGTCTGTTTCTGCCACTTCCATCGTCTCTCTGCCACACTGACGTTGTCCCATTCACTTCCTGTCCTGTTACCAGTATCCTTTCTTTCTTAGTGAGGGTCGGCTTTCATTGTCTTCAGTCATGACTGTCTCCTTTACACATATGTCCATGGGGATGGTTTTCTTGGGGTTTGACCTGTAGACTGGAAAACTTTAGCACGCGGGTACTGGGGATGGGAAAAATTGGACAAATTGTTTCGTACTATAGTATTGGAGAGCCGTACGCTCATGCTTTATGTATGGTCTCCATTCGTCTCAGATTCCAACTGTTTTCTCTTGCTCCAATTTCTACTATCTCCATCTGTCTTAGTTTGTTGTTGCCACTGTTCCTGACTTCCGACATCTCGTTTCGCTTCCCACTTCTGTTTTCATACATATGTCTTTCTCCCGAACTGACACTTCTGTGTTCCATCATATATAGCTCTCTCTCTGCCTGTTGCACTGTCTCTGTCCTACTCACATTCAGCCGAAAAAAGCGCGAATATGTTCGCATGCCAAAATTTTTGGTGAGGAAGTCGGAATGAGGATTGAGGCAGCTGGTTCCACACTTTTGTGTCAGAGAACATATTCGCATTTTCTGTGCTCTGGCAGGAGCATTTTTCAGCTGTTCCCGTCTTTTTCCTGTTACATTAGAGTGTACTGCTTATATAACATGAAATCAATGGTGAGTAAAATTTGGATAGTATTTTATATACCTTGATACATTTGTACAAACGTCAGACCAAACTGACTATTTAGTAGTTAACATTCTAAAAAGAGCTTCACATTCAGATGATTGCTAAATACGCTTAACTATTTCAAAGAACATTGTTAAACACTATCAATATCGTTCCATAAAAATCATGTAAATATTTTCGAGTCCAGCTGAGAATTTAGTTTTATATGATGTTACCATAATTACATGTCAGACCGGTTATTACATGTATATTTGTCATGAATATGTGCGGTAACTTGGAATCTACAGATCTCGGTAATGGATAGTATTATCGGTAAAACTTTCAAAGCTTTTCGGAATCATAATATTAGAACGCATGAATAGAAGTGCAGATTTGCCAATGCACGCAGTTGGTAACGAATACTTACTCATTTACAAAAACGGGAAACGGATTTTCCAGATAAAAACCTAAAAACATACACATAACCTTTCAATCATTTCCTGTTCCTCAAGGTTACGTTACCTTACAATCAGAAATAGCGTTTTCGAACCTATTACTGCCGCGTGCTATCATTCACGGACCGATATCTCAAGAACCACACATCATTCTGCTCTAAACTTTAAATAAAATTTCGATATGTTATCTATATTTCATACGCAACTATGTGTAACCTAAAATCAACCATAAGAGAAGTCTACGCAATGTGTTTTTACCTCTGCAAACTCTTTAAAATATGTTGCAATAGTTCACTAAACCGGATGCTGCATATTAACTGTAAAGTAAACGAAAACAAAAATCACCCCTTCATCGACCAAAGATTTCAATCTTTAAGATATACAAAAATCAATCTTTTTCGCCGAGTACCTTTTTTAAAATCGCATGGAAAGTTTCAGAGCTGTCCGAACGCCGTCTTTCAGCACAATACGCACTTTTTCTAGTAAAATATCGCCATATCTTGCTAACGAGCTAGGATTTACGAAGACTGAAAAATGCCTTCACAGATGAATGTCTACAGGATGTATTGTAAATATTTGAACAATTTTCTATGGTTAGTTATTGAGATATTTGCAATTCACGGTGCTAAAACGGCTAAAAATCGGGTTTTGTAATTTTGTGCGAAACAATAAGTTTCAACCTCTGGATCTCGGTAACGGATAACGATATCGAAAAAATTTAAAAACAGCCTCGAGTGTATCATCATAAGAACATATGGTAAAAATTTCGAAGATTTGCAATGAATAGAAAGTATCGATATGACCATCCCCACAATTCGTTTTTTTGGTACCCAGAAATTATGGTTGTTGAGATTTTCTCAGAAACCGCCCATGAATGAATGTGCTTTTGTAAGCCGTTTAAAGCCCACCACAGACTACACGTCATGTGCAACAGCCAACTGATTTGCTCAATTTGGATGGGCTCCAACAATGAAAATTTTGGCGATGTGTTGTATGATAGCTATAGTATACCTATTCTTCTAATATGTACACAAATGATCACTAGGCCAAGATCTATCCAAAACACTATACCCCTTCACTCCGAGATACATAGAACTGAGATATGGGTCCCTAAAGAATCGCAAATTCGCACGCGCCGTTTAGGAACATATTAATACCGCGCACTGCCGTGCGCGGTATGATAATAACAAATTCTGAAAAATTCGAAAAAAATATCGATTTCTTTACAAATTGTATACCTTTATGAATGAGCATAGTTCGCTTCTGAGTATTGCCTGAAACGCGAAACAGTTATTGAACAAAATATATTTTTCTGTCGGGAGTCATATAAAAATAGGGCAATATGTTCCACTGGAAAAAAAAAGAAAAAAAAAAAAAAAAGTCATCCAGCAATTTATAAGGAAGGTGAAGAAAATGATAATAATAATAATAGTTTCGTTACGATTCTTGAGGAGGGCGCGGTTCGCCAGGATATTTTTATTTGGAAGAGGATCACATATTCGAAAAGGTTGAAAAATACTGTTATATTGGAATGAGATTCGGGATAATTTCTAGATTTGGATACTACGACTAGAGTAATAGGAAAATAGAAAGAGATGCAGTACGAGTAGGAGAAGGACAGAGAAAGGGAGGAGGAGAAACAAGACAGAAGGAGGGGGATGAGGAGATTGAGTGACAGGCGGATGGGTGGGGGGGGGAAGGAGGGGGACGCAGAGGACCTAGGGGGTGGGCAGAAGCACAGACAAATATGTTACTCCACAGAGTCTGTGGTTACTCTGTGGCAGAGGGTAGAAAACGGTGTCCTGACAAATGCGGGTGAAGCTAGAGTCACTCAGATAGCTCTTGGCGTGACGTCAAAATGACGTAACGAGTCACGTGACGCAAGCTTGTCGACTGCAATCGAGTTTCGCGGGCGTGGTCGAATCGAACTTCGGAGTGAGTGAGAGTGGCGCGGAATTCGTGAAGGTGACGGCAGGTGCGTTATAAGATTGTGTGAATTTGTTGCATTCATACTATAGCAAAGAATTGAAAACTCTTTTCTCCAATCTTCATTTCCATGTAGTTTATTGTGCGTGGATAAATATGCAAAGTTTACGAAAACATCTTTCGTAGACGACCATGTAGTTAGCACTACGAAAATATGAAGTGCTCTTCAAACAACGGAAAGCGGCCTCGCTACTTGGAGTAATTGCTGTGTAAGTATTCATTTTCACTGTTCCGTAATGATTATGCGCAGGAGACTGTCTACGCAATGTATTTGTTTATACCGTAACTTTTGCTACCAATCGAGATTTCAGATATATTTAGCACCATGGGACTGGCAGTCCTTTTTTAAGTGCTATTATTATGCCATTTATTCTCTTAGGTTTCTATGTGAGGTGTTTTGTTGTTCTACTGTTCTGTTACCTTTACTGTACCTTATAGTCTTCTATTGTAGTTCATTATTGCTTTTTTTACTGAGTACAAATTTGCCATTAGCGCAATACAAAATTGACATTTAGACTTGCTATTTATACGCCAGTGCTACATCAAAAGACCAGCTCGGACATAGACATCTGGAATAAATGTACAAGGAAAAAAAACTTAAAATGAGTCTAATTCCCTCTAGAGCTGTGCATAAGTTAAACTAAAAACAAATTTTGACTGGCAGCAGAAAGTTACTTTGAAAAGGTATCACACGTCAGGTTTACGTACTACTAAACCTGATGAGAGAGACGTGTAAAATGGAATATTGAAAAGACCTTGTTAATAAATATTTAATACTAATTTTGTGCATCCTGTAATTTTTTTGTGAATTGGCTGTGAATTTTATTTAGGTGTCTCCAAAATTTCACAGTTGGGAAGGTCTGGCTGAGCTTCATACTGAAATAAATGCAAAAGATTTATATGGTTAATGCTGATTCATTTAATATTTCTAATTCCCATACAGAAATGTCAACCTTCTGTAATTCATACATTGGTATTGTTTTTAAACTATACAAATATGTGATATGGGTTGAAGCTTTATTATTGTTTGGCATGTCAAAGTTTTGTGCCAGTAGGCCTCTACACTTGTGGTTATAAGGGTAAATTCCTGGCTTTCAGAAAAAAAGAATAGCAGTGCAAGTCTTGTTTTGCAACCCAAATTACTGTAGTAACTGCTTTCTGTAACAGTAAAGCCTTGTGGTTGTTGTTGCTTCCCAAACTTACGTCCCAGAGTTTGTACTAGATGATACCAATGCTTGATAAATGGACTGTGCTGTCTATGAGTTGCCTATAATCAAAGTATTTGCTTAATGCATTATATTTATTACAAATGCATAATTAGCCAGTTAGTTTACCAGAAATGTAGTAGGCATACCCCTCTTACCTATTTCCTTTGCTGCCATTCCCAGTAAGTATATTTCCCTTCAATGGTAATATGTTTAAATGCCCAAATCCATATAATGTCTGTTGTATTGACAGTGTTACTGTGGTGACTCACTGAGTTTCTGAGTATAGGTAAAAGCAAGAAAACTCTGTCCATGAACATTGTGTAGGCATATACACTTCTGAGAATGTAATATGTTGCATTTCTCTTCAGTAGTGTATATAGAAAGGTTACATATTCATTTACGACAATGTTATTACTGCCACCTTTTGTGCAAATAAGAATGTGTACTTACTCCTCCTTGCTTCTGTGCATTTACAGAATTAAAAAATCATGTGAAACAAACCAAAGGACCCAGATTGCGCTGTTAACGAACACAAGAGAGATTGTGATGGGCAATCAGTGTGTGATGTTCTCTGGCATTGCTATTTGGAGGTTGCATCAGATCAGCAGTGAAATTGGGGACCAACACAAGTGAGTATTCAGTTTGTCATATTTTGAAAACTTTGCTTCTGTAAAGCATATCTGTATGTTGTGTATAATTAATCCTTGGTTCTCATGTTTTTAATTGATCTTTCTGTTATGTTGAAGGTTCATGGTAGTCTGAAGTAGATGCACAATTACTGCAGATAACACACACAAGCAAATATGAACTTTGATTTATTAGATTCAACTCTGAAAGCTTTCTAGGCTTTGCATCTGGTCAGCAATATTAACAAGGAGCAAAATAAGTAAGTATTCAGTTTTTCAACCATGCTTTGAAAACGTCTTGTCAGTTAAATGTCATGTTGTATAACTAATTACTTTTTTCTAATGTTCCTAATTATTAGGTTCAGTTATGAAGGATTTCTGAGCAGTCAATCTGTGGCAAACTTCACCACAGATTGCATGAAGCTTGTTCTACTTCAATTACCCAGGATTGTAAAGGGAATAAAGTTTTTGGGGCGTAACAAAATGACATATGAGAGAGAGAAGACTCATTCAATTTTCTGAAAGGAGCTGATTCAGAAATGTTTTTAACTTGAAAAATATTTGTATTCTACCTGTACAAATTGTAAATAGTTAATCAAATGGTGCCATAGCCACAACATTGATGTAATAACAGGTGGTAAAGATTTCCCTCCAATTTGAACACAATATAATTGTGAATGAAAATGTCTTCCTCATACAGTGAGAAATCTGTTACCAATTGATCAGTCCAATAATATTTATAGTGCTGACATGAGACAAAAGTTCAATCTTTGAAGACTGTTTCTTGGTAGTTGAATGTAAATCATTTACTGTAACAAATGCATATATAATGTGCTTCTAATTTCTGTAACTATAAATTTGGTTATCTGTAATTTGAAAATTCCTATAAAAAAAGCTAAATAAACCAATTTTTATTATTGTTTGTTTTTATATAATTCTCTAATATGGTGAATTGTGTGTAAGGGATTGTCATTTTAGTGCAAATGAGTTAATAACATAAATTTAGCTACCTTTCATAAATAATGTGTGATAATGTATTTACTGAAGATTATTTCCCAAAAATCTCCAAAACTGAGGCTGCTTAATAGTTATTACATGACGATGCCCCAGTAAAGCAAGTAGAAACCTAGAGTTTTTGGAAGTTTTTTCACCAGATAAAAGTATGTATGTCTCACATCAGAAACTTATCTATGTATTTAAATCATATGTTTAAAGTAATTTTGCACTCTGCTACAAACAAGTGTTAGTTTTCATTTTAGATGTAATATATTGTGGTGAGACTATGCTTTTTGCAAACATTACATTTACACATGGTTCCCTATATAGTTGATACTGCTTACGTATTACAGCCTCAAGTTTGATTAATTTCGCAGTTTCTAGTAACATCATGTTAGAGTAGATAAAACATAGATCACTTATTACTTAGATCAGTCCTTGATATTTTTGGGTAATCACTAATGTAAAACAATTAAGAGCTCTTACTTGATTATTACAAAGGAAGCAACAGATTCTTTACTTTACACAACTTTTCCAAATCTACCCATGTCTTTGCATCAGAAACTTTACAGTTTGTTTCATGTTTACTATGTGACAGATCTAAATCTGTTCTTTCCATTACACATCTTCCATGAAACACCTGCTGAGTGTGTAAGAATATGCTGTGAGATAGGACATCGTGATATGAGAATTTTTCAGGCCAGTGACAGGCAAAACAAGGTTCCTGGAGTAGACAACTCTAACTTTAGAAGACACTTCATATAGTTAGGACAAATTGACATGGGCAAAATACATTGAATGTAATTCCCATTAAAAATTTAAAGGAAAAATGTGAATATTCCAGAAGTGGGACAATAATTGCAGAATACTGGCAACTAACGAGTGGAAAAACTTTTAGAGGGTGACTGTGGAGGAAGATCATTTTGGGATATGGTGGAATGTTGAAACAATAACAGAGTCAAGAAACAATTTGGAACATATCCTTGTATACAGCAACTGGATGTAAAATAATTTTGACAAATTGCAGAGCCACAAGCAACTTGTCGCGATGCAATTTGTCAAAATTAGAATCAAGAAAGGTAAACAACAGTTGACAAGATTGTTTTTAGACACTGTTCAGACTCTACACAGAAATTAGGAAGGTAAGGACCAAATTCTAAAACTGAAACGACTCCTAAAATCTCCACACAAGTATATGTGGGACCTACAATGAATTTGCTTATAGAGGAAGCAGCTTGAACACAATATGCAGGTTCAAAGCAATTTTGTTCCAGAGTCCATTTTGCTACACATTTATTTTGTATGAATATTTTGTGCTTTGTTTTGCAGGTTATAACAATATTAAGATGGTTTACAAATTCAATCAAGATTTTCTTTTCCACACTTTAGTTATTTGGCCAAAATTTGAAGATTTAGTACAGAAGCATAATATCTAAAATCAGTTTCATTTATTGTGCAGACATGCCACATGTTAAGATTTGTCCATAATTATGACAATTTCTTGGCAAAATTTACTGTTGCAGGAGTCTTAAAATTACGGAGTTAGCTATTTGTTTCACTCGTTTGGCAACTTAGTTATTGTCGGGTTATTTTATGAAGCACTATAGTTTCAGAAACAACACAATACCGTACATTTTTGTCACCTTTATACAAGCAGTTTATATACACAGTAAAGTCGGACATATGTTACCAAGCAGCTCTTAAATTAACTCTTGCACTTTTTTAGTCTGTTTTGGACATAGTTAAACGAACATAAAGGTCAATGTACATAATTGTTTCTTCTCAAGTCACATATAGGCCTACTACGGAAGAGGTATGTATATTTTTAGTAGTCACCTTGTGCCTTAACAATTATTTTTTTACAATTAAGCATCAAATGGAGTGTTTTACTGCTATTTGAAATAAATTACGCATTGTAGCCCTCGTACACCCACCGCCTCCTTCCCAATCATGGATAGCTTTTTTTAAAACTTTGCATCTCTGATTGTGTAATCAATTGTTACTCATTCTAACTGGATGATATAGGCATAACTGAAGACTGGGATACCACCTGTCAGCTTCAACTAACGACATCAACATGTCGGAAAACCCGTATATGGGATATCTAAATACTTCTGTATTGTAGATAAAAAATCCTATACATATTATAAATGCGAAAGTTTGTATGTTTGTTACCGCATCACGCTAAAACTACAGCACTGATTTAGATGAAATTTCATATAGAGATTTCTTATGTCTTGGATTAGGACATAGGCTACTTTTATTACAAGTTATTTATTTGAAATATATCCATAGAAATACGTAACGGTTGTAAGAAGCTTCTAATACAATAGCAGAAGTGCTCTGTAGGGTATGTCCTGTTTAGCCGCTGGAACTCAAGTACCCAGGAATAGAATGGAAAACGGTGTGGAATATCAGCCTCCCGATTCATACATCCGAAGCGGCATCGACGTGGTTTAAGGTAGTGAACAACGTCCTGGCCACAAATGAAAGGTTACACCGCATTGGTTTAAGTGTGACTGATAAATGCACCCG
Source organism: Locusta migratoria (assembly GCA_026315105.1). Lineage (NCBI taxonomy): Eukaryota > Metazoa > Arthropoda > Insecta > Orthoptera > Acrididae > Locusta > Locusta migratoria. The sequence continues at coordinate 53,140,170 of CM048744.1, forward strand.
CTGTGGCCTGATCGACAGCTTACGCCACAGGTTCACATGCGGCGGCCATCTCACTAACTGGAGAAAATTTTTTCCAGCAACCAAAAACACCACCATTATGTGGATGTTAGGGCATTACGTAGCTTACAACGTCAGCTACACCAGCGAGGACAATCTGATTAGCTTTGAAGCCTATATGAAGACAGCGCAGTGGCACACTACACACACACACACACACACACACACACACACACACAAAATCGCAAGCTTTCGCAACCCAGTTGCGTCTTCAGGCAGTAGGGAAGGAGAGGGAAAAGGAAATGATGAGGGTTTTAAGGAAGGGGGTAAGGAGCCATTCCAATCCCGGGAGAGGAAAGAATTACCTTGGGGGATAAAATGGAGGGTAAACAAATGCATACATGCCCACACATTCACACAGACACAAGTACACCTAGGCAGACATACTGTAGAAAGCAAAGAAGTTAAGTTAACAAAATCTGGGATGTACACTTTCAATAAATGAAATGGACTACCAACAGTACTATGAAACTGAGTGTCACTGGGCCCATTTAGTCTTATGTTTCATTAAGTTCTTGTACAAATAATTCTTTTCTTTCATAAGCATACAGTTTGGCAATTCAGATTTTTAAATCACAAAAACTTCTGTTTAAGGCATTTCCCTCCTATTCTCATACATTGCTTCCAACTGGATTTGTTGTGCAATATCTTAAGAATCAAAGCCCACCAGTGAATTTTTTTAAATAAAATTCTGATTCTGTTACTGCACGTCATTCCATTTACATTATAAAATATTGTTAAATGAATCTTTTTGCCATGGTGTGATAAATGTATCTCATAGTTTTTTCAGCCTCCTATAAAACTGCAGTAGCAATAAACAAATCTCTTTTTTTTAGTAACAGAAAAAAAGAGACGGAAACCTGTTACCAGTACTTAAAGCAATTCATTGAAATCTAATAAAATGGCCTGATATTTGTAGTTTTTCCGAAATATTCTGTTAATTTTTTGCCTATAGAAAATCAATTTTCAGGGGTTAATAGAAAACAAAATTTGACACACATCATACCAGTACAGATTCCAGGATCTATTAGCATAATTGGAACTTTAGATGTAAAAAATTGTGCTAAAAGAAATAAGATTTTTAATAATTTAATTTTTATGACCTTTTCTAACAATTCGAAATAATGTGCAACATTAATACATGGATTGTAAAGTAGTTAATGTAGCCAAACATCTCAGTAATCATTAACACACTGGAATGTGTGTTCTTCAGCAAGCAGAAACGAACTCTCTTATGACAACACTCCTTTTACAAGGTTATTTATTTGTTTCCGAAGTGTAGCTGGGAACTCTGCAAGAAAATGCTCTTTTTCAATCACCGTATTCAGGCTCATTTTACGATTCTAATAATAATTTCTAGAAAGTGTACCGATAACACACTTTTATTTTGGTGTACAAAGTACGTATAATTTGGTAAGGTACACATTAGCTACATAATACGTCCAGGGATTGGGGATACATAAAAACAATTTCAAGAAACAGAGAAAAATTCAACAAGATATTACACCACATGATTTATTCACTGGTACGTAAGTTTTCATTTCTTCGACACAGTCTAACTGCAAGGTTAACACACTACATTTATTAACCACACGTCATTCTCGGTTTTCACTTCGTTACTGCATCTGTCATCTGGTCTGTAAGTCCTCAAACCTGCTTCTAGAACTTCTATTACGAATATTTATGTTTACACTTTACGCGTTTCGCTTGCAATGCGCTACCCTCACTCACGTAAGTCGATTCAACCACGAACGCGAAACTCGATAGCAGTCGAAGGAGCTTGCTTCGCGCTGATTACGTCATTTTGACGTCACGTCAGAAACTATCTGAGTGACTCTAGCTTCACCCGACAAATGCAGCCAGCGACATTTGCACCCAGTGACATTAGCACCCAGTTCTGGTCGAGGGGCGGTCGGCTTATCTTCCCGTCCGATCTCTGCCCGGCAGGTAGAAGAGCCGAGGGCTGTGACGTCGCATTGACACGGGCCGTGCTTTACAGCAATGCGTGGCCGCAATAGCAAGCCAGACTAAAGATGAATCAAGACATATTCGTAAGATTTGGGACCTGGAAAAGCCTTCGATAATGTAAGGTGCTGCATGATGTTCGTAATTCTGAGGAAAATAGAAATAAGCTGTAGGAAAAAAGGCGGGTATTACATTGTTTGTATAAGAAACAAGTGGATACAATAAGTGTCGAAAGTCAAGAATAAAGTGCTCAGATTAAAAAGGATGTAAAAGAAGGTTGTGGACTGTCGCCATCACCGTTTAACCTGCGCAATGAAGACGTAATGTCAGAAATAAAGAAGAGGTTCAAGGTTGTGATAAAAGTTCTGGGTGAAAGGATATCAATGATAAGATTTGCTCATGACATTGCTATTGTCTGTGGAGTGAAGGAAAATTCAAAGTTAAAGTCATGAAAAGTAATGGAAATAAAAGTAGCGAGAAAATAAATCCGAATTGCCGATCACAATGTACACGAAGACAAGGAATTCTGCTACCTTCACAGTTAAGTAACCCACGATGGAAGAAGCAAGGGGGACATAAAAAGTAGACTAGTACAAGCAAATTAGGCACTCATGGGAAAGAGAAATCTGTTGCTGTAAAACATTGCCCTGAACCTGAGGCAGAAATTTCTCACGACATACGTTTGCAGCACAACATTGCATGTTTGAGAAACTTGGACTGCTGGGGAATGAGAACAGAAGAGAATTGAATAATTTGAGATGTAGTTTAGAGAGTAGTACATTATATTGTAGGGGTACTGCTTGTAAGTTGATCTTTAAAATCCATAAATGGCTAGGTATTTATGAATTTTGTACACTTGCCGAGGCATTTATTCTGGGCATTTGCCCAAACTAGCCGCGCGGGATTAGCCGAGAGATCTGGAGCACCACGTTGCGTATCGCGAGGCCTCCCGCGTCGGAGGTTCGAATCCTCCCTCGGGCATGAATGTGTGTGTTGTCCTTACGTTAGTTTAACTTAGTTGAAGTAGTTTGTAAGCTACGGACTAATAACCTAGTAGCCGAGTCCGATAGATTTACAAACATTTGAACATTGGCACCAACTTATAAATGTAGAGGCATTTTAAATCACTAGGGTAATAATTGAGGATGTAGGTTGCAATGCTACTCTGAAATTAAACGGTTGGCAAAGGTGTGGAGTTGGTGGCAGGTCGCTTCAAACCAGTCAGAAGATTGATGACTAGGGATGCAAACGATACATTGAGAACATTGATGTTCTCAACAGCGATATATCGCCAATGTATCGGCGATAGAAGTCGAAAACTATCGACACCCTTAAACCCTGGTTCTAAGCCTTTTTACAGTACATTACAAGGATGTTCTACAACATTGTATGTTATTTACACTTCCATCTGATTAGATAACTAAGGAAGAAACAAATGTTTGGGTGTTTATTTCCGAATAAGTGGCAATTTTCGAATGTTTGGTTAGGTTACAAAATAACAAATGTTCAAATGTTTGTTAAGTTAAGGGACTTAACTGCGGGGTCATCAGTCCCTAAACTTACAAAAATGAACTAACTTATACTAAAGACAACACAAACATCCATGTCCGAGGGAGTGCCGCGGTCTAAAGCGTCTCGCTGCGGAGCGCGCGTTTGCTCGCCGTGGAGGTTCGAGTCCTCCCTGAGGCATGGGCGTGTGTGTTTGTCCGTAGGTTAGTTTACCTAGGTTTAAGTAGTTTGTAAGCTACGGACTGATGACCACGCAGTTTGGTCCGATAGATTTACAAAATACATTACAATACAATACCCGAGGGAGGATTCGAACCCTTGACGCGGGAGGCCGCACGATCCGTAATGTGACGCTCCAGACCGCTCGGCTACTCCCTCGCGGCACAAGCTAACAGTTAATAATAAATTGATGTCCTCAAACCGAACCACTAATTATCTTCTCAGATGGGTAGAGTCAGAGAATGAAGTACATTCACATTATTTCTGTATTTATATGGGTTGCATGCTGTAATTCTTAATTGTATTTTTCCGAATTTGTAATTATTTTACTTTTACGAGTTTTGGAGACTGGACTTCATCCGTCTCTGTAATCGCTCCCTATCGCGTGTAGCTGTATTTCATTCGCTTCCTTATATAATTCTAAGCATTTCTATGGGTTGCTGAAGTAAATTTTTTTAACTGAATTTATTCAATTTTATCGGATTTCGGAGCCAGGTGGGTCCGAGTTCAGACTTCCAGGGTTTGCAGCTAGTCGCCTGAATTCACGTCACTTCTCATATAAAACCAGTACCTAGATCGATTCCTAACAGACTGCAACTTAAGAATCCAACGTGTTTTTGTATAATGAACCCGATTTTCAACCACTTCACCTTCAGTGGAGTGCGTTCATGTAAAGTAGCCGTGTGTCGCCGTTAGCGTGTTTGCTCGCGGTCCAATTCAGATGTAATTTAACTTGGCTATACACACGCACCATCTCAAAAAAAGGCACGACAGACCAGAGACAGCTTCAAAGTGTTTTTGTATATTGTGTTTTGTGCTACCTCCGACTTGCTGAATGTCGCCTACGATAGCGGCGCCTGCTTCCGCCTCGTCGCAACACGCTGATTTTGGTGAGTTTCGCTGTGGCATTGCGTGTGTGTGAGCGAATGATTGTTGTTTGTGAATCCTTCCCCCCAGTAGCGTTAAATCATGTATAATTTAGGCTGGGCACCGTCCGCATTAATCCATGTAAGAGATGCATTTTTATTGTATTAACAAAATTGGTTCCCCATTTTGCTTGTTTTCTATCTGAATAAACAAGTTCATCATAATCCGTAAATTGCCTATAAATTGTAGTTTTAGGACACCTTCCCTCTTTTATTTAATATTGTTCTTCACAAGTGCTGAGAACAAGATCATATGCAATTTTTCTTATGTCTAAATTCCGTTGCGCCATAAATGTTTTCTTAGCCACCTTTCTAAGCTAACTTTAATTGTGGTGGCTTGCTTATTGATGTCTGTGTGTAATAAGGTGTGAGCTGCTATGTATATTGACCACTATAGTATTAACGAGTCATTTCTCAGTTTGGGTCAGGGAACAGGGCTTTGTAGCAGGGAGTTCAAATGGTCAAATGTTTGTATAGCTTATGGGACGTAGCTAAGGGGGGTCATCAGCCCCTAAACTTACAAACTACTTATGAACTAGCTAATATATCCATGCCCGAGGGGGGATTCGAATCCCCGACCGTAGTGGCCGTGCAGACCGTGACTGGAGCGCCTCAGTCCCCTCGGCTAGCAGGGAGTAACCTGTAGTTCACACAGACCTCATTTACTAATTTTAGTGATAAAACAAGTCTCTTGTTACGTACAGTGATCGACTTTTAAATCCACCCAACTTACTTTAAAAACAAATATACACACATCCAAAAGTACTGCATCACCGCAATTCTAGGGCTTCATAACCTTATACGTAAAAATAAAGGATCATTTATAGGACGCCATTCTACCCGTCAGCTTGACCTGTGACGTCACTGCAGCGCGTTAGTTTTAGGTGCGTGCTTGTTTGTAGAAGGCGTGAGTAATTACGTGGTGACTGAGTTAAAGAAGACAGTTTGTTTACAAACAGAACACATTATAGATTAATATTTTGTGTTTGAAAGTGACCTGTAGCTTCCCTCTGATGTAAGGTATAGGTTAACAGAAAGTTTTTTTTTTTTTTTTTTTTTTTTTTTTTTGCGTGTGAGCGCCAGTGGCGCGTATTTTTGGGCTGAGAATTGTGATCGATGGTACATATTGTTATCTGTAATTTACGAAGATAACTACAGATTAATTATTATCTACAGTACAGAAGTATTGAGATATCGTGTATACTGGTTTTCCGAGATGTTGATGACGTCATGGGTCAAAGCAGACGGGTGGAATCGCCTCGTAAAATATTGCCAAAATGAAATTGATATATACAAAAACAACATTTTAGTTCTCTTTGTTTTTAATGAAAACAGAAACTGAAGAGTTGTACCACAATAACCTATACATTCTAAATTTTTGTTCCAGTGTGCAGCATACATCATAACTCTTCGGTAACACGTCCTCTGCCATTGATACATGCCTGTATTCGTCGTGGCATACTGTGCACTAGACCATCAAGGGACTGTTGGTGCAGATTGTGCCACTCCTCAACGGTGATTCGGGGTAGACCTTTGAGAGTGGTTGATGACAGCCGTACTCAATATATCAAGTATGTTAGATAGGGTTCATATCAGGAGAAACATGTTGCCCATTTCAATCTTGTGATATCGGATATGGATATCATGAACGAACTAATCCACAAGATATGCACATTAAGCACGAAAATTGTCGTCCGTTGAGACAAATCCCTCACCGAAATCCTGCGGATGTGCTTGCACTAGACGTCAGAGAATGTCATCACTGAACGGTATAGCCATTTGATTCCCTTCTACGACCACCAGTGGCGTACGGTGGTTCCCACATCATGCCACCTCAAAACATCAGGGAACCATCACCTTGCTATACTCGGTGCACGGTGTGTTCTAAGACGTTCACGCTGACCAGGCTGCTTCCCAAAACCACACCAACTATTGTCTGGTTGAAGGCAGATGCGAGTTTCACCTATAAATAGCATTTGACGACACGTTCATTCAGCATGCTGTTGGGCCAAACTGTGCGCACTGCATGGCGTCTAGGTGTCAAAGCTGGACGTCGCCACCGATGTCGCGAGTGAACTTTTACGTCATGCAGCCTATCAAGTACAGTTTGAGTCGGAACAAGACATTCTGTGGCTGCGCGAGAATCACTATTCAGCATTGTGGCGTTCCTCTTAGGGTTCCACCGAGCTGAAACCCGTGTAGCGGTCATCAACTGCTGTGGTAACCCTTGGGCGGGCAGAGTGAAGCAAATGATCGACAGTTCCTGTATCTCTGTAAGTCTTCCACATCCGAACAACATCGCTTTGGTTCGCTCCGAAACGTCTGGAAACTTCACTTGATGAAAATCCATCCTGACACAAAGCAAGCATGTGGATGCGGTGAAACTTCAGATATGAGCTTCTAGGCATGGCAGCACCACAGTCAACACAAGCAGTGTACTTCTTCCCTGGTGTTGTGACTGAAACTGTTATGCCGTCTTACCCACTGCGTCTCTATGGCAATGATCATACGTGTCTGTTTATATCTTTGTACGGGTTGAGTGACATATCTATGGACGATATAAGGGACTGGGTTCTTGATATAATATGCACATTCAGTTTCAGTGTTCAGGAGACCCTGGAACTAAGGCGATGCAACATTTTTATCGGTGTTTGTATAAACAACACAAACGATCTGACATCTCTTTTGTTCTAGGCAACCCAACTTATATTTTATTTTCAATAAAATTAAAAAAAAAAAGAGTAACATCTCCCAGTGTCAGAAAGCTACATTTCAATAATTTGTGTAGTGACAGGTAGCACATAGTAAGTGTATAATTTAAATGAATAATTACACTATATTTATATTAGAATTCTCCTTTCAGCTAGTGGCACCGGAGATTACGACACTACTATCGATTGCCGTCATCGCCATGCCTGTAGCTACACAGACTGTTGGAGATAACAGTTCCAGGATTCCTGTCAGAGGCTCTGCCAGTTATATAGAGGATCAGGTGTGTCTGCCCGAAATACACTTAAATAGCCGTCACATGCGGGCTGAGTTAATGTGCGTAGCTTCAGTAGAGTGAACGTTGATTCCAGACAGAGAATAGAGGGCGCATCGCTTCGGACAACTGAGTCCTCCCCTAGCTGCAGTGCCTGGGGACTTCTAGCCACTTCTGAGCGACCCACTGCTTTGCATCCAAATTGCTTAGTTCTCTGGCCTTTACTCGTGGTGTGTCTAAGTTCGACCATTACATTTATTGCCAATATTTCACGTTAATCACTGAGCGTAAGCCACTGACGTCCTTATCACACCTCTACAAAGTTATTCACGATCGAACGGCTCAGACACTGCAGCGAAGGGCATTGCCAGTTGAAACTAGCGTGCATTACCGTAAAATTAATCCTGGGAGAGATAGCCTAAGTGAACAATCCTGTAGTCACAGTTCAACGTATCCTATTAGTGGATCGTCAACTAAAAAGAGAACTGTAGTTAAGTAAATGACGATTCCTAGGAGTGAATCGTCTTAAATAAAAATTAGCAAAAAATATGCGCAACAGAATCGTTACATGATTTCTCTCCTCCAGAGGGGAGCGAGAAACGGGTTAAAATCTGACTTTGACTCAAACAGTAATTAGAAAACGGGCGCCTGGAGATGGAGTAATTGTGTGAGACGGGGGCTGTAATTAGTCTATTTTTCATACTAACCTTGTGTACTGTACCTTTCTCTTTACGCTAATTATTGAAATATGTAACATTTTTCTTTGTAGATCTTTATTTATTTTGATTTCTGTGCCTTTGGGGACACATCAGGGGTGATGGGCTCCTGGGATTGTAGTACATTCTATGTTTATATGAAAATTTCGGGATTTTAATGTTTATTGGCGCAGCTTGGCTGCTAAAAAGTGGTTTTACATGTTAGGCACGTCCAGGCCGCGCAGAGAGAGACGCTCTTGGGGGGGGGGGGGGGGTCTCTCCCTCCCACCAACTTTCGCCCGCCTTCGGGGAAGGACGAGAGGGGCTGGCTTGACCTGTTTGACTCCGACGCTACAGGCGGCAGAGTGTGTGGAATGCTTTACAATGCTGCCCGCGGTTTACGGTGGGCAATAGCAGGGACTGCCTTTTTAGTCATTCGGCCGTTTCGCAAGAGAGGAAAGCTTTCTGCCCATCTGACGCCGCAGGGGTTTGGCTCCAGTGGCTGTATATATAGCACAACGTTAACATTTTTAGGTCGTGTGACCGTAGCTAGGAGCAAGGTGAAATTCCTTGCAGAGCATTCACCCTGGGAACAGTGAAATGCGCGGGAAGCGTTGGTGGCGTGGGCGGAGCCTCTTGGCAGCCGCAGAGAACGCGTCCTGATTCGGCAGGGTATTTTAGTATGACAGCTAAACAATTTGTCAACGGCGCTAATCCATCCTATTGGTTAGACTATTAGCCGTTAGCAGACATTGGTGCATCTTTTCGCGCGTGGGTGTGGCCGCCGTCAGTTGCCGTGAGCTGCGGCAGAGCGCGAGGAGGCACGAAGACTCGTGTCGGAGCGTCCGAAGTGCACGGACCTCGCGAGACTCCTGTGTGAACGTCCGAGGGGTAAGGACCTCGGGACAGTCTCTCGTGTATGAGCGTCCGACGTGTACGGACCTCGGGAGGACTCCGGTTTGTGCGTCCGAGGGGTAAGGACCTCGGGACAGTCTCTCGTGTATGAGCGTCCGACGTGTACGGACCTCGCTAGTCTCCTATTTGAGCGTCCGAAGTGTACGGACCTCGGGAGACACGGAATACTCCGTTTAGATTCGCGGGGAGGACATCGTCTTAAACGGTCCTCTGGTTAGACTTGTGTGTGATTCCGAAGATTCGGACCTTGTATAACTTGTGCTTACTTCGCGGACATTACATTGTCCTGTGGTTACGCTGTGAGCGGCCACAGTTTAGTTTTCGTTTTGCTAGAAGTCTCTATTTGAGCATTCGCGCCTTTGAGAATCGGGCATTGTTTTTACAGATCTTATTACGCAAGTGACTGATCGATTTGTGCCAAGTGGCCTTTGTGTCACCTATGCAAAATATTGATTAGTCTACTAGCGTGATAGAATCGCACAGCAACTGCCTACCGACGCCGACGCCAGTGACGCTGTGTTAAGTTACGTGTCGACCCTGATTAACAGGTTGCAGCATTACGGTTGGATAAATAATTTCAGCTCATCCGCTCCCACCGCCTGCTGCCTGCGAGCCTGAGACGTTGCCGTCAATGATAATCTGTGTGGGTAAGGTGACGCTCTTGCTGGAGGGTTATATGAATCAGACTTGTTGGATTCTGTCCCTTATTTTATTCTTTTGAAATCTGCCTTTTTACTCTGGGGAGCTTAGGGCTAACGATAATTTCAACCCCCTGTGTAGCCAGTTTAATAGCATTCTGTTTTGCAAAACCTCCCACCTTTGACTCAGCCAGTCATTTTTGTGTCTCAATATTTTAACATTTGTAAAAGATTGTGTGAATACCATTATCTGTTTTACATGATAGGAAATGTCATCTGATTTATTTCATGTTTAATTATAATAAATTGATTGTGAGCAGATCATATTTCATTTAAGAACATTCGTTTTTCACTATTTTGGAGGGGAAACAGAATAGTTAAATTCTACAGTTTACCAATAATTTGTCAAGTACATTTTTGTTTGTTTGGTACAACTGATACATTGCAATCGAGCAGGAATATTTATTATATGTTTGAAAATATGATCACATCGTAGCTGATCAGTAACATTTTAATTTTCCATATTTTAGATAAATATGGTGGCGACCCAAGATAATTAATTGCTGTCCTAAATATATATAAATATATTAATTCATAACTAAGGACATAGTTCACACCTGAAAACTCCAGCCATAGAACAATCGGCTAGTTTACAATTGTAACACCGAAACCGGTTGTGCAATTAAATAAATAAATGTTATATAGCTGCAGGTATTGTCTTCCAACATCACATTTTATCAGCTGATGTCGCAATAAATCGATTATGGAGAGAATCAAATACATGGTTCCGTGGCGTACGGACTTGAGGCTTAAGCTCAGGGGAATAGGATCTATCCAATTACCAACGTCACAGAATGATACACTGCCGTCAAAATAAGTTTTTTGTTTAATGTCGTTTGTTGTTAATAATATCAGCTCATCCCCACGAGTTAGTAGCTTTCACTCGGTGAATACTAGACAGAAGTCGAATCTACATTTGCATCACACCACCTTGACACTTGTGCAGAAACGTGTGCAGTATTCTGCAGCATCCATTTTCAATAAGCTGCCACAAGAACTCAAGAATCTTAGCACTAACCCACACACTTTCAAATCTAAATTGAAGAGTTACCTCATGGCTCACTCCCAGAAAAGTTAAACAATTAAGCTAATTCATTTTTTTCTTTATTGATTCTTTTCACTTTGTCTTAAGATTGTCGTGTGCATACAACTACTTAAAAATTTCCTGTTACCATTCTTGTGTTAATCTTCATGTATTGACTTGTTCCATGACCATGGAGTCTCACTCCTCAATTAGGTCCTGCGGAACAGAAAACCATATTATTATTATTATTATTATTATTATACTACGGGGTTGGATCACAAAATTAAACAAAATGAAAAAAATCAATTTCGGAAGAAATAAAATCGCGAAAGAGGTCGCGTAACCATTCGTTCTACTCAGGAAAGTGAGATCTATCTAATCGTCAAGGCCGCAGAATGATATAACAAGCTACGGGATCGGAACACAAAATTTTGGAAAAGTGAAAAAAAAAATAGAATTTCGGTAGAAAAAATACAAGAGATGGTTCGTGTAACGGTTAATTCTACTCAGGGGGAAAGGATCTATCTACTGAGAATGAGAACACGCTATTTCGAATACACTGAGGTTACAAGTTTAGAAGTACCAAAAATCGAGGAAAATTACCACGGCACATAAAGCATTCAAATGTTTAAATGTTCGTATAGCTTATGGGACTTAACTACGGGGTCATCAGTCCCTAAACTTACAAACTACTTATGAACTAGCTAACACTAAGAACGGCACAGATATCCATGCCCGAGGGGGGATTCGAACCCCTGCCCGTAGTGGCCGTGCAGACCGTGACTGGTGCGCCGCAGTCCCATCGGCCATCGCGGCCGGCTCCTAAAGCATTAACAACTCGTGTGCACAGGGGGATGGAGTAAGCTGAAGGCTTTGTCTTACCTCGTCCACGTGTCCTATTTACACAGTAAGTACAGAAAAGTTCGCGAAAATCATCAAATTTAGCTACCAAATAAACATGAAAAACATTTAAACATATTTCAGCGTGGGAAGGAAGGACTCAACAGGTTGGGAGTGCAAGGATTCAACTAACGAACACCATTTAGAGCGCAAAATCAAACTTCGGCGAAAATACGATAGGAAACTAGGAAATTATACTGAATTTAAACAGAATCACCGGCAAAAATAGAGACACAAAGGACCAATTTAACTTACAAGCAAATCTGAACAAAGTCTACCTCATGTTGAGAGGAGGGCAGCAAAAAGAGAGACTCAACTTACCACACGTAGATCCACGTACCGGCTGACAAACGGCCGCTTCCGTCATACTACCGAGGGAGAGGGAAATCTCTGCAAAGAGTTTAGGCCACCCCAGATAGCCACTTTAACAAGTTTGGAATCAGAGAATGAATGGGAGAACCTCTCTGGGCAACTTTGCTAAAGTTTTGCCTCTGGCTGGTAACACTTGACCAAACGCTTATTTGAAACACTTTGCACACTAGTTTCATTCATACTGCGCAAGCGGGTACATATTACAGCCTACACAATTACACATCGGGGCCTCATACACAAAAATATACATTTAAAATTATAAAATAAAACAAAATTATTTAATAGTTTGAGAAAAAATAACTTGTTCCACTTGGGTATCTCTCCTAGTGCTAATAACGTCTCGCTACACTCGATAAACTGTCGGAAGCACAACAACATTTATCTAGATGGGATAAAATAAATGGAACACGTGATATTGACGTGTTTCACAGCCTCTAATCAGAATTGTTCATCCGTCGACTACTAAGCATGCAAACGCTGATTTTCTTTCACATCTGCCGATCAGCGGAGATGCAGCTTTTGATTTATCGGATGGATCATGTTGTCAGCTGGGCGAGTGCAATGTGAAAACATTGTAACTATTTTATCGATGGATCGATCACTGCTTCTGCTACTGCATTCGGTCCCCAACTGAAACAACTTCCGAGTTTCCTTCTAACTTGATTTTCAACTAACAGATTACAGATCCCAAAGTCGGATATTGCTTTCCGCAATGTCATGCTTTGAAAGGAGTTATTTTGGTACATTAGGCAGACGGTTGCCAAGCTTCTGTTTTACGGTAACTCCACAGTGGTCAATGGGTTCTGGACAAGACCAAACAGCTTGCTGGTCGCTATTGTACGTGTTTTATAGTCGACAGATTTCAAAACATCGGAAAATAATGTTGCGCCTGCTCTGAAAATTCTTTTACACTTCCATAACAGTATTTCAGATGGCCACGTCCTTCTGTTTCGTGGGAACGCATTCACAGTGCCTTTTGCGGACGTTTCTGGTTTCCTAGGTGATTTGTTTTAGTGGAAGCCTACAGTAGATTTACATTCTGCATCCCTATGAATTCTACTATGTCTATAGACACTATACGAGCTCTTGAGACTATTTTCTGCTTAAAGGGAATGCCAAAAATGATTGTTTCAGACAGTGTATCTCAATTTGTTTCCACTGAACTACCATTTTGTTTCTTCAATGGAATCAGACATTTCACTGTGGCACCGTTTTCGCCTCGCTACTATGGAGAAGCCGGTTGTTTCGTTCGTACGTTCAGACATCAAATGACGAAGCTACATCAAGATTAGTCTAGAGAAAAATGGTTTTCTTTTACTCTTTATCTCGTATCGTTCAGTGCCTGTTAACGACAGGTCTCCAGCATCAATTTTACATGTACTCCTCCCCGCGGTACAATATTATAGTTGTTGCATCCTCGAAAGGAACAATTTCCGCAGCATTTTCACACTAAGTTTCTGTATACTTTGGTGTATACTACGAGCAAGGTCACGCCTGCGAACCGGGTACTGTTGTCTCAGCGGGTGGTAGAGTCCTTTACGACGTCCAGACGTCCTTCGTGCGCGCCTGACGCCGCCGTCAAAATGAGCGAGGCTGATGCTGGTGCCTGCGTTGCCCTCCACAGATTCCCCCGGTCGCCGCCCCAGAACACTCTCAGCCTCCTTCGCTGGGACGTGTCCTCTGGGCAGCCGCTTCCGTCCCCTTAGCTCAGGAAAATGAGCCCGAAAAACGCCGTGATGGGTAAAAAAAGAAGCGCAAGCTGGAAATAATTATATTCGATGTTAGGCATCTCAAATAAGAGTAACAAGAGTTTGCAACGATTTCTGGCTTTTGAGGGCCGAAAAACAACGAAATAATTGGACCTTTCTCGGTTTTTCGCCTATAACTTGAAAACGATGCGAATACCAAAATGAAAGAACATAAAATTTTGCGTAGACTGACCCCTTACAAGTTAAAATCGGTTCAGTCGTTTAGCCACAATCGATCGTACAAAATCGGCATCTTCCATTGTCTGTAATTCAAACATGGGTGTTCCAAATGCAAAATGTAGGGAATTAAATTCTGCATACAAAGATCTCCTAAATTTTAAAATTTGCCGCTTCCTATGCAGAGATACGAATAAAATTGGAAGAGTATGTGTAGCGATGAAATCGTACTAAGACATTTTTCTGACGTCCAGTTACTTTTGAAGCGCAAATCATCCACATACGTCCAAATAATCAAATCTAAGAGCAATTTTTCCAGGCACCTACCTAAATGGTAAGTTTATATAATAATTTAATTATTCCAGTAGGAAACTTACAATTTTTTTGTGTTCATGACTTGTGTTTATGGTCATAGTAGTCTGCAAAACCTGTGAGCTTCTCTGACACATTGGCGGTCTATAGTCCACCCTAGCGCCACTTGGACGACAGGAACGCCTTTACACCCCCTCGACACCGCCGCGCCCTAAGATCATAGCCGGCTGGCGCCAAGCGATTCTTTGTGCGGTTACCTTGTCTTCCGCCGGGGACCAGATAGCACCTCTGACTTGTTTGCAGACAGATTCATTTCCAACAAAATGTTCAAATGTATGTTAAGCTTGAGGGACTGAACTACGGGGTCATCAGTCCCTAAACTTAAAAACTACTTATCAACTAGCTAACACTAAGGACGGCACAGATATCCATGCCCGAGGGGGGATTCGAAACCCCGACCGTAGTGGCCGTGCAGACCGTGACTGGATCGTCTCAGTCCCCTCGGCCACCGCGGCCGGCCATTTCCAACAGTTTACTTAGGGAGAACATCACGACGCTGCCGAGTCTGTGCTACAAGATAGGCCATCAAACCGTGACGTCTCACACATCATTATTTGAGGTAAGTTGTCTTTGGGCTGCCCATAGCAGTCACCGTGACATTGTATGTACAATAATTTGAAATAGTCAAGGGAAAAACGTTAAGGAAGTTCAGTTCCTAAGGAAGAGCGTTGTAGTGCCTCTACGAGCTGTGCAGTGTACAGTTAAGATGAGTGGCTAGCCAGTCTCTGTCAGTCCTGATACAATATTCTGTCCAATACCTTTCCGTATGAAGTCGCCACAACAGCTGGACTCATATTTTGTCTTCGAGTTAGCCCCATATCTATCCCATATCTGGAACACATTTTTGATAACGATGGAATAATCCGCAAGACAAGAAAATAAGACCTCTTTAAGCTGTTAAATCCACTCAATGTTGCAATCACAAGCACCGTTTGCTTGATGGTGACTTTCTCCTACACCGTGTTGTGTGTAATGCTGGTGAAATGTTTTACTCCATCTTCGAAAAGTATGTGGACTAAATGAACAAATACTTTGCGCCCAATTGCACTACTGTGTTTGATGGATACCCTGAGGCGGAAGCTGACAAAAGCATAAAATCTGCTGAACATGCTCGAAGCTCACACGCTGTGTCTTCTGCAACACTTCTATTCGATGAAACGAAGTCCCTGACTATGTCAAAAGAACGTTTCTTAATGAACCTAATGATAATCGTCTTATCTTAATGTTGACAGAAAAATTATGTGGTGAAGGGTATCAGGCCAAGCAGGCCATTGAGAATGCAGACACATTGATTGTTGGCACAACTATAGAAAATTCGAGACAGGGTAGCAACGTTTTCTTTATTGGGCAATAAACTAACTTAAAGGTCCTGTAGACTGACCATGTAGCTCATAACAGTGAGCGGGAAGAACCTCTAACCAATATATTTGTTATGAAACCTGGAAAAGGCCAGGGAGACACATCCATTTACACCCGAAACAGGACTAAGGTCTCCAAAGAAGCCAAGAAACATCTTATTTCTTCACCCTTTCAGTGGCTGTGACACCACCTCTGCATTTTTTTCCAAATGACAAACTAAAATTTATAATCACCTTTAAAAAGAACATAAGCCTCCAACATGTCGCCTCAGACTTCAAGGATTCCGAAGCTATTCCAGATAAGGTAGCTGATGCAGGGGTGAAGTTCACTGTGTGTTTGTACACGGGTGACAGGTCTAAACATTTGAATGAATTTCGTTTCCAACATTTCGAGAGAGCTATAACAACAACAACAACAACAAAATAGTCTTTAATTTCGCATGTTGAATAAATTTCGTCTCCAACATTTCCAGAGATCTATAACGTAAAAAAAGTCTTCAATTTAGCATGTTTGCCTCCCACTGAAGCCGCAACTTGCCAACATTCCCTCAGGGTGTACTTGCAAGTTCAGATCTGGAGAAACAATCACTTGGATTCACTGAGATGGGGATGGAAGACCACAAAGAACGGTTTGTTCCCCATTGCAACCACCCAATCACCAGCGTCCTAGAAACTGCTCAACACAATATCCTGCAAGAAGGGTTGTCAAGCAAGTGGTTATAAAGTTCTCAGATAATGCAGCAATTGCAAGGGGCATTCATGCCCTGCCGAACAGAAGACGACATCTTCTTTTGTAAAACACAGGTGGACGAAGAGATTGACATCATTGAGGAAGAAATCAAAGTACATCCCATGTCAGAAGATGGCAAAGAATATAACAACGTTGACTCCTCGTGACGCTCTACCCCAAAATGCAAAAAAACATAAAAATATTGTAAATAAATGTAAATACAGAACAATAAATAATATAAAAAACATTAATAAACCTTTCATTTGATATGTTGTTTCTTTATTTTTAAATCGACGAATTGTCTTCGTGGACTGGCATCCTAATTAATATATTTTAATACATAGATGTAACTATCAACTAATTACATTTAAAGTTAAGTATTTGCACGTATCTGTATGATATGAGGTTCAAAAGTAATTGGACTTCACAAAAATGTCTTAGCACGATTTTAGCGCTACACATACTTTCAAGATTTTATTCGTATCTCTGCATAGGCGGCAGCAAATTTTAAAACTGATGAACTCTTTTTACGCTGAATTAATGCTCCACAACTTAGTTCCCTGACATTTTGCATTTGAAGTAGCCGTTTTTGAGTTACAGTTACAGGTTTTGGTAGACTATCATAGCTCACTTTTCCATGAAGTTGGTAAGAAATGCAGGTTTTTGACGATCGATTGTCGCTAGACGGCTGTACCGATTTTAACCTGTAAGTAGGTTATTCAACGCAAAATGTTAAGCTCTTTCATTTTGGTATTCGAAAAAATTTCTGTAGGGGCATCGTTTTCAAGATATAGGCGAAAAACCGAAAAAGTATAAAAGTTCGTTGCTTTTCGGCCCTCTTAACTTATGTACAAGCCAGAAACCGCCGCAACTTCATGTTACTCTTATTTGGGATGGTGTCATCGGTTAAAATTATTTCCAGCTTGTGCTTGTTTTTTACCCAGCAAGAGTCTAATTCGCCTGGGCTACATGGGTATTGTTGCCTCCTCGTCATCATCGCCGTAGACACCTGCAGCCCCCTCCACGGACAACATGCCTGCCAGCGGCCGTGATGACCTGCCCCGGTGTTTACTGCGCACTTTCCCACCCAGGCTGTCAAGGCGAATACCGGGGTACGGTTTGCTTAGACGGCTTTCGGCCCTGTTCCTTCACCAGGGGCTGCACTCCTCCCCACCGTCATTTGTCATGGTTCGCTGACAATGCGATGATTCGGGGAGGGAAGGTGTAGTGTCTCTAGAGCTACCGGCTCCACTGCACCAACTGGCTGGAGTCCCGAAGCTGAGGGATCACAACAGGAAAGACACTAACCGAATCTACACCAACTGGCAGAGCTCGCACGATGATAAAATAAGGACACTCGATATCATACCTCACTGGCGACCCATTATGCGATGGCCACATCTACTGCGCACATAAATAAATACATGGGGGACTGAACAAGGATAACTAAAAGAACATGTAATTTATTGAGCAGGCGTACTATAACTTCTGGGTTATAAAGAAATGAACTATACACTGCTCAAAACAATTTGAGGATCAAATGAGATATCATGCACAATGTACATATGGTAACGTATTTTATTCTGATATTGGTTACAATTGTAATTTGTGTACGATACCGTACAATGTTTTGCTGTTCCAGCTCTTTTCTTGGGATTTACAAGGAGGTTACATAGAGCGAGGCACCAGGGGCTATCATAATAGTGAAAGGTCATTCTCGTTGCCTTCTAATATGGTGTCTCGGACAGCCAGTACTGTTACACACCTGGATGAAATGGACAGTATAAGGTTTCAAACAGATCTCAAGGATATTTCGTCATTCTTCCATTGCAACATCCAGGTCTGCAAATGAAGTGTGTGAGGTGCTGGTTTGGCTGCAGTGCGTCTGCGAAATGCATCCCAGACATGCTCAAAAGGGTTTAAGTCCGGTGACAAAGCTGGTCACTCCATTTCTTCAGTTCCCTCAGTCTTAAGCAAGTTGTCCACCGCCGGCCGCGGTGGCCGAGGGGACTGAGGCGCTCCAGTCACGGTCTGCACTGCCACTACGGTCGGGGGTTCGAATCCCCCCTCGGGCATGGATATTTGTGCCGTCCTTAGTGCTTAGCTAGTACATAAGTAGTTTGTAAGTTTAGGGACTGATGGCCCCGTAGTTAAGTCCCATAAACTATACAAACATTTGATTTGATTTGTTGTCCACCGGTGCAGCTCTGGGGGGGGGGGGGGGGGTTATCGTTCCCCAGAAGGAACCCATCTCTTATGGCACAAGCGTAGAGTGCAACAAAAAGTCGAATTATCTAGTCTTTATACTTCTGAGAAATCAAAGCGTCATTATGAACGACATATCTACATCTACATATATACTTCGCAATCCACCGTAATGTGTGTCGCGGAGGGTACACTGTACCACTACTAGGCATTTCCTTTCCTATTCCACTCGCAAATACGAGGGAAAAAAGAATGTCTATATGCATCAGTACGAGCCCTAATTTCTCTTATCTTGTCCTTGTGATCTTTACGCGAAATGTAAGTGCGTCGCAGAAAGATCGTTCTACAGTCTGCTTTAAATTGCGGCCCTCTAAATTTACTTAACAGAAATTCACGAAAAGAACGTCGTCTTTCTTCCAGCGATCCCCAATTGAGTTGCCGAAGCATTTCCGTGACACTCGCGCATTGATCGAACCTACCGGTAACAAACCTAGCTGCTCGCCCCTGAACCGCCTCTATTGTCTTCCTTTAAACTGATCTGCTGCGGGTCCCAAACACTTGAGCAATACCCAAGACGTGGTCGTACAAGCGTTTTATACGCGGTCTCCTTTATAGGTGAGGTACATCTTCCCAAAATTCTCCCAATAAACCGAAGTCGGCTGTCCGCCTTACTCACAACTGCCCTTACATATTCGTTCCATTTCATACCGCTCTGTAATGTTACGCCTAGGTATATGGACGATGAGACTGCATCAAGAAGCTCACTACTAAAGTTGTATTCGAACATTATGGGATTGTTTTTCCGACTCATGTGCATCACCTTACATTTTTTCTACACTGAGAGCTAGCTGCCATTCTTAACGCCAACTAGATATTTTGTCCAATTCATCCTATTAAAGTCCATTAAAGACGACAACCGCCAATACACCACAGCATCATCAGCAAACAGCCGCAAATTACAAGTTAGTCTGTCCACCAGATCATTTATATAGACAGAAAATAACAGTGGTCCTATTACACTCCCCTGGGGTAAGCCTGAGGAAACACTCGTCTATGATGAACACTTGTCGTCGTGAACAATGCACTGTGTTTTATTACTCAGGAAGTCTTCCAGCCAGTCACAAATCCGTGAACCTATTCCATATGTTCGTATCTTTGTTAGCAGTCTGCAGTGTGACACCGCGTCAAATGCCTTTTTGAAATCGAGAAAAACATAATTTGCCTATTGCCCTTCATCCATAGCTCGCAACATGTCATGTTACAAAAGGGCGAGCTGCGTTTCATATGAACAATGTTTCCTAAGTCCGTGCTGATTCATAGAAAGAAGCTTATCCGTCTCAAGAAAATTTACTATATCCGAGCTGAGAATATGCTTCAAAATTCTACTGGAAACTGATGTCAACGATATTGGTCTGTAATAATGTGTGTTGGTTCTTTTACTATTTCTTATAAATGGAAATCACCTGCGATTTTTTTTTCCAATAACTAGAAACTTTGTGCTGAATTAAAGATTCGCGATAAATGCAAGCTAAGTAGGGGGCCTATGCCGCAGAATACTCTTTGTAAAAAAGGACTGGTATTCCATCCGGACCAGCAGACTTTATTGTATTCAGCTCTCTCGGCTGCTTCTCTACGCCGGAAATATCTATTACCATGTCCTTCATTCGGGAGTTAGTGCGTTGATCAAATTAAGGTACGTAGTACGGTCCTCCTGCGTGAAAGATTTCTTGAAGGTTAAATTTAGAACTTCAGCTTTCCGTTTGCTTTCTTCTATTACTGCCCTGAAATGATCAACAAGCGATTGGATAGTGGCCTCTTATCGATTTTACATGGAACCAGAATTTTTTCGGGTACTCGAAAAGTACTTTGCTTGGGTATGGCTGTGGTAATGGTTGTATGCTTGACGAGAGTGCAACAGCCTTTGCTTTCTCAGTAGCTTTCTAACATTATTATTATACCATTATTATACCACGGTGGATCTTTGCTATCCTTAATCGACTTTATAGGCACATATTTCTCTAACCTTTTACTTACAATGCTTTGAAATTTAGTCCACAATTCCTCTACATTCATGGTACCGGAACTAAACGACGTCCATTCATTTTCTAAAAGTGCTTATCGACTTTATCTAACAAAAACGCGCTCCTGTCCTTCTTGATTGGTTTATTAACTTTGGTCAACATTGACGCTATGACGATATCATGATCACTAATTCCTGTCTCTACAATGATATCGTTCATAAGGTCGGGCCTGTTTGTAGCTACAAGGTCTAATATATTTTTATTGCGCGTGGGATGTCGGTTTAACTGTTCAAGACAGTTTTCGTAAAACGTGTCCAATAGTAGTTCGCAAGCCTGCTTGTCTGTACCGCCTGCAATGAAACTAGAGAGGTCCCAATATATACTCTTACGATTAAAGACTCCCATGCATGGCCCGGTTACCTACGCACTACCTAGTACAGACTTTCAATGGATGACTCTAAAACTGCTATAGTAGCAATGGGGGGGAGAGGTGGTATAACACCCAACTACTAACTTTACATATCTGAGACACGTGTTATACGTGTCTAGATCACAGATACTCTCAACCTCGACCTCGGTAGAAACAATATGTATGTCCACTGCGATGAGCACTCCCCCTACAGTTGTCAGACCCGTCTCGCCGATAAACATTCCACCCCTCGCTAAATATTTCTGAGCTTCCCACTTCATGATTTAGCCTGATTTCGGTGCCTAAAACTATCTGAGCACAATAATTTCCCCGCAGCGCTGTAAATTCGGGAACTTTGTTTTTAATGCTTTGAAGGTTTACGGCTATTATTTTGATAGTCGACTTATTGTTTTGAACGAGGCCTAAATTCGCTGTCTGAATGTTGACTGGCGAGTGCTCATCAGAGCCTGCGCCTAACCTATAAAAAGAAGAAAAATATACATATGCAGACATGCCTGTCACAGAGTCGGCGAAGCCTCTGGTTGAGACCCTCCACTTGACTCTAAACCAAAGGGCCTGCTACAAATCGATAGCTCTGCTTGCACCCCGCGTGCGAGGGCTGCAGCCTTCACCAATTCCGCCAGCCGCCCGTAGGAACTGAGGATGTCCTCAGAACCCAAGCGACAAGCGTCATTGGTGCCGACGTGAGCCACGACTTGCAGTCGACCGCACCCTCGATAGCCGCCGGCAAGGCCGCCTTCACATCTCGGATGAGGCCCCCCGGCAGACACGCCGAGTGCACGTTGGACTTCTTTCCGGATCTCGACGCTATCTGCCTAAGGGGCTCCATCACGCGCCTACCATTGGAGCTCCCAATAACTAATAATCCCCCTACCCCCTGTGCATCTGCCCAGACCCTGCTGATGGAGTATGGCAGAAGGGGTATGGCCGGAGAAGGCTGCGGAGGGGCCGCTCGTCTACGTCCGGTACACCTGAACGTGCCTCGACAGCAGGGATAGAGGGCGTAGCGTGAGACACCTGAGATGTCCCACTCGACGCACCATACTTTCCACCACCGCTGCACTCCGAGACAGCAGCCTGGAGACGGTTGTCCGTAGACAACAGCACGCTCAGCTGTTCGCGAACTGCGGCCAACTCCTCCTGCGTCCGCACACAGCAGGCACACATCCTATCCATCCTCTTGATACAATTAACTGTAGAAAGTAGAAAACTAAATAATCAACTTTTAACTAGCCTAGTACTTAATAAAGTCGACTAGCAGCTGGCTGAATTGTGGGCAGTGGTAACTACACTGTCAAATCAACAAAACTGAGTCCGGCAGTTTTCAAAATAAACAAGAAAATCTATGGAGCACACATTTATCAAATACGCGATATTAATAGCTTTCTAAAAGCGAAACACACGGATTATGGAAGTGACAAGTAAGAAAAACACAAATTGGAAGAACCAGCTTTGACCGCATTTAAACCTTTATTTTTTATGTTACAGGTCGATTTCAGACAGTGTCTGACCATCTTCAGTGCTGCAAAAAGTAAAAAAATACAAAATCAGCCTCTAGTCATAACAAAATTAAGAAACGTAATAGACAATATGCGGACGTATAAGCCATCACAATATGAAAAGTACAACACAGTATCATACCTGTGGACCCATAAAAACTTGTACTTGGCATGTTAACATAAGATAGAAAGTACATCTGGAGGATGTCAGTCATAAACTGATTTCTTAGCTACAAACCTAGTTGCGTGTGTGCGGATAGCATCCAGCGCCCTCTATACAAAATGTAAGTTATAATAAGCCATACTTTTTTGACGACATAATACAAAATTTAAACTGAGATACAGGATATGGTCAGCAAAAAAGTCTAAAATAAAACAAAGTCTAAAATAAAATCCACATTAAAATTTAAAAGTTTTACGATGTGCAGTGTGCAATGTTGCAGTGTTTTTCTTAGTTGTAATGAATATTACTTCATTTGCAAATCATGACTCCTCCTACTTATGTAATTTCTGTTTATATATTTTTTGTAATTTTTACTCTTTAAGTTATGGCACTTTTTGCATACTGTTATAGAGGGCAACACTGCACATTAAATTTTAAAGGGGCACACACACCGTAGGCATCAACGCGTAGAGGCCACGTTCCCGAAGGCGGTATTTCGGACTGTTTGCGTTCATATTGCGCGTCCTGTTGCTGCCTGTAGGGTGCGTTGCAGCTCAGTTTTATTCAGCCTCCTGTGTCGACGGGCTGTTAACCGGAGATAACGGTCATCTCTTGCTGATGCTACCTGTGGACGACTTTGGCCCTGCCTTCTTTTAACGATTCCTATCCTGGAAATTACACTTTTGGTCACTCCAAAAGCTTGACCCACCTACATCTGTGTCTGTCGCGCTTCCAAACTTCCTATGGCTCTCCATGCCACAGCTGCAGGTAAGTCACGTTGTTGTTGCATTGGACTACCTGCTCAGTACACTATCTGAACCCAACTGCTTGTATAATTCGTTTGGTAGAATAAAATCAACACCAACCCCCTCTGCAGTAAATTTCTGTTATTACCACTATAACGGTTGCCGTAATGTTGTCTCCACTCCATAGAACCGACAGAAAGACGTCGAACCATTTGAGTTCATTCTGCCGATGACAATATGTCAGAAACTAGATGTCTGAACTGATTCCCTAATTGTTTTGACTAGTGAATAAATCTTAAAATATAGTAGTGGAACAACATAGAAAATAAGACAGGAGATGGAAGCCTGTAACTATATGAGTGTACACAGATCACACAAAAGTGTTGAAACCATTAACACAGATGAAGATGGAGGAGGAAAATGAAGAAAAAGCAAGATGAACAGATCTTACAATCCGCCAAATCATTATCAAACACACAAACACATCATAACAAATCAAATCTCATAATCATCTTGTAACAAATTTTAAAAATCATAACCATCTGCGCCACAAATGAAATCAGAACATACCCCCACTAAACGCCCCCGCCTTTCTATAATCAATTATCACTTTTTATATATAAAGAAACCCTCACACACGAAATTATAGAATCAGCTGTGAAGCGATGTAAATACCAACCGGTAGTAACAACAACAGCAACCGAGATGTAAAGTAAGGAAGATGCCTACATAAACCACAGGAGTGTCTGGAGGAGTAACGCTAGAGGCGTGATACTCCACAACTGTTTGACGCAAAGCTCAGAGAAGATGGTGCAACGCCTGTAAAACAGCGTGGATCGTGTCAGCAGAGAGTAATAGATTCTGGACAGAGTGCATCGTTCGTTTAGATAGCGCACTGCTTTGCGCAACCGAGTCCTCGTCTTGCCTCGCTGCCTCAAAACTTCTCGCTGCGGACTCAAACTTGACGTCACTCGTATAAGTGCGGGCACTTAGCCCAATCCTTCACATGTCAGACAACCAGATCGGTACCAAACGTCGTATATCGATGGAGTATAAACCAAAACTCCCATACGATTCGTGCTATGTGCTGTCGTCCAGCAGAACGTGAATAAACGATAATAATAACTGATCTATGCAGTACAGGAAAAGCATAACTGTGAGGTCATATGTCGAGCTCCTGCGGGCAAGTTCGTAGAGTGAGAGTTTGTTATATCAAGGGTGTTGGGTTCAAGCCCTGCTCATGGCACTTTTTTCTTACTGCTGTACGCTGACAATTGTTATATGGGGCAAAGTTTTCTTGACGTGTAAAATGACTGTTCTGATTTTATAGCAGTGTGTTACCGGCAGTTTGCTTTGCTTCGTTTAATTCAAAGTAGCAAAACTGTAGAGTTTATTCGTAGTTTCAGAGAATAAACAGAAGCAATCGGAACACAGGAATAAAGAAACAATTGCATCAGACTTGCGGAAGTATTAAAAGTAATATTTCTGATGATAACAGTAATAATATCAATACTGCTTCACGTGTGATGCAGTTATGTTCCGATTGTATTTGTGTAATCTGCGAAACTACGAATAAATCATCCAGGTTTGTTACTTTGAAATATACGAAGCAAAAGCAAATTGCTAGTAACACACTGCTATAAAATCAGAAGTCAATTTACGTGTCAGAAACACGTTGCCCCTTATAACAATTGATAGCGCGCAGCAGTAAAAAAGAAATAAAAATGAAAAAGTTCCATGAGCGGGGCTTGAACCCAGGATTTATTTTTATTTTTATTCATTTATTTAGATCGCTGGGTAGTTCCATTCCTGATCGTGTATGTTCGTTGTTGTTCGATCTATTCTTGAGTCAGTTATTTTGTTGCAGAGGGCGGCTAGCCCTCTGACCGAACGTGCTGAGCTACGACGCCGGTAATTTACCAGCTTGCCCACAGGAACTAGACACGATATGCTGCCACAGTTATGCTCTTTTTCTGCCCCGTACGTCAGCTGTTCCTTATTATTATAGTTTACTTTCGTTCTCCTGGACGACAGCACGTGGCACGAATTATATCGGAGATTTGACTGTCGATGTACGACGTTTGGTACCTATGTGACTGGCATCTGGCATCTGGAAGTTTGGGTGTGAGGAATATCGCCGAGGGAAGAGAACTTTGGAATACCACTCAGTACTTGCAACTTTATCATACTGGCATTACTAGACTTTCTCCGACGCTCAAAGATAAGTACGTTATTTGTTTGTTCAAATAAATATCATCTGTACTAATGCAAAGGGATCGTTTCCATTAAAGTGTACTTACGGCGCATTACCATCATGAAATGAAAATACTCTTCTATTCCGCACCAGCCTATTACATCACATATTGACATCAATTCAAAACAAGAAGTACTGCCGGCCGCGGTGGCCGCGGGGAATGAGGCGCTTCAGTCACGGTCTGCACGGCCACTATGGTCGGGGGTTCGAATCCCCCCTCGGGCATGGATATTTGTGCCGTCCTAGTTCGTAAGTAGTTCATAAGTAGTTTGTAAGTTTAGGGACTGATGACCCCGTAGTTAAGTCCCATAAGCTTGACAAACATTTGAACATTTGAACAAGAAGTACTGAAGCAATTATTTGTTTCGTAAAAACTGATGGAAACTTCGCTGGCTAATTCAAACGTGGCGAACTACGAAAACATGTGCAAAATTTAAGAATGTGCAAGCATGTTGCTGTTATGTGTTCAGAGAAGGTGTCGCTGGTCAGTGATGTCTATAAATAGAACACTCTTCGCGATGGAGGTAATAACAAGGAGAATTATCAAATTCAAATGTTTGTAGAGCTTACGGGACTAAACTACTGGGTCATCAGTCCCTAAACTTACAAACTACTTATGAACTAGCTAATACTAAGGACGGCACAAATATCCATGCCCGAAGGGGGCATTCGAACCCCCGACTGTACTGGCCGTGCAGACGGGACTGGCGCGCCACAGACCGCTCGGCCACCGGGGCCGGCGGAGAATTATCAGAAGATATTTTCACTCTGCGGGGGAGTGAGCACTGATATGAAACTTTTTGGCAGATGAAAAATGTGCGCCCGACTGGGATTCGGACCGGGGACTTTTGAGTTTCAATGGCAAACACTCTACAAACTGAGCCAGCCTGGTACGCCTCAGGGCCCCACCTCACAGGCTTGTCTGCGAATGGCGAATGTGTCAGGTTCAAATCCCGATGCGGCACACAATATTAATCTTTCATATCTGCACAACACTTCGTTGCAGAGTGGAAATATCATTCTGGAAAAATCCCCTAAGCTGTGGCTAAGGCATATCTCCACCGTATCCTATCTTACAGGAGTGCTGGTCCTGCAAGGTTCGCAGGAGGACTTCTGTGAAGTTTGGAAGGCAGGAGGCAAGGTAGTGTCGGAAATAAGTCTGTTAGGACCGCGCGAGACGCATGCTAGGTAGCTCAGTCTGTAAAGCGCTTGCCCGTTAAATTCAAAGGTGCACGCTTCCAGTTTCGTTCCGGCACTCACTTTTAATCTGCCAGGAAGTTTCAAGGAGAATTATCATCACTACACAATTTATCAGCCGACGTCCGCCGTCTTATACACCACAAAACATTCGCAAACTGGTGTTTACTATTGCTTTGCCTTTCTAATTTCCTTTGTGTGCTAGCAACCGCCATATGAAATACGAGATATTACCGTACCTACACGAATAACATAGTTTCCAATTCTTTTTTGGTCTTGAATGCGTATTTGATCCCGCAATGCGTTGTTGTTTATAGGTGTCTAACATTGATGAATAAGAGTACGGTACGGATTTTGAGAAGGATTCAACTCCTAGCAGTTAGATTGTTTGGAACAGTATCTGTTTGATAAAAAGCGACAATTCGCGTCGTTTCCAGTTGTACTTATCATTTTGGTAGGAGTCTAAAGTTTAGAGAAAATAACATTTCAGTTGTAAGAGTTGTAAGTGGAGTTGAGATTGTCAAAAGATGTTACTTTCCTCCTACTACAATAGCAAAGAAAATTTTGGTAAGATTTTTTAAACGTGAGTATTAAAAATGTTTGTTTTATAAGATGAAAATGTAACAAATAAGAACCAGACTTGCCAGTAGGCGAACACTGCTTTCGGAGTACCAAATTCAACATGCATGGACACAAATATACTTACAAGAATTACGAAAGCATCAATGAATGTGATATACTGTATTTGTCTTGTTGGTTATTCGAAATACATAAGCCGGCCGCGGTGGCCGCGGGGACTGCGGCGCTTCAGTCACGGTCTGCACGGCCACTACGGTCGGGGGTTCGAATCCCCCCTCGGACATGGATATTTGTGCCGTCCTTAGGATTAGCTAGTTCATAAGTAGTTTGTAAGTTTAGGGACTGATGACCCCGTTGTTAAGTCCCATAGACTATACAAACATTTGAACATTTGAACACAGTAAAGCGGGCAGTGTAAACATCGGTAGTTTTACGAAGCCATGAGTGAAATTTAAGCAGAATGCACGAATTAAAAGTGGCTCGGAAAACAGAGTGCCAGGATACAAAAAATAAATAAATAAATAAATAAATAAAATAAAAAGGCAGAAGAAAGGAAATGCGTTACTAATCTCACTATAGCAACGTTTAAAGTGACCGGTATTCATTTCTTACCATTTATGGCCTCTGATCATCAAGTTCCTGAACATGGATCGAAGCTGCACTGCTGGAATTGCTTCCATCTCATCCAGTTCTTGAACACTATGACAGTTACTGTGAGACGTCTTAGTTCTGAGGGGTTCTTACACAAAGTAATCGCACACTGACCAGCTTGGTCACCTAGAGTCGCGACCAGACTCACCTCAGTTAATGACTCTGTCAGGGTTGAATATTGTACTCCAAGGTTCGCCCCATCCTGTTAGAAGCACAAATGCAGTTGGAGGTTAACTGTTTGAGCGTTGGTTTAAATTGGAGATATGGAATGTTAGAGACCATGGGCAATGAACCCTCCCAGCTAAAAACAACTGCTGGCTGTTTCCCTACAGACCACTGTAGCTCAACGCACAGCACACCACAAAATCAGTGTAATCGGTAGAACAGCAGCCAGTCGTCTGATTCGTGAGATGAATGGGTGTATTTTAGTAAACGAAAGTTTACTCACACTTGTTTCTCATATTCCGAGACGAATACCCTTTTGGCAACAATAAACAAGTTTCATGAACGAATTCGAAATATTCAAACGTCTAGACCATTGCAGGACAATGAAATAACTTCAATGACGACATTGAAAATTTCTCCTGGAGCGGGTTTCTGACCCGGATTTCCCACTTCGGACGTGATCGCCTTGATTGAGACACGCATCCCATGCTGCCCAAATTCTCAATTTATCTCACTCTACCAAGGTAGTGCCTCCTGCCCTTTAGTTCCTTTTACTCGCAGCCCAACTGTATTCTGAGCGTATTTGGGCATCCACTCAGAAATTGTCTTTGTCTGCTGGGGGCATACTTACAATTACGGATATAAATCAGTTTCGTGAAGCCGTCCCGTCATAGCTCCACCTTCTGTTTACATTTTCCAGTCTTCACCAGACAATGGATTTCTACTCTGGTGCTGAAGTGTTGTCCGCAGAGGCCACCTTCATGTTAGGTAACTAACGAAGATGAAAGGGCGATAAAAATAATACAGATTAGGTAACGGATCCGATACCAGAGTTCCAGACTCGTAGGCCCTAAGCAGGGGAACAGCAGCTATCACTTCCGTTTCACTACATCATTCCTCGCCATCTACAACGAACCTCTCTGATACAAAATGAACACATTTACACGGCCGATACCACAGTGCGTAGACAAGCAATTTGAGTGCAATCCGCTGGTTAAGGATTGCGTCAAAAGCTTTCTAGAAATCCAGAATTCTCTGTTTATGAGAAATAAGGAACACGAGTTATTCCTAATGAATCGTTATCCATAACTAACCCGTATGTAGAGGACAACCTTATAAGCTTAAACTATCAGTATCTATGGAACACAACGTAACAGAATCGCAATGAGATTCTTGTTTGAAAAAGTTTTATATCCTCAAGCGTAATCCTATTTCGGATCAAAATAAAGGGAATGCATCGATTGCTTTTGGGCATATAGCAACGAACGAATTAATGTAATTCAGAACTACTCATATACTTATTACATGAAGCGTGGATTTTTTAAAGTTAATATAGAACAAAATTTTTTGTGAGTAATGATTTATACCTCAAAATAACAAGTTTCAGTGCAAATAGAAAGTATCATTAAGACCAAGACTAAACAATATTACAAACCTCACTGAGTTTACCATTTAATTTTTGACTCCACCTTTGTAAGCCCTAAGGGTGTGAAGTTTAAGTGTAAAATGTGTGCAACGTAATTTATTATTGCTGTCAGACTATTACCCTTGGACAATTAAACACCTTGGTGGGCTGTCTTAGAGCACTCAAATGTACCATTCGTCTCAATAAATTTATTAATGGCATGTGACGTTTATATGTTCAATTATTTAATCTCGAATGGTTTCATATATTACTGATTGAAAATGCAACTAAACTTATTTTGAATCCTTGCAGGAGATGAAAGCCATCCTATTAAAGTTTTCCTACTCATCAGTCGTTAAGAATAAATAAAGTGTGTATGACACAGGCACTACCTTGACTAATTGGTGCTTCATTTAAATGACGGGATCTGAGTAACCTCGCCAAACTAGGAGAAAGCTACGAAGCAAGAACAAGCAAAAATCAGTTGACAGAACTCAGTGGAACGCAAGCTAAGCCCCTTCCACAGTTTACTGCGACTGCAGTAGACGCCGGAGCAGGCGCGCATCGCCGTAACGCACAGTGGATGTAGAGCAGAACAGCACGGGCTCCCGCCCACCGCTGCCTCAGTGCCAGCCCTCTGTTATAACCTCGGGCAGCCGCAGCTCTCCGTAAACTGCCTCAGCTGCTGTCAGGACGCGCGTAGTCCATGGCGCTGCTACTCGAGAGCGGCGATCTTAATCCCATTTTAGAGTCCTCGGCTACCTCCTCGCAAGTTTTCGTTCTTCCCGGTTCCAAAATAAAAAAGGAATCAAACGCAAGCGGCCCAAACCAGCCAATTTCCGGTGCTGTCTCTTTTTCCGTCTCGGCAACTTCGCGTTCTGTCGCGTACACGGTCGCGACAGTGTTCCCCGCAATAACGAGCCGAAACTCCACACGGCTCATGTGTGAACTAACTGTGTCCTGCAGGGTCCGAGTGTCTGCGGGCGGAGAATGAAAACTGGGCGATGAGGCCTGACCGCTCGTGAACTGACAGGCCGACCGCTCGCGGCATTCCTACCTGCTGTTTTAAGCCGCTTTCCACCCGTCAATGACGGCAGGACCGCTAGCGCAGCCACCACCTGTCATCCTTTCACACGCGGTCAATCCACTCAACGGCGGTGCCCAGCCGTAGGTTTTGGTCGCCATTTCCGAAGAAATCTCTTGTAAATGAAGCCTTTCAACGAGTTCCGAAATTCTACAACTCCAACCCAGTAACCCTTTCATATATTATGGAATAAAACAATAAAGAAACATTTACTAGATAGTAAAGAAATGCTACATTACGACGCCGTCACCCCTAGACATAATGAATGAATATTACTCTGTTAATGAACTTTGATTGTTTTTGCAGACATCACCACGTTCACGTCGGTCGGAAGACAAATATTGGAATGTGGAAAGTAATGCCACCTTACAATAACATAAATTAATATTGGACAAAAATTGTTTGTTTAAACAATATTGCCTTCAAGAATCTACGAAAACTAAAGTCAGTAGGCCAGACCAAACTACCCGGCCGATCTTTCTTTTAAACGAAAGGTTGTCATCCATGGATTTGTCATCAAGAATCAGAATTTACATAACTCTCGCGTTCCTTTTTCTAGACTCAAACTGTGAAATATATCGTTAATCCTATGGCCGATGTCGCCAAGTGTGAACTATGTCGTTATATATATATATATATATATATATATATATATATATATATATATATATATATATATATATATATAAATTTAGGACAGCAATTAATTATCTTGGGTCGCCACCATATTTCTCCAAAATATGGAAAATTAAAATGTTACTGATCAGCTATGGTGTGGTCATATTTTCAAACATATAATAAATATTCCTACTCTATTGCAAGGTATCTGTTGTACCAAACAAACAAAAATGTACTTGAAAAATTATTGGTAACTGTGGAATTTAACTACTCTGTTTCCCCTCCAAAATAGTGAAAAAGGAATGTTCTTAAATGAAAAACGATCTGCTCAAAATCAATTTTTTATAATTAAACATGAAATAAATCGGATGACATTTCCTATAATGTAAAACAGATAATGGTATTCAAACAATCTTTTACAAATGTTAAAATATTGAGACACAAAAATGACTGGCTGAGTCAAAGGTCGGAGGTTTTGCAAAACAGAACGCTATTAGATTGCCCTAAGCTCCCCAGAGTAAAAAGGCAGATTTCAAAAGAATAAAATAAGGGACAGAATCCAACAAGTCTGATTCATATAACCCTCCAGCAAGTGCGTCACCTTACCCACACAGATGATAATTGACGGCAACGTCTCAGGTTCGCAGGCAGCAGGCGGTGGGAGCGGATGAGCTGAAATTATTTATCCGACTGTAACTGTTGCGACCTGTTAATCAGGGTCGACACGTAACTTAACACAGCGTCACTGGCGTCGGCGTCGGTAGGCAGTTGCTGTGCGATTCTATCACGCTAGTAGACTAATCAATATTTTGCATAGGTGACACAAAGGCCACTTGCCACAAATCGATCAGTCAATTACGTAATAAGATCTGCAAAAAAAAGTGCCCAATTCGCAAAGGCGCGAATGCTCAAATAGAGACTTCTAGCAAAACGAAAACGAAACTGTGGCCGCTCACAGCGTAACCACTGGACAATGTACCATCCGTGAAGTAAACACAAGTTCTTTGGTCTGAATCTTCGGAATCAAACACAAGTCTAACCAGAGGACCGTTTAAGACGATGTCCTCCCCGCGAATCTAAACAGAGTCTTGCGTGTCACCGAGATCCGGACACTTCGGACGCTCACACAGGAATCTTCAAGCTCCGTACACTTTGGACGCTCAAACCGGAGTCTTCGTGCCTCCTCGCGCTCTGTCGCAGCTCACGGCAAATGACGGGCGGCCACACCCACGCGCGAAAAGACGCACCAATCTCTGCTAACGGCTAATAGTCAAACCAATCGGATGGCGTAGCGCTGTTGACGAATTGTTTAGCTGTCATACTAAAATACTCTGCCGAATCAGGACGCGTTCTCTGCTGCTGCCAAGAGGCTCCGCCCACGCCACCAAAGCTTCCCGCGGATTTCACCGTTCCCAGGGTGAATGCCCTGCAAGGAATTTCAGCTTACTCCTAGCTACGGTCACACAACCTAAAAATGTTAACGTTGTGCTATATATACAGCCGCTGGAGCCAAACCCCTGGGGTGTCAGACGGGCAGAAAGCTTGCCTCTCAACCTAACCATTTGTCACACTATGTTAGTGCTGCTTTAAACGAAATTTTGGTTTTAGATAACGCCTAATTATCTGTGGCCTAAGGGCAATACGTCTCCATAAACAGCCTGAAGCCCAGAGCACTCTGCTATTGTTTGTATCCGGCGGAATGACTAAAAAGGCAGTCACCGCTATCGGCCACTAAACCGCGGTCCAGCATTGTGTAAAGCGTCCCACACGCTCTAAAAAATTCTGCCAGGTATACTCCGCCGCCTGTAGCGTCGGCGCCGGCCAAGCACGTCAAGCCAGCCCCTCTCGTCCTTCCCCGAAGGCGAGCGAAAGTAGGTGGGAGGGGGAGACCTCCAAGAGCTTTTCTGCTCTGCGCGGCCTGACCGTACCCAACACGGAAAACCACTTTTTAGCAGCCAAGCTGCGCCAATAGACATTAAAATCCCGAAATTTTCATATAGACTGAGAATGTACTACAATCCCAGGAGCCCATCACCCCTGATGTGTCCCCAAAGGCACAGAAATCAAAATAAAAAAAAAGATCTACAGAGAAAAATGTTACATATTTCAATAATTAGCGTAAAGAGAAAGATACAGTAACGCAAGGTTAGCATGAAAAATAGACTAATTACAGCCCCAGTCCCACAAAACGCGATTTCCTTCTGTATATTTCTTACAGGGATGTCCTTGCTGTAAACTAAAGTCAGTCCGTCAGACCGTTCTATCCGACCGATTTCCTTCATTCATTCGCAGATTTATCATCAAGTATCAGAATTATCACCTGCAACTCGCCACTGACTTCCTCGAACTATTTCATCACACGACTCGCCTTGTAACATGATGCATTATCTTCCTGAAAAATGCCACTGCTATTGGGAAATGAGATTGTTACGAAGGGCTGTGTGTGGTCTGCAACCAGTGTACGAAGTTTCTAGGCTGTCATGATACCTTGCTCTAGTTCCACTAGACCCGTGTATGTCTTTGTGAATGTGCTGACAGCTGCTGACTTATCCTCTGGAGCAGCTTCATTCCAGTACAGACTATGCGTATTTTGAAGACATAAGAAACAGAGCAGACAATATAGATGCATTATTAGGAAACAGAAGGAACTGATTTACAATATTTAGGACTGATGGTTCACATTTTATACACAGGAGAAAACACCCAGATTCAGCAAGCGGAATTACTAGTGCCGCTTCATGGCTCTGTAACAGATGCAACTGGTTCTGTACATCCCATCAGGGGGCTCAGCATTAATTTTTTGAGTACGGGCTTGGCGAACCTGGGGTCCCTGAGCTGGGGATTGGTAAGCGTAGCCATTCCTCTGACACCTACACAGTTTGATACAATAGAAATTCGACCCACCTCTCCTTCTGAAATTAAGAAAATAATAAACTCTCTCAAGAGTAAAACCTCGCATGGAATTGATGGTATTTCCAGCAGGGTAATAAAAGCTTGTTCTCAAGAAATAAGTAGGATTCTTAGCCACATAATAGTTCTCTGAAGCAGGGTATTCTTCCTGATAGACTGAAATATGCTATTGTTAAACCATTGCACAAAAAAGGGGATACGTCTGATGTCAAAAAGTACCGCCCAATCTCACTTCTGGCAGCCTTATCTAAAATTATTGAAAAAGTAATGTATTCCAGGGTAGTTTCACACATAGGTAAAAATAAAGATCTAACAATATGTCAGTTTGGTTTTCAGAAAGGCTTTTCAACAGAAAATGTTATATATACTTTCACCAATGAAATATTAAATACTCTGAAAAACCGGACATCGCCAATTGGGATTTTTTGTGATCTCTCCAAGGCTTTTGATTGTGTAAATCATGGAATTCTTCTAGATGAACTAAAGTATTGTGGTATGAATGGCACAGGGTACAAATGGTTTAAATCATACCCAACAGGAAGAGTTTAGAAAGTTGACATAAGTAGTTCACATAATATGCAAAAAGGAGCTGATTCCTCAAACGGGAGAACAATCAAAAATGGGTGCCACAAGGTTCGGTCTTGGGCCCTTTTATGTTCTTAATATATATTAATAACTTGCCATTCTATATTCATAAATATGCAGAGCTGGTTCTTTTTGCTGATGATACAAGTATAGTTATCACACCTGACAGACAAGAAATAATTGAAGAAATTGTAAACGATGTCTTTCAATAAATCATTAAGTGGTTCTCAGCACATTATCATTAAATTTTGATAAAACACAGTACATACAGTTCCATACAGTAAATGGAATGACACCATTAATAAATATAGACTTTGATCAGAAATCAGTAGTAAAGGTAGAATATTCAAAAAATTTAGATGTATGCATTTATGAGGGGTTGAACTGAAAAAACACAATGAAGATCTGCTGAAACGTTTGAGTTCAGCTACTTATGCTATTAGGGTAAAGACAAATTTTGGTGATATACATCTCAGTAAATTAGCGTATGATGCCTATTTTCATTCTCTGCTTTCGCATGGCATCATTTTCTGGGGTAAGTCATCATTGAGTAAAAAAGTATTCATCGCACAAAAGCGTATAATCAGAATAATTGCTGGAGCCCATCCAAGATCGTCCTGCAGACTCTTATTTGTAGAGCTAGGAATCTTCATAGTTGCTTCACAGTACATGTATTCACTTATGAAATTTGTTATTACCAATCCCACCGAATTAAATAGCAATAGCAGTGTACATAACTACAACAGTAGGGAAAGAATGATCTTCACTATTCAAGGTTAAATCTAGCTTTGCCACAGGAAGGGTGAATTATGCTGCCACTAATGTCTTTGGTCACTTACCAAACAGCATCAAAAGCCTGACAGCCAACTAGCATTTAAAAATAAATTAAATGAATTTCTGAATGGCAACTCCATTTACACTATAGATGAATTTTTAGATATAAATTAGTAAATCTGAGGAAAAAGAGAATATAAAGTAAATAAATGAATAAAATAAAAAATAAAATAAAATAAAAATAAATTGTCATGTAATATTTGGTACAAAGTAGTAATTTGTAAAGACACCTTTCATTAACCTGACACGTTTCACATCATTGCAAAGTGTTGTATTCATGATCTATTGAACAAGTACTAATCTAACTGTAACCTCTGGACACGGTTTAGCTATCATCATGTGGCGGGGCAGAGGAACATTGTGTATAATGGGGAACGAAGATCATGGCTTGACTGCCTGGGTCAAACCTAAATTCCAAGGTGTGCTACGTGCTGATGAGATGCATGGCTGTTCAGGTGGAAGAGTCGCTAGCGACCAATCTCTGCGGATACTGGGAAATCTCAGTTGTATAAGGCTTACCTAGGCATGTGCGGCTCTGTCCAGGCGAACATTTTGTTCCCTAGCTACTCGTGGGAACAGTATGGATCTATCCAGTAATTTAAAGCTCCTAGTGGGATGGGTGTACCACTGGGGGTACCAACGCCTAATCAAAAAAAAAGGGCTCGGGTTTCCGCCTTCCGGACTTAGGAGCTGCCGAAAAACGTTTCTTAATGAGTAACAGAACACAAACTGCAAATCAGAACGTGTTTCTTGTAATGAAAAGAAAGGATGGTTCGTTCCGG
Organism: Locusta migratoria; assembly: GCA_026315105.1. Lineage (NCBI taxonomy): Eukaryota > Metazoa > Arthropoda > Insecta > Orthoptera > Acrididae > Locusta > Locusta migratoria. The sequence continues at coordinate 53,176,946 of CM048744.1, forward strand.
AAAGTTTCACCTTTTTACATAAACAAGACTTTAGAAGGAATTGCAGGTACCTGAAATCGGTAAAACTGTTGCAGAATGGCACCCTGTTGGTGGAAACATCTAATTCCCAACAGATGTCAAATCTTCAAGTGCCTTGGGGAATATAATATTGAAACAGAACTACATAGTACGCTGACCTACATAAGGGCGTAGTCTTCTGTAGAGATTTAGTCGACATGCCAGTAGATGAATTAAATCAAGAATGAGCTGCAGAAGGTATAGTCGATGTTTAGAACATTAAGAAAAGGGTGGATGGAGAACTTGTCCAATCTGAGTATAACATCTTAACTTTTAATAGTCCTCAACTACCTGAGTATGTGAAGGCAAATTTCCTGCGTTTCTGTGCATGGCTGAACATCCCTAACCCTGCGCTGCTTCAAGGGACAGTGCTTTGGGCAAACCACATTGGTATGCAACGGAAAGGCCACTTGTAGCAAATGTGGCAAAGTTGCACATGATGGGTTCGACTACACGCCACCTGCAAAGTGCGTTAATTGCTCAGGGGATCATCCAGTCTGGAGTAGGGACTTTAGTGTTCATCATAAGGAGAAAAAGATACAGGAGATCAAAACATTTAAGCGTACCTCCTAGGCTGAAGCCAGAAAGTCCTTTAAGGCAATGCAAGCTCCTGTGTTTGCTACCTCCTTCGCATCTGCCCTGCAAAAGGCACGAACACTTGCGCCTGTCATTGCACTTGTCAGGCAGGAGAATCATCAGCACTGTTAATCCCCTCCCCACCCCCCAAGAACATCTGACAAATGACAGCTACCAGCTTAGTAGAGTCCCTACTGCCTTCTTCTCCATTGCCGTAGCTGCCATGTCCACTGGAGCCCCTGCGAAACACCCTAAGGACAAACAACAACCGAGAAGCCAAACAGCAGGAAGAAATGGGAACCAAACCATCGAACCATGTTGAAGTTATTATAGAATATGCTTCATCTGACTCCTCCAGAGTTCTTGGAGATTGATAAACGTTTGAGGCTATCATCTCGCCCCAAAACTGAACTTCATTCAGTATCCCCAAATCGGCGGAAGGAAAAAGAGAAGGTGCAACCTCGACAATCCATGGCTCCCATATTACAGTTAAACTTGAATGGATTCAGGACCCGTCTAGAAGACCTGAAACAACTGACACTGGAACATCCCCTGTATTGGTGTTTACAAGAAACACATTTCAAGGCTTCTGACAACCCCACATTTAGGGGCCATACCATTTACCGTAGGGACGACTTTGCTGGCGAGAAGGCCAAAGAAGGAGTTGCTGTTTGTCAGTGAGACACATCACTCTTCAGCCATTCTTTTGGTTACTGGCCTCCAAGCAATGACAGCGAAAGTTCATATGGGTCTTAGGATCACGGTGTGTTCCTTGTATTTACATCCCCAGGGATCGATAGACTGAGACTCTCATCAGTCTCGTCGAGCAACTCCCCCATCCATATCTTCTACTGGGAGACTTCAATGCCCACAACATGTTATGGGACTCAGACTCCACTTGCCCAAGGGGTCGAGATGAAGAGTGCCTCATGACGTTACAGGAACTCTCCATGCTCCGCTTGGGCAATTCCATACATTTTTGTGCCATCACAGGGACGTTCTCGACCATTGACCGTCTTTTCTGCTCTCTAGCTCTTGCAGACTCTGCTCATTGGGAAGCAACTGATGTCCTTCACAACAGTGACCACTTTCCACTGTGAATCCACCTAACAGATGGCCCACCACTAGGGCAGAAGATGCCGTGATGGATCACTAGCAGGACTAAATGGACATTCAGTCGTCTGGACTTATTTGTACACATATATGACATCCTTGATTGGGTGGACCACATAACACAAGTGATCCACTATGCTGCTAACCTTTCAGTCCCTAAGTCTTCAGGTCATCTTCGAAGGAATCCTGTTCCTTGGTGGACAGATCAGTGCCATTTAGCAACTGGAGCCAGGCGTACTGCCCTACAACGTTTTAAGGGTGCTCCAGCAGCTGACAACCTTAAAGTCTTTCGAGTTGCAAGAGCCAAGGCTCGACGCATTATTAAGGAGAGCAAGAAAAGTTTCCTGAGCTCTGTCAACCGCTCCACTTGTTCCACAGAAACATGGGAAGCTATTACCAGAATTTCTGGTAAAGGAAGTCGTTTACCTAACGCAGCTGTGCTGAGTCAGGAATGACTCAAAACGACACCTGGAGACATCACCCAGACAATGACAGAACATTTTGCCCATACAACTGCCATGGATAGCCAGGATCTAGCGTTCCAACCATGGACAGGAGCAAGTTGAATTTTAGATCCAATAATGCTGAATCCTACAACTGTACTCTCTCCATTTTGAATCTGCTCTGTCTGCATCTCATGACACTGCACCTGGCCATGACAGTATACTATACAGCACGCTTCAGCACTTGTCTGGAGAACCTAAGGAAATACTCCCTGAATGTTTTAATTTGATATGGCATGTAGGCCATTTTCCCAACTCGTGGAGGGAAGTGCTTTTAATTCCGCTTCTCAAACCAGGAAAAGACCTAACACTTCCTAGTAGTTATCAGAGTGTCGCCCTAACGAGCTGTGTAGGAAAGACCCTATAACGAATGGTCAATCACCGCCTGGTCTGGATGTTAGAGACCAGGAAGTTACTTAGCAGCTGTCAATGTGGTTTCCGGAGATACCGCTCCACTGTCGACAACCTGACCCTGTTAGTCTGCTATCCAGCAGGCTTTCCTACGTAAACAACACTGTATTGGGATCTTCTTCGAAATTGGTAAGGTGTACGATACTACTTGCAGACGCCTTATTCTAAAGCGGCTCCATCAGTGAGGCTTTCCTATTTTCCTACAGTCCTTACTGTCTCACCGCTTTTTTAGGTACCGAGTTGGTGGCATATTGTCAGATCGTTTTGAGCAGGAAAACGGTGTCCTTCAGGGGAGTGTTTTAAGTGTCCCTCTTTGCTATAGCCATCAATAGCATCATCTCCTCAGTAAAGAATCCTGTACAGTGCTCCTTATTCGTGTACGTTTTTGCAGTTTTCTATTCTTCATCCAGTACTGCTACCATGATTCGTCAATTGAAACTGACAGTGCAGAAGCTAGAGGAGTAGGCTGCGAAGACGGGTTTTCAGTTTACTATTGATAAGTATGTGTCTGACAATTTCAGTCGTTCTCGTGGTATTTTTAATCTTCCTGATCTGCAACTGGGCGGCAGTATTCTACCTTTCGAGGACTTGGTGAGGTTTCCGGGCCTCATTTTCGGCTCCAAACTTTCGTGGCTCCCACACCTGAGGGATCTGAAAACAAAGGCCCATAAGGCGCTGCATTTGAAAATTCCTCAGCCACAGATCGTGAGGAGCAGATAGGGCACGTCTCCTCGAGTTCTATAGGGCTTTCGTACGATCGCGGCTAGACTATGGATGCCCAGTTTATAGAAAAACTGACCTTTATATCTGCAAACCATTGACGCTGTTCACCATGACAGGATTAGGCTGGCCACTGGGGCTTACATGATCAGCTCCATCCCCAGTCTCTGTGCTAAGGCTGGCGAACCGCCACACCATCCAGTGGCAACTCCTCATGGTGTGTCAGGCCAGTAAGCTTCTTGCTAATCCGAATTCCACAGCTTGTCTAACTGTTGATCGCCCTGATATGATCCACCTCTTCTGCAATCATCCGCCGGCCGCGGTGGTCGAGCCGTCTGCGGCGCGCCAGTCTTAGTCTGCACGGCCACTACGGTCGGGGGTTCGAATCCCCCTCGAGCATGGATGTTTGTGCCGTCCTTAATATTAGCTAGATCATAAGTAATTTGTAAGTTTAGGGACTGATGACCCTGTAGTAAAGTCCCATAAGCTCTACAAACATTTGAACATTTGTTTTTGAACATTCAATCATCCACGAGCAACAAGACCGTTTGGGATCTGTGTGCAACAGGTGTTGGAGTCACTTGATGTACAGCGCCAAACCCAGGGTTTTGACTGCCTGCCACCCTGACTACTGCAGCGGCCGAGTGATTTTAGATTTAGTGCTGTACAAACAGAAGCTGCACTCCTGCTAGTGATTTTACCACATTATTTTATACTGTTTTATCTAAGCACTACGACTATGTAACTGTCTTTATGGATGGATCCAAACAAGGAGACTCTGTTGGTTGCTCTGTTATTTTCCCTGATCGGGTCACCAAGATCCGACACCCGCAGACTTCACTGTCTGTGATGCGTAACGTCATGCCATACTGTGAGCAGTGCAGCATATGAGACGTGTAACAAATGTTACATTCCTTGTTTGTTCAGGCTCACTGAGTGCCCTTCAATCCCTTCAATCCCTTCAAACCCTGTACCCACCAGATAAAGTAGTCCAGAACATCCAGGACGCCCTTTCCCACCTACAAAGTCTGGTGAAGGTGGTGTCTTTTACTGGGTCCCTGGTCATATGAGTATTCAAGGGATCGAAAGGGCAGACGTCACAGTGACAGTGAAAGAGGCGTGTTATGCGAGTACTATTTCTGTGTCCTATTCCCTTGCATGCTCTGGTCAGACTGTTAAGGAACAAAGTCATGTGTCGATGGAAGAATGAGTGGCGGGAAATAATGAATAACAAGTTGCGAGTCACGAAGTCCACCACATGGCAGTGGTGCACATCCTTCCAACCACACAGGCAGGATGATGTCCTGCTCACTCGTTGTTGTATTGGTTACTGTTCCATGACACACGGCTTCTTGCTCCGGCAGAGGATCCTCCTTGGTGTGGTACTTGTGATGCACCATGAAACACGTCCACTGATTGTGTGGTAGGGTTCCATTTTGATTTATTCTTTAACCTAAAGTGTTTCTGCACAATTAATGTTATCTATCTGTGTGTTAATTATGTTTATCAATGATCAATGCCTAATGTTTATATATGTTCGTCCCATATTTATATATGTTTCCACCTGTGTGATTGAACTTGTGAATGTGGAAGGTTGCTTTTAATACTGACTGACTGCTGCACAATGGCTAAGAGTCGCTGGCTCTCGCTTTATGTCTCGTTTTGCTGTAGTTAAGACTGCAAGGCTTCGTTTGTCGTCTGTGCTGGCGTCTGCTGGATGGCCAAAGACTAGCATACTTGGCAATATGGCGAGGTGGCCGTGTTTATAGTGTTGTACCAACCTAATCTTGGACAAAAGAGGTGACAGGAGACCACTCTAGGAGCGGTTGTAGAGGGAATTGTCTTGGCCAGGTAGCAAGGATTGGTAAACACTAGTCTCTGAATGCACTCTGTGTCGCTTTTAGCGCGCTCTACACCTGGTGTATGGCAGGGGGAGGTTTTTCCATGGCCTTAGAGCAGCACTCTTCACTCTTCATTCTGGCTCCGACGACTGTGGAGGTAAGTACTCTGCCGAATCATGCTTAGGGGAAGGCATGCTGTTAGGACTTTACTTTCTGTGTGATCAGGCAGTCTGGTTTTTTCAGTGATCGTTCTCTTGACTAATTATTTCGCTATGCAAGGTGAAGTGTTTCTTAATTTACAGAACTTGAGGAAATTCAGTGTAAATTTATTATTTGCATTTTCATTTCAGTATTGATTTTGTGTCTGGTTTTCCTCAAGTTAGAATACACGTGTGTGGCCTTCAGCATTTGTGTATATCTAGTATGTATGAATTTCCTTCATGCTTTTAACTAACGTTTTCATGTCGTTTCTGTATCCACGAGTATGCTAAATATTTCTCAGATTTTCTGATTTGACTCCATCTTTCCTGTTTTGTATGGCCGATTGCACCATGTGCTTTCGTAACAGTCATTTCTTCGGCCTTCAGCCATGGTTTTATTAATACTAGCTTTCTTCTATATGAATTCTCGCAAGTACTTTACTCGCTTATTCAAGATTAGTTTCTGTTTGTAAATGTTATGAAATTCAGCATGGTCGCACACCACGCGGTACTTAAGAATAGTGAGCTACTGCCTCCCCATACATGAGTTAATTTAGTGCACAGTATATTTAAAAATTTGTGATCACGACACCTGCCATTTCGTCAAGTCGCTGCCGACACTTTGTTTCATCACTGTTATCAAGTGTTCCCACAAAGTAATGTACTGCTAGTATTATGCGCGTGTCTGTGAATGAATGAATGAATGTGCTTTCAGCTAGTCACTGTGTACTTGCAAATTTCCTCCAACGTTTCCTCCACATTCAAAAAGGGGCAGAAACAATTTCATTACTGGCAGTAATTTTATGATTTAATTGACATTTGTACAAGGTGTGTGTTTAATTTGGTCTCCCCCATTTGTTTGCTGGTTAATTTTTCTGAATAGATTATGATTTTAAAGTATCAAACCTCTGCTTTATGATTTCATGCTCCCCATCCCATGTTTAATTATCTATTCATTTATTTTTAACATTGATTTTGTGTTTGTTAAAATGTTGGCTGCTTCCTTAAGGAGTGAGCAGTTAGATAAATTTCCGTTGCGTTTGTACTGTGGCCACTCATAAGGTAATTTAGAGTAGCAGCGGGCGTTTTAACTCACATTTGCAGATCTCATCTGCCGAGATCTTGCTTATTTTAATAACAGGCTACTTTCAACTATTAACTGTACACCATATTTTAGTTGAATATTCAGATCAAACGACAGCAGCTCTTTTGACGAGTGATACGCTAGCAATGAGGCAGACACCCAACCTGTGGTTGCATTGGAGGTTGCTCCAGTGCATGGCAGGCTGCGTAAGACATTCCGGGGGACCGATCATGAGGCCTCTCCGGTTCGTATTGCGAACAGGTTTGAGGCACTATCTATTCAGGACAATGTTCCTGAGCCAGAAGGTATGTCTCATCCTGAAGTCACCATACAGTCTGCAAGATCCGGGCTTTCACGGAGGATGGGTTTGCTCATATTAGGGAGCTGTGTTAGGTGGGTAATGGAACCCCTTAGAGAGATGGCTGCCAAGGGGGAAGAAGGCCAACGTGCACTCCCTGTGCATACCAGGTGGAGTCATTCCAGATGTGTAATGGGTTCTTACGAATGCCATGAAGGGTACGGGGTGCAGCCAACAGCAGGTGGTTGCTCACATAGTTACCAATGATGTGTGTCACTTCGGATATGAAGAGACTCTCTCAGGTTTTGAGTGGCTATCTGAAGTAGTAAAGACTGCCAGTCTTGCTTGCAAGATGAAATCAGAGCTCACCTTCTGCAGCATAGTTGACAGGACCGACTGTGGATCTCTCATACAGAGCCAAGTGGATGGTCTGAATCAGAGGCTCAGACGGGTGGTGGGGTTCCGAGCTCCGCCGAATATGTCAGGAGTCCACTACACGCAGGAAGAAGCTACATGGGTAGCGGGGGCTGTGTGGCGTGGACTGGGAGTTTTTTTTCCCAACCTCAACGGTCCAGCTCAATGATAGGACGGACACATATCTAAAAACCATTGGTCTAACAGTTGTAAATTGTCGTAGCTATGTTGGGAAAGTACCAGAGCTCCAAGAGCTCCAAGGTAACAAAAGCTGGCTGAAGCCGGAGATAAGTTCACTGAAATTTTTACTAAGGGGCAAATGGTGTTCAGAAAGGATAGATTGAATAAAACAGGTGGTGGCGTATTTATTGCTGTCACAAGAGGTTTATCTTGTAGCGTAATTGAAGTAGATAGTCCCTGTGAGTTGGTATGGTTAGATGTTATACGTGACAACAAGAATAAATGAATAATTGGCTCTTTTACCGTCCTCCTGACTCAGATGAGTCGATTGTAGAAATGTTCAAAGAAAGCAAATTTCAAAAACGTTCCCCAAGCATACAATTTTAAATGGTGGCGACTTTAACTTACCCTCCATATGTTGGCAAAAATACATGTTTAAAACCGGAGGCAAGCATATAACATCTCCGAAGTCGAACTGAACGCATTACCCGAAAATTATCTCGAGCAATTAGTTCACGAACCCACTAGAATGTCACATAATTTGGTAGAGAATCCTAAGAAATTCTGGTCGCATGTAAAGTATACTAGCGGTAAAACACAATCCATACCTTTACCACGCGACAGTAACGGTGATGCTATATATACTTTCCTCAAATATTATGAACTATCTCGAATAGAACGACCTATTGACCCATAGACAACACGGATTCAGAATGTATCATTCTTACTTACATGATGTGACGAGTGCTATAGACAAGGGATGTCAAATACATCCCGTATTTCTAGACTTCCAGAAGGTTCACAAGAATCTTCTAATCAAACTGCGTGCTTATGGAATAACGTCACAATTGTGCGATTGGATTCGTGATTTCCTATCAGACAGGTCGCAGTACGTTGTAATTGATGGAAAGTCATCGAGTAGAAGTAAAGTGACATCTGGCGTTCCCCAGGGAAGTATTAGAGGACCATACTGTTCCTTATTTTTATAAACGATTTAGGAGACAATCTGAGTAGCTCTCTTAGGTTGATCGCGGATGATGTTGTCACTTATCGGTTAGTAAAGTTACTAGAAGATCAAAAGCAACTGCAAAAGATTTAGATATCTGCATGGCGCAAAAAATGATCCTTAATAATGAGAAGTGTGGAGTCATCCATCTGTAGGGAAAGCGAACCGATGACTAGGTTTCATTGGCAAAACACTTAGAAGATGCACCAGTTCTACTAAAGAAACTGCCTACACTACACTTGTGCGTCCTATTTTGGAGTACTGCTGCGCATTGTGGGATCCCCACCAAGTGGGACTGACAGACGATCTATAGGAAGTTCAGAGAAGGGCGGCTCGTTTTGTGCTATTGCGATATAGGGGAGAGAGTGTCACAGAAATGATGCACGAGTTGGGGTGGAAATCATTAAAAGCAAGCCGTTATTTGTTGCGGCGAGATCTATTTGCGAAATTTCTTTCACCAACTTTCTCTTCCGAATGCGAAGATATTTTGTTAGCACCCACCTACATAGAGAGACATGATCACCATAATAAAATAAGAGGAAATCAGATCGAAAACGGAGAGATTTAGGTGTTCCTTTTTCCCGCGAGCTATTAGAGAACGGAACTACAGGGAAACGTCATAAAAGCGGTTCCATGAACCCTCTGCCATGCACTTCAATGTGAGTTGCTGAGTATTTACGTAGATGTAGGTCTACCTTGTATTTTAAGCGACGATCAAACGAGTGTGATCCGTCTTTTAAAATTTTGTGAATCTTCAGACTTACTCCCTAAAATTTTAGGGCAACATTTTAAGGTACTATCAGGTTGACTAGATCTTCCGGCTTTTTGTTATTGGTCAGCTAGTCGTTTCCACCTATGAATTCCGTTAACACTCGGACATCAACACTTTCCCTGCCTCCTCTAACCCCTTCCATTTAAAAAAGTGTTCTGATCTATTAAATAAAAACTTTAAGCATTTGTTATATTTTAATGTCTACAAGCCTTTTCCGATAACGAATTGTGAATGAAAAGTACAGACCTGAAATTATATTATTTATGGAAATATAAATAAATTTCACTGAAAGTAGTAGAACCCAAACAACAGTAAGCAAGTTACAGTAAAAATAAATATTTTTGTTATAAATGCGTAAAAATACTGAATTTGAACTATTTCATTTTTTTACAGAATTGACACATTTATATTCGGTTTTCTTTGTACGTTTTCCACAAACCAAATTCTTACAAACATTGCACTTGGAAATAGTTTTATTACTTTTGCAGAATTTAAGTACTTGACATTTATGGCGCTTGGTCTTTACCTTCATTTTTATTCTTTCCATAATCGCCTGTGGTCATACGAGGAAAGCGATTTTTCACATATTCAGAGCGTAGTTCGTCTGCAAGCTGCTGGATAAAATGTCTTCTTTTGATCTTCTCCACAATAACAGCTCTGAATACTATATATGCATTTATTCCTGCCAGGTCAAGGATATTGTAGAAGGAGTGAACTGGCCATCATCTTGAGGAAGCCGGAAGCATTGACTGAATACTGCCTGGCCATTTTGTCTACTATGTCAACCCCAAACTTTGTTTTGTTGTAAGAACTTACAGTTTCTGAAGTTTTTTCTCATTTGCACTTATAGCAACACTAGGATGAAGGGAATACATTACTAGCACATTTTTTAATTTCTTTCCTTGATAGACTGTAAAGGATATATCATCATGTTTTAAAACTTTTGTCGAATGCAAAGGACTCTTCAAGGACTTCAAAGCATGTAGTATTCCTTTTCTTGCTCTATTTACTGTTCCTACTATGGAGGTTGATCTTTCTGTAATTTTTTGGCTACTTTGAGTGAAGTGAAGCAATTGCCTGTAGCAAAATTTCTGGTTTTACAGAGAAATGGTTCCATAAGACGCATCACTACAGAATCTGAAACCCTTTCGTCTTGGGATCGTGCAGTGTCCTTCGCAGGTTCAGTATATATTTGCTTTCAACATCTACAGCTAACCAGTACTTTTGCCCATACTGATCAGTCGTTAAAGCCATGAATTTTGTGAACGGACACCTAGTTTTACTTGGGAAGAGCTGCTCATGTATTTGTTAAGTCCGTCCCAGGTTTGCAACACATACAGTTTTCTATGAATATGCTCCAAACAGCAGAAACAATGCAAACGTATCATTCGGTAGTCGTACAGATCGCGTAGACTTCTCGCCGAACCTCAGGAATCTCATAATTTCACAAAATCTGTTTTTACTCATGGTTTCCACGCAAAATGGTATGCCCTAGGAGTCTGACCATAAGCTGTGTAGATCTGTACTTCGACAACCACTCACACCACGAGCATAAATGATTGCAATAAAAGTTTATAGTTCATCAATTGCCATTGACCAGCTGTCATTTCCTCTGTTTTGATACATTGCAAGATACGTTTAATTGTATAATTGTCTATGAACAAGTGCCAAGTACTTGATACAAGTTCATCACATTTCTTTTTGCATGTGGTGTACGTCCAGGAGATTCTCTCAAAATATTATAATAGGGAAGACGTCCACACTGTGAATAAGGTACTGCTTCTACCCAGACTGTGCCAACAGGAGAAACTTCTTTATCCATTCCATCAGAAGGTAAAGAAGCAGTCACTTGTTCTACACTCTGAGGAGCAATATTATCTCCTCTTCTGTTACTTTATTCTTCCTGATCTATGGAGCACCAATTACAGATAAATATTAGAAAACGACTATAAAATCTAAATTAAGTGCAGTAATATTATATTTGTATAAGAATACAATGATTATAATTAGCAGAAATAATAATAATATAGTTATTAGACTGTGTATCTCCATTTTCTGTATCTGAAGAATTAGAATCATTACTATCAGATGATTCATCTTCTCTGGATGCCTGCGGTAGAAACTCTTCTTTTGAATCGTCAGAAAAAAGTTCGCCACCATCTGAATCACACTCCATACCTCTTTGTAACTCTGCAAGAATCTCTTCGTCACGTAAGTACTATATGCGATTCATTTCAGTCTTTCCCTCACAATCACCTGTGAAAGACTGATTCTTACAATGTCTAAATGGTTCCATTGATGTCATTTTATACCACAATATCATGAACGAAAGTCAATTATTGCACCAAAAATTAAAGACGGCGACAGTTCAGAATACATGAGATGGTTGTAAGGCATAACAATAAACAAAATCATAGCTTTATCCGACGGGGTCAATACGACCGCTCTGGGCGTTAAAGGAAAAACTGGAAGAAACTGATAATAAATTGAGCGACGTACGCTGTTTTTCAGTATAATGAAAGTACTTGACAAATAAATAAATGTCATGAAAGGAAACGTTTCCCCAGTAACGCTCCAAAACATAGCTACCACGTGAAAACTGATAAGGTTCATTTTGACCCCTTTGGGCGTTCTGATGTTAATGTTATTGGTTTTACCGGTCAATTTTAGATTGGGCGCACCTGTCCATACAACTACATAACTTAAGCAAGATTAAAATGTACGTGTTTTTACGGGTAGATATGGAAGGAAACGGACGCGCTTTTTATACGGCTCCCGATTTTCCGCAGGTCCCGTTTCTCATGTGTTTTTAATTACATTAGCTCATGATAGTTCTGTATGGGCGCTGGTAACCTCGATGTTGAGCGCCTATCTAATCCACAAACAACAAATGCTTCTATACACAGGTGAAGTTCAAAAATGTTCAAATGTTTGTAAAGCTTAAGGGACTTAACTGCGGGGTCATCAGTCAATAAACTTATGAACTACTTATGAACTATCTTATACTAAAGACGGAACAAACATTCATGACCGAGGGGGGATTCGAACCACCGACGGGGGACGGCCGCGCTCACCGCAACAGGGCGCTTCCAGTACGCGTGGCTAATCCGCCGCGGCCACAGGGGACGTGGAATGCAAAGAGGTCAAAGACATGTACGGATTTACGAGCACCACTGCATAGTTCTGTACAGGCCGCAAAACACACATCTAGAAATGAAAGATCGCGAACGCCAGGGGTGACAAATGAGGAGTTTGCTTGCTTCAGAAGATGATGCAAAAAATGGGTAAAGAAATTACAACTGGGTTTAGAATACAGACTCAAGAGCTAATGACAGGATTAGAAATACAGAATCGAGCTTAAAGGAATAAAAACACAAACAAGTCGAGAACTCAAACAAATAACATCACAAACCAGTGAAGAACTTAGGAAGATAAAAGATACAAACAGGTGAACGTAAATCACAAACGAATCACCTTAAAACGGAAATGGATACCGCTATGGACATGACTGACGTGCAAATTAAAAAGATCAATGATGGCGCGAAAAAAATTATCCGACGTCATTGAAGCTTTAATGTGCGGACACAGAGAGTTATGAACAGCTGTTGACAAGATCCAAGTAGACGTAATTGAAGGTAACCAGAGGATAGACAAAATCACGAGAAAGGCTACCCGTAAAGTAACAGCAGATTTGTGATGAACAATCTTCACAAAAGCATGTTGCGAAGATCGAGCTAAAGAAGTACGATCAGTGCATCAACAAAATAAACAAAAACGAAAGATGTTAGAAAAATTACGAACAGAACTCTCACAAACGACTGAGGAAAAAATAGAAACAGACGGTGCCAGTACTGATTCGACATGACGCAAGCAGTTGCATCAGCAAATAAAAGTATTGGAAAACATGTGACAACACAGCTACAGCCGCGGAAGTGCCGCGTAAACAACAGCCGGGGCAGACTGTGGGAACAATGCCGAGACAGGTGCAGTCTGCTGAATCTACGTTCAACCAGCACCGATGGCACATCAACTTACGGCACCGGTAACGCACGAAAAGGGTTTTAACAGCGAGACAGTTTCAAAGCCATAGGCGGCAAAAGAAGCGGATAGAACAAACCAAAACTTTTGTACGCCAGTACAAAGTTTTGATGAAACAGCCGCAGAATGGTGTGTAGGGTGCACAAGATGGTGGAATGTCAGGAATACAGTCAGCGGTGGGTGCAACAACCATAGTATGATATGATGATACGATACATATCACTGTCTCACAGTGCGGAAATTTCAACATTATCGCGAGGAAGGTAACTCATTACATACGATAACATTTATTGACCAGATTCAAGTTGGTATAGCACACAAACTAGACTTTATCTGCTTACATGAGTCGGAGCAGTAGCAGAAACAACGCAGAAAGTCGCAGCTAACTGTACGTCGTACCAGGAATTCCGCATGGCATTTTTCTTACGGTACTGGTCGACTGAAGCACAAAACCGAATTAAGTACAAATTATTACAGAATGTGCAGTACGAAAATTCAGGGGAAAAGAGCCAAGTTAAATTATTTGAAAATATTGATAAGAAAAATCAATGTTTAGATACACCATACAGTAACGGAGAATTAATCCTTACGTGCACACTGAAACTACCTCTCAAGTAATTGCTGTTGAATCTTCCGGGTTATACGGTCTTGGTCGAAGAAACATATCTGCTGCTGACGTTTCGTCCAGAGCTGCGCTGGACATCTTCAGAGGTGCTACTGGTAGCGGTGAGTCTTGGTCGGCAAACTCTGGACGAAACGTCAGGAGCAGATATGTCTCTTCGACCATGACCATATAACGCGGAAGATTCAACAGCAATTATTTCAGCCGGTCGTGAAAGCCTCCACTACCTCTCATGTACCAACAGTGGCGGATCCAGAACACGGAGAAACCCTAATATTGTGCTATACAAATTGCATATCACGAATAACTTATTTAACCAACCTAAACAGCGATAATTTTTGTTAAGTATTATAGTAAATTATTACAATATTTTAATATTAATAATATTCTCATCATTATTATACATTTTGGTGCGTGCAGTTTAAAGAGTGAAACATTAAAATCATACATTAGATATACGACAACTGCAAAGGTCGTTGATGTTTGCGAGCAAACTTCTTGATAACTTCTTGTGGCTCTGCGTCGATGTTATGATCGATATGGAGTAACAGAAATCCGTAGAGCCGATCTTCACCCATGGTTGATCACAGATACGTCTTCACTCTTCTCAAAGTAGAAATACATCATTCTGCTAAACATGTTGTCACTGGTAACACAGCAAGAAGATGAAGCAGGCACTGTATGTTCGGCAATTTGTAGTAGCCGGTCCTAGCAGCTGCAATACTTTCAACAAATGTTATTGGTCTGTTTGTTTTTGATATTTTTTCCAATAAGAATGCCAAACTAGTATTTCTCCTTTAAGTTGAAACATAATTGCAGCTTCTAGAAGCTGCCCCGTCTAAAGAGAAATACTGGTAAAAGTCCTTGCACGTTCAACAAAGCCTCATGCTTTTCATTGCAGAAACGTTCACTAAGCTCAGACACGAGGAAATCTAACAATGGTACGTTCACTGTTGTGCGATGAAACATGTAAACATCTTCATTTGGAATATTAGCTCTCTGCGTTTGACGATCTTTTATTCGTGGAATAGAAACATCGACATTTAAATCCTTAGCCAATGATAGTGCACGCTTAAAAATGCCCATAAAAGTTAAACCACTTTACTTTGATGATGAAATACGTGTGTTATAAGCCATCCTGTATGCCTGAGACAAGTCAATGCTGGGATCTTGAAGCGGCGGGAAAGTGGTAAAGTAACTGACAATGATTCTTCAACTATTTCCAAAGTTACAGGCAACTGAAATTGCGTCACTGCAAATAACATGCCATTTAATCTACTACTGCTGGGAGCATTTCACGAAACAACAAAACACAATCATGTCATGCTATCCAACGTGTCTCACAAAAGCCACTTCAATCTTTTAAATTTCGCTTCAGGGAATTTTTCTACTATCTTTGGTATAAAGCTGATGTTCATTTGGGTGAATCACAAACAAAGTTGCAAAATTTAGCAATTGTGCCTAAAACATTTCGAACCAAATCCGGGGAGTCTGGTGGATGGTACAGTACTTTCCACTCCCATCGACCGAACACAGCAGCCACATCTTGCACTGTATGCGCCCGCGGATTGTCATGCAAAATGATGGATGGCTTGCGCAGAAAGTGTTGCCGTTTCTCTCGCAAAGCTGGTCGCAGGTGATGCTCCAAAAACGAACAGTCACTGATAGTGTGCCGTAGAGGAACGTAATGCGTTAGTATAACACCATCACAGTCGTGCATGAGAATCACCATAATTTTTACCATACTGGGGCTCTGATGCACTTTCGACTTTCGCGGCGACTCTTAATGACGCCATTCGTTGGATTGGATTTTCACTTTTGGCTTTTACAATGTGGCCTATGTTTCATCTAGTGTTACGATACGGCGTAAGGAAGGCACTCCGTCGCACTCATAGCACTCCAAGTGCATGTGAGCAGCCTCGTAACACAACCACTTCTGCACTTGCGTCAATTCATGTTGAACCCATCGTGATGCAATTTTTCGCATGCCCAGAAGTCCCTTCAAGATTCGAAGCACAGTCGTATGCGCTAATCCGGTTTCGTGGGCAAGCTCACGAATCGTCCTGGCGTCCATCACTGTCCATTAACGCGGCAACAATATGCACTTCTTCATCAGAGACGCTAGGACGACCTCCCCGATGCATGTCTACCACAGTCTGAAGGCTTTCCCCCAACGTGCCACTGTTCCTACGGCAATGCCGATTTTCCGCACGCCTCTTGAAGACCTTGATGATACTATCGTGCTGTACCACCTCTGGCACATTCAATCTTGATCCATCTCCGTAGTTCCTGTTTAGGAAACAGTGACACCATTACGTTAGTCCGCTCGCCCACGAGTGATTGTTTTCCTCGATTGTGCGCACGCCGGTGACGTGGGATGGGCGAGTCCATTTGCTCAGAGGTAAGGTAGCAGTGGCGGCTGGTGTTTCAGAAGACTGGGGCAGTCCAGTTGTTCACTTTTTGAGTGCCGGATCTTGATACCAGTGCCCCCTCCCCCACCCTGCTCGGCGTCGAAAGAGACAATTGGCGCACTTCTGCGAGTGGCGCCGGGGAAAAGAGCCACGGTTTGCCACCCCTTCCTTTAGAAATATTTTCGTTAAAAGATCTGCAGAATGTATTACCTCGGCTTGTTTGTTCTTGCTTCAACTCGAGCTGAGGCGTCGGCCTACCACGCTTCACATTTCTCTTCCAAGCTCAAAGCTGAGTAATTTGTTTCTAAAAGATATTGAACTTGTTCATTTTTGTTTGATTATAAACACCGAGAACATATGAATATGCACATGAACACTAACACACAGGAAGTAACTGAATGCACTGTTCAGTGACTGTAACAAAATGAATCTGTTACGTTGAAGAGACAAGCTATCTTCGGGACACGTGACACTGTAAACAGCACGCCCTCTTAAATTTACACATGCGCAAAGGCTGCTCACCCCCACATCTTTTCAAACAGTTAAATATGTATTACAACGAAGAGTATAAATGTCTTTTACCTTCAAAATTACTAAACGTTCAAAGATATGTGACAAGTAATAATACAAAAGTCATTGTTGTTCCTGTATCTGTTAAAAAGAAGACTGCGTTTCAAAAAAATGCTACCAGTCGGTCTGGAACCCACAACCTTAGACAGTGAAGGCCGATGCTGCTAACCACACGGCTATTCTTGCTAGGTGGAGAGTAGTGACTAAATTATTATTCATGATAAGATCTTGTGAAGGCTTTACAGTTGGCGCGTCTTTAATTTACTGTTATAAGATATTTTACCAAATATGACGTGTTATTTATGAATCTTCAATGCGACAAAAACAAATATGAAGGGCGGATGTTGCATTCATGGAGGATTTGCGAATTCGCAAGGCGAGGTGCGCATTCCAAATTCTTTCTTTGCAAGTGAAAACAGTCAGTAAGTTTTTCTGTCGGTTGACCCATGTAATCATTATTTCAACTGAAACGACTCATTAGTGTTTTAGCTTACACAGCTATCCATTTATTTGTATGAAAGAAACTGGCATGCACTATCAGATAACTACAACAGTGCTTATTTATTATTTATTTATTTATTTGTTTTTTCTGTTCCATAGGACCCACTTCAGGAGTAAGACTCCATGGTCATGGAACAAGTCAATACATTAATTGTTACACAATAATGGTAATAGAAAAATTTTAAGTAGTCCTTTGCACACGACAATCTTAAGACAAAGTGAAAAGAATCAATAAAGAAAAAATAAATTAGCTTAATTGTTTAACTTTTCTAGGAGTTCCTCGACAGAATAAAAGGAGTGAGCCACGAGGTAACTCTTCAATTTAGATTTGAAAGCATGTGGATTAGTGCTAAGATTCTTAAGTTCTTGTGGCAGCTTATTGAAAATGGATGCTGCAGAATACTGCACCCCTTTCTGCCCAAGTGTTAAGGTGGTGTGGTGCAAATGTAGATTAGACATCTGTCTAGTATTCACCGAGTGAAAGCTACTAACTCGTGGGAATAAGCTGATATTATTAACAACAAACGACATTAAAGAAAAAACGTATTGTGACGCCAGAGTCAAAATTCCCAGACTACTGAAAAGGGGTCGACATGACGTTCGCGAACTTACACCAGATATTGCTCGAACCGCCCGTTTTTGAGCCAGAAATATCCTTTTTGCATCAGGCGAGTTACCCCAAAAAACAATGCCGTACGTCATAAGTGAGTGAAAGTAAGCGAAATAGACTACTTTTCGTGTGCTACATTATACCACCATGGAAAAGGGGTATGTCATAGTTAAAATATATATTACAATGTTCATTTAATTATTTACCGAATGAAGTAACTTTTCGTTTTATATTAGGGTAAGTCAATTATTATCCGCAAAGTAGTTATAAAATTTTATTGTAATAAAATACGAAACTTCCAAAACACCATTTTTCGACATAGTCTCCTTGCTTTTCAATGGACTTTGTCCATCGCTCTATAAGCTTCCTTATGTCCTCATAAAAGAAGGTTTTCGGTTGAGCTGCGAGCCAGGAATGCACTGCTTCCTTCACTGCTTCGTCCGAGTCAAATCTACGGCCCCTTAATGCCTGTTTGAGTGGACCAAACAAGTGATAGTCAGAAGGGGCAAGATCGGGACTATATGGAGGATGATCCAGTACTTCGAATTTGAGTTTCTGGAGCGTTTCAGCAGTGTGGACAGCAGTATGCGGACGGGCATTGTCGTGTAACAACACAACACCTTCTGACAGCAATCCTCGGCGTTTGCTTCGAATTGCAGGCTTTAGCCTGTCAGTAAGCATCTCACTGTAACGTACACTGTTTATTGTTGTGCCCCTTTCACCATAATGTTCCAGTACAGGACCTCGTGCATTCCAAAAACCCGTAAGCATAAGTTTTCCTGCGGACGGTTGGGTCTTGAACTTTTTCTTGCACGGCGAATTCGGATGTTTCTATTCCATACTCTGCCGTTTACTCTCCGGCTCGTAATGATGGATCCATGTTTCGTCACCAGTTATGATTCTGTCTAAGAAGTTGTCCCCTTCGTTACCATAGAAATCCAAATTTTTTTGCAGATGTCGAGGCGCGTTTGTTTATGCAACTGTGTGAGTTGTTTTGGGACCCATCTTGCACAAACTTTACGAAACCCAAGTCTGTTGTGAATAATTTCGTAGGCAGAACAGTGACTAATTTGAAGACGATGAGCCACTTCATCAATAGTTAATCGTCTGTCTAAGAGAATCATTTCACGTGATCGCTCAATGGTTTCATTTGTGGCGGTAAACGGTTGTCCGGCTCCTTCATCGTGCTTACCACTCGTGAGACCATTTCGGAATTTTTCAATCCACTCGTACACACTTCGTTGTGGCAATACACTGCTCCCGTGCTATACTGAAAGTCTTATATGAATTTCTGCCCCTGATACACCTTCCGCCCATAAAAAAACGTATCCCTGAACGTTGCTCTTCTTTGGTGCAAATAGACAGCGAAGCAGCCATGATTAACAGCGACAATGAAACTAACGTAGCAGCTTGAAAATTGTAAAGATATAACAACAAATAACCAAAGGATGCGTCACCAACGTAAAACGACAGTACTATCAACATAAACAAAAATATAACTAAATTGCGGATAATAATTGATTTACCCTCGTAATATACAGTAACAGTGATTCATGTTTTGTTGTAGATTAAATTGTTCGATGTGCCATCAACGAGTAACTAATTAGATGTCATATCTCTGGAGCAGGCCTGCGATCACTTCAATTGCCCACCCCAGATTTCAAAACGCCGATCATCTGGGCCCGATCAGATTACTTTCGCAGACACCCATAATCTGCAGAAGATAATTGGCCGATGACCACGAAGTACCGCGGGTAGCGGGGACGCGAGAGAGGTTGCTGCCTCGCTTGCGTTTTCACAGCGCCAGCAGGCGCGTGCCTTACCGGTCAAACTCGACACAAGTGTCTGGCGGGCGGTGCGTGCCATCGCCGACTGTCTCAATAAAGAAGCGTGAAAACTGCAGGGTGTTCCAAAATGATCTCTACAAGTTTAATCTCGCATACTGTATCTCCGAAGTGAGAACAGGTAGAAACGTGCGGTTTGCAAAAAAATGTTCAAATGTTTGTGGAGCTTATGGGACTTAACTACGGGATCAACAGTTCCTAAACTTACAAGCTAGTTATGAAGTAGCTTATACTAAAGACGGCACAAACATCCATGCCCAAGGGGGGATTCGAACCCCCGACCGCAGCGGCCATGCAGACCGTGATTGGCACACCGCAGACCGCTTGGCCACCGCGGCCGGCGTGCGGCTTATTGTTCATACATACTTCTAGGTTCTAGTAGGACAGAGTTCAGTTCATTACCTGTGAGCATATTTGCTAGATCCAAATTCGAAAAATCACTAAAACATTAGGTGTTGTAAAAAAAAGCTTTCTTTAAAGTATTTTGTATAAGAATATTTTTATAAAAAATTTCTTCAGCGTGTCTGTATTCATCAACAGTATATGAAAACATTCAGCTCAAGTTTCATCATTATTCCTTGTTGTCACAGATATTTCTTTAGTTGATGCTACATGTGTTTTATCACTACTTCATACTTCACTCACTCTAAAATAGTCTTTCATTATCAGCATACTGATACAGATGAAATGAATATACAATTTCAAATCAAATCAAATGTTCAAATGTTTGTATAGCTTAGGGTCATCAGTCCCTAAACTTACAAACTACTTATCAACTAGCTAACACTAAGGACGACACAAGTATCCATGCCCGAAGGGGGATTCGAGCCCCCGACCCTAGTGGCCTTGCAGACCGTGACTGGAGCGCCTCAGTCCCCTCGGCCGGCAATACACAATTTCAGATTAATCATTTCATAATTGTTAAATGGAAGACTAACTGGTGTCCCGAATTACTTTAGAAAAAATTTAAGACAGACCTAGAAAAATCGCGACTGTCAAAAAAAAAAAAAAAAAAAAAAAAAAAAAAAAAAAAAAAAAAAAGAGGGGTATAGGGTTACCTTAAAGTTGTGTAATATGTAGCACACGAGATATCTAACCGACATTCCAGTTTCATGTCCGCCTTGTACTTCGTCATTAACGTGTGCTTTTGCTGCTCACAACTACTCCAGACACTGTATCAACTGCTGAGAGGTGGCAGGCAAATAACTGACGTGGAAAAATAATAATAAGAAAGAAACAAAAAGATTTACATGTGTGTAAACATCATGCCACTAGCCTAGCCTTTCTACCTATCCGCATATCTCCAATATAAGTGATCAAAAATAAAAACATTGTTTTGGAATATCCTGTATGTGTTCAGGACAGCGTCTAAGCGTGTTTGCCTCTGTTTTTTTAATAATCTATAATGAGTGGGGTGGTACTCATTTAATTATTATTATTTAAGAATCTACTTATAATCACTTGACTTTTCACAAATAAGAAAACACATGCTGGTTTATCGCTGAAAGTTGTATATAAATCTCTTCAATACCCCACTGGACGCCCTCAAAGTAGGACCAATCCGGGAATAGCTGGACATAACTGCATACACAGGTGGAGTTTTAAAGGTGAGCATAATAGCCCCCTTCCACAAAGGACTATTATGCTCACCTTTAATGAAAATGATAGAAAAAATTGCCACTTTTAGCGACAGTTTGCATTCAGTTTTATAGGAGATGCGGGATGTATTCACAAATTAAAAGTCTTTTGCATCTAGCCCACAAACATATATTTAGCAATGTATTTATGTGCTGTTTATATTAACAGTGCTTGTCGGTTAAGGAGAAGAACACTCACATTCACACAATGGTGCTTCAATTTCAGAGTTAGCCGTATCTCATTGCAGCAATGTACACCAGTCTGTACCAGCATAATTAGTTGCTTTCCCCTAGTTCACTGAGAGCGACAATGCGCCTCGCCTGAAATCCGGTTTACACAATTGTTAGCAGGAGCAAGCTGTTATAGCGTCATTGTTGACTGCACTCTGTTGTCGCCTATCGTCTCTGCCGTTCCGAAATTTGCAGCATTTCAGTTTATCGTCGCCTGTATTGGTAGTGTGTTTACGCAATAGTAAGTTTTTAGTTTGAGGCAAAATGCCTAAACGCTCTGTTGCGTGGGAATTTTACACAAAAACTGGCAAAGATCTTGATGTCTGTAGGATCTGTAAAAAGGAAATACGTTTTCACGGTTCATCCAGTAATCTAATCGACCACTTGAAAAGGAAGCACCATCCTTTCTTAAACATTGCGTCCCCGGATAGTGCGTCAGAAGATACAACAGGCAGCCAACGTGCCCCATCTGATGTTGGCACCATGTCTACTTCTTCTATGTCCGACTCCAAGATGTGCGCTGCCTCTTCGTCTTCAGCTGTTGGCACTGCTACGATCACAAATGTAGCAGATGTGTCACCCCCAGGGAGTTCGCGGTTCTTTCGTGAGTACGTGCGTGGCAAACACGGGGCCTCGAGCTAATGCAGTCTTCCTTCCTTCTTTACATCCCGGTCTGGATTTCCTTTCCCTCTCCCCTTCTTTCCTATCGTCACTCCTTCCCCTGTCCACTGGAGGACTGATAACCTCAGAAGTTTAGTCCCCCTATCCCAACCCAACAAATCAACCCCAACCCAGGTATGTCAAATATGCAATCCGATTTCACAAACAGTATTATGGCTGAAACAACTCTATTTTCGGTACTATGAAGATAAAAGAACTCTCTAGTAATAAAATTAAGGAGATTGACTATCTCCTAGTTGATACTGTGGCTGAGGGTTACCTTCCATTTTATGTGGTTGAAAATACCAAATTTATCAAACTAGTTCAGCCACTAGAGCCGCGGTATTCACTGCCTTCCAGGAACACCCTGACAAACAAACAGTTAACTGATCGTTGTCTAGAAATAAGGGATGTTATTGGCAATATACTGGCTGAAACTAAATATGTCGCACTGACTGCGGATATGTGGACCAACATAAATGCAGAAGGGTTTTTAACAGTGAAAGCCCACTTTATTGAGCAGTAAAAGCTGCAGTCTGCTGTTCTGGCCATTGTGAACGTCGCTGATCGGCACACTTCTGAGAACATTACCAACGGTATTGAAACAATTGTTTCCGAATGGGGAGCAGGTGATAAGGTGTTTTCTCTTGTCCCTGACAACGCGAGTCTTATGGTGGATGTAGCAAGGAAAATGAATTGTTCATTTGGGTTGTGCTGCTCACACACTTAATTTAGTAGTATCAGATGTTTTCAACTATTCTGAATCAGGAGCACTAAGATCATTGAGACAGAAATGTCACAAAAACATCGGAGTTTTCAAAAGCAGTACAGTAGCCACTTCAAAACCGGTAGACTGCTAAGTTAGGCTGAACGAAAAACAGTTAAAACTGAAACGGAAGCGCCCACTCGGTGTAACTCTACGTTTCTTATGATGCAGCGTCTCGTGTTGGTCAAAGACGCCCTCATAATGACATCTTCATATGTTAACTGCGAAGTTTTGATGGCTGATGAGTGGAGTATTTTGGAAGACTGCCTTCCTCTACTGGAACCTCTGTTCGAGTCAACAGAAGAACTGTCTGGGGAACAGTTCATAACTGCTTCCATTGTAAAACCATTATTTCAAGGATGCCAAAGAGCAGTGAAAGAGACAACGCGAACGACTAAGGTAGGCACCGCTTTGAGGAAACATCTGCTGGAGGCCCTATCAAAAAGGAAGGCACCTTCTTATGAAGAAAAAGGCACTGGCATCTGTGCCAAAGGGACTATTTTGGACCCTCGCTACAAAAAGTGTGGATTCGGAGTAGCTCAAAGAGCTGAAAACGTCGTGAGTGAGCTCATAGCTGAGATTAGCCGAATTCCGGACAATGGCAGAATTGAGGGTGATAGTTTGTTGACTCAGGTAGAAGACAGTGCAGCACAAGTTAAGAAAAAGAATATC
Organism: Locusta migratoria; assembly: GCA_026315105.1. Lineage (NCBI taxonomy): Eukaryota > Metazoa > Arthropoda > Insecta > Orthoptera > Acrididae > Locusta > Locusta migratoria. Next base: position 53,200,683 of record CM048744.1, read on the forward strand.
TGGACCTTCTTCAAGGAACAGAAGAACAAAAATTAATCAGGATCAACGGAATTTACCAACGCGCAAGAGGACATGAGGCTGTACTTGTCTCCCCTAGAGGAGAAAGCTGATCCACTGATTTTTTGGAAGAAGAACACGAGTCCATGCCATCTCTGTCTGTCCCTGCCCTAAAGTATTTGTGTGTTCCGGCCACTTCGACCTCATCAGAGTGAGTATTTTCTAAGGCCGGACAAGTTTGTACAGAGAGGAGGATCCGGCTGAAATCGAAGAACGTCGACAAGGTGGTGCAGAAGTACATTGATCGATAAACAATCTGCTGTACCAACATCTGATAAATATGGTTTGATAGAAATTGTCAAACCTTCAATTGTAACTGTCATGTGTTTCAATGTTATTTTTGGACTTTCATTAAAAACCAATTCAAGTTTAGGCCTATTCATTCTGTGTTTTACGAAATCAATCGAAAGTAAACAAAAACTCAGGGTTAAAAAAAATAAATAAATAAATAGCTTCTCCTAACCTAATGAACTGAAATATATTCGTTCTCATAATAACATTGAGCAATTAAGTTTATTTTTGCAGTCTTGTGTGTGTGACCTGTTCTATTCATTTCAAACATTTTATGAGATTACAAAAGAGACAATATGGTAAATTTCAGATTTCTCTTCAACTGAGTCTACCAATATAGTGCTTTTTCCGTCGTATATCTCGCACACAGGGCGCTAATGTAAAAATTTGGGAGAATCGAGGTCTGCAAGAATCTTTCTTAATTGTGAATATTCTCTTATGGAATAGTAAAACAGAAGCAGCAGTGGCACACTAAGTACCATCCGCCGCAGAGCAGAACGAAAGGAAACTACTGTTACATTGTCTTCCATTTCTGTATAACGCTGAAAGTTTCATGTCTCCTACTCGTCATGAAGTTGGTCTGTAATTAATTTAAAAAATTGTAATGAACAGATAAACGAGTACCCTCCGCCACACATCAGACATGAAAGTAAGCTACTATTGCATTATCATACAGTTATGAACTATTTTGAAAGCTCCCTTGGAAGTTTCAAAACCTGCATCAACATTAAAGTACCCTCCGTCACACACCTGACACGAAAGCAAGCTACTTTTTCCCTGTAATCCATTTCTGAATAAAACAGAAAGTTTCAAGCCGACCGCGGTGGCCGAGGTGACTGAGGCGCTCCAGTCATGGTCAGCACGGCCACTACGGTCGGGGGTTCGAATCCCTCCTCGGGCATGGATATTTGTGCCGTCCTAGTTCGTAAGTAGTTCATAAGTAGTTTGTAAGTTTAGGGACTGATGACCCCGTAGTTAAGTCCCATAAGCTTTACAAACATTTTTTTTTGAAAGTTTCAAGTCTTTAGCTCACCAGGAAGTTGGTTTCTAATCAACTGCAAAATTTGTACCGCAGAAAAACAAAGTACCCTTCGCCGCACACCAGAAACGAAAGCGAGATAATACTTCAGGGTCAGAGCTGAACTGATAGTTTTACGTCTGTTGCTTATCAGAAAGTTAGTTTAAAATCAATTGCAAAATTATTGGTTAACACAAAACTAATAAAAACGTGATAAAAAGTAAATGTTAATTTATAAAACCACAAATTTACAGTGCAGCACCAGATGTTAAACCAACCAAAAAGTGAAATTATAGTCACAAGTACGAAAATTCGTACGTAAGTAAATAAATAAATACATATTTATTTTTAGAAATATACTTTTATTCACATTTTTCTCGACAAATACTTTACTAGCTGAAAACCCGGCGTTACCTACGTGTTTATTAAGCCTTTCTTTCTGTATTTTCTCATATTTCCTCTCACGTTCCTTCCCCTCTCTCGGTCCATCTCCCTACACCTTCAATTTCCTCCTCTTCTCTCTATTTCCTTCTCAGCTTTATCATACCATCGACTCTTCCCTTGTGTATAAAAAAGGTTATCGGTGAAACGGTGTGAAGGTTTATTCCATCCCTCCGGCCATGTACCATACAAAATCTTAGATGAACAGTGAACTGCCACTTGTTTTGAAAGTCAAGTGTGCAAAATTTCATAAAGATCGGAATAAAACACTATATTGGCGTCAAAGTCTGGAATACCTTCTGTCATGCACCGAACGAAAGTAGATGTGACCATTCTTTTTTTGAATCATTAAAATTCGAATACAAACAATTTGTCGAAGTCAGTAGTTAAAGTACCCTCCGCCATGTGCCTACGAAATTTATTGTACACAGCTACCTCCGCCTTGTTTTAAAAGTCAAGTGTGCAAAATTTCAGCAAGATCGCAGACAAATTGTGGTTTTTGTCAAAGTCAGTATGTAAAGTACCCTCCGCCATGCACCAAACGAAAGTTGATGCAGGCAATGAATTTTCTCTTGCTTTGAAGGTCAAGTGTGCAAAATTTCAACTAGATCGGAGACAAACTGTGGTTTTTGTCGAACTCAGTGAGTAAAGTACCCTCCGCCATGTACCATACAAAATTTATTGTACACAGTCACCTCCGTCTTCTTTTGAAAATGAAGTGTGTAAAATTTCATCAGATCAGAGCAAACGGTGGTTTTTGTCGAAGTGAGTAAGTAAAGTATCCTCCGCCATGAACCGAATGAAATTTGATGTAGTCAGTGACTTTCCTCTTGCTTTGAAGGTCAAAGTCGGTAGTTGAAGGTCGAAGTCAGTAGTTAAAGTACCCTCCGCCATGTGCCTACGAAATTTATTGTACACAGCTACCTCCGCCTTGTTTTAAAAGTCAAGTGTGCAAAATTTCATCAAGATCGCAGACAAATTGTGGTTTTTGTCAAAGTCAGTATGTAAAGTACCCTCCGCCATGCACCAAACGAAAGTTGATGCAGGCAATGAATTTTCTCTTGCTTTGAAGGTCAAGTGTGCAAAATTTCAACTAGATCGGAGACAAACTGTGGTTTTTTCGAACTCAGTGAGTAAAGTACCCTCCGCCATGTACCATACAAAATTTATTGTACATAGTCACCTCCGTCTTCTTTTGAAAATGAAGTGTGTAAAATTTCATCAGATCAGAGCAAACGGTGGTTTTTGTCGAAGTGAGTAAGTAAAGTATCCTCCGCCATGAACCGAATGAAATTTGATGTAGTCAGTGACTTTCCTCTTGCTTTGAAGGTCAAGTGTGCAAAATTTCATCAAGATTGGAACAAAATTGTAGATTTGCATGCAGTAGAAACACACACACGGACACACTGCTATATTTATAAGATTTGTCTCTAAGAAAGTTTCAAGCTTAATCACGATTCATTTATACCCGAAAAGGCTGCAAAAGTGTGCAAATAAAATCACACAAACTCGGTGAATGAATGAAAACATCCATATAGCTGCAGAAACCGATAGAGACTTATTCCAGTCGGTTGTATCGCATTGAGTGAAACCACCCAAAGCCGAAAACATTCATCTAAAGGACAGAGACTTGTTTCATTCGGTGGTCGCGCATCGACTGAAACCACTCAATCCCACTGAATGAGTGAAAACATTAATATAACGGCTGCAACCGACAGAGACTGGCTTTATTCGATTGTTTCGCGTCGACTGAAACCACTCAAACCCCGCCAGTGACTGAAAACATTCATACGGTCACAGAGACTATTTTCATTCGGTTGTTTCATTCGACTGAAAAAACCGACTGAACGAATGTTAAAAACAGTCGGGTGTCCCATCACTAGTGAGAACAGCTAGACCGCTTGCTAAGAGTATTTGAGCCGTTATAGTTTTCTACGGCAGAGAAGGAGCGAGAGGACACGAATCAGGCAAAAGTGTAGCACTTGCAATTCGTACGGTCCCTGTGGAAGTGTACCCTGACGCATAATTATGTAAGGAAACTTCAATAATTTTAAAGTGCGAAGAGAATACCCAGTTATTCTGTAAATAATTAATGGTGATTAATACTGTATAGCTTCATTGGGTAACTCACTTGGGCTACTCTCGGATCAAATTGAAGCCTGAATACTACGAGATTAATAATGTGTTACATTGTACAAAATTCTTTCCTGATTATTTCGGGGCTACGACCCTGCATCTACTCTAACTGCTGCCTGACAGTCTATATAAAAACCTTTAATTGCCTGCAAAAAGTTTGCCTCCTATTCCATAATCTAGCAGAACTTACAAAAGCTTCCTCCTAGGAACACGGTCAAAAGTCTTTTCTAGATCTATAAAACATAAATGCAATTACCTATTCCACTCATAGCACCTCTCCATTATTTGAAGTAAGCTAAATATCTGCTCCTGGCAGCCTCTAAGAGGCCTAAGCCCACACTGATTTTCATACTACTTGTCCTCAGTTAATACTCACCCTCTCCTTTGAACAATATCTGAGAGAAAAAAAGAAAAAAAAAGAAGCATTTGAGATTTGGAGGTCCCCAAGGTGAGAGGCCTGGGGCGATCCGCTTCTCTCGCCTATCCGCCTCCTCTCTTAGTCCGCCACTAGCTATACGACCACCATTGCTCTCTCCATACTCTGGGAAGCATAAAGAGGCGAACATAACGATGGAAATAGTAAGTAATGGTAAACAGCAAACGGTTGCCCTGTAGAAGGTTAAGCATACACAAACTTTGATCCAACGATAATACGTCGAAACATGCCCAGAAGAGAGACTGTGTATTCACGACTGCAGAGAAAAACCTACGGAGGAGAAACCAATAAACCTTGTCAGACTCTCAAGGGCAGGGCGGCGCACCAGATACAAATTCCTATTCATTCTAGGAGCTCCACTTTACCTTGGGACGGGAGGGGGAGGGGGGGGGGGGGCGCAGTGTGGAAGTCACAGTCGACTGCACAGTGCATCAGAATTAATACTGCGTGGACAAGTTAATGGCAGCATAGTAACTACTCATCGTTTTATTCATTTATTCTATTCTCTTTACTCGTGAGTCTCAGAAAGTTATGTTGTTTACGACTGAAATCAGGGCGGTTCGTGCTCAATTTTGTTGGTGGGGCCCAGACAAAAAGTAGTACCCAGTATAATGGAATCAGTCTGGAGTGTTTCTTATATATCGTTTAAACACATTCGAAAGATATTAAATATGCTAATTATGCAGTAATTAATATAATCCATGAAACACTGTAGCTAATAAAAATGTGCAATAAACATTTTTGTTTTGTTACTATTATTGTTGCGTTGAAATGGAGGCAGGCTTGGCTTCGAAGTCAGGGTTGTCAACTAAACACAGCTCTTATACTGAAAGCAGGTTTATTGCTAACTGAAACACATACGCAGCAATGACTGCCTCTCGGGCAGAGTGCTCTGCTATTTATACACAAACAGAATGTACCAGAAATTAGAGGAGCAGTTAACATAATAAACATGTAGAAATTACAAGTAAACATAAGAAACATGTAGAACATTCTGGAAATGATAATTAAAAAGAAATAAAATTTCGCCGGTGGACGGATTGAACCGGCGCTCTTCAGCACAGCAGTTTTTTTATTTATTTATTTTTTTTTAATAAGTTGTAGCGCCGCCTGTCAACTAATTCTTGTATAAACGGTAACGATATAAATGAACAAAACGTTTCTTCTTCAAAATAAAATATGTTTGGGGCAAAAATAAAGAAATTCAAATTGATGAGCACATCTTTAAGAGTGTGCGACGGTAATTAAGTGGTAATTTTGTAGATAAAGGAATAATCTTTTTCTTTTCCTGTGTGCAGAATTTCTAATCTTTCAGTGAGTCGTTTCTGAGTTGTTTAAAGTAATATCGTCTTATCTAAGAAATTTGCGAAGTATTCTTTATACTTCTTGTTGCGTCGGAGCTCGTGTAGCTGTTCTGTCAAATATACTAAAAAGTCTTGTTTGCATTTGTCAGGTGACGTTAAAAGGTAGTACGTCGTTTGTCCTATTAACCAATTCGTCGCGTTCCGTTTGGTTGCAGGATATGGTTTGTCATCCGGAGTCAGTACGTTTGCGGATGTGATACACTGGGGAGTAGTTCGATTCATAATCGCCACTTTCTGTGCCCTGTAGTCTCATATCTCCTTGCCATTGACACATACGAACCGATGTTCATCGCTATCGACTAAGCCGCATGCGGTGCACGTGGGATGCGCTGCCAGGTGAAGTGCATGAAGTTTAAGAGTTGGTCGGAATTTTTCTGTTCACCGCGAAGTACCACTGGATCTTCACATGGTAGATGTGGGCTGTGTACATTTTCCCATATGACTGACCACTTTTTGTTTTTGTATTTTTGCTCTATCATGTTTCTTGCTTTGACTTCCATTAGGTTCTTAGAGATGACTTTGACCTGCATGATGTGTCTGTCAGGTGCAGTCGGTGACGCTATCCCTTGCGCCACGACGGGAGTCGGTTGATTTGGGGTCTTGCGGCATTGCTCCATCTCCTGAAAAAACAGCGACCCGCTGTTCAGGTCCCTTTGGAGCCAGCTGCAATGTCCTGTATGGCAGTTCTGGAGAATCCTTCCCTTCTGCACGTTTACCGACGACAGGCGTTCCTGTCGTAGCTTCAGCAGTATCATTACCGTCGTTAGAGTCCTTGAACAAGATGCCATTTTCGCCTATCTGCTCTACAGGATCGTAGTAAGGCTTCATGCGCAGGACGTGAACAATGTCTCTTCGTTTTTGACGTTTCGACGACGGCTCATAATCCTCAGCTTCGAATGTGACGTCTGACAGGCGGCGTATGACACGATACGGACCAAAGTATCGCTTCAATAACTTTTCTGATAGTCCAGCTTTCCGTACAGGGGTAAAAATCCATACAAGATCTCCTGGGCTGTACACAACAGGTCGGTGCTTGTCGTTATACCGCTGACGGTCCTTCTCCTGGGCGTCCAGTGTCCGTAAGCCATCCAGCTTTCTTGCTTCTTCGACCCTGGTGATGAGCTGTTTAACATAGTCATCCGGAGTGTCGTCCGGTTGGAACGGGAACAGCGTATCCATTGTCGTCTCAGCTTCCCGGCCATGGAGCAGGAAAAACGGCGTGAAGCCTGTGGTGTCTTGTCTTGCGGCATTGTAAGCAAATGTCACGACTGGCAGAATTGTATCCCAATCCTTCTGCTCAACATCGACGTACATCGACAGCAAGTCGGCTAACGTCTTGTTAAAAAGTTCTGTAAGACCATTTGTCTGAGGATGGTATGCAGTTGTCAATCTGTGGACAATGTCGCAACGCGACATTACCTCTGATACTAGTTTTGCCTGGAATACTTTTCCACGATCAGATATCATCACAGATGGTGCTCCATGCTTTAAAATAATGTCTTCCAGAAGGAATTTTGCGATCTTTGGAGCTTCTGCAGTCGGCACAGGTTTGGTGACAGCGTAGCATGTGAGGTAGTCAGTGCAGACTATTATCCATCGGTTACTCGTTGACCTCCCTAAAAGATCGAGCCCAACTCGGTGGAATGGCGCTGCTACCGGCGGAATCGGGACGAGATGCCCTGGAGGTAATTGCGGCACATGCTTCCATCGCTGGCACTCTTTACAGTGACTCACATAGTGCTTGACAGATCGGTAGAGACCTTTCCAATAATAACTGCGTCTAATTCTGTCTAGGGTCTTCACGAATCCCAGATGACTGGATATTGTGACATCGTGGAAATACTTGAAAATAGCTGACCGTAATATAAGTTGGAACTCTCAGTTGGTTGGTTTTCCTTTCTCCGAGGCTTCTATGGTTTTTAATAGTGCTGGATCTTCCCTCTGTTCAGCTGTAACGTCACCTGATCAGTGAGGGCTGAAATTTCATTCATGCAGTTGTGTTCCACTAATGGATTCCTCGAAAGACAGTCGGCATCCTTGTGTTTGCTCCCGTTCTTGAATACCACTGTGACATCGTACTCTTGGAGTCTTAGTGCCCATCTTGCTAGTCGACCTGATGGATCCTTCAAGCTAGTCAGCCAACACAAAGAATGGTGGTCTGTCACAACGGTGAATGGTTTGCCGAATAAATACGGCCGGAATTTGTTGATAGCCCAGATAACTGCGAGACATTCTTTCTCAGTTGTAGAGTAGTTAATCTCGGACTTTGAGAGTACTCTTTGATGCATAGGCTATCACCTTTACAGCACCTTCCTGAACTTGTACAAGCACTGCACCAATCCCATAACCACTGGCGTCTGTGCGAAGTTCACTTTCCGCATTCTCGTCTTACAAGGCTAGAACTGGTGTGCAAGTTAGAGCCTCGTTAAGTGCCTAGAAAGGTCTTTCTTTTGTCTCAGCCCAGTAAAACTTGGCGTCTCCCTGCAGAAGTTCTTGCAAAGGACGTGTCATGTTAGAAAATCCTTTTCTGAAACGTCGGTAGTATGAGCACAGCCCGAGAAAACTTCTCACATTACGAATGTGCTGAGGAGTTGTAAATTCTGTGACTGTCCTTACTTTATGTGGATCTGGACGGACACCATCTCCTTTGATTAGGTGCCCCAGGATTTTTATCTCTTTGGCGACGAAGAGCAACTTGGATTGAGGCGGAGTCCTCCAGTCTGAACACACGTCAACACAGTTGACAGGCGACTAAGTTGTTCTTCAAATGTTTTCGAGAAAACGACAATGTCATCTAAATAGTAAAGACACGTCGTCCACTTAAGGTGTCGAAGCAAGTTGTCCATCATGCGTTCGAATGGCATTTCATAATCCAAATGGCATTACTCTGAATTCTTAGAGGCCGTCAGGTGTAATAAAAGCCGTCTTCCCCTGTCAGCTTCGTCAACTTCGATTTGCCAGTAACCTGTCTGCATGTCTGAAGTTGAGTAGTATGTAGCTCCTTTCAAGCAGTCTAAGGTGTCGTCAGTGCGCGCCAGTGGGTAGACATCTTTCTTTGTGATTTTGTTCAGTTGCCAATAGTCGACGCAGAATCGCTACGTGCCATCCTTCTTCTTCATGGGGACCACCAGAGACGACCAAGGACTCGCCGAAGGTTGAATAATTTCACTGTGCAACATCTTCTCCACTTCCTCCTGAATTATCCGTCTTTCAGTTGGCTAATTGGTGGATGATCCCCAGTATTGGTACGGTACCTTATCGTGGGCCGTTTCGTGTGACTTTTCTCCTGCTGGGGTATGAATGGACCAGAAAATTGGCTGGCATTGTTCCTAGGACAGTCCGGGCCCTATTGGCAGTTACACCGCTGTTTCCTCCAGTGTGTTGTCTGTACTAACAGTAGAGCATGATGACGTTGAGCTCACCGTCCTGGATTAGTTCAGCTGTTCCGATACACATTCCTTTTGGGATAAGTTGTGACTGCTCGTGACAATTAGTGATCCAAATATCTCCTCGACCACCGGTAATGCTTATTATAGCCGCTGGTATGTAAATTTCTTTTGTGAGCCTAATAAACTTTTTACTGTTGATAAGCACTTCACAGTTTAACCGGTCACCTATGTTTGTGACTGGAACTCTTCTCATTGTCAACGGCGGGATAGTCACATTGTCAACGGCAAATAACTTCCAGAAAATTACATGTACCCGTCAGAACGACTTTCTCAATTTGCAGCTCAGATCTTCCATAGTCAATGATAGCTTGGTATGCCTGAAGGAACTCCCATCCAAGGATGACATTATGACTACATTCTGTCAAAACGACAAATTCAAACGACTGAGTCCGGTTGTTCATGGTTATTCTTGCGACACAAGTTCCTGCTGGATGGACGTACTTTCCATTTGCGATCTACGGCACAGTTGTCCCCGTATTACAGAACACTGTCTTCTTTAGTGTGCGGCGGTAATTATCCGACAATACAGAGAAAGAAGCTCCCGGAGAAGTGCCCGGACAGGTTAGCCTGGATGAGATTTCCCGACATCTTAGCGTCTGTCGTCCATCGAGGATTTTCATTTGCAGCAGCCTCACCTCCGTAGATGGTCGCCTCGCTTAGTCTTCCTGGGCGCGGCGGCTAGGGGAGCGGCTGGTACCTCTGTACGGCGACGGTGAACGGCTGTGGCGCGTCGGGGAGCGACCTCGTCCAGGGTACGGCAATGGGCTTCTTGCCATAGGTCGACTGAACTCATCAGCAGGTGACTACCTGAGATAGAAATGTTCTGATGGCTGACGTCTTGCGGCAAAATAATCGTCGAATACTCGCCTCCTCTCTCTGCAGTAGCGTACGACATGTTCAGGGCGCCCACCGTGGAAACACAATGGTGTGTTGTCTTCTGTCCTCCAGACGTCTGTTCTTCTGCAGGGCATCCTAATTGCCTTGGGAGTTGATTGTGGTCGCGTCGGCCGGTTCATAGGCTGCCGTTTGGTGGCTGCAGCGTAAGTCATAGCAGTGCGAAGCCATTCCTCACGTCGGGCGCGACTGGCAGGGCAGACAGAGCTAATGTCTGAAATACCTCTTCCTCAGCGGCGTCGGCTCCCTCGTGGCTTACAGAGCTTACATCAATGACCATAATATGATGCTCGCTCGGTCTAATAGTCCTGGCTGCCATAAGCTGTTGTAATTCTTCTCTTATAATTTGTCGTATGAGAGAAGCGAAGTCATGCTGGTATTCCACAACGGCCATAGGGACTACAGTGAAGAGTCTGTCATACTTCTTTCGTCCAACCCTCCTGTATTGCATTTCTTCAATACGCTGGCACCACTTTATGAACTCTTCCGTTGTAGAGTCGTCTTTTATCGGAAGAGCTTGGTACACATTGTCTTCTGCAATACCCTTCATCAGGTGCGTGATTTTATCGGCCTGTCATATACGGGTTAACTGTGTTACATCGGGCAAAAACATTCTGTATGTACGACTGCATCGGCTCCCATGTCGTTGGGCCCAGTTCTTCAGTTGTTCTTTCGCCGAGCGGATTTGTCGCTGGCGGTCTCCAAAGTCTTCTCAAGTTCCGTCTGGAACGTTTCCCAGTCATTCAGCTCCTCTTCGTTGTTTTCAAACCATTGCTCGGCTGTTTCGCCCAGGTTATACTTGGCTACTCGGTCGAACCCTGTTAGCCCTTTGTTGGGGTCCTGTCCAGCGTCTCCAGAGAACACCGACGGGTGTTTGATACGCATCTAGCTTATTGCTGGTTTCGTGTCCATGGTTCTTCTGATGATACGGACTTTCGGAATGATGTACTCGGTATATCCCTTGTATTCTGGTACTAGTCCGTGTAAGCGACGGCTTTTACGATGCCTAATCGGAGCCACGGTGATGCAGCTGTTGCACAGGATATCCGGCGCCTCCAACAAACAATGTCGTGTTGAAATGGAAGCAGGATTGACTTCAAAGGCAGGGTTGTCAACTGAACACAGCACTTATACTGAAAGTAGGTTTATTGTGAACTGAAACATACACGCAGCACTGACTGCCTCTCGGGCAGCGTGCTCTGCTACTTACACACAGACAGAATGTACCAGAAATTAGAAGAATAGTTAACATGATAAACATGTAGAAATTGCAAGGGAACATAAGAAACATGTAAAACATTCTGGAAATGATAATTACAAAGAAATAAATTTTTGCTGGTGGACGGGATTTAACCGGCGACCGTCAGCATCGCAGTCGGCGACACTATCCCTGGCGACACGCCGGCAGTCGGTTAATTCGGGATCTTGCGGCATTATTATTTATTTTTTGGGGGGGGGGTTATGTCTGTGTAATAATGTAGTTGGTCTGGTCTTCCAGCTCTGTTTGTTTTCCGTGTACTTGTGTGGGTGGTTGAGTTTATGCTGTGGTGACACAATTTATTGGAGAATTTGGGGGCTTGGAGGTGTTTGGATTCGAATCGAAGTTCACCAGCTCTTCTCATGCTGAAGTTCGTAATTATTGTAGTTGTGCTTCTGTGTACTGATTGTGATGTCAAAATAAAAATGAACTGGGGGAGGACGTGTGTGACTTCTTCTCCTTTGGAAAAACACCGGAGAGACAACAGGCACACTCCTGGTTTTTGCCTTATGGCCAAGGTAAAAAATCTGAGACGAACCTTGGCTAGGAGCAGTTTCATGTGTATTTTACCTAAATAGCACGTTAACTAATGAGATCTGTGTTCTGACAGGTTATTTATACAGTAAATGTGCAAGACGTTCTTCTGGCTAGCAAACTTGTCAAATACTCTGTTGCTGAAGTTTGGAATATCACTGATTTCCTCCTTGTAAATGGAACAAACAGCCAGTGAGTTCAGCCTTTCCTGACTCATATTGTTCCTGAAGAAGGTTTTGATACTATTTAAGGTGCTGAAACTGCACTCTGCTTCTCCTGTTCAAATTGGAGTAGTTAGCGCAATTTGTAATGTTTTGTGCGCTTCAGTGAACGATTCTTCAAAGGAATGTTCCACAAAGAAAGTAAACAGCTCACAAATCGATGTAATGCTTCTAAATATATCATTGCAATAAATCATTGACAGTTCATTTATCAAGGCAAATAACGGACTGTAGTTTAATGGAAAAGTATTTATCAAAGTGACTGGGAAATATTCTCTAAAAGAAGAAAACTCATATTTTTGGATAATTCATTTCGAAGCTGCTAAATACATGAGAGTTTAGAAATCTTCCTTTCAGTTGGTTGGTCATAATGTCACACACGTCTTTGGCATCTGCTGTCAGATTAAGTTCACTGCTACATTTGGAACTTTTTCTTGGAGGAACAATACACTCACCATCAGAAACTCCAAACCGTTGAATGTTCTATCGTATTTCAGATACAGCATACTCAAAATTATGTAATGCATTGGATATGGCATTTGCACTCTGCATATGAATTGTGTTATGGAAAATATCAATGTGTTTCATGATATCATAAAAAAAATTAGGAGGAACAAAAAGTGCGGATGGTGAAGTAAAGTTCATATGGCAAATGCTGATCTTAATGTCACATCATCCCAGGAATCCTCTTCTTCAATCTTTTTAAAACATTCAAATAAATGCAATTTGTTTTCTTTGACAATATTCACAATGCAGGACTGGAAATTCCGTCTAATTGAAGAGACTGGAGGTGCAGACTGTCTGTAACAAATCACTTCGCTTGGGAGATGAAGAATAAAACGTTATAAAACCAGTCATATTAGTGAAGAACAATCTTATCGACTTTATATTTTTACTGCAAGCTTTGCGAAGAACCAAATTCATTCGGCGAGCATAGCAGTGAACGTACTTGGCATGTGGGAAAGTGCTCTGCATCGGTGCCTGCACACCACGTGACTGTCGCTCATTATTGGGGCGCCTTCGTTTGCCTGAGCAATGTGTTCGTCTTGAACATTGGAAGGTTCCAGACGTCTTCTTCAAACCTCACTAATTCGATATGCTAGCCTACTAATAACATTTTCAAAGAAAACAAATCTTTCAACAGGTTTCTTCCCCTTAATATACCGCAGTATAATGATAATTGACTTTTGCACATAATATCTGTTGTTTCGTCAGCGAAAGTGGCATCGTTAATCTCTTTAATCAGTTCTTCGATGTAAACTTGATACATACAGTCCAGAAGCTCATTTTGTATTTTACACACGGAATTACTAGAGCTGCTTAAGTAATCATCTAATACACTGTCAAAATTTCCAAAAAGAGATAACAAGTCTACGAAATTGCCACGGTTTGCTGACTCTTGTTTTGCATTGTGAGCTCTTAGTGATACTCATGAGAACTCTACAATTCTGTTTAATATGTGTCTGTTCTTCGTAACTAATACATTGTGTTTCTCAATTGACTTTTATACACTGAATCAATCTTAGCAATAATGTTAACTGTGCTAAACATTTTATATTTACCAGCATTTTCTAAATGAAGTCCACTTTCCTTGTGTTCCTTAATTCGTTCACTTAAATGCTTTAGATCCTTGCAGCCAGTTGTTGCCCACAATCCTTCACCAGCAAACAACACACAGAAGAAACGAAACAATTTTTATTTCTCACCACTCTCAGTTAGCCAAGACATTTGTAGAACCATGAATAGAAGAAAGTTTCTTCTTCTTTCCGTCGAGTTGAGACATCAAGAAATCTTTTGGTTGATGTAGACCTAACCGTCTGGTCTCTAGCTTTTCTTCCATAATAAATGAAAGGGCGTTCTGAAGAGTCTACTTCATTTATTTTATAATCAGTTACGAACATTCAGGTATCAACGACATTGATCCAGAATACGTTTTGACGTAGGTGCTAAGGCCCCAGGGTCGCTGGACCCTAACTGCGAAACTGTGGACAGGTGTGTGAGGGGTGGGGCAGTGGGAACTAGGGACGGCGGTTATCGCTGAAACAACCGGTTTTCGGTTATACCGGTTCTTTTCATCTCCAGTTTAACCGCACCGTAAAAATTGCTCAAGATAACCGGTTTTTTAAATAACCGGTTTTCGGTTTTTATTGCTATTATTTCCAGTAGAGTTCGAACGAAACATATTTTGCGGCCGAAACAGAAACCGTAATCGTCGGTTCTTCTAGTTTCGGCCGAAACCGAAACTTACGAAATTTAATTAATATTTAGGTAAATTTACGTTATACGACAAATCACTAGTCTTTCCACATCTTGCTAGATCCCCTCCAAATACTACGCCTTCTTGAGTGTCTGTAAGCCTAGCCAGGAGTCCGTAGAAGAAGATATACAAAGCATACAGATTTACTGGCCTAGTATTTCCATCCGACAGTTGCGAATATTGAGCCAACCATTCCGTAAGTTGGACTTTGGGCCAGCGCATACGAATACCTCGTTATACACACAACATATATAAGTTACAGTCAGTAAATAAACTTCAATCAGTGCTGCAGAAGTATTTCGAAAAATAAAGCCACAGTTCCGACTAAATTGAACTAGGAAAGCTCTGTACCACATGATCAAAGAATGTTCAAATGGGTGTGAGTTCTTATGAGACCTAAATGCTTAGGTCATTGGTCCCTAGACTTACAAACTACTTAATCTAACTTATACTAACTTACGCTAAGGACAACATATACATCCATGACCGAGGGAGGACTCGAACCTCAGCCCCGCAGTTCGTGACATGGAGCCTCAGACCGCACGGCTACCTCGCGAAGCATCACATGATCAATGTTACCTAAACCCATATTGTTTATTAAAAAAGCCCCTCGCTTTCAAGTAATCACATTAATAAAACTTGTTAGCATAACAATATGATAATACATTAAAAGTTGTATTCCAAGCTTAGAGTACATCACTTACATAATAAGTATATGAATTGAATTTCCTTCTCTTCCAAGGAACATTTTGGATGCTTACTCCTTAAGTGACATAGCATTGTTTGTAGTACCTCCACCCGTTTTCAGCTTTTTAAAGCAAATGGAGCATCTCACTGCTCCCGTACTTCGTGAAATACTTCCATACTCGGGATGGTGTCATTTAAGACTCAACCGATGTCTGACGACGACAGCAAGGAACTGCCGCATGACCAGACGGAGGCAAGTCTCCTACACTACGGGTGCACGCGCGTCGTATAATAGGCCGCGCCACACGGCAATAAGGTGCATCGATGCCTCAATAGCTGCACCAGTTCTCAAGTTCTTATGCCACGCGTTTGTTGCGCGTTTCTGACTGCCGGGATTGTTCTTAAATTAACACAGATCGCTTTTCTAAGTTTCTGCGATGACCTAATATTTCACAGCAGTGGAAATTTTAGGAATAGCCCTAAATATTAGGGTCTACTAGTTTTCATTTTTTAAAATTATTTACAAAAACCACTACTACTGGAAGTAGTCGTACCGGTTTTTTTACCCGGTTCTTGGCAATAACTAAAAGAAACCGGTTACAACCGACACGAAATAAATACCGAAAAAACCCGGTTATTGAAAACTAAAATGCCGGTATCGGTTGTAACCGGTCGGTTTTTCCCATCCCTAGTGGGAACGCGACAAGTGCCGCCCGGTGCGTCACTGCGGCTGCAGGGGCAGTTGGACCAGCCACTGCTGACCCTCGTCTGTTGGTATGGCTGCGTAACGAAGAAAGGGGGGTCCACTGGGCAGGCCCTCAGCTATACTGCGGCGGAGGCATCAGGCAAGCGAAACCAATTGATCGCGTCATTGTAAATTGAGTTAGGATGTCAAGGGGATCATGTCACACGCCAACTGTTTGATATAATACTGTAGAATGTATCACAAAATTTCTGGTAGGGCCGGGCCTCTGAGCCCTTTAGAACCGGCCACTCCTGTCTGCAATGTAATTGAATCAGACTTCGTAAATGCTGTTAAAGATAGATAGGCCTACTTAGATCTGTTCGAACGTAAATGATTCGCAATATGTATTTTCTCTTTCCGATAAATATGTCTATTTTTTAAATTCTGTTTCACTTTTCATCACTTTGCCACACTAAGTAAATCAATAACGTAAATTATAAAGCTTGTTTTAGCTACTAATAAAATTTAACTTGTTAGTTCCTCAATTCCAACATTGTGCAATAACTTTTTTGTCTTAGATGATAACTCATAGCCTCATTTTCACCAGTGTGTCTTCGGCAAAGTGAATTGATGTGATGCATAATGGAAAGACATCCTAAATCTGGAACCGAAATAAATGTTTTCCAGAAGTCATATTCATTAAAATATCAATTCCGATTCACGCCTTAACATGTAAACACAAGAGCGAAAAATGGTTCATGGAATTTGGATTTCGTCTTCCGAAATATGTTTTGCTTTTACACAAACTCACAAAGAATTTGAGAATGCGCTGCGAAATCCATAGATTCTACGAGGTAAACTGCCAAAGATAGTACACAATTGATAATGCTCCAAGAATATCTTCCAGCATTGCGTGTGACGAAATTCTTTGTGCAAGTGTATGTAGCATAATCTGCGCTCTGTTGACACATACAGAGACAAGTGATCTGTGTGTTGTGATTGTGGACTTAGGTTGGAAAGTGACAGTGACTGTGTTTTGATACATTCGTTGTTTTCGTGTAGTACCTATTAATTTTCCAAGTGTAGTAGTGGTTTTTGTTGTTGTTTTTGTCACCAACGTAACGAGTGGAGATATCCATCTGGTGATCTCACCAGCTCAGGATCTAATCCATCGGCAGATGGTAATGCAGTATACCTTTATTTTAATAAACTATATTGACATATTTGCTGCCGTTTGTGTTTCATTCCATTGGACGATACCTGTGAATGTAATTTGATACCAGATGCTGCTTATTGTTGAGATATGATGATTACAGACATTTCATCGTAAATTTAATGTAATAATATTATATAATCTGTTTTTTATTTTAGTGTGTGTTTAGTTGCCTAAACAACGTCAACTGATGTGAATCAACTACACTATAATGTGACATTTTACGTTTTGATTTTTGAAATTTTCACACTAGCTCCTGTCACAGTTTGAACCATTCAAATAAAACAGAGTACCTAAACGTTTAAAAAAGAACCACCAGTATATTTTCATCGTAGTTTTAATTTTAAATACTGACTTCTTATATTGCGCAGCTGGAATGCGGTAATTGATCCAGGACGGTAGTAGTCCTACTGGTTTACTCTACTCATGACACGAAAAAGAGGGGGGTAGTGGTGACATCTGTTATAGTGAAGTTGTTTACAAACAAGGAGGGTTATTTTACAATTATTTGTCATTTATACTATTTAAACATAGTTAGGTATGATCTCCCTGTAAGCACCCTTATTTTCGGTTTGTGGGGGCTGGACACTACAGTTGCGACATCGGTAAACAAACTTGCATCAGTAATCTTTTAAGATAGTGGTTTGATTGTTTCATCGTGTTGCTTGTATTTTCGCTTTGTTTGCGTAATGTTGGTTAATTTCTTTTAAATTAATTTTTGCTGTTATTATAAAATTGCCTGGCACTGGTACTGGCATATTATGAGGATACAAAGCATTCAGAATACGCCTTAAATGATAATAGACTGTTTATATTGTACATTTAATTATATTCAAAACAATATCAGGACCAGAATCTAATGAATGTGCTTGCATAAAATTATTATTATTTCTTGATCAATAGTTCTTCTGGGGTTCTTAGTTAAATTGAATGTATTTTTTTGTGTTTTACAGATTACTACACTTCTACATGTGACACTCTGTCATATAAACATGACGTGAAAACATTCCACATAACAAATGTTGGTTAATATTAACTGAAATTTTACGTGTGTGGGATGTAGTCAGAAAAACTGACATTCAATTAGGTTACTTAAAACATGGCAACAGTCCTTGAACAGATGTCTGCAAAGGCAGAAGTTAGTGCAGATTCTCCAACATTGTCAAATGATGCGCCAATGAGTGAGCCTCATGATTATGCATCAATACGTGCAAAGGTAACAAATGCATATTATTAAGTATTCAAAATTGAAATGTAATGGTCTAATAAATAAGACAAGACATTGGTGTAGTCTCTTATGTTTTATGCTATTAATTGGCATAATTTAAGACTGCAAATCAACCCGTCGGCTTTGACCAATGTCATCATATCTGATTCTCATAATATATGCTGCGTAGTTTTACCAACTAGCAAAACACACTATCAATGGATACAAACATATGGGACAATATCGCAATACATGTGTATTGTAGATAATAAATAATCTGTGATTACCACTACAGAATGTACCATCGATCAAAGGTCTCAGCCCAAAAGTTCACACGGTCTTCGACGCTCACTTGCGGGAAAAAAAGAACCCCTCTGTTAATCTATATACCTAACCATCGGAGAGAAACTACAGATTGCTTTTCAAACACAAAAGTATAATCTTATGTTCTGCTTGTAAACAAACTATTATCTTTAACGCAGATATAATGTAATTTGTCAAAGTTGACTGGTTGTATCATGGACTTCAATTAATCCATTAATTTTGTGGATGTTGCTATGAATGTTTTTGTTTGGTTCATTTGGTGAATTGGACCTACCAGCACCTGAATCTAGCTTTGGTCTGTGATTTAATGGTCTGAGACTTTCCATTTAAGAAAGGGAACAGGACAGTGTGACTGTTGATTTTGCTTAAATATTATTTTTTGAAATGAAGGTTATGGTGGCAGATTGATCTGTTTTATAGCCTCATGTTTAATGTAGATTGTCTTGGTGAAGTCGCTGGATGTAATTTTTGAGAATAATTAGATTTCTGAATTTTGATGACTTCAATATCTAAACCTGACAGATGGTATCAACATCATAAGTTGGTATGTTTAGGTTGTATTCTGTATTTTTAATATGTTGCTTAGTGCTTGTAGGTGGTGACGTAGATTTTGTTTTCTACTATGAGTCAGTGAAAGAAGATCATTGCCATGTTTCAAGTGTGCAGAGGTAATGGCTGCATAATAAAACAATAGTTGTCTATATAGCCTTGACAGACTATTTCATGTGAGTGGTTGGGGTAGACGCGTGAAGTATTCATATCAGGCCCAAACAACTGCCAAGAATTTTTTTTTATTCAGGTTAAACTATGTATAGTCACGTTTAGGGCTAGTGGATACAGAAGTCCACTGAGGGGCTCACCTGTGGATGGGGATACCACCCCTGAGCTTTGACTCGTGACGTCATTGCAGCGCGGCAGTTTTGATGAGCGTTTGTGTTTGTAGAAGTCGTGAATGATTATGTGGTGGTTGAATTAGATGATAGTTTGTTTACAAACAAAACAAATCAATAATTTTTGTTTAAAAAATGATTTGTAGCTACTCTCTGATGGTTAGTTGTAGGTTAACCGAGAGTTTTTTTTTGTATGTGAGTGCTGAAGGCGCGAATTTTTGGGCAGACCTGTGATCAATGGTACATTCTGTTATCTATAATAACTACAGATTATTTGTATCTACAATACAGAAGTATTAAGATATCCCGTATACTGGTTTTCCGACATCTTGGTGACGTCATGGGTCAAAGAAGACGGGTGGTATCCCAGTCTACAGTTATGCCCATTGAGGAGGTTACGTGTGCTAAACCTGGATGTTCTTTTATGAGATTGTAATGACAGATCAAACTTTAGTGAATATTGAGGCATTGGTTAAGGTGGAAAATGACAGTTTGGTTGACATAATAGTCTCCTTTTCTCTGAATCTGTTTCAATTAGGCCTATTTACATTTCATATCAAAGTCTCTCTTCTTCACCTATGGTATGAAATTTTCAAGTTTGTAATAGGCTAGGCTTTAAAGCATTAATAACAGGTACAGTCTCAGCCTAAAAGCTACAATTCCAATTACATTGTCTGCCTATATGTTACAGTTTTTTTCCCTGATGTTGCTAGTGATGTCAACTTCCTTGTTTTTAAGGGGGTATATCTTGTTGCCTGTGCTATGGTGTGCATAAGTCACATATTTCATTAGGCCATAAATATATAGGTGGGCATATTGCAAGACCTGATATGAGTGCCTTTCTTGAGAGTGACCTTCAAGTCAATATGTACTTCCCTTAACTTTTAATTTAGTGCTGAAAGATAAGTGATCTCAATAATCTATGATCAGTGGGCAGCATTATCATGGCCATAGGTGTCTTGTGTGATTGTTGTTCAAGTACTTATTTGTAGATAAGGAGCAGTAACTCAGAAGGTGGTGTGAATACTATCTTATGTTGTGTGTTTCTATTTACCATAGATAGGTCAGCTGTAGGTGGGTTTACTTTATCACAGTTCCATGCTTAAGTATGTGTATGTTAGCAGTCATTAGAATTTCACCTTTCAAGGTAAATACTGGCTAATCATTTAATATTTTTGTAATTTTATAGTTTCCTGTAGTAATGACTTTTCCCCCCTTTTGATAAGATTAATTGTTACCTAATTGCTTGTATTCCACATAGGCTTTTCCAATTTTGTGTTTTTGTCAGGTTAATGTATTCACATTTTTTCCTTCTCTTTCTTCTCCTAGACAGCACTGATAAGCCCAACTGAAGAGCAGTACGAGCTCTTACTACAGAAACTCAAAGAAAGGATTGGTAATGGAAGAGGAGAGACAATATTTGACGTTGGGATTGGCGAAGGTAACCTCATGAAATAAATTCTACTTATATTGAAAATTTTTATTCTTAATAAGCAGTTACATTGTATTGAATTATTTTTGGCAAATAACAATTTATGTTCAATCTCTCAGGATGCGTATGCTCCAGGAAACTTTGGGAATTTTTCATTGTTTTAGTTATCAGTTACTTCTTTACTTACATTTTTTGCTGGTACTTTAGCCCCCCTGCCCGGCAGCAATAAAACATAAAAACTCGATGATAACACCAAGCTAATACTTTAGTTGAAAAAACACAATCTACAAAACAAAACACCTTGCACATACAAGTGTCTGCCATTAGCGGAATGTATCAAAGGCTTGTATCAGGATGTTCGAGTGGAGGTGTGGGCACGGAGTAGTTAAATGAGAAAGACGTGAATTTATGGTAACATCAAAATGGGCATTTTTGCTGAAAGTTGTTACAGGTTACTAAAGTCAATGTCTCTCACTAGAGGTACGTCATAGAGGAAAACTTATGGTATGATCGGAGCCAAGGGAGCCGGTCTAGTCAGCCCAGAGGCTGGGCCACAAGAGAGCATCTGTTCTTCAGGTTGTCATTCAGGTCTGGGTACTGTGTACACCACGTGACCACTAGTCTGGCTCGTTGTTGGTGGCTATGTTCTGTGGAGTCTCTGAGGGTAGCGTTCCCTTGCCAGCCAAATCGGGCCACCACAGAGTGTTGAATCGACAGGCACGTGTCTGGACTGAACACAAATTTTACCCTTTCATTATGAGGCTCATCCATATGTACTTTGTTAGCAGCTGATTGTTATTCCTTACATAATTTCTACACTTAATGTTCAGTCTCCTGCTAGCTTGTACATATATTAAGCTACAATACGAAAGTGTAAATTTTATCCCTTTATATGAACATATCTTTTATTACAATATTTTTTTTTTTTCAAAATGACATCACTCATTGTATTAGCTTTATAAACTTTCACACTCATGTTTAATGCTTTTAATTCAATTTAAAATTTCTGTAACCGACTTTTGTACGTTTTATCCCCTTTACTGTAATACCAATGCACTTGTTGCCTGTACAGAGACCAGAAGAAGGGCACTCAACCGCATGAAACCAGTCATCTTAAATAAATTATTACAAGCAACTGGTTGATGCATTTTAAGAATTAATAACCTGAACAGTTGCTGCCATGGATAAAATACTTCAAATCTAAGTTACTTAATTGATTATTTTTTAAAGGGAAAATTATTTTTGTTAATTTTAAAATTTAATTGTACGGTCCAAAACTTGGCTTGAGGCATTCTTGCAATGAATGATGTGGTGGTGGCGAGGAGAAGACATGGCCACAGTTTGGTAGCAGTGGAGCGCGTGTATGCAGGTGGCCATGCTTGATGTCACAGTCTCTGGTCAGCGCAGTGGCGGCAGTTGCGAGTCATTCACTAGTTCTAACATTCTACGTGAAGTGTCGTTAAGCCATTACACAAAATCGGCATTTATGAAGACTAATCTGATTTGTGGGGATGATATGAAAAGTTCATATTCATCATGTTTGTAACAGTGAAATTAATACATTAATATTAAAAAGGTCTTACACATGAACTGTCCTTGTCATTATAACAGCTAATTCACAGTTGCAGAATAAGGCAGTTACTCACAGGATATGATGAGGAAACATTTTGGATAGATGGTCACCATTGTACAGTATGGGGTCTCTGGATCGAGGATGTAAGGTTTTGTTGTGGTTTCTCATTCAACTCAATACATCTAAAAATCTTTATGTATTGCACACTAGTTAAAGTGTCTGACTCACGTGTACTGAAAAGTGTAACACACACGGAATCAGCAGAAAATTGCACTTGATGAGGTACAGAAACGTGAAAGGGAAAGCTATTGGTTGAATAAATAGGACGCAGCTACTGCAATGGTAAAATTAAATTGTAAATAAAGTTATATCCCAACAATCATAATGATAACTTCAGACAGTATTGCTTGTTTTAACGGTAATACTTTACGCCGCGATTCCACCCTTCTGCTTTGACCCATGATGTCATCAAAATGGTGGCAATGATGTATGTACTTGTAGCCAATATGGTAACTAAAACACTTGCGAAACACGTGAAAATTAACATAAAAAGACAGTAGCAGGACAAGCGCAGGTATATGGGGGTTTTGGGCAGGGACATTCTATGCAGGAAAATATGAAAAAAAAAGACTTCCGAGAACACAGAAAAATGTAATTTAAAAATGAAAACTACTTAAAATGTATACACGAAATCAAATAGTTCACTTGATCTAAATATCAAATGAAGAAAGCAATACCAATTACTACTGTTGCCAAATATCATAAGAATAGTATTTCGAATACTTCATTTACCCTATACTACAAGTAAAATCAAGAAAACGATACCAATCAAGGCCTTCCCAATTCCTGCCGTCATTAAAATGATATTCAATACTAAAATTGACCTATAATATACCTAAAATGAAGAAGGTGATACCAATTCAAAGGCATTATTTTACGACACAATTCCACCCATCTGCTTTGAACCATGAAATCAACTAGTCGGAAAACCCGTGTACGGGATAATATTGTAATACTTATGTATTGTAGATAATAAATAATCTGTGTTTATCCTCTTAAATTACAGATTACAACAACAGAATTTACAAATCAGTGCAAATAAAAAGTGCTGTACAATGTGGAGGCATAAGTGACACTTTTGATTAATGTTCAAAATTCTCCTCATAGATGATAAATTATTTTTCAAAAGAGATAGATTGGCTGGTCAGTACTTACGTTTGTGCTGTAATGCTGATAATGACACAAATGAAGAAAAAGAAAAAAAAAAAAAAAAAAAAAAAAGGATGAAAAAGGACAAGTTTTCAGAACACAGTTCCTTCTTCAGGTGGGAGAAAAGGGAAGAAAACAGGATGGGAATGAAAGGGAAAGGTAATTCATGATTTAGGTCATGAGGATGGTGTTGAGGAGTGTGGAAGTAAGAGATACTGCATATTAGTACTGAGCCAAGCCAGAGTCAGTATCTCTTACTTCCGCACTCCTTAAACACCGTCCTCATGACCTAGGTTGCAAATTACCTTTCCCTTTCGTTCCCATTCTTTTTTCTTCCCTTCTCCCCCACCTGAAGAAGGAACTGTGTTCCGAAAGCTTGTCCTTTTTCATCCTTTTTTTTTTTTTTTTTCTTCGTTTGTGCCACTATCAGCGGTACAGCAAAAAGGTAAGTACTGGCCAGCCAATCTATCTCTTCTGAAAATAATGTGTCACTTTTGTTGATCAATACACAATCGTAATTAGCATCACTGGTGTGATAGAGACGTAAGCATAATGCTAGATAAGTGAAAAATATAACATCATTAATAGTATAATGAGTAATTAATAGTAAAACATATGACGTGGTTGATAAACAATAAGTATAAAACAATAAAAGTGAATTATAAAATAATAAATGTGTTGTTACATGTTATATACATTGCAAGTAAAGGAGAAGGTGGTGATTGTTCTAGCTATGATTGTTGTATACACTGATAGGTTGCATTTCTAGGCAGTGTGGATGAAAAGGTTTATTTGTCTGCTATAGAACAGTTGATGGGACAATGAGCGTATGGAGTCACAATGGTGCATCAGCCCGTGAACAACAGAATGCCAGTGTCGGTGGCGTGTCGCATAGCGTGCGCATCTGGTGAGCTGAGGCGATGCAAGGTCTTTCTACTGCCTGTGGCTAGAGGCCATTCAAAACTTTGCTGTAAGAAGAGATGGATAATTTCTGATAATGGTGATGGGCAAATCTATCAGCTGCGTACAATGTTAGCAATGGCTGTGCCACAATAGTCAATCTACAAAAACTCTGCATAGCAGATAGGAAAGTTAATCATACTGGGAGTTCATGGTACTTGGTAAGGTGCATGGCATGGGGAGGGAGGAGTGAGGGGAGGTAAGGTGGGGAGTGGCTGTTCTCTGGGTGTCTATGACAGGGAGGGGCCATGCAGCATTTGACATATGGAAATATAGGGAAAGACTTCAAGAAGGAAAAGGAAGGCACTAAATTCTCTCATGTGCAGTGGAGTAATGCACAACATTTCACAGTTGACAACTGTACAAGGTATGGTTTTATTTCAAAACTTAGACGTGTATGATATCTTTTTGGTCCAAAAAAAAAAAAAAAAAAAAAAAAAAAAAATAAAAAAAAAAGGGGGGGGGCATACTAAATACTTACATCTTTGGTATAGGTCAGTGTAGAACCAATAAGCATCTTTATGTGACTGGTTTATCATTTATCTGGCCACCCTCTGGGGGGATCCAGCCAAAGTAAACTTTGTCACAAGGAGTGCTGAAGGGAAGGAGCAGTGTGGAGAATGAAGGAAGGAAAATGTCAACAGTAAACATATCAATGCTTTTGTTTTACAATCGAGCAGATGAGTGTGGCTTGTAGTTGCTAGTCGGTTTTTATGACTTTTCTTCTCCTGCAGGGCTCTAGCTACCTAATGTCCAGTACTATGCTACACAAAATGATGATAAAAAATGTTATAGCTTGCAGTCTTGAAACAAAACATACTGCCAAACAAAGCAGCTTTCTCTACAAACAAGAAATTAGTTGTTAGTATCAGAATGACAGCAAAAGGAATAAGAAGAAAGTGGTAAATTTCTTAGTTACTTGCTATTTGCAACACATATATTGTATATTTCCACAGATAAGACGATAATAGAAACATAAACAATTGTATGCAAAGTTTGGGTCTTATTATACAACAGATATTAAACATTTGCTTACATTTAGGGTTTATCAGACATTCTCTTTTTTTACCCTCTAAAAATGATCTGGGTGTATTTTTAGAAAATGCAGAGATTTCCTCTTATATGTGTCATACAACTGCTTTTCTTGATAGTGCGGATATACAACTCTTCACTATTGCAAACTCTAAGGAATTTAACCTTTCTACGATATTTTTTGCTGAATTATAGCGTATCGATGTTACCGTCACTCCGATCTCAATTTACAATTTCAGATCCATTGAACCAATAGGTGTGGCCACTGTTATGAAGCAAGAGCCGTGAGGTGGACTGTTAAAAGCATTACTCACAACACAACCTACAACAATACTTGTTACATGTACATTGAAGGTTATTATTCAGCATGTGTTTCTATAGGCAACACTGTAACAATGCTAAAGGAGGCTTTTGCTTTATGGTCTGTGCAGTCATACCAGTTGTTTAGAAGTACAGAATGTATATGTCCATAAAATTGAGCCTTGTGTGAATAGCCATGTGGTCAAAGACACCTTATCATGGACTGTGCGACTGCTTCTGCCGGTGGTTTGAGTTCTCCCACGAGCATGGGTGTTTGGTTGTCCTTAGAATAACTTAGTTTCATTAGTGTTAAAGCTTGGGGACCGATGACCATAGCAGTTTGGTCCCATAAGATTTCACACAATTTAAAGCTGATGCAATGCTTTTATGTATACTCAAGGTCATTACACAAAACTGGTATTACCCAGATGATCAATGTTCTAAACTAAATTTACAGATTGTTGATAGTTTAGGGATCGTCTTATAAGACAGACATCACGTAAAAGTTTATATCTTTGACAATAATTTTTATCTTATCAGCTGAAATGTATGGTAATTAAACTCCTCATTAAATATTACTGGACATTAGCTTCCCTTCCAGGGATAACAGCTTAAAAGGGTTTTGTTGTTGTGGTCTTCAGTCCAGAGACTGGTTTGATGCAGCTCTCCACCCTACTCTATCCTGAGCAAGCCTTTTCATCTCCTCATAAGAACGACAACCCACATCCACTTGAATCTGCTTACTATACGCGTATCTTGGTCTCCCTCTGCGATTTTTACCCCACACACTTCCCTCCAACGCTAAATTCACAATTCCTTGATGTCTAAGAATGTGTCCTACCAATCTATCCCTTCTTTTAGTCAAGGTATGCCAGAAATTTCTTTTCTCCCCAATTCGGTTCAGTACCACCTCATTAGTTACGCGATCCACCCACCTAATCTTCAGCATTCTTCTGTAGCAAAAAGGGTTTTACTTGCACATTATTTAAGGTGCGAAAGGGTTTTACTTGCACATTATTTAAGGTGCAGTAGGGCTTTGGCTATCCTCATAGCCTATCTTATCGTATCTTGTTATGGATGCTCTCGTGTAAAACATTTTGGAATCCACAAGATTCACATTTCACGCTCTGAAGCATTATTGTCACATCCTTTGGTAACAATCTTGATGAAACTACCACTTCAGTGAAAGAAAAAGTTCAGACAGAAAAATATATGCAGGAGAAAAACATTTAGAGAGGACAGGAGGGAGAAACTGAACTTTAATCATTGGGTTTACAATGTGGTGGATCAACACAGCGCTCTTACCATTTCGACAATTGCCGACACTAGTTGTGTGTACGGCTACGGCTGCAGGTCAAACTGTCTACACTCATCAACAAATCTGGTAGACTCAACAATGACTGAATACTTGGAAGTTGCGGATTTTCTTATAAGATCTCAACCCTACTATCACATTGGTATTTGATCCTGAAATAAATGGACACTTCCTTCAAGGACTAAGGTGGTTATAGGGAAGATGAAAGAAAAACAGAATAGATCATGATATGAAAACTAAAGGTTAAATTAATATCATATCAGCTTGGAACTGGATGGTTGCGAGGCACCACATGCAAGAGGTACGTCTGTGCAGTTAAAAAATGGTCAAAGTGACTGGTGCTTGAACATATTACTTTACGGGATAGTACGGCATCATGTTACGAGTATGAGGTTCATGGACTTGCCGCATGCAGTGGCAGAGGGGAAGGAAGGGGAGGTGAGATGCGGCAGGCACTGACACCTGGAGAGAGCATGTGCACCCAGAAACTGTCAGGAGACGTAAACACAGGGGGTGTGTCTTGCACCAAGAAATAAGTAGCTTATTTAACTGTACAATAAGTAATAGGTTGAAATTATCGGACAACAGATGATCTGTGTTAGGTAGTGGGGCAACAAAACTTTTCTGTTTACTTACAACATATAGTTACATCACATACAAAACTAATTCATTAATAAAACATTTTTAATTAATGGCTAATTAAAGATTAGTGCCAAGGAATATTAACACTGTTAATGGAAGACGATATGCTCCTGGAAATTACGGGATATTTACTGTACTCATTTCCACATAGGACACCTAACTAACAGCTGACAGGTTCTTATCATAGTTTAAGACAGTGCTAGTAACTTCCAGGATTATGACGGATAATGCTATTCAATACTAGGCATAATTCTCCTGTTACACAAGCAAGTTCATAGCTGTAGTGGTTAATACAACATTAATAATTGTATTGTTACGAATGTTCTCAATAGAAATGTTATAATAGACATACAGTAACAGAATATAAAACTCATAAGCCTATGGAAGCAATTAAAATGGATATATAGCTCATAAAAATACATAAAGATATGCAAAAAGTAATGGCTAGGAACTTCGTGTGGGCCAGGCATGTCTGGTTATGCAGGACCTTCTGCAGTTAAATTACTTGGAAAAAAAAAAACACAAGAATTGCAGGCAGGTTATAACTGGATTTTCTCTCTTATTTTTTTCCCTGGGGGTGGCTTTGGGCCTGGTGTAAGAGTAGGGTTGACTACCCATCCATTGTAAGGTTAAAATGATTAAAATGTATTATGAGGGTGTGAACATTTAATTGCATTTTCGCTGTGACACTGATGTCACGCATGCAAGGCAATATGGACTTACATGGGTAGGATGGTGAACTTCTAGTCCTAAGCCCTTTTTAAAATTGGGTGTTGTAATGCTGGATCACCCGGTTAATTATGGCTTGATCACAAAGGAGATTATAAATGGAACGTTAGGAAAAGGTAGAGGAAACATCAACAGAAATAGAAGGAACATTAGCTTCCATCTTGGCGAATTGCGCTCATGCAGTGGAGTTTGTAAATTAATCTGTACAATTATTTCTACGCACGAGGCAGGGGTGGCAAACCTGTGTCTGTGCGTATACCTGAAGTTTGACTCTTTTTAAAAGAAAACTGATTAATCTGTTCTTCATGCATGGCTTTAACTACAACATTGAAAATGTCTTCAGCAGTAGGGTTCTGCTAAGTCCTGGTTTGCTGTTTATTGCCTTGATAATATTCATAATGAACTAAGTGAAGAATGACAGAATAAAATTATATAAATGATTGGATTTTATATGCGTGGCTAAGCGACACTCACGTACAGAGGTTAAGTGCCATAGAAGCAATGGTACGGTGAAGGTGGCATTGTCGACGTCGAAGATGGGCACGTCAGCAGGGGCACCAGGGATACGGCCGTGGGCAGCGGTGAACAGCACAGCAGTGGCTGTGTCAGGGGCGGCCCACGGAGGCATTGTCGTGTGGCTCGCACGGCAGCCATGGCAGTGAGCCGCACTGGGATCAGCTACTGGGGTGGCGTTGGTGACGCTCTGGCACTCGTGGCGGTGCTAGACGGCTGCAGCTTGGCAGGAGGCACCACCATGGAGGTGGCATCGGGAGACACAGCTATGGCGTGGGCAGCACATAGCAGCAGTACTCGCAGCGGCCAGCCGAGGCACAGCATAACTGCGAGCCCTGACCATCTCATACTGCTGCTCATCGACTTGGTTTGCTGTCGATGCAGGCAAGATGCCTGCCTGCAGACTTGCCTGCTGCGGTTGTGTTGCACGTGCAGCTGATGGCAGGTTGTGGCAGCATACCGCACTGTTACTTAATGGTGGTTTTCTTGTTTCTAGCCTCTATTTTCGTAATATTCACGCCTAGCTCAATTCAGCCATACGATGAGCTGGATTACGAGTCGGGCATCAGTTGGTGCCAGGATAATGTTGTTTTTATAAATAAGTGTATATATTAATTAAACTAATAATGTTTGGTATCATATGAATGCTCTTTTAAAGAGCTTTCCAATGAAGTAAATTTTATTGTTCTAGCTTAATTAGAGCAAGAGTTTTAATGAAAACAACATTGCTCCACGAGTCATAAATTTGTCAGATTTTCAATTTTTGAAGGTCTGTTCCTCTGTTACATTTCATCAGAAAAATGTGAAAAAATTAATTTGTGATACTATTTATGAGTACTATAGGCATACTTAATTTCATTTTAATCCAAGAGGGTAAGATTGAAAATTATGGTTTCATTTGTTGATTTGACACGGAATGACCCATCTACGCTGATAACCGTTCTATGGCCGTACAGGATGACTTGTTCGAGGAGGTTGAGAAGAAGCTTACAGATACGCCAGAGGTGCTCTGTCACTACTATGCTGACGACTGACTCAAGCCGAATCCCAGCATAACACAATTTTGTGCCTTCCATTTCAGTAACAAGCAGGCATCTCGCAAGCTGCATGCCTTCTGAAAGGATACACCAATTGAACACTGTGACAACCACAAATACCTAGGTGTAACCTTGTCCAGGGCTTTGACATATAAGAGCACTGCATTAACACCAAATGAAGATAAGCAGCAGAGACAAAATTCTCCAGAAAATTACAAACTCTTAATTTGGGCGTGAGGAAGTGAGGACCACGCCACTAACAGTATGCTTCTCAGCAGGTGAATATGCGAGCAGCTTGTGTTACAATTCAACCCATGCTAAACAGGTTGACATTGCTGTGAATGAGACCTGTAGCCTCATCAATGGATGCCTGAAACCTATACCAACTGACAGACTGTGCGTAGAGGAGCTGCAGCCTACAGTGAAAGAGTGAGGGCCTAGTTGTCTGAGAGCCACCTCCTCCACAACATTCAGCCAGCCACCAAACACCTGAAATTTAGACAGAGCTACTGAGGACCTAAGTGACCAACCTGGATCTAGTGTGAAGAGGTGGATGAGGTTGGGAGGGATGGAACCAAAGGAAGAATTGGCACCAGGCTACAATGAGGACTGGGAGGTTTGGAGTTCACTGAACAGATTGCGCACCAACTCTGCACGGACAAGAGATAATCTTGTGAAGTGGGGATATTATACTACATCTATCCTCTGTGATTGTGGAGACATACAGATGACCCAACATATATATAAGTGCCCTGAATGTCTTTCACATTGCACTTTTAGAGGCCCTCATGTTGGCAACCCCAAATGCTGTTGACATAGGCCTTGTTTGGGCCAAATGTATATAATGTTTCTGTTTGTTGTTTATAGTTTAATTTATATGTAGCTAATTGGCAGTACTTTACGAAGTGATTCCACCTGCCTGCTTTGACCCATAAGGTCATCAATATGGTGGCAATAACATATGTACTCATAGCCAATATGGCGACCAAAACACTTACGTAACACACACATATAAACACGCAAAAATTAACATAAAATGCAACTAATGGGACAAATGCGGGATTGTGGGGGTTTTCGGTAGGGGCATTATATGCGGGAAAATGCAACAAAAAGCCAACCGAAAACACACACAAAAAATGTGAAATAAACAAAAATGACCCGAAAAACTACACATGGAATCGAATAGTTCACTTGATCTAATAAACAGATTAAGAAAGTGGTACTAATCAACAGTTACAAAATAGCGTAAAAATAGTATTGAATGCTATAATCAAACTATACTACATGTAAAATAATGAAAACAATACCAATCACAATTCACATCAACATTAAAATGGTATCAAATACTGAAATTGACCTATAATACACCTAAAATGGAGATGGTAATATCAATTCAATGACATTATTTTATGATGCAGTTCCACCTGTCTGCTTTGACCCATGACATCACCATGTTGGAAAACCCGTATAATCTCTTAATACTTATATATTTTAGATAATCTGTTGTTATCCTCATAAATTACAGATTATGACAACAGAATGTACCATTGATCACAGGTCTCAGTCTAAAAATTAGTGCCTTTGTCGCTCACTTGCGAAAAGAAAAGAAGGCCTCTCTGTTTGCCTATACCGCACCATCAGAGTGAAATACAGATCAATTTTTAATAATAAAATCTTCATGTATAATCTGAATGTTACACAACCCCACCTGCTTTGACTGGTAAAGTTTTGTATTGGGCCCCCCATTACCTTTTTCAAAACGGCTAGGACGTAAACATTATTCTTCTTATTCAATTTTCTTCCCACAATTCTTAGTTGGCTTTCACATTTGCTGGCTTTGCTAGCTCACAACTGAACGGTTGCATCCCAACCTAACCTAATCCTCGGGCTGTCTTACAGAGTAGTCTTGTCACCACAACTAAGATTTCAGTGAGGATCCAATGTCACGTTAACCACTTCGACCTATGACATTAACATGTTGCACAACCCATCAAAGGGATAATATATTAATACTTATGTTATCCTCATAAATTACGGATTATAACAACAGAATGTACCATCAATCACAGGTCTCGGCCCATAACTTCGCGCCTTCAACACTCACTCACGGGGGGGACTCTCTCTGTAAATCTATACATTACCAGAGTGAAATACAGGTCACTTTTTAAACAAAATCTTAATCTACAATCTGAATTGCACAAAAATCTTCAACTACTACCAACACCAACAGAAACGACTAAATACCCACTCTATGTAACATCCTGGCCACAAGAGTGCCATTCGATGCTTTCACTTGGCACCTATAAATAAACACATTTCAAATCTATCATGTATCTGATGATGGCATACAACAAGACATGCCGATGTCATGAGTCAAAGCCGAGTGGAATCGCGGGCTATATATGACCCTAAGTAATTTCTTTCTGTTCTACCTCTTATACTCATGTATACATGATGCTTCTGACAAACTTGAAACTGATCATTATTGATACCAACTGCTTGGCAGAACCTTATTGCAAAAGAAAGTTTATTTGTGCATAATGGAAAGTTTTATTTTATGAGTATTGTTTTGTGTTTTGGAATGTTATTTACCTTTTTTTTTTCCTCGCCAATGAGCTCATGCAGTTGGGTGGTATTGAGTACTTCAGTATTGCCATATTGCAGGTGAATTGTAGTGTTTGAAACCTTTGTTTTAATTTTTTATATATGTAGGGTTGATTAGAATCGTCTTGCTTCCTTTGAGGTGTATTGTAGGTAAATTAAGAATTCAGTACTTTTTCTGGTACCTTTTTTATGTGTAGTGGTTGATTGGAAAAATTTTTTTTTTTCCTTTTTTAAAATTTGAGATGTATTATAGTTCGATTGAAGTGTTTGATACCTTCTTCGGAGTTTTGTAGTTGGGGGGAATGTTTTAATTGGAATTGACTGCTTCATGTGAAGTGTATTATAGGTCAACTGAAGTTATTGATCTATTTTTGGGTGTTTTGTCTTTTTTGGGATTTTTTTCCCCACATAGTGTATGTTGTTGTTTTTTTGTATTTTCATGTTTTCTGAATTGTCTTTCTCTCGTTTATTTCCACTTGGAATGTCCCCACCCAAAACCTCCACATTTGCATTCTTGTCCCGTTAGTGTCATTTTGTTGCTTTGACCTTAATTTTTTGCTTGTTTGTAACTGTGTATGTTGGCCCTTTCTTGTGATTGATTTGCTTGTCTTATTGCCGTTATGTTGGTAACGTCATGGGTCAAAGCAGACAGGTGGAATCATGTCCTACAATTCGGCAAAAATTTGTGAGTAGTAGTAGCAGAAGTGTTATTTTAAAAAGTGAATATCATTTTATGTGAGATGAATTTTGTTAATTGTTAATAGTGAGAATTTTCTATCAATTTCTTAAATCACGGACGATTCAATTTTCCTTTGTGGACCAACCACCAAGAAAGTTTTTGGGCTTAAAACTTTGGAAGAAGTGTACTTGCCGTGTCATGGGATGTTGTCAATGGTCGGAGCTGACCAATCGTGGTGCATATGGAAACAGCCAGTCAAATATTAGCCCATAACAGATGTTTTGTCTTCTCAATAAACAATATTATTTTCACATGGTTAAAAAAAATGTCAAGGGATGCTGACAGATCTATGTTTTATTCCACTCACAAAAGTGTGTTTATTTATTTTCATTACTATGAACAGGATTTCTGGTAAGGTGAGTACAGGGTTATAAACATGAAATCAGTTGGTGTAATACAGGAGTAGGACTGATAATGAATAAGTGGGTAAGTTACTATGAACAGCATAGTGAATGCATTATCATAGCAAAGATAAACACAAAACCAACACCAACCACAGTAGTACAAGTTTATATGCCAACTAGCTCCGCCAATGATGAGGACATTGAAGAAATGTATGAGGAGATAAAAGAAATTATTCAGAAAATTAAAGGAGACCAAAACTTGATTGTGATGGGGGATTGGAACTCGGTAGTAGGAAAAGGAAGAGAAGGGAGTGTTGTAGGTGAATATGGACTGGGGAAAAGAAATGAAAATTGGAGATCGCTTGGTAGAATTTTGTGCAGAGCACAATTTAATCATCACCAACACTTGGTTTAAACATCATGAAAGAAGGCTGAATACATGGAAGAGACCAGGAGATACTGGAAGTTACCAGATTGACTTTATAATGGTAAGTAATAGATTTAGGAACCAGGTTTTAAACTGTAAGTCATATCCAGGGTCAGATATAGACTCTGGCCATAACGTATTGGTAATGAATTGTAGATTAAAACTTAAGAGACTGCAGAAAGGTAGACAAGTTAGGATATGGAACCTAGACAAACTGAAGGAACCAGAGGTGGTTGAGGGTTGCAGAGGGAGCATTAGGCAAGCATTGGCTGAAACGGAGAAAAATAATACAGTAGAAGAAGAATGGCTAGCTCTGAGAGATAGAGTAGTGAAAGCAGCAGAGGATCATATAAGCAGAAGGACGAGGCATAATATAAATCCCTGGATAATCGATGGGAGAAGAAAATATAAAAATACATCAAGTGAATAGGCAAGAGGGACTAAAAACGTCTGAAAAATGAGATTGAGAGGAAGTGCAGATTGGCTAAGCAGAAGTGGCTTTAGGACAAATGCAGAACCATAGAAGAATGTTACTAGGGGAAAGAGAGATATCGCCTACAGGAAAATAATAGAGATATTGATAGAATGAATCTCAACACAAAGGCAATAACTGAGCCATAGACAGGCATGTAGAACAGCCAATTACACTCTCACAAGTAATACTTCCAGCTGCAGCCTTTATCATGAAGACGAGCACACAGACATTCATACGATCACCACAACTCGCATATGTATGATGGCTGTCTCTGGCTGCCGAGCCTCAAGTGTTGCATCAGGTGTGAGTACAGTTCGGAGGGGGGTAGGAAGGGAAAGGAAGCAGTGCAAGGTTGGGTGGGAAGGTTTGAGATAGCAGTGCATCATATGCAGGGGCTAAGATTGTTAGTTGCAGCTTTGGAACCCAGAGTGGAGCCCTGGGGCAGGAAGAAAGGGGGGGGGGGTTAAACTGGGATGAACTAACGAGGAGAAATACAGGCCAACTGGTAGGGTGATGGAATGGAAGATGGAGTAGTTACCTTAGGTTGTAAACAGGATAGTTTCGAGACCAGAGAATATGTTTTAAGGGCAATTCCCAACTGTATGTTCTGAAAATTTGGTTGCGAAGGGGAGGTGAATTATGGAGGCCGTCAAGGATATAGCACACAGAGCTCGAAATAATTCTGATGTATTAGGGGCCTCATCTGCGACGTGAAGGTAGTTCTGCCTGCCAGCTATTGAGCGTATCGGGTGTAGTCATCTACAAGTTCTAGCACAATGACACCTGTTGCTTGGATTCTGAGGCCGTCCTCAAAAATGGCAGAATTGGTGAAGACTGCTGTGTTGATTTGGAGCTGAGTGCAGGCTCTTAACCAAGGCTTTGTCAACTCAGTCATGGTCTTTTCTAGAACTGTGTTACTAGCTGGGGAATTGTAGTCTCTTCTTGATAGATCAGGGGTGCACTACATAAAGCGGCTACCGGTACTCTCAGTTTGTGAAGTTCTTGTAGAGTGTGCGTGTTTCTATGCTAGACTGTAGTTATGCTTCGAAATTTGAATGAAGCGGCTGTATCAAGAAGTTGACTACTAATGCTGTATTTGAACATTATGGGATTGTTTTTCCTATTCATGTGCATCACATTAAATTTTTCTACATTGAGAGCTAGCTGCCATTCTTTACACCAACTAGAAATTTTGTCTGTCATTCTGTATGCTATTGCAGTCAGTTAATGATGATACCCTCCCATACACCACAGCATCATCAGCAAACAGCTGCAAATTACAATTTACTCTGTCCATCAGATCATTTGTATAAATAAAAAATAATAGTGGTTCTATCACATCCCCCTGGGGCACAGCTGACAATACATTCATCTCTGATGAACTCCCGCCATCGAGAACAAAGTTCTGCGTTCTATTATTTAGGAAGTCTTCCAGAGCCAGTCACAAATTTGTGAACCTATTCCATATGCTTCTATCTTCGTTAGCAGTCTACAGTGTGGCAATGTGTCAAATGCTTTTTTGAAATTATGAAAAACACAATCTGCCTGTTGCCCCCAAGATGTCACGTGAGAAAACTGCAAGCTGAGTTTCACACAAATGATGTTTCCTAAACCCGTGTTGATTCATAGAAAGAACCTTATCCATCTCAAGGAAATTTACTATATTCAAGCTGAGAATATGCTCCAAAATACTACAGGAAACTGTTTGGCCTGTAATTATGTGGGTCAGTTCTTTTACCTTTCTTATAAATGGAAGTCACCTGCACTTTTTTCCAATCACTAGGAACCTTACACTGAATTAAAGATTCATGATAAATGCAAAATACTCTTTGTAAAATTGAACTGGTATTCCATCTGAACCAGGAGACTTTTTGTATTCAGCTCTCTCAGCTGCTTCTCTACACTGGAAATACCTATTATTGTGTCCTCCATTTGGGAGTTAGTGCGTTGATCAAATGATGGTATGTTTGTATGGTGCTCCTGAGTGAAAGATTTCTTAAAGGTTAAATTTAGAACTTCAGCTTTCCGATTGCTTCCTACTGTCCTGGAATGATCAACGAGTGACTGAATAGTGGCCTTTGACCCACTTATCGATTTTACATAGGATCAGAATTTTTTTGAGTTCTTGGAAAGATCTTTTGCTATGGTATAGCTGTGGTAATTATTGTATGCATCAAGCATCGATATTTTTATAGACTCACTTGATTATCGGCTCTTTCTAACTAAAAAACTAAAATAGGCTTCTAGTTTTGTGTCCCGGCTTCGTCGCCGCTTTTGTGTCCCAGCCTCGTCGTAGGTGTCGGTGGCCGAGTGGAATGAGACCGACACGCTGGTGCAGGTACGGAGGGGAGCAGCCAGAAACTATAAACACTAGAGTAAATTAGAAAGATATATATTGCACAGAATGTAACAATACTTAACTTTTACATAGTACTGCAGAATGTTGATACATAGTTGTTAGAGGCCTGCCTAGTGCCTGTACAATAGCAAAGTCTTCACTGGTGCCTATCTGATTACGAGGGTCCTAACTCGTTGCTATCTCAGTCCGAAGTGGCCGATGTCCTTCAGTGGTGGCCACGAGCGGCGTTGTCGCAGAGGGCGCTCGTGGCTGTCGTCGTGAGAACGCCGTGCCGTGCGTGCATGGCGGCGCGCGGCGAAAGTAAATGGCGCGCACTTTGTACTTGTGCGACACCACACCCCTCCCCCCCAAACCGCCGCACCGTCGTGGCGTAGGGCTGAGGGCCACGGCGACGGCATTGGGAGGAGGGCCTGGGCGGGGGCGTTACTGGTGGGACGGGCGTCGTAGCTGAGGCCGCGATCGAGACGCCGTCCGCGCCCCGGCATCTGCCTTGAGATCCTCCAGGGAACCCGCCGAAACCTGGGGAAGGGCGCCCGCCCCCGCCCAGAGAGAGCAGGTCATCTTCTTCTGAGGTGCGTGGCCCAAGCTGGGGGGGCCCGCACGGTCCCGGAGTCCCTCTCGGTGACGCTGTCATCTGCGGCGGCGACAGCGGCGGCGTCGCGTCGATCTCCATCGGGACGATCTCGTAGTCCGGGGACGCTGGACCCGTTGACGAACGATGTGTTTGTGCTCCCTGGCGGTGAACTGGGTCTGGAATCAAGAAACCGGAGACAGGATCGCGCGGCCTGTGCAAGCGCAATTGGTTTGCGTGGCGCCGCAGCTCCGACCCTGTGGAAGAACGTACAATATACATATTGCGACCAAGCACGCGTTGAATGGTGCCCGGCAGCCATAGTTTCTTCTTGTTTCCAGCAAACACCCTGTACAGCACCGGCGTGGAAACCTGAAAACGCGTAGCGCCATACGAACCGACTCGGTGCGTGGGAGGCTGCAGCAGGTGAAGGAGAGTACGGTGACGGCGGCCGTGTAGCAGCTCGGCAGGAGACGGGCCGTCACGTGGCATGCACCGATACGTAGACAGGAAAATTTGAAGAGTTTGCTGCCTGGAGTGCTGACCTTTCATCTTCTCCATGTGAGACTTGAATGTTCGAACGAAACGTTCTGCTTCACCATTGGACTGAGGGTGAAAAGGTGCAGTGGTAATATGCTGAATGCCATTCACACGTCAAAACTGTTGAAATTCCGCACTAACAAACTGAGGTCCATTGTCACTGACGATAGTTTCAGGCAAGCCTTCGATGCAAAACACTGATGTTAAGGCACTGATTGTACTAGACGCTGTCGTTGAGTTCATGGCAATCACAAAAGGAAACTTGCTGAAAGCGTCTACAACAATTAACCAGCGCGTATTCCAGAAAGGTCCGGCAAAGTCAATATGTAAACGTTGCCATGGTCCCTTGGCCAGTCTGAGAAACGCTGTGGAGGAGCCGCCTGATGCTCCGCACAAACTGTACACTGTGATGTCATGCTCTCTATCTGAGCGTCCATACTAACCCAGGTACAATGACGTCTGGCCAGTTTCTGACAACATGCCATTTCTGAAGAATCAAATGATACATCCTGGCCAACCGGAAGTCGGGAAAGTGTGTCCGCGTTGGCGTGTTTAGTGGTAGGTCGGTACAAAATCTCATACTGATAATTAGACAGTATTAAGGACCATCTCTGAAGCTTTTGTGCCGTACGTGGCGGAATCGGCTTTGTGGGTGAGAACAACGACGTGAGAGGCTTGTGGTCTGTCAACAAATAGAATTTTCTGCCATAGAGATAATGATGAAACTTTGTGACGCCGTAAATGATTGCTACGGCCTCCTTTTCTATCGGACTGTAATTCTGTTGCGTCGGCGTCAGTAGCTTGGATGCAAAGGCAATAGGACGATCGTGAGATCCAATGCGATGTGAGATTACCGCGCCCAGACCGTACGACGAGGCGTCAACTGCTAACACTACAGGCTTCTGTGGGTCAAAGGGAATCAAACATGCATCACTGAGTAGTGCAGACTTTAATTTGTCAAAGGCAACCTGACAATCTTTGGACCATACAAAAGGAACATTCTTCCTACGTAAGTGATGCAGTGGAGCTGCAATCTGAGAGGCATTGGGAATAAATCTGAAATAATAGTTAAGCTTTCCCATTACTGCTTGCAATTCATGCACATTCTTAGGAGGAGGCAAGTCTTTGATTGCTCGAAGATGTGACTGTAAGGGATGAATTCCTTGGGCATTAATCACATGGCCTAGGTACTCTATTTCAGTTTGAAAAAACGAACACTTTGCTTTATTGCAACGTAGACCTGCTGCAGTCAAAACTTTGAAAAGGCACTCCAGGTTTGCTAAATGTTCTTCAACTGTACGTCCGGATACCACAATATCATCTAAATAGTTCGAACAACACGGTACAGAAACTGTCAGCTGTTCCAAAAAACGCTGAAAAATAGCGGGGGCGGAAGAACTGCCAAAGGGTAGGCGTTGAAATTGAAAAAGGCCCATGTGAGTATTAATGACGAAAAATTTTTTTGACTCGTCATCAAGTGGAATCTGTAAGTATGCCTCTGCTAAATCAATCTTGGAAAAGAAGCGAGACTGTCCTAATTTGTCCATCAGTTCCTCAGGTCTGGGCAGGGGATAAGTGTCGACAATTGTTTGACTGTTCACTGTTGATTTGAAGTCCGCACAGAGACGAAGTTTTCCTGACGGCTTGGGTATAATGACTATAGGCGAGGCCCACTGACTCGCAGAAACAGGGGAAATCACCCCACTATCTTGCCAACGTTTAAGTTCTTCGGCAACTGTATCACGCAATGCGATAGGCACTGGTCTAGCTTTACGAAATTTTGGAACTGCAGATTCTTTTAAAGTTACATGTGCCACGAAGTCTTTTGCACAACCTAGTTCCGGCGAAAACAGGTCACTATATTTGTCACACAATGCATTGATTTTATCCTGAGGCACTATTGACGAAATTTGAAGCGCATCTCTTTGAATTTATAAACCAAACAAGTCAAAAGCATCTAGTCCAAAAATGTTCTGTGTCGATTTGGCCTGAAGAACTACAAAAGCAACTGTTTTCGTAACACCTTGAAAAGAGGCAGGCAGGCTACACGTTCCTAGCACGGGAATATTTTGACCTGTGTACGCTGTTAACACTTGCTGTGACGGCGACAATTTTGGCGAACCCAGTAGTTCATAAGTTTCTTTATTCATTAGTGTGACAGTGGAACCAGTATCAAGCTGAAATTGCACCGTCTTATTTTCTATGAAGAGAGTCACAAACAGTTTTTGCTTGCGGCGCTCGACAGGTGCGCGAATGTGGGCAACGTCTGCTACGGTGTGTTTGCTGCGTCTGCGCGGGCCGCGTAGTGAAGTAAGCGGCGCAGACTCGGCACGCAGCGGATTAACCACACTGTCACTAGAGGACACTACCGCCGGATCGGCGTCCGCGCAATGCGAAGCTACTCCAGATGTACTAACTACTGCACTACACTTTTGAGCAGCTACTTGGTGTCTACTGTCACTAGCTACACAGTACTGGGCACTATTACAAGGAGCAGTTGCAGAAGGCACTATTTTCACTACAGGAATGCACTGTTCATAGTCATTTTGCTTGTCCCGAACCCTTTTCCGTTGCACTGTTTTACGCGCTCGTCGGCACTTGCTACGTGGTGCACTATATAGATTTGCCATAGGCGCAGAACTACTTTCTTGCAATTGAGATCCAAGGAAAGCAGTGTTCAATTCCACAGCCCGTATAACATTTACAGAATGAACTGTTCTCGCACTCTGCGAAGCACTGTTTCTAACGGTACCGTTCTTTGAGTTTTTAATTTGCATACACACAGACTGCACATGTCCCGATTTGCCACATTGATAACAGGTTGCGTTGCGACTTGGGCAATGAGCACGCTTGTGGCGAGACACACACTGGGGGCAAGATTTACGTACATTTTTCTGAAATGAGCGTTGGCGCCCGTTATGCAAATTACTGTGTCTAACACTACGGGGCGACCTTTGCGTCGCACTTTTACTCTGGCTACTGTTCACTGTCTGTTCAGCACGGCCGGTAGAAAAATAAGAATCACTAGTGCTATACTGAGAACTACAGCTAGGAAAGCGTCCGTTGCGGCGCACCGAATTAACACTGTGGCTTTGCATTTCTACATCTGCTAAGTCAAAAGTATCATGCGCTTCTATAAGCTGCAGTACACTGTCTAAGGAGGGGTCAGACTGTTTCAGAATTGCTGCTCTAATTCTGGGGTCCTGAATATTCTGCGTAATCGCATCCCTCAACATCACGTCACTATACGAAAGTCCACAAGAGCAAGTAAATTTACATTGGCGGGTTAAGCCCTTCAATTCCGTAATCCACTCTTGGTGTGACTGCTGCGGTAATTTTTTAAGTCTGAAAAATCGGTATCATGCAGCGGCTACAAGAACTTTTCTCTCATAATGAGCATTCAGTGCATCTACAATTTGTTCAAAGTCTACATCACGAGGAGATGCGTGAGGGAATAGTTTTTGCAATAATACGAAGGTCTGGGGGCCCACTACAGATAATAACAGATGCTTCACTTTCTGACCTGTAAGTTGATGAGCCGCGACGAGTTCTTGAAACTGTGCGAAGTAGTCGCTCCATTCTTCCTCACGTTCGTTGTACTGGCGGAACGTAGGGAGCGGTACGGCGGCTGGTGTGGGCTGCTGAAGCGGCGGCTGTTGTTGTTGGTTAGCTGCTTGCGCTGTGAGCTGGGCCACAGCCTGGAGAAGTTGTGTTATTTGCGCCGTCTGTAACTGAATAATTTTCATTAAGTTTGGGTTCGGGGTAGTGGCCATGCTGACCGATTAGGCGCCGCGCATACAAGTAACTTATAACAAAACACAAATGCAATATGAAAGAGGACGCTCTGCAACAAAAAAGTCCACAAACACGTAACTGAAAATGTTCCCCCAAAAATCTTATAATAAAGGTGGGTGGGCGGGAGCAATTTCTGCGTGCTCCGACTGCTGCTGTCTGGCTGCTACAAGCGGGTTTGTCCAAGGTTCGTCTATCACTCCTCGTCGCCACTTTTGTGTCCCGGCTTCGTCGCCGCTTTTGTGTCCCAGCCTCGTCGTAGGTGTCGGTGGCCGAGTGGAATGAGACCGACACGCTGGTGCAGGTACGGAGGGGAGCAGCCAGAAACTATAAACACTAGAGTAAATTAGAAAGATATATATTGCACAGAATGTAACAATACTTAACTTTTACATAGTACTGCAGAATGTTGATACATAGTTGTTAGAGGCCTGCCTAGTGCCTGTACAATAGCAAAGTCTTCACTGGTGCCTATCTGATTACGAGGGTCCTAACTCGTTGCTATCTCAGTCCGAAGTGGCCGATGTCCTTCAGTGGTGGCCACGAGCGGCGTTGTCGCAGAGGGCGCTCGTGGCTGTCGTCGTGAGAACGCCGTGCCGTGCGTGCATGGCGGCGCGCGGCGAAAGTAAATGGCGCGCACTTTGTACTTGTGCGACACCACATCTAGCCTTCTTCATTGGTTTATTAACTTTGGTCACTACTTACACTATGACGATATCATGATCACTAACTCCTTTCTCTACACTGACATCTTTAATAAGGTCAGGACTCTTTGTAGTTGTAAGGTCTAAAATATTTCCATTGTGTTTAGACTGCCAGTTTAACTGCTCAAGACAGTTTTCGGAAAACATGTCCAATAGTAGTTCAGAACACTGCTTGTCTGTACCACCTGAAATGGAACTAGAGGGGTCCCAATGAAGTCTCCCCTGACTAATATTGCATGGTCCAAATACC
The DNA here is from genome assembly GCA_026315105.1 of Locusta migratoria. Lineage (NCBI taxonomy): Eukaryota > Metazoa > Arthropoda > Insecta > Orthoptera > Acrididae > Locusta > Locusta migratoria. Next base: position 53,243,592 of record CM048744.1, read on the forward strand.
TACACTCTTCCTGGTGTAAACTTTCTTTGAATGACTCTAAAACTGCTACAGCAGCAATGGGAGGGGGGGGGGGGGGGTGGGGGTAAAAACATCCAAATAGTAACTTTACTTCTCTTAGACCTGTTATGTGCCCAGATAATTTCACAGTTCACAGTTACTCTCAACCTCGACTTCAGTAGAAATAATATGCTTGTCCACTGCAATGAACACTTCCCCTACAGTTGTGTCCAATCTATCTTTCCGAAATACATTCCACATCTCACTAAATGTTTCCGAGCTTCTCACATCATGATTTAGCCTGCTATCTGAGCACAATAATTTCCCTGCAGCATGGTAAATTCGGAAACTTTGTTTTTAATGCTCTGAAAGTTTATGGCTAATATTTCGATAGTTGGATTATTGTTCTGAATGCAGCCTGAATTTGCTGTCTGTTGACTGGCGAGTGCTCATCAGAGCTAGCTTCTAGTGTAAAATAAATAAATAAATAAATAAATAAATAAAATAAAATAAACCGTGTGCCCCACAAGTACTCTGCTACTCGAGTAGCTGCTTCCTTAGTGTAGTGCATCACTGAACTATCTAGGAGCATCCTACAATTCCCCAACCGATAACGCAGATCCAGAAATCTGCAGCCATGACTGTCACAGAGTTAGCGAACCCTCTGTTTCAGACCTTCTACTTCGCTCCAAACCAAAGGATGCCGATCAACCCTGGGAACAATGCTTCAAATCGACAGCTCTGCTTGCATCCGCTGTTGCCCCTTTTTCTCACCCTGCCTCCCATTTTCTGCCCTGTCCACCTCACTGCATTTGATAGGTGCATCTCACATTATTAGTCCCTGCCAACACTGCTATCTCTCCCCCCCACCTCCCCACCCACCCTTGCCCTGTACCTTCCCTCTCCTCACTCTGAACACACTCACACCTTTACCTGATCCTGGAAGTCTGGTGGCTGGAGATGGCAATCAGATGTGCATGAGTTGAGCTTGTTTGTTTGTATGTGTGTTTGTATGAAATCTTTTTCTGATGATGGGTTTAGTTGTATGGGTGTGGTTGTTTTTCCTACCTGCCTGTCTGTGGCTCATGGATTATTTTTGCAAATAAAACCTGATAGTATAGTTGTTATTTTGACTGGGTTGGTGAATAATAAGCATTATATTCTTGTTTGTGCACATTTATACATTTGAGAAATGTAAACTTAACTGTTTCAGATGGAGGGGAGAGTGGTCTTGCACAGAATGATTATGAAGCATCTGTCGCAACACTGAAATCGCTTGCAGCTACCTTGGATGCAGACTGTGTCCTGTTAAGGGAACGTAAAGTAGAGAAAGGACTTACAGGGCAGTACCTTGTAAGGAGACGAATTGATCAGCAGGACTTCTTGGAAATACGGTACATGAATAATCTATTGTTTATCTAGAAAACTTTTCATTCCTAGTTTTTTTGCTAGGAATGAAGCCAAGTAATCTTCATCTTCAGATTTTCTTGAAAGACCAGTGGTGTCTGTCTGAGTAGTGTTGCAACTGAGGAACCATGATGAAAATTGGAACAACTGAGACCATACAAGTATGACTTCATTCCATTTTTCAACATGAAATCTCAGTAGAAATATTGAGCACAAGTTCTTTGGATGAGTACTTTTGAAGCCCAGTTGTTGGAAGAGTGTCACATTTTTTAAGTAATTTTCCAGTGAATACACTGAAGTTCATTTGTTCACCATTTTGATTCTGTTTGTTTAAAGAAGAACTAGGTACATCCAGTATGTATAAATGTGCAACTCCCCATTGTGTGAGTGGAATATTCAGAGAATAAATTGTTCATTCTGGATGTGTCTGTATTTGGGTACTGCATCCATGTGTAAACTGCATATGCAACTTTTATTCTTTGTAGTGGGTTACTAAAAGAAGTACATCACATATGCGCAATCTGTGGCTTCTTGACTCATACACAATTGAGTGCAGTTGGGAATGAGTAAATCTTGGCTGTGTGCACTCTTTGTATGTCTGTGTCATTTGACAAGGTAGTATTAGTCAACTGCAGCAAATCTTACTAAGCTTATTGAAGTTGATTCGTTCTCTTTCCTATGCTGTACTAAGTGAAGAGCATGCATGTTTGCTGTGGTCTTGTAGTCTTCTGATTTGCATGATGCAGTGATCAAGGAGTTTTAAAGCAAAGACATGAGCACACTTGAAAGGCATTTCACAGTTTTTAGATAACTTGTCTGTCCCTGATTTCAATATATTTTGTGAGAGAACAAATATTATGTTGTTTGTGTTCAGGTAATTTTGTTTGGACCCAGTATTTCCTCTCTTGCAGATGTATGGTCATATAACAATATAAGCAAGTGTTTTCAAATTTTTCCTTTTCTTGTTGATACCCTTTTAAAACATTTATTTTCATGAGACACCCTTTCACTAATGTTAGTAAAAGAGATTGTATTGTAACAAATGATATTTTAAAGATATATTAATTTTTATATTTTGTTTCTAAGTGTGGTATAATTATACAATAATCATCTTTTCATGGATAAAAAACTTGTCAATGGTATTATGAATTCAGTGATGAGATTCACAAATCTGCCTTATTAACTTGATATAGGACAAATTCACATTAGCTTCCTCATTTAATTTTCACAGATTTCAATATTTAACTTGGTTTAAATTAGTCAGGTGAATATTTTGTAGAAAACAGCATGAAAAGCATCAGTGCTCTTTTACTGAGGTAAGTTGAAATTGAGCAACAAGTTAAATAAATCTAGTTCTTGGTATGTAAGCTTCGAGTAGGGTTGTTCTTACATCTGCCTGTTCATCATCTTCAACTAATTGGTCTTCACAAGTACTGGAAAGATGCATAAGGTTTCATATGCAGTTAGACTGCTATATATGTAGTGTCCGGAAAAATCAGTCCCACCTCTTTTTTAGTTGCAATGATGATTCCATGTGGCATTGTTGGCCGTTAGACCCCAGGTGGGATCATGTTCAGCCTGCCTCGTGCAAGTCTTTAAGTGATGCCACATGAGTGACTGCCACATGAGTGACTTGCGCATCATTGATGATGAAATTATGATGAGGACGACACAACACCAAATCCCCAAGTGGAGAAAATATCCAACCCAACCGGGAATTGAAGCTGGACTCTCTGTGTGGCAATCTAGCACACTGTCCACTAGACTGCGGCAGTCTGCAGTTGCATTAAATGCTCATATTTTGTTACTAAATGCACCTTCAGATGTTTGTGGAAATGTTATCTAGCCCTGTTTTTGTTTTCTTGCTACTGCATAATGACTTGCAACAAATGGAGTTTTGAAAGACTCTGTTTCATTGTTGTTTTGTATTTACTGAAGTTTAAAGCACATTTTATGACTGTTGATCTGTATCTGGTGTTCCATAAACTACCAAAGGCCTCTGTTTGGTAAGAAATTTACCCATTTGTTTTGCTTTCTGAATAAAGCAGTCTTGTAACAGCCCTGAGGCTACTACTCGACACCACAGGTTATTGTGACACCTAGTTTGGAGAGCTATGCAGTGTGAACCACTTGACCAAAATAATATTGTTCATAATGATTATAAATGGTATATGGCCTGTCCACCTAGAAGCACTTAGGACCTTTTTCACTCTTTGAATCGATGTGCATAATAATACACCTTTTTAGTTAGTGCTGCTACTGTCACATGACAAAATGGAGGTTTCTGTAGGTGTCGAGCTGCATGAAACACACTCAACAGGAAAGTGTGATAAGATGCTCTCATGTCTGTTACTTTAAATCTATGTTGGACTGGTATTCTATTACAGCATTAGGCATAAAAATGTGTTTCTTAGTTTTGTCTAAATTCACAGGTAATTAGTTTCTAAAATTTCTTCCTCACTCAGAAAATGTGACAAATTTGAGAGAACAATAAACAAGACATGCAAAACAGCAATAAGATCTTTTGAATCTCACAGCTACACTGGTGCACAATGGTGCAGCGTGTTGCAGAAGCTGCAATGTGTGTCTTGCTGTTTCTTTTGCTGTAGTTCTAAAACCAGAACACAGAGGGAAGCAGCCATCAAGGAACATATAGGCAAGTGTTCCATACAGTACTACCAAAGTAGCCGGCCTCCTTCCAGGCGGTTAATAGGCTGGGAGCAGCATGTAATGGCCATCAAACCTATATTTGTGCATGGTCATTTAGAAACAGTTTCTTGGTGTGACCTATGCTCAGGCTCGGTCACCGAAGTGTTCATTACAAAAATAACATAATACTATGTGGTTCAAAGTTCCTACAGTAAATGACTGGCAAGTTATTTGCATACAATACCTGCACAAGAGGAGTTGAGGTGTACTTGGGAACATTATTCCTGTACCTGATCTCAAAAATCAAAAGTAGTTTTGTGTTCCCACTAATCAGCTGGCATAATGAAACCCGGTTGGGCAATAGCAATTGTAGGTGAGACTTAACAAAAATACTGTGGGGAGTGATGACACTGTTGGCAGCGGTCTGTGCTGGTGTGCAAAGATAAGTGAAATTATTTGAATTGAAGAGTAGTCTCTGTTACGAATTATAATATTTTTTACCCTTAATGTGTTTCGTACTTTTGACACATCATGACTTGACTATCAGCTGTATGTGCAGTAACATTTACTCATGTAATATATAGATATTCATTCTGTGAACACGGACCTATCCAACACAATAATGTAGATGTGATTTTATCCAGTCCAAAATGCTGAGCATCGAGTGCTTGAATACCGATTAATGGCGTCCATCTGATTCTGAGTGTTGTGACAATGCGATGTGTTAAAAGTAGGAAATATTATAATTTGCAACAGAGGCTATTCTTCAATTCAAATATGGATTCACTGTTGCTACACCAGGCCAACGAACTTTAGAGTAATGTATATAAATGAAATTCACGGCCATGGAAAGTAACAACTAGGCTTTGTATTACAGAAGCAGTACTAAACTACAGTCAGTCACTGTGATCCTAATGGATCACAGAGTCAACAAATACACATGTTTGGCTGTGCTTAGTCACTTTAGCCATCTTGTATTGCTTCACAAGATTGCCGAATGCTCAGATGACACCAGAACAGTGAAGTATACTATCAGCACATTGATTCAGTCATTATAAAACAGGCTGATCTTGTTCTCGATATGCGCACCCAATCAGCGAGATTCCCATGTTACTCGGCTAGAGCCGTGCCTCCGTGACCTGTGTTCTCATGCAGAGGCTCTCTGACATCACAAAAAAAGTCACATATATATATAACATATAAAATATAGTGTCTGGACTTACCATGTTGTAAGGGTCTACAGAGAACGGCACAGTTGGGATTGTGCAAGAGTGGGAGGAAATGGTTGACTACCTATCCGATGAGGATTCTCTTCCACACAGGCTGCACAATACTGATGAGTTATTTTCAGGAACACACTCTCCCTGGGCGTCTAACAGCGGGGAACTGGCCAGCATGCACAATTTGTGTCTCGGTAAACTTTCATCCCCACAAGATAAAGGAATAAAAATTAGTAATAAAATAACTACTTAAATGCCATAAGAAACCAAAGGAGTCCTACTGATATCTTTCAATAGAAGAACACTGACACAATAAGGCCAGATGTTCAATGTTTAGCTCTGCATGCAGCAATTACAAGTAATTGGTTGAATGCATTCTGTTCAAATAGGTATCATTTAAAAATATTAAAATTCAACAATGTAATAAGGATAGTTTACAACTCCCCACAGAGGCCTACAACAAACTGCAACATGCACATAAAAAAAACACTTCAGCTATTGGCCATTAGCCTTCTTCAGAATAGAGAGCGTTCACTCAGGCACACTTCACATTCACACAACTGTCATCTCCCAATTCGGAATGCGGCAGCCGAAGATGACAGTTGTGTGACTGTGAAGTCTGCCTCTGTGATTGTGTGAACGCTCTGTATTCTGATGAAGGGTAATGACTGATAGGTGAAGTGTGTCTCTCTTTTTATTGCCTGTCACAGTTCTCAATAAGTCTTTGTTGAATTCCAACCTGTACTTTCCATTATTAGATATTTGATTATTGATGGAAATTCTCCACTGAGATGCTTAAATGTTCTTCAAAAGATAGATAGATTGGGTGGCCAGTACTTACCTTAGTTCTGTACTACTGATAGTAAGTACTGGCCAGCCAATCTATCTCTTTTGAAGAATACTTTATTAGATATTAGCATTCTCTTCTTTTGCTAATGTAATTTACTTTTTTATTCAGTACCATACATGCATGTTTCTCCTGTTGATTACTAGGCATCTTCATTGTTCTCTAATACATGGAAGATTTTTTTTTTTTTCTTTTACTTACATAAATATGAACATTTTGCTTAAGATATGTATTGATTATTTTTAGCAGATTTTTAACTGTAGTTAATTTTGTTCATTTATGGTAATAGTTACTTGCATTTTAATTTTGTATCCAGTTTATGTTCTTCTAAATGTGCTAAATGCACATGGTATAGATTTTATTGCAGTAACTATTTTCATATAGGCACATAACCTATCCTGAGCACTGTGGATAATTGCACTGGTTCTACCAAATGCTCTATAGCTTGCTGGAGGATCATGGGAGCTGACTGAAAAATCATGGGATAATGTAGAAGTGAAATTGGGTGCTGTGGATGGGGTTTTGGAGAAGTGGGGCCTCTCTCTCTCTCTCTCTCTCTCTCTCTCTCTCTCTCTCTCTCTCTCTCTCTCTCTCTCTCTCTCTCTCTCTCTCTCTCTGTGTGTGTGTGTGTGTGTGTGTGTGTGTGTGTGTGTGTCAGAAACAGCTGTCTTAGCCTATTGAGGAAGTTTTGAGTGTACAGATTGCTACAGTCTTTTTATTAGTCACACATAACTTGTTTTGACTCACTTACTTTTATCAGTGGATCTTCATAAGTTATATTGAATGCATATGCCTGAACTTCAGAGCACTCTATATCGTTAGTGTAAAACATTGATTTACAACACTAACAAGGAGACCACATGGGTATCGGATTTTAGAATTTTTTGATGTTTATGGTAAGTGAAGGTCAGAACTCAAATAACAATCAGCCAAAGCCATTCGAAGCAACTCTCAAAAATTATTGAAAAAAAAAAATCAACTTTGAAGTTTTGCAAGTACACATCAGTACCAATAACTAAATCAATTGCAGTGTAGCTCAGGTGGTAGCATTCTTGTGTTTCAACCATAGAGTCGATGGTACGAATCCTGCTGTGACAGAATTTTTTATTTTTTTTCTCCTTTTCTAATTGTTATTTGAGTTCTGAACTTCACGTACCATAAATATAGAGACATTCTAAAATCCGATACCCATGTGGTCTCCTTGTAAGATAAAAATTAAACTATATATGGAGCACATGTGTACATTCAAACAGCTGATAGGATCCAAATGCCATAATGACATTTGAACAATATCGTGGTGATTGTTGTACCTGACTGGAGTGCTTACATGTAGCACTATGTATGTTTAAATTTTTTCTTAGATTTGATGACCCAATGTGTTACGTTATTGAGGTAGAGGAAGTGTGCTCAACAGTATGGACATGCAAGATAAAAGTTATGAATATCTGATGATAACAAACCTGTCGAGTTGAGTCATGTAACAGCAATAAAAAAATTGTAGCTATCTTGGTGTTGAAAACTTCGGGGTCAAACATCAGTGGTGTATACATTGTCTAATGATGACTCCAAAATAGGAAAATGAAATGTTAAATGGATAAATGTGACTTGGACGTTACCACTTATTAAAAAATAACTGCAATACATTCAAATACCAAATATGAATGCCCACATAGTATGATCAAGTATTGTAATGTTTCTCTCATCTTTTCTTAAGATACTGTGTTACTGGGTTTTCATCTTTTCTTAGATATATGATATGTATTTGTCATTTTATCAATTAGGCAGCTTTTTTGGTTAGCCTGAAATCGTGTTTAACACCACAAAATATTAGGTGAATTAAAGTTGCACCATAATAAAATATGAAATTAGTTATAATTAAAACTAAGTACAGGATTCCATCTTGTCATTTTTTCATTACATATTTGGGAGAAAATGGTGAAAGACATTAAATTGTTGTCAACTATTTTGTACAGTTTTCTTGAGTGACATTTCCTTTTGATATAACTAAATTGCTGATATTATAAAATCTGATAAACCTTTTGCCATACAATGGTTGATACTCTTACCTGTGTAACTGCCATTTGTTTTATTTATACAGAGTAGCAGTAGTGGGAAACGTTGATGCAGGGAAGTCGACACTTCTGGGAGTGCTGACGCACGGTGAACTTGACAATGGACGTGGACATGCTCGTCAGAGGCTATTTCGACACAAACATGAAATGGAATCTGGACGTACGAGCTCAGTTGGAAATGACATTTTGGGTTTTGATAGTTTAGGTATGAGCAAAGTATTTGAATGTTATGTCTAACCTTTGTGGAGTCAAATAAATTGGCACACACTGATATGTGTTTTTGTGGCTATAATAATATTATCAATACTAATGAAAGGATGAAGTCCAAATTACTTTGACAATGATCCCTGAGCTGCAAATATGCATGAAGAAAAGACAGTTACAATCACACAACAAAGACTTCTGGCCAAAGCCTTCATCAGAAAAAGAGCATGCACAAGTGCATTCATACAGACACAACGTACTTACAAATTACCGTTGATGATAGCTTTGGCCAAAAGATTTTGTTATATGATAGTGATTGCCTTTTCTTTGTGACTGTCTACAGCTCAACTTTGTCTATTGGGTGAGCTGCAATCTATCTTTTTCAAAATATTGTTGATATTCCAACCTAACAGTGTATTTACAATCCCACTCTGGAGCTATGTTATTTAAGCCACGCAGTCAGTAGAATATGCTGTAAAGTTCGTGGTTGGATATAAGTTTATTGAAGTAGTGGGCAACATTATGTTAGTTTTTATCATAAATGAGTTTACAGTCCTCTGCATCAAAATACTAGGAAACTGCCGTATACAAATGCCTTATTCTGAATTTATCTTGTTGTTTCACGTTGTATGATGGATAGTGCGTTAAATATGGTGGAAAATGTATACGTTAGACTACGCTACAGGTCAGTATTACCATAGGCTGTATATTTTACTCACATTCACTGGATTTGCTAGCTGTAACTATTACATTTTAGTGTGAAGAATAGAGAGTAGATAACAACTCGCTAGAAAGACAATCGCTGAGTCAAGACAGGCATGTACAATAAAACAATCATATTCATACAACTTAAACTTTGGGCCCTGCTTTCATTGGAAAAAGAAACATTTACACACACACACACACACACACACACACACACACACACACACAGACAGACAGACAGGCAGGCAGAATCACTCAAGCTGATATGACCACCATTTATGGCTGCTCCAACACAATAAACATCTTCACAGTGAGTGAGGAGGAGGATGGATGTGGGGTAATGGAGGGGTAGGACGTTACGCATTGGATGATGGATTATTAAGGCTCTGACAGTTGAGAATGCGAGATGTAGCGTGGAATATAACTAAGGGAAGGGGTAGGAGAGTGAAAAAGGCGAGGTGTAGGATGTGTGGTGATGGGAGAGTGGGAGAACTGTAAAACAATAAAAATAAAATACAAAATAGATCAATAAAATAAAGGGATACTGAAATATTAAATAAAAATAAATAATTAAAACCTGGTTGCCACATAGTTTGAAGGATGGCTTGTATTGGAGTGAGATATAGAATAGTGAGTGGGGGAGGTGAGGGGTGGGGGTTGGCTGTTAGGCGTGGGGTGTAGGGATGATAAGTTATTTTGGGTTGAGGCCAGGGAGGTTTGTAGTATGTCTTCTAAGGACAATTCACATCTGTGTAGTTAAGAAGAGCTGGTGGTGAAGGGGAGGATCTAGGTGGCCTGTGTTGTAAATCAGCCATTGAAATAAAGTAGGTTGTCTTCAGTTGCATGCTATGCCACAGGGTGCTCCATCTTGCTTTTTGCCACATTTTGACGATGGCCATTAATCCTGATGGACAGCTGATTAGTTGTCATGCCAATGTTAAACAATGTGTAATGATTGCAGAAGAATTGATAAATAACATGGCTGCGTTTACAAGAAACCCAGCATCTGATGGGGTAGGATAACCCTGTGATGAGACTGGAATAAGAATTTTCAGTCACTGCTGTAATGTATTGCTGTGATCATGTAACACAAATCCTCTGGCATTTGTCTGATTCCTCCACCTAAAGTTGTGCCAGGATGACTCCATCCAAAAAGTCCAGCATGAATTACAATCCCCGCTAAAATCCTATGGACCTTCCCAGAACCTCACCCCCAAATCTGTCCTCCTCACCCCAACAACACCTCGTACACCTACCTTCTACATGCTACTAAAAATCCATAAATCTAACAAACCTTGACACCCAATTGTGGCTGGCCAACCAGTTGTTCAAGATTTAGCCACCCACATCCGAAATACCAACCACTTTCTTCATTGACTGTTCACTATCCCCACCCCTTTGCCTTCTGGATTCTTTCTCAACATTGTTGATGCCACTTCCCTATACACCAATATCCCATATGCCCATGGGCTCACTGCTCTCAAAAACTGCCTTTCTGAGCATCCTTCTGACTCCAGGCACAATGCCTCTTTCCTCATAACCCTTACCAATTACATCCTAACAAAGAATTACTTTTCCTTTGGAGGAAAAGTATACAGTCAAATCCATAGCACAGTCATTGGCATCCATATGGCACCCTCCTACACTAACCTTTTAGTGGGCAATTTAGAAGAAATCTTCCTGGCCTCCAAAAACCCCTGGTCTGGTCCAGGTTCATTCATGATATTTCCATGATTTGGATTCAGGGTAAGGACAGCTTATCTTTGTTCCTTCATAAACTCAACTCCTTCTCTCCCATCAGTTTCACATGGTCCTTCTCAACCTAGCATCCCAACTTTCTGGATATTAACCTCCAACTCAATGACAGCACCATTCACATCTCTATCCACATTAAACCTTCTAATTACCAACAGTACCTGAACTTTGATAGCTGCCATCCATTCCACATTGAAAAATTCCTCCCATACAGTCTTGTCAATCTTGAATGGCCAAATTGCAGCTATGAGAAGTCCCTTATCCAATATGCTGAAGGTCCTCCTGACCTAGTCTAAAAACAAGTTTCCTGTGCCATATCCTTACGCCCCACCAATCCTCCCTCCAGCCCCCAATAACCAGGCACAAAGGAGTGTCCATCTTGTTACCTAATACCACCCTGGACTGGAATCATTAAATCACTTCCTTTGGCAAGACTTTGATTATCTGTCATCATTACCTGAAATCAGAGACATCCTACTTTCCGGCTACTCCTAAAGTGGTGTTCTGTTGCCCACCAAATTTCCACAATGTCCTAGTCCATCCCTATGCTCCTAACCCCTTATCAAAGGGATTATACCCCTGTGAAAGAACTCCAATGCAAGACTTGCCCAATCCATCCATTCTGTACTATTTATTCCAGTCCTGTAACAGGCGTATCTTACCATATTAGAGGCTCGGCTACCTGTGAAATCAGCCATGTGATTTACCAACCCTGTTGCAATTTATAGCACAGAATTTTACATTGGCATGACAACTAATGAACTGCCCTTCAGATTGAGTGGTCACTGTCAAACTGAGACGAAAAGTAAGATGGACCAGACTATGGCACAGCATGCAGCTGAACACAACACCTTTGATTTAAATGGCTGCTTTACAACCCGGGCCATCTGGATCCTCCTCTCCATCACCAGTTCTTTTTAACTGAACGGATGGGAACTGTCCCTACAATGCATTCTACAGTCTTAACAACTACGCTGCCCTCAACTTAAGAAAACTTATCATCTCTCTACAACATGCCTAACATTTTCCCCAACTCACTATCCTGTATCGTCCTCCAACCCATGCCCTCTTTCCAACTGTGTGTCACCCCTTTTTAATATTTAATTTAATTATTTTCATTTAATATTTCAATATCCCTTTATTTTATTTATATGTTTTGTATTTTATTTTTACTTTTATTGTTTTACATCCCCTCTTTCCCCTCCCCATACATATATACACCTCCTGTCTTTCACTCCCCTGCCCTTTCCCTTTACTGCACTCCTTGCTACATCTCACATTCCCACCTATTGAAGCCTTTACGATCTGTCATCCAACGTGGAAGGAACATCCTACCCCTACCCTTACCCAATATCCTTCCTCCTCTTCACTTTCCCCTCCCGTTCCCTCCTCACTCACTGTGAAGATACTTATTGTGCTGGAGTGGCCGTAGATGGTGGCCAAATGAGCTCGAGTGATATCTGAGTGAGTGATGTACCCTACTGGCAATTAAAATTCGTACAAGAAGAAATGCAAATGATAAATGGGTATTCATTGGACAAATATATTAAACTAGAACTGACATCTGATTATATTTTCATGCAATTGGGGTGCATAGATCCTGAGACCACCCCTATGAACCAAAGACATTGCCATGGTGGGGTGTCTTGCGTGTCTCAATGATACAAATAGCCGTACCGTAGGTGCAAACACAGCAGAGGGGTATGTGGGGAGAGGCCAGACAGATGTGTGGTTCCTGAAGAGGGGCAGCAGCCGTTTCAGTAGTTACAGGGGCAACAGTCTGGATGATTGACTGAGCTGGCTGTGTAACATCAGCTAATGTGGCTTTGCCACACAGTTACTGCAAGTGGCTGAAAGCAAGGGGAAACTACAACTGTTACCTTTCCTGAGAATATGCAGCTCTACTGTATGAATATATGATGATGGCATCCTCTCAAGTAAAATATTCTGGAGGTAAAATAGTCCCCCATTTGGATCTCCAGGCAGGGACCAATCAAGAGGATGTTATCATCAGGAAAGACAACACAGATGGTCTACGGATCGAAGCGTGGAATGTTAGATCCCTTAATCAGGTAGGAAAATTAGAAAATTTAAAAAGAGAAATGGATAGGTTGAAGTTAGATATAGTGGGGATTAGTGACGTTTGGTGGAAAGAGGAACAGGGTTTCTGGTCAGGTGAGTACAGTATTATAAATACAAAATCAGTTGGGGGTATTACAGGAGTAGGTCTGATTATGAGTAAGAAAATAGGAATGTGGGTAAACTACTGTGAGCAACACAGTGATCGCTTTATCGTAGTCAAGATAGATATGAAGCTAACACTGACTACAATAGTACAGGTTTATATGCCAACTAGCTCTGCCGATGATGAGGAGATTCAAGAAATGTATGTGGAGGTAAAATAAATTATTGAAACAATTAAGGAAGCAGAAAACTGAATTGTTATGGGAGACTGGAATTGCTGAATATGCTGAGGGTCTCAAAAAGGCCTTCACAGATAGAAACTACCCTGCAGACCTAGTCCGCAAACAGATCTCCTGTGCCATATCCTCACACATCCCAGATCCTCCTCCTCCTAACAGCAGTAACCATCCACAAAATAGCGCTCTCCTTGTCACAACTAAATTGCATCCTTTGCCAGGATTTTGATTTTTGTGCCCAGAAATGAGAGACATCCTGCCCAAGATCCTTCCCACCCCTCCTAAAGTGGTGTTCCGTCGCCCTCCAAACCTCTACAACATCCTAGTTCATCCTTATGACACCCCGAAACCCAGCTCACTGCCACAGGGATGATATCCTTGTGGAAGACCCCGCTGCAAGCACCCAGCACTTCCTATTCCAGTCCTGTCACAGGCTTATCCTACCCTATCAGAGTCCGGGCCACCGGTGAAAGCAGCCATGTAATTTACCAACTGTGCTGCAATCACTGTGCAACTTTCTATATTGGCATAACCACCAACCAGCTATCCATTAGGATGAATGGCCACCGCCAAACTGTGGCCAAAAACAAGGTGGACCACCCTGTGGCACAGCATGCTTGATTTCAATGGCTGCTTCACAACCTGGGCCATCTGGATCCTCCCATCCACCACCAGCTTTTCTGAACTGCACAGATGGGAGTTATCCCTACAATACATAATCCAATCCCGAAATCATCCATGCCTGAACCTACAATAACTTCCATCCCCCCCCCCCCCCCCCATACCTTATAGTTCCTTCCTGTCTATCCCAAAGCTCACCTATTTTGAGTGGTGCGTGAATGTGCGATCGTGTGTGTGTGTGTGTGTGTGTGTGTGTGTGTGTGTGTCTCAGCTCGCATGTGCATGTGTGTTAGCTCATGTGTGCATGTGTGTGTGTGTGTGTGCGTGCTCGTGCACGTGTGTGTGTGTGTGTGTGTGTGTGTGTGTGTGTGTGTGTGTGTGCGTGTGTGCGAGCGTGCGTACGTGGTCTTGTGTACTTGCAGTGTGCACACATTTTGTATATTTATTTTATTTTATTTTTCTCCACTCACCCGCCTACCCACTCCGTTCCTAAGCTGCATCTCGTTATTCCCATCTAACCCATCCCCACCCCTGTGATGTAACCCTCCTATCCCCTCTCCCCTCCCCTCCCGTCCTCGATTTACTCGCCGCATAGTGTGATTCGATGTGCGGCAGCCGGAGGTGATGGTTGCATGACTGTGTTGTGTGCCTGTGTGATTGCTTGAGTGTTCAATTTTCTGAGGAAGGCCATGGCCGATAGCTGAAAGTGTTGTAAGTGTGTATCTTTTGTATGTGCCTGTCGCAGCTTGTTGCCACGTCTTTGCGGTGAGTTGTAAACTGTCCTTACAATAATTTTTAATAATTTTTGTGATGTACCTGGGTTAAATTTTACTTTCAGTGGCAGTGGTTTAGTATGTTAATGTTGGCAACTACATATTCGCTTTAGGGGATCATTAATTTACTGATTGGAAAAACATTACTTATATATTTCATTATCAACACTGAGAATTATTCCCCTCTTTGTACATGACTGATTTTTCAAAAAGAATTAAACGGCCGTTACCAACATCAGTATACTACACCGCTACCGAAAGGAAAATCATAGCCCTTGTTTGAGTGTACTACACTTTAGTTATGAGAATAAACAACGCAGTATCGCCATCTATTAGTTTTTTGATATACTATGTCAGTAACAGCGCCTCTGTCGGATCTTTGCTATACTACACTGCAATTGATGCATCGCATACACCAGGAACTACAAATTATGATATGTTTTCTTCCCCTGGACCGATTATGATGAAATGAAGCTTATATGTTGCACCAAGGTACTCTCAGTTTTGACCTATGGAACCCCATGAAAGTTCGTATAGTACTCTTGAAGATTTGCTGAACTACACCATACTTAAAAGCATAGTATACACAAAACTTCAAATTACGCTATATTTCCTTCCTCTGATGATTTTGATCCGATTTTGGAAGTTTGTATAGTGCTTTTGGAGATTACCCTCAACAAATAGACATACACGATGGCTTTTAAGGAAATGATTAAATTATGATATCTTTATTTTCTGTGATACAATTTTAATTATTGAACCCTTTATGTACCCGCACAATGTTCTAAAGTTACGTGTGAAAACTCCTTGAAAAGACAGACAGACATAACGTGTAGATAAAAAAATTGAAATTATGATATTCTTTTTTTCATGATCTGACATTTATGAAACGAAGTCTACATATTGCCCAGGTACGCTCAAGTTACCTGTGAGAACCCCATGCAAATTTGTGAAGTAGCTTTGGAGATAAGAGGTTTTTAATAGCTGAAAAAACAGACACAACGGTTGCTGAAAACACTTAAAATTATGATATCTTCTTTTTCCATGATGCGATTTTAATAAAATTATGCCTGTTTGTTGACCCAAACTTTTCTTGTGTTTCCTGTAAAAACCACCTGAAGATTGGTCCAGTAGTTTTGAAGATTGATGGGAACAGCGACAGGTGTACATTTACAGATTTATTATTAATATAGATTAAGGAAGTCGTTTCTGAAGGCATTTATGTGGAGTGTTGCCTTGTATGGGTGTGAAACGTGGATGATAAACAGTGCGGGCAGGAAGAGGATAGAGGCTTTTGAAATGTGGTGTTACAGAAGAATGCTGAAGATTAGGTGGATGGGTCGCATTACTAATGATGAGGTACTGAACAGAATTGGGGAGAAAAGGAATTTCTGGCATACCTTGACAAAAAGAAGGGATCGACTGATAGCACACATTCTTAGACATCAAGGAATTGTGAATTTAGCATTGGAGGGAAGTGTATGGGGTAAAAATTGCAGAGGGAGACCAAGAGACACGTATAGTAAGCAGATTCAAATGGATGTAGGTTGCAGGTCTTATGAGGAGATGAAGAGGCTTGCTCAGGATAGAGTAGGGTGGAGAACTGTATCAAACCAGTTTCCGAACTAAAGACCACAATAGCAAAAGATCCTGAGAAATCAGTACCCAGAACAACCATCTCTGGCCATAATAATGGCCTTGATGCACCGGGGAATTGTGTGAAACAGAGCTTGGATGGTGTGTACAGGTACAGATGCCCATGCAGCTTCAACACAATACCACAGTTCATCAGGAGTACTGACTGGCGTATTGTGACAAACCAGTTGCTCGGCTACCATTGACCAGACGTTTTCAATTGGTGAGAGATCTGGAGAATGTGCTGGCCAGGGCAACAGTCAAACATTATCCGTATTCAGAAAGGACCCGTACAGGACCTGTAACATGCAGTTGTGCATTATCCTGCTGAAATGGAGGGTTTCCCAGGGATTGAATGAAGAGTAGAGCCACGGGTTGTAACACATCTGAAAGTCACGGCCACCGTTCAAAGTGCTGTCGATGCGAACAAGAGGTGACTGAGACATGTAACCAATGGCATCCCATACCAGCACAACGGGTGTATGGCGAGGATGATTACGCACTTCCAATGTGTGTCCACCGCGATGTCACCGAATACGGATGTGACCATCATGATGATGTAAACTGAACCTGGATTCATAAAAAAAAATGACATTTTGCCATTCGTGAACTCAGGTTTGTTGTTGTGTACACCATCACAGGCGCTTCTGTTTGTGATGCACCATCAAGGGTAACCGCATCCATGGTCTCCGTGCTGATAGTCCATGCTGCTGCGAACGTCATCGAACTGTTCGTGCAGATGGTTGTTGTCATGCAAACGTCCCCATCTGTTGACTCGGTGATCGAGACATAGCTGCACAATCCCTTACAGTCATGCGGATAAGATGCCTGTCTTCTCAACTGCGAATGATACGAGGCCATTGGGATCCAGCACGGCATTCCGTATTGTCCTCCTGAACCCACCGATTCCATATTCTGCTAACAGTCATTGGAATGCGACCAACGCAACAAGCAGTCTTGCGATACAATAAACCGCAATCGTGATAGGCTACAATCCGAGATTTACTAAAGTCGGAAACTTGATGGTACGCATTTCTCCTCCTTACATGAGGCATCACAACAATGTTTCACCAGGCAACACCGGTCAACTGCTGTTTGTGTATGAGAAATTGGTTGGAAACTTTCCTCATGTCAGCACGTTGTAGGTATCGCCATGTAGCAATTTTAATAGCCAGGAGTGTGGGTATGTGTTTCTTTTTCTGATGAAGGACATTGCTGTAAATTTAAATTGTTGATTGTTATTGTCTATTTTATTTGCATGTCTGTGGTTCATAGGTTGTGTTGCGTTATCACCTATTTTCTATTATTAATATTCCAATTTGGATTTTCCATTTGTAGACAAGTGTCTCAAGCCATGGGCTACACTAGTCTATCTCTTTGGCTTGTACACTACAGACCAGGCTGACTCCACAACCAAAGGAGGTCCAACATCACATTTTATTCACATGACTATCTGCTTCATTTGGATTAAAAACTTCAACCAGATTATTTTACACTTTCCAGTTTGCTTTATTTACACACTTTGCTTTAATTACGCTATTATCTAAAAATACATATGTTAAATTATAACTTTTATGTAGCTGTATTTTTTAGCAGAAAGCTGGTAGGGGGAAAAGTGTCCCGCTAGGAGATCAGGAAGTTGCTGTTGGTTCGTAATCTTTACTTTCATGAAAACATTTCTGCTTCAAATGGAGGAAAAAATTACAGTGTAACAGAAATTGTATAGGCAAATAGTAGTGAACCAAGTGAAACAAGACAAAGTAACAGAATGCACAATTAAACAGGTAGGGATAGCTAGATGCAAAAAGGCTTGTGCTACCTTGGCAAACATAAACATAGCTGTATGTGTCTATTACTTTCTATTAACACTCTTTAGTGTTGCAGTTATTACTTCACAGTCTACCAGTACTAAACGCAAATGAAGAACCACAACCCCATATTTTATTATAATACTAACACAAACAATAACATCAGTAGGCCTCTAGTTTAATTTTTCAGACACTGTAAATAATTAAAAGTGAATCTACAACCAAAAGAACATGCAATGCCCATATCATCTTTATTCCAGAGTGCACAAACCACACCTATCATCCATATGCTTTTCAGCCATGATCTTGTGATTTGGAAATGATGGGAATGTAACAAAGTATACAGGTAACTGCAGTCATGATCATATAAGTTCACAAAATTCTGGGTGTATCATATGGCAGAAAGAATATTTTAAGGAGAACGTTCACAGAACAAGCTTTATTACATGCACACGCAGGAAAGTTTATTTCTGTACACAAAGTAATACACACAACTTTTTGTCCAGACATTTAACAGTTACTGCCATTTAAACAGGACACATTTTGTACAAGTTTGTTGTATTAATCTCCCTCTCTCCTCTGCTTATTACAATTGGTAATTGATTCTACAACTGGAATAGCACCACAGAATATCTTTCAGTAATAGCATACAGCTTGACTCTTCATTAACTTCAGTTACAGAAAACATATGGTCATTATTACTAAACAGTAAATTTGTTAAGAGTGAAAATATTTGCACTTTTAACTCCAGCAGCACATTTTTATTTTTCTTGTGCAACAAATTAAATTTTTTCAGATAACTTTTCATGCTACTTTGCTTAAAGTTACTACACCCTTGGAAGGTTTGAACAAACCACCTTTGTCTTTGATTTTAACCAGTCCTCTATCTTCAGAATTCAAGTATAATGACATCAGACGTTCTATACAATTTTTTCTTCTTATTCTTCTTTTTATGTTTTTCTTAAATAGCTAGCTCACCACATTGCTTTCAATATATTTAACAGCATTTTCACTGTACAGTCACAGTGTACAATACTCACCATCATCATTAGCTGCAGTATAATTGTTAATTTTCTTACTCGTTTTGCTGCCTGGGTCTCACTAACATCCAGTACAGAGATGTCAGCTGCATTGCAGTTCCCTTAACAATAGAATCTACTTGTGCAGAAGGAAATTTGTAGTAGGCAACTTTAAAGTGTACTGCATTTGGATTGTTTCCATTGCCTCTCCTGCTTCAAATGGAAGCAAAAAACAATTCAAAATGATCCTGGCTTAGTCTGCAGATCAAAATGTACTTCAGTTATTTAAGACTCATTAAATAAATTGTAAGTCCAGATATTGCTGCATTTATACTTGAACTATGTACAAAAAATACCATGTAAAAACTAGAGGTTTTTTAAGAAAGAAATACAGATTTCTATCTTGTTCACAGTTTCTGCTCTATTCATAATAATGAAAGCCCTTGTTCCTTTCCCTAGCAGGCGACATGAATTGAGCAATTCAAAACATAAGTCAGTATGCTTTTTGATGTTTACCATGCTGTCACAGTCCTCAGAATCCTTAATTCCTTGCAAAATAACTTTGCAACTGAATAGCTTAAGGTTACTGCTGTTAAAGGAACTTTCAATTTTTGATGAACCCACTGCATGTTGTTTACTTAATTAGCTAGCAGCATGTAAGCCTTCTTCCTCCTGCAATTGAATTAATCCTTTCAGGAAATTCCAGTCTGTTTACTCCCAGAAGTAGCACTACCACCAACAACTACTTCCTTTTCAGCAAGTAAATTCCTCATAAGTTTAAGCGTGTGAGCAACACAGAGAACACAATGAATCTTCTTACTCTCATGTAAAGGATGAGCAGACCAACACTCTGTTTAATCCACTCAAAGAAACACCCAATATTTGGAACCTACTTCTGTTGGGTGCCGTTCCATCCGATACTACAGCCGCAATAGTGTCCTGCAATTTTCTTAATTCCTGCTGTACTAAATTTAATTTAACAGCTACAGAAATTCCATTAATGAAGTAATACCCAACTAGATTTTTCTATTTTGTGTTTAAAGCAGTAACCATGAAAACGAGCATCCCTTGCTAAATCAAAGGTATCACTGTAATCTTTCTTTATTTTTTGTTTGGAGACAACATTGCTGTTGCATGAGACCTCGTCAAATACAAGTTATTTCATTATATAATAGAATATATATATATATTACATTTAAAATTTCCAATACATTTTCATATACATACTTTATATAGCACAGCATTTAAATAACATTATTCATGATTTCTTACGTAATTTTTGTTATTATTCTTCCTCCTCAACATTATTTCACAAATCAATCACACTATTATATAGGAAATCCTCAATTTCATAGAAGGCCTTTCTCTTTAGCCAGGTTTCCATTGAAATTTTAAATTTATTGTTGGGTAGATCCGTAACATTTTGTGGTATTTTATTAAGAAAAGTCTTGCCAATGTGGGCAAAATTGTTTGGAGAGTCTAGTCCAGGAAACGTTTATCAAGTTTCTGTTCATAGTTGAGTGAGTATGAACATCTGCCCTAGTTTCATATGTATGGGCATTCTCTTTAGCATACAAGAGAACCTGGAGAATGTACGGGCTGGGAACAGTGAGTATTTTATGTTTAATGAAATGTTCTTTGCAGTAAGTTGTTTTTTGCAGCCCAAAAAGGCATCTTATTTCTTTTTTTGCCCAATAAATACATTCTTAGCTCCAGCAGAGTTTCCCCAGAGTATTATCCCATAACACAAATGTGTATGAAAAAATGCATAGTAGGCCATGATGAGGAGGTCTTTACAAATACTGCTTTTTAATTTTCTGAGCAGGTACACTACTCTAGATAATTTATTGCAGATTTTCTCAGTTTGTACATTCCAAGTTAGCTTACTGTCTAGATGGATGCCTAATAGTTTCACTGACTTATCTTTGAGGTTTTTCAGTTCATTGTTAAGATCCCTGAGGGAAAAAAGAATGTTTTCTGTTTTATTAATATTTAGTTTTAATCTATTTTCCCTAAACCATTGATTAGCATTTTCCATTATTTGGTAATTCATTTCTACCATGGTCATTTTATCTGTATGAGATGTGATAAAAGTGGTGTCATCTGCATACATTACTACTTTTCCTGGGACCAGATTTGGCAGCTGATTAACATATAATACAAACATGAAAGGTTCTAAAACTGAGCCCTGTGGGACTCCATCGATTACATGAAGAAAATCAGATTTTTTGTTTGGATTAATAATCACCTGTTGTTTCCTGTTAGTTAGATATGACCTCAGAAGAGCCAGTTCATTGTCTGTTATTCCATAGTATTCTATTTTTCTTATTAGGATATCATGTGAGACTGTATCAAAGGCCTTGCTGAGATCCACTAGGATGGCATGAGTGTGCAGCTTATTTTTAAAGCCATGTAAAATGGATGACACAACATCCTGAACTGCCTTAATTGTAGACAGTCAATTTCGAAACCCGTACTGGGCCTTGTTTAAGAGGTAATTACTTTCAAAGAAATCATTTAGTTAGTTTTTTACAATGGCTTCAATAATTTTAGATATTATTGGCACTACTGCAATAGGCCTAAAATTTTCGGGTGAGATTGTGTCCCCTTTTTTATGTAAAGGCAAGATGATGGTTATCTTCGCACTGTCTGGAAATATACCTTCTTTGAACATTCAATTTATAAGGTAACTCAGAGGGAGACTGATTGTATTTACGATTTTTTAAAGAATAACGGTAGAAAGACCATATATATCCTCTGTTCTAGAATTCTTTAGCTTGGATACCACATCTTTTATGTCCTTAGGGTAAACAGTTTTGCACTGAAAAGTTCCTAAACCCTCATCAGATCCCTGTCTCCAAGAGACAGGCTGTATGTTTACATTACTGCGATTGACAGCCTTGTCTTCGTCTGTAATAGAAAATTTACCTACATTTATAAAGTAATCATTAAGATCATCTGCACTTAAGGGGATGGGTACTTTTTCTCTAGCAGATCAAGTTTCTATTTGAATTACATTTCATGCTGCCTTGCATTTGTTGCTGGACTTGAATGTAGTCGCCATTTGCCTTTTTCTTGGCAACAATTATTTCCTGTCTGTATATATGTTTTAATTTGTTGTAAGCTGGTTTATAGTGTACATCTTTACAGGATTTTTCATAATATAGTCTTATCACAATCCTTAAGTTATAGAGGTATGGTGTATACCAGTTATTCTTTTTCTTGGTATATGTTCTGTGTGATTTTGTTTTAAGTGGGCAACATCTGCATCGCCATGTAATTCCAATCTACATTCTTAATTTTGTGTGTCATATTTGCTATGTTTGTATCATTCAGCTGTCTCATTGCCCTGGGTTCTTTTGATTGCTCAGTACCTTTACCAAGACCACTTAATTTTAGAAGAATACCATCATGGCCTGACAACATGGGTTTCAAAATGTGCAAGACAGTGTCTTTTATGCTGCCTACAATATTCATGGTTTAAATCAATGTATGCATAGATTGACATCTGAGCTTAAATCATGTTTATGCCCATTTAATCAAAAACGAGTGCACAATGTATTATATCCAAACTGTTAGTTACTTTTTGTTATAGTTTATTGAAACTTCCACTAATAAATCCAGGACTTCCACCCACTGTTGTTGCCCATTGCTTAGGAGTCCTCACAGCCAAATCTTCAGATGTTTGACAGTCAGATTGGGAGCAAACATTGTATATTTATAGAGTTTTGACAAAAACTTTGATATAATTCGTGCTATATGCTGCCATTCAGGAGAATGTGCATAAACTATAATAACAAGTAACACCGGACCTATGGAGTAGAGGGAAAGCATAACTGTGAAAGCATACCATACTGAGCTCCTGTGGGTTTGATGGTAGAGTTTTAGTCCGTTATACAAAGGGGCCTGGATATAAGCCTTGTTCATACAACTATTTCCTTTTACTGCAGTACGTTGGCAATTGTTATATAGGGCAACATGTTCCTGAATTGTAAAAGTACTGTTCAGGTTATATAGAAGTGTCTTATCGGCAGTTTGCATTTGCTCTTTTTATTTGAAAACAGCAAATCTAGAGTCTATTCATAGTTTCAGAGAATAAACAGAAGCAGTCAGAACAGAAGAGTAAAGAAAAAATTGCTTATTGTTTTTATTATTAGTATTATTTGTTGTGTCCTAGGTTCATAGTGAGCTGTTGTAATCAAAGTACCATCTAATCAGTAAAGTCATTTAATGTATAATTTAAAAACACTACTTAACTTGGAACAGAACAGAAATCACTGTCTTACGATACAGTAAGTACAGTTAAACATGATTTACACTCAAAAAAAAAACCCCATAAGAAGTCTTAACATGGATGGACAAATGTCTATACTGAATACACAATACTGTTCACTGTTCCCTCATTATGGTGCTCCAAATAGCTGCATCAACACTCAATGATACCTCCAGGAGGTGTGGCTGTGGATCTCGTGCAGTGCCACTAGTTGCTGTACTGCCAACGGCATTGGCATCTTGGTTGACGCCTAGCAGTCGATATCAAAGTTTCACTACCATATCCCTCCCCCGCAAAATGACGGGTCGTCGCCTTATATGATCTGCGGGAAAGACGATAGGGAGGAGCACTGCGAGTGGGTGTGAGTAAGTTGGCTTGTGCCGTGGCTGAGGCGGGTGGCCTCCAGCCTGCATCCCCACATACACTACAAGGGATGACGGGAAACCTGTCCAAGAAACTGTCACCAGGATGCACACACACCGCAGGAAGGACTTTGGGCAGTGACGGAGGGTATGGCAGCTGCGCCGACAACGCTGGAGACGCTGGCGGGGATGCACCCACAGC
Source organism: Locusta migratoria (assembly GCA_026315105.1). NCBI lineage: Eukaryota > Metazoa > Arthropoda > Insecta > Orthoptera > Acrididae > Locusta > Locusta migratoria. The sequence continues at coordinate 53,267,561 of CM048744.1, forward strand.
AGCGGATGACGGAGGCAGTGTCGTGGGAGGTGCTGCAGCCAACCCTGTTGGAGCAGTCAGTAGCGGTGTATCCGAAGGTGTTGAGGCAGCCCGAAGAGTGGCTAGTGCAACCAACGTGTGTGCTAGTGGGTTGTAATGGCCTGGGGCGGCACCCGCAGCTGAACGTGGCTGGAGCGTTCCACCGTTGGTGCTACGTATGTTTTCCTGGAATCTGTGGGCGAAAAGACGGGCTGAATCACCAGCACCCACCCACATGCTGGCCACAGCACAGCTGATTTTGATGGCAGACCTGCTGTGCACCACGAGAATAGAGTAAGACCTACTGTGCCCTATAAAATAAACTTTGTTGTTCACCAAAAATTTTGGATGTGGGGATGGCATTGATGCTAGACTTTTAGTTGGAGAAAGAAAATATACTGGAAACTTGGGAGGGCGACCGTGGAGGAACTTGGCAGGAGACTTGTCACCAATAGGCAATGTTCTCTATGTGCTCAAAAAGAGTAAAAGTGATCGATCACAGGAGTGTTCGTGGCGCTGTTTCCACATTTGTGTCTTAAAGGTGCACACAAACTGTTCAGCTTCTCCATTACTTTGGGAAGAAAAAGACACCGTCATAATGTGTTGCACTCCATTAGAAGCACAAAAGGCCTTAGATTCAGCTGAGGAACGTTCACAGAAACAAAATGGGTTTCAGTCTCAAAGGGTGCAGGTCAGACACAGGAAGGATGCAGATCTAGGAACCATTGGTGTAACAGTTGTAAATTGTCATAGCTGTGTTGGGAAAGTTCCAGAGCTCCAAGCACTGATAGAAAGTACTGAGGCACAAATTGTTATAGGTTCTGAAAGCTGGCTGACACCAGAGATAAGTTTGGCCGAAATTTTTACAAAAGGCCAAATGGTCTTCAGTAAGGATAGAATAATAAAAAAGGGGGTGGCGTGTTTATTGCTGCTACAAACGGTTTATCCTACACTGAAATTGAGGCAGATACTTCCTGTGAGTTGGTATAAATTAATAATTGTATCTTCTTATGGGCCCCCTGACTCAGACGATGCAATTGCTGAAATGTTCAAAGAAAGCTTGAATCACATTACAAACACATACCCGAAGCATACTGTTATAATCTATGGAAACTTTAATTTACCCCCGATATGTTGGCATAAATATGTATTCAAAACTGGCGGAAAATATAAAACATCATCCGAACTAGTTCTGAATGCTTTTTCTGAAAACTACTTCGAACAGTTAGTTCATGAACCCACTAGAATAGTAAATGGTTGCGAAAATACCCTTGATCTTCTAGCAATAAATAGTCCTGAGCTAGTAAAGAGCATCTAAACAGATACAGGGATTAGCGAATATAGAGTTGTAGTAGGGAAAGGTGTGGTGTCGCACAAGTACAAAGTGCGCGCCACCTACTTTCGCCGCGCGCCGCCATGCACGCACGGCGCGGCGATCTCACGACGACAGCCACGAGCGCCCTCTGCTGGAACGCCGCTCGTGGCCACCACTGAAGAACACCGGCCACTTCGGACTGACATAGCAACGAGTTAGGACCTTCGTCATCAGATAGGACCAGTGAAGACTTTGCTATTGTACAGGCACTAGGCAGGCCTCTAACAACTATGTATCAACGTTCTGCAGTACTATGTAAAAGTTAAGTATTGTTACATTCTGTGCAATATATCTCTTTCTAATTTATTCGAGTGTTTATAGTTTCTGGCTGCTCCCCTCCGTACCTGCAACAGCGTGTCGGTCTCATTCCACTCGGCCACCGACACCTACGACGAGGCTGGGACACAAAAGCGGCGACGAAGTTGGGACACAAAAAAAGTGAATATCGAAATTCCCAAATGCACCAAAAACGAAAAATATATCTTTTCAAAAGAGCAGATAAAAATTCTCTTCACGCTTTCCTGAGTGATAGTCTCCAGTCTTTCAAAACTAAAAATGCGAGTGTAGATCAGTTGTGGCTTACTTTCAAAGACATAATAGCAGTAGCAATCGAGATTTATACCAAATAAATTCATAAAAGAGGGGGCTGAGCCCCGTGGTGCACAAAACAGGTTAGATCACTGTAGCAGAAGCAAAGAAAAAACACATGCAAAAATTAAAAAGACACAGAATCCCCGAGACTGGCTATGTTTTACAGAAACTCGCAATCTAGTGCGGACTTCAATGCACGAAGTATATAATAGTTTCCTCAATGAAATCCTGTCTCGTAATCTTGCAGGAAATCCACAGAAATTCTGGCCATATGTGAAGTACACTGGCTGCAAAAATCAAATAATATCTTTTCATTTGAAGATCTAGCAGTTCTTTCATGACACCTGCAAAATAATTTAGCACCACAGAACTTCCACATTCAGAAAGCCTCTTGTCAAGGCCCCTAAACAAATAGCTCATAAAGATAATAGCAGAAATGGCATGCGTTTCTCAGGAGACACCGCTAGCAGTGCCATTTGTTGGTTCGAGTTGTAGGCTATGCTTGTCTTCACACCTGTGACTCCACGTTTTATTTTGCTGTGTACCAAAAGTACTTGGCAAGGTTTACATTTGTTACACCATTTAAGATATTTGTTAGATGATAATTTATTTTTTTAAAGTGTGAAGCAGAAGAAATTGTCCCTGACATGAACTGTCCAACACGTCAGCACTTCATGATGTCAGGCAAAAATATCATAAAAAATTACCGTAAGTCAAAAAATCAACATTTTACAAATTTTTAATGAAATGTTTTTGATCTAAGAAAGCAAATAAAATTTTAGATAGCTCTCATTTCATACTACTGAAGATGTTTTAGATTCGGTGAAATGAAACGCATTTGGTGAAAAACGATCTCACTGATTGTAGTTGCATAGAAACTGAAAATAACACAATACATGAAGTAAATTTTAACTGTCCTGTACATGAACACAATTTCCATGAGCAGTTAGGCAGCAGAACGGAAGGCAGTGCAGAAGGCCAAATACAGGAAATGACAACGAAAATGTAATACATTATTTTAATTTTCTATTTGGCCTTGTGTTTCATAAAATATAATTTTTGGTTAAATACAAACAGTGAAGGTATTGTGCTGATGTGTCTAAAGCCTCGTCTACACTTTAAATGAAGAAATTCAAATAAAACTTGCTGTTATTAACTACCATTAAAATGCAATGAACTACTTATATTTACTCTTGGCTTTACAAAATTTTATTTTTGAAATCTTTCTCCACAAAGTAGTCTGGGCATAATATATAACTTTTATTCAAATGCTCCAAGTCTTTCCTTCTCAAAATTTTATCAAAGTGAGCTCTTCACTTATGAATAACCCACTACCTGTATCCATAAAGAACTTATAAAAATGGTAAAAAAGCATTAAAGACACTGTTTATTAAAAATAAACAATCTCAGTGGGCTTATTTGTAGCCTCAAGAAAGATTTCAGAGTACATCATTGTTTGTAGTTAGCTATTACAGCCATATCTAGCACATACACTTCCTTCTCAACCATTTCCTAATTCTATGAATTATGCCAACGAATGATGTGAGTGTTCTGAGTCTCACAGTGTTACTTAGCCATTCACTCCCAGTTTCAGTTGACAACTCATGCTGCTAGGAAGTGCTCGGAACCGCTAGTGTACATTTCAGCGAAAAGTTTCCACTATTATCTTTATAAGCTATTTGCTTTAATCACAGAATGATAGTCTGACACTCTTTTATTCTCCTTGTCTTTCATCTGCCTGACTTGAACTCTTAAACCCCTTTCACAGACAGTCTAATTTCTCCACAATGTGATCTTATTTCTGCTTCATTTTCTGAGGAGTGGACAGACAATAAATGTGGTTATGTTCACTTGACTTAGCACTGCTTGCAAAGGAACGACTGAAAATATTTATAGTGAAATTGAGTATTTATTGGGACAAACCAGAGAAATACACAAGTAAATGTTCATTTTATGACAATAATGATCAACACATACTACAAACTATATCCCTTAAATTAATTAATGATGTATCACAAAAATGGCTTATAATTTGCAGCATGTAGTGGTAAGTGTACAGTGGTTCATCACATACTCGTAATGGAATAAAGTTAAATTTGAAAGCGTTGAGGCTTCTATAATTTGTTGCAAACTAACTCAACGGTGGATTTATTTTAAGTACCAGTATATATACTTCAAAAGAAGGCCTAAAAGTTGTCTCAAAACAAAATAGTTTCATGAATACTACCACAGAACATAAATAACAAAAAATGAGGGAGCATCTAACACTGATAATATCATAAAAGAAATGATTAATAGAACCATGCTGTTAATGCTTTGAACTTGTCTGACAACATGATCAACACATTTCAGCATGGAAATGTAGCTTAAATTTATGAACACCTACAGGCACAAGTTGATTTACTTTCAGGATACAGTTGACTATGACAAATCTTTTGATGTATTCGGACTGCTGTCAAAATTTAATTGACACTCTTTCTGTTGGAGAGCATCTCTATGCATTATGTTTCTTGCAAATTACTAGGAAAATCAAAAATATTAGATATGGCATTGTGATACAGTCACCTTACGTCATTTATTTCATATATAAATTATGTTTCAAACTATGAAGAACATGTATGAGTATTTTCTATCAGAAATTAATTCTCTCTTCTCATTGGAACAACTGATTTCTTTGTGAGTAGCATGTTTTTCAATAAAAACTATGGATAAAATAATAAATTTTGATAAAGCTAAACACAAACTTCAAATGTTCATAACAACTAACATATAATACTTTAATCAGTATTCACTTGAAATGAGAAATATTCACAGTTTTATTGCTTCTACTGGTACAGGTGTACACTTCACGGCTGAAGTGCAGTTTGTGAGTCCGCGAGTGGCCTTTCATGTTTGGACGTTGGCAACGGCGCCGGAGCCAATCAGCAGTCGCGTTCGCGCGTCCAATAACAAATAGCTTTCTCTTTATGGTTTGTAAACAAATCGGCGTAGTGGATGTAAAGATCCTTAGATCAACATATTGAATTGCAATAAATGTGGGATTTATATTTACGTTATGTAATGGAGACTGAGCGTACTGGCTATACTACGTAGTCAAAATTATTTTCACCAGTGATTTTAGTTGTGGTGATTGCATGACTTTCGCAGCCTTTACGAGCGCAATTATTTATACTTGCGGTTCTGAATCGGATATTCAGGCGCTACTACGAGACAAAACTTCTTGCGTAACCTGTGTATCTAACCTTAAGGCTGCGCTGGCCTGTTGTTTTAAAGAGTCGTCTGAAAGTGTGTTGGAAACATCCTTTCATTTGAAAAAGTGATCTGTAGCGTAGCCTTCAGGTGGTTAGGTATAGGTTAAACAAGAATTTTTTTTTCTAGTACGTGAGGGTGCGTAACGCGCGAATCTGTGCTTCAGAACCGGAAATTCGAGATACACGGATTCTTCCAAATTAACCAACATCTAGTTTTTTCTTATGGAAATGAACACTAATTTTAATAACGTTTATTATTCACGTATTGCAATTCACAGGAAAAATCATCTGTCGTATTACTTGAGAGAGAAACACTTAATTGAATTTACACTGCAAGAAATTATTAAATCTGAACGAAGAAGCATGCGAAGAAAGGCTAAATTCACAACACATGAAATGCGGAATCTGATTGGCTGCCTTCACCTGCGTCATTCACCGCGCCATTACCAACGTCTACGCATGAACCACAACTCACGGACTCATAAACTGCACTTTTACCCCTTAACAAATGTTAGGCATGACTTCTAAAAGAACTGCTTGTCTCACTGGTTTGCACATATACTATCTCGATTTCAGAAAGCCACTGCCAGACTTCCAAAAGTATGGCAACTAATAATACAGCGTTTCACCCCAGGGACCACTAAAAATTGTGTCACTGCCCCTCTATGTATATTCTATCTCATTGTCTAGAACTGTTCCAGATATACAGCGTTTTAAAATTTTCTCCAAAATTTACATCTTCAAAATGATGCTTGCATTGCTAAATTCAATAGTATCTGAGACAACGAACATAACCCCCCTGCCTGAAGTGATACGGATTGTTTCGTATTCTTTATACTTCTGTGCCAGAGATAGTCATAAGAGCTTAAATGCATTGAGTGTCATTCCTCACTGCATATTTTATCTTGTGCTGTTGTACGAGGCCTGTTTGTTAGGATAGTTTTGATTACAATAATTGAAAGGTAGTTATTGTGTTACTTCTTGCTGTTATTTACTATCCCATTTGTTGTGTGTTAAATTGATTAATAACTGGAAACTCTTTCAAATTAATGAAATTAAATTCAGTTTATTGTTGCAGGAAATGTTGTAAACAAACCTGAACATGGTTCACTTGACTGGGTGAAGATCTGCGAACGTTCTTCAAAGGTGATAACATTTATCGACTTGGCAGGGCATGAGCGTTACCTCAAGACCACGGTATTTGGGATGACTGGTCATGCACCTGACTTTGGAATGCTTATGGTAACTTTCAGCTGGAGTTTCATACTATATAAAATGAGTATACTATTAAAATAGCAAGTTTATTTAGCTTTTGTCTGAGTGAAGTGTTACAGAAATTAAGACACTTTATCATGGATCACATTATCTTCAAATAATAAATATTTAATTCTATCGGTTCCCTTAAAATGCTTATGGCCAATACTCAGATCATGCTGAATTCTCAAGGCACATATAAGGCAGAGAATGTGACAGTTATATCTACACTATAGCTTATACGGCTCCAATTAGGCATCTGGCCACCCACAGTCACAGAGGGGGGGGGGGGGATTTAAAGGGTGATGCGCAGGCTGCCAGGAAGCCAAGATGGAATGTTTGGCCACATAGTTTGGGCGTACTCAGAATGCACGTAACAGGGCTGACTATGAGCGAGGTGATGGTGTCCACAGTGCCCAAAACCTATGGGTCAACATTGGAGCTGCCTACTATATCTGGTTTGACCATCAACCATAACAGTGGTTTGATATGGTTCTTCTTTCCTATTGTTTTGTCAACTATTCTCATGATTTCAGTGTAACTGTTGTATTTATCTGAGATCTTCAAACGGGCACCTTCTTTTAATATTCTTTCCATCCTTCCACTACAATCTTCAATAATTATGTTCACTTTAATATGTGCCCAACTGTTCTATCTCTCTAAGGAATTTCTTCCCTTGTTCAATAACTGCAGGACATCAGTTAGTCTGTATCATCTTTACCAGTCCCCTTTAGCATGATATTCCAGACGTTACAAAGATATGTAATCACTTTGTTTCTGGTTGTGTGTGTGTGTGTGTGTGTGTGTGTGTGTGTGTGTGTGTTTTTAACATTTACATTTTTGGAAGCTGTCAGTTATTTCTTTCCACAGAGAGCCATTTTTTGCTTATTAGTTAATCATATAATTAAGTATAAGGTCACAACAACAAGATGGAAACTATTTTGTTTTTAGACAATTTCTGTCCTTTTAGCTAGGAAGTGTTAGGTCACTGCAACAACATAATTCCCAAAATAAATGTATATAAATTGAAGTAATAATTTGTATGACATATGTATTACTTGTGTGTATTATTTAAGTAATAGGTAATGGACATGTTACTTCAAATCATGTTAAGATTTCATCTTACTGAATAATTTGTTGGCTTAATATGGAGTCAAAAACAGATACATATTCTTGTCTTTAAGAACAGAATTGAGTAATTAGGAACAGACATTCTGTTAGTGCATCCATGTTAGTTGTCACAGAATTGCAAGATTACACATTATTTTTTTAAATTAAAAAACAAACAATTTAAAATAATGTGTGTAGTTTACTCTCAAATTACTTAAACACAAATATAGACACATCCTTAACTACTTGTACTAAATTTTTTCCTAATACAAACTTGAGTTTGGAAACAAATAAAGCCATAAAAAAAGATTGTTTGTTCAATGTTTCTAGTAGTTGTTTGATCTTTTTTGTTGCTTCGGCCATTTGGTGGAAGACCTGTTCATTTAATCTAATTCTCATTCAGAATGGAGCAATGTACTTTGGTAGTAAAGTCAACAAAAGTCTGCCTAACATAAACCAAGAAATCTAGGATTCCTAAGAGTTTAAAACAAGATTAGAAACATATCACATCAGCCAAAATATCTCCAAATTATCTGAATATATTGTTTTCAGGCTTTAAATTTTGAAAAATGTAAAAATGGCTTCTTTCAAAAATACTATTTCAATCAAGTAAATATTAGGCTAATGCAGTAAAAGCAGATAAACAGCAGCTATATGATAAAAAAAAGAAAAGAGGGGTTGCCAGCTTCTCTCAAAGTAGCACCTTTTGTCATATGTATGACACAAATAACAGGAGGAATACAGCGAACACTGATTTATTTGCATGTAACAGGAATCGGGATTGCAACAACATAGTTTTTACTGAAGATTCCTGATTATAACTGCACAACCACTATGGTTGGATTAGGGTCTGGAGACACTGTGGTGAGTGACCATTGAATCACCATACTGGTCCTTTACCTAGTGTTGTGGTCTCCCCCCCCCCCCCTTCCCATTTATAGTATGTACTGCTGGTACACCAACACTCAGCTTATATACCTGAAGTGTTTGAGTCTGTTATCTTTCAATACCTTCGGAGCTCGTTGACAGCCATCATATGTGGCATTCAGTGACTAAAACTTCTTTGTCACCAATTGGATTTTATTTGTTACCTTGACCTACCTGTTCTCTCAATCTCTCAAATATATATAAAAAAAGAAAAAAAAAAAAAAAATCTGGTCACTGACTGGAATGACTGGCCCAATTAAATTTCTATGATGTCTTTGTCTCAATGTTTATGAATATCTTGATTTGTTCTACATCTCTGAAGGTTGTCCACCTTGATCGATTCTATGGAACATGGTTGAGTGGAGATTGAGTATAGCATTCTGTTGTTTTCATATGGAGTTCTTTTATTATTGTGACTATACAACCACTACTTTACTCTCTTTTACCAGGTTGGGGCCAACGCAGGTGTGGTAGGAATGACAAAAGAGCATCTGGGTCTTGCACTTGCTTTGAGTGTACCAGTGTTTGTAGTTGTGACAAAGATAGATATGTGTCCACCCAATGTTCTACAAGAAACCTTGAGACTCCTAGTTCGAATACTAAAGTCACCAGGTTGCAGAAAAGTACCAGTTATGGTCAAAACAAATGATGATGTAGTAATAAGTGCTACAAACTTTGTTTCTGAAAGGTATGTATTTGAAAATAAAATTACTACATTTGAAGATAAAGAAGTATGCTATTTGTCTGCAGTGAATTCCATTCATGAAACAAATTTATATATTTATTGCTTTGTCGTAGCCATAGTTTATAAATCTTACATTATAGATTTATTACGTAAATGTCTGCCTTGTTGTGATCTCCAGTCTGAGGACTGGTTCTTACTAATGTTTTAATATTTCTAGTTACATTCATCTGCCAGTTAACTGTTTTTCTTTAATACAGAGCTTAGATAATGTTGGTGTTGTAACAACACGAACACTCAATAGTTAACACTCATGACACTATTAAGATAAGAATCGTCCATTACACTTACAAATCTAAATATAATAATGGAAAGTCCAGGTTGGAATTAATAATACTTAATAATTAATAATACTCAGACTTAAAAGTCTGAATGTGAACTGCCTGTCCGCATACTCCTTTAGGCTTTCCGCCACCAGCTGGCAAGTTGGCACTTGCGAACTTTCATTCTTATACCACTGTGCCAATGGACGCGGCAGAACATTTGAATTCACCCAATTGAAATAAAACATTCCCTCCCCCCCCCCCCCCTTTTTGTTTTTCACTCACTTGTTGTAGTAAGCCCATGTTCATCTTCGTCGCTGTTTATGAATGATCTAGTAGGCATCTTCCCATATGACCAATAATGTTATGTTCAGGCACATGATGAGATGGTGGGTGACATGGGTGGTGAAGTGTGTGATGGTGCATATGTGAAAGACGTAGGTAAGACTGGAGACATCTGCATGTCGGTGGCTTCATTGTTGTCTCGTTCCATCTGTTGTGTCCAATCCATTGGAATGTCGGAAGTGTCAGTTTGATTTCTCGTTGTAGGAAGGTCTGTGTCCACATCCATCTTCAAGTCCTCCTTGACAGGTGGTACCGATACTGTGGTGACTCTTGGGCGAAGTTGGTTGACGTGGCGAGACATCTCACCTGAAGGAATGCCGATGGTGTACAACTGCCAGCCCTTCTGTGCAGCAACATAGCCTTGTGACCATTTTGGTTGCTTCCCGTAGTCTCGCACCCACACAGTAGCACCCGCCACAATTTTTCCTTGAGTGCTGATAGTGCCTCTAGAACACGGAGGTGTGAGTAGGTGGAGGAGAGTATGATGCAAAAGCTCTGCCGGGCTATGGTCCCTGGATGGAGTGAAGTGATATGATCCTAGGAATTGCAGGAGTGCGTCATCAATGGAAGATGATGTGAGATGTTTTTTCATTTGGGATTTAAAGGTATGGACCAAGCATTCCACTTGCCCGTTAGACTGGGGGTGGAACGGTGGTGCGGTGATGTGGGATATGCCCTTCTGGGCACAAAAATCAGAAAGTTTGGAGGAGGTGAATTGAGGCCCATTATCAAAAACAATGGTAGTAGATAAGCCTACCAGGGCAAGGATTTTGGCCAAATCCATGGTGGTAGCAGCTTTGGTTGGTGAAGCACAGCAAAGCACAAAAGGAAAATTGAAATAGGCGTCAATGACTAGGAGCCAACAAGTGTTGAGGAAGGGTCCAGTCAAATCTATATCAATGGGGTCCCGCTGTTTTTCAGGTGTGGGACATGGAGAAAGTGAGGACTTGGGCACAGGTGCTTGCGCTGCACATGTTTGACAAGCGGCCACCATGTTGCAATTTCCGCATCGAATCCGGGCCAGTAGATGTGCTGTCTAGCAAGATTCTTCGTCCTAGAGACACCCCAGTGTCCCTGGTGTTGAAGATGTAGGACCACAGGCCGCAACATTGCTAGAACGACAACTCGGGGAGAGATGCTGTCAGTAGCCAGCAGGATAACTCCATTGTGGAAGGAGAGGCACAGCCGCAGATGAAAGTAGTTCTGGAGGGGATCCGATGCTTTTTCAGAAGGATGTTCTGGCCACCCATTTTCTATGTGATGTAGAACACGCTGCAGAACAGGATCCTCGGCGGTGGTTGCTGCCAGGTGTTCTCCCATGATGGGGAAACCCTCAACGACAGGTTATGAAGCCTCGTGCAAGTGAAAACAAATAAGCTCATCTTTGTTGAAGACGGGGTCAGGGCCTATAGGAAGCCTGGATAAGGCATCAGCATTTGAATAATGAGCTGTGGGACAAAACTGAATGTCATATTGAAAATGAGAGAAAAATTGCCCACCTTTGGAGCCTATGTGCCACCTTGTCAGGAATGGAAGCAGACGGACGAAATAAAGAGACCAATGTCTTGTTGTCCATCATAAGATAGAACTTATTACCATAGAGAAAGACACAAAACTTTTTGTTTTAAACAATGGTAAGAGCCTCTTTTTCAATTTGTGAATGCTGCAACTGTGAGTCATTTAATGTTTTGGAGGCATAAGTAATAGGACGTTCCGAACCATCGGGATATTTGTGTGATAAAACAGCACCAATACCATGTTGTGACGCATCAGTAGCTAATGTAACAGGTTGTGTGGAGAGGGGCACTTGTGACATCAATTGCAGAAGCATTCTTTTGTCAAATGGAGAGGAGTTTTGTCATTGAATAAAGTAACCTTACCATTTTGCTAAATATTGAACTCTTAACAACAATTGTCATTGCATTGCCCTATTGTCAGGATGCAAGTTTTAACTACAAATTAACATTTTATTGTCAGGATAGCATTTACAAGAAATCTTCGATGATGTGGGATGTGGAATCTTTTCCTTGGCTCTGGTATGAGCCATAAATGAAACAGCATTTACACAAAGTACATTTATTAAACAGTTAAACCATACATTATTCTTAATGTGAACTAGTTGCTCGGCGAATGTCGCTGGCTTGAGGCGTGCGCCGGCGAAGATGCGTTTCGCAGCGTCTGCCGTCTCTCTCTCCTGTTACACTGGCAGTGAATCTCCTCCTAGCTCGGGTATCTCCTCTTCACTGCTCGCTGGCCAGTCTAACTGCATTTGCCGTTGTAGTAGCACTGTGCATTAAAAGGCCGTAAATTCTGCGGGATTACCTCCTGGAGGTGCGGTGTGATTTTTTCATCTTCTAAAAGTGTTATGTTGTGCTACGACCAGAAGTAGTGGCGAGGCGTGGAGGTTTTTCACTCTTGACCTGGAGTCAAAACAGTGGTCTTCAGGCTGTACGTCTTCTATTGACAGAACCTTGGATGGAGATCACAGGTGATTATCATGGCCATATCACATCCTATTGTTCTGGCCTGTCATCCTGGGTGATTACCTCTGTTATTGTTGATCTTCCGGATGCTGTGACTGGCGCCCAGTTTCTTCTGGCTTCTTTCTTCTATCTTCAACTCGAACACTCAAGCCAGTGGCTGATCATGACTAAACTCCACTTCTGCTATTGCTACTACTATCACCGCTACTGCCAATCTGACAATACTACTTCATCTGTCTCAAACTGTCTCTCGGCGTCTTCTTGGCTGTGGTATTTATTTGATGAACCTGGCTGGAGGTGAATGACCTTAGGGTTCGTTGTGTTCTGCTGTCATGTTGTACAGTTTCTAGGAAGGTTGAACATAACATTGCTCCGGGGGTCAGTACACCAGGTTATTGACTTCTGATCACATTGCTCCTAGAAGTTCACGACACTCACCTTTTGCAGTCCGTGCTTTCACGTGATTACGTCGGTCGATGGCCTGATTGCTGAATCAACGGCTTCCGCTAATGGAGGGAGCGAAGGACTCCTTGCCACACGTGAATACTTGGTGGAACAATGCCGTGCTGAATCCGCAGCATTAGCTGGTCGCTGGACTTTCGGAATGCAGCGTAAGCATGCTGCTTTACTCGGCCGCGCCTGACTGAACTGAACTATGTTATCACTTTTACTTCACGTATTATTCACTTTCATTTATTTTTGAGTTTTATTTCACTAATTTATTTAGACACTTTACTGCACTCAACACTAATACAAGTTGTTGCCCAGGGCAGTAAGTGGCCAAACAAGGTGCTTTTTGGGGATGAGTTTTAAGGCAGTGAAAAGCAGCATCACATTTGTCAGACCATGTAAAAGGAACATTTTGCTTGAGCAAGTGAGTGAGTAGCTAAGAGATCTCCGCTACGGAGGGAATAAACTTGTGATAGTATGCTATGTTCCCAAGAAAAGCTTGCTGTTCTTTGATCAGACTAAGAAAAGAGTACGTAGATTTTTGAGATGTTCATCTGAGGTCCCCAGTAATGACAATGTCGTCCTGATCATTAATGCATCCGGGAACAGAGATAAGAAGCTTTTCAAGAAACCTTTGAAGTATGGCTGGCTACTGGCCATGCCATACGGTAATCGTTGGTAACGATAAAGGCCAAAAGGCGTATTGAGAACAAGAAATTGACGCAATGACTCGTCAAGTGGTAACTGATGACAAGCCTCAGAGAGGATGATTTTCAAAAAGTATTTGCCTCCAGCAAGTTAAAACAATTCTTCCGGTTGAGGCATAGGATAAGTACAAATAAGACATTGAGCTTTGACGGCAGTCTTAAAGTCGCTGCAAAGCCTGAGACTGCCGTTAGGTTTGCTGACAACAACAGTCGGAGAAGCCCATTTGCTGGAAGGCACAGGAAGTAAAACTCCTGAGATCGTAGGCCGATCTAACTCCCATTTTACAGCGTTGCACAATGCTACAGGAATGGGGCGGGCTTGAAAAAACTGCAGCCTGGCTCCTGGTTTGAGAGAGACGTGAGCTTCAAAAGCTGTGGCACACCCAAGGCCGGGAAGAGAGAGAGAGAGAGAGAGAGAGAGAGAGAGAGAGAGAGCAGAAAAGTCTGTAGATAAGGTATCTAACTGAGTGTAAGGAATTTTGTCTAGTACAACATTGATAGTATCATTGACAGAAAATCCAAATATGCAGAAGGTATCATGGCCCAACAAGTCAGCCATCCCCATGTAGTCAACAACATACACAGTGACTGTTCGCAAAACCGACCTATATGTGATTTGGACATCCATTTGTCCCAAAAAGGGAGAGTTGTTGCGTAAATGGCACAAGATCGGTGAAAAGGGTGGTGAACCCAGGTGAAGCTAAGTTTGTGACGTAATTATTGTGGTTGCTGAGCCAGTATCTATTTGCATCTCTACGTCTTTTCCAAACATCTGCAAGTAAGTTAAAGTTTGTTGCCAGAAGAGTTTGTGAAGTTGACATATTATATAGAGCCTGTTTCTAAGTCCGTATTATCATGAATAGTCTGCACTTGCTTAGATCGGCACACAAAAGAGATGTGACCCTTTTCTTTCACATATGACATGTAGCCTAATGTTTTGGACAAAGCTCTCATGAATCCTGGGACAAACAGCGAGGACAAGAAGGTAAGGCAGCAAGAGATTGCTTCTGTGTAGAACTAGTGTGCTACTTGCTTTGCGTGCAAGAGTACACCGCCTCTACTTCCTCATTCACGACACTGCCAGGCGCGTCAACAAATGCCCTATCTACTGTGACTTCCCCTGTGTCCAATTGCACACCTGTATCATGAGTAATTTCAAAAGACTCTGCTATGGCCAATACTTCAGATAAGGATGGGTCATTTAATTGAAGAGCCTTCTGACGAACTTCCTTACGGGAGCGGACCTCAAAATTGCATCCCTGACCATTGAATTGGTGTAATGAATTTGCACTTTCTACTAATGCCTTGCAGTTTTGTAGCCCATGCTCAGTATGATTGATGGGACTGTATTTTACACTGATAAAATGCTACACATGATGCAACAATGTGTGTTTGCTTCTTATAATATGAAGTGAGAAGCAAGCACATTTCGTCAAATGACAGTGAAGAGGGTTCTTTGAGAGACGCTAATTGAGACAAAATTTGGTAGAACTTTGGAGAAATCTATGAAAGAAACAATGACTTACAGAGATTAACGTCAACAATGCTGAAAGCTACAAAGTGTTGTCAAAGCCACTTCTCTTAGTCCGTCCAATCTTCTGTGGTCTCCTCGTATGGTGGAAAAGTGGCTCTGGACAATGTTGATGTGTGATCATTGTGTGTTGCCGCTAGGAGCTGTTGTAGAACCGTTATGATGAACTTCTGATGTTCGGTAAGGTGGTCGGCCAGCAACTTTTGCTGTTTGATGAAGATTTGCAGAATTTGCTTGAGCATTGACATCTCGAATGTTGTTTGTAGCTTAATAATTGTGAAAAATCCCTACTCATCACCAAATGTTGTAACAACATGAACACTCAATAGTTAACACTTATGACACTATTAAGATAAGAATAGTCCATTACACTTACGAGTCTGAATGTGAACTGCCTTTCCCCATACTCCTTTCAGTCCTTCCGCCACCAGCTGGCCAGGTGGTGCTTGCTAACTTCCACACTCGTATCGCAGTGCCAACGGGCACGGCTACACATTTGAATTCACACACTTGATGTACAACAGTTGGCTCTTCCTTATGTATACAGTCTGTAACTAAATTAATGAAATTTTAACAATGGAAAATTTGATTGAAATGTCAGTAATGGAGGATGGATAACAATTCATTGCAAAGAGGCTCACTGAACTGCTGTCAGGTAAGAAAAATAGTCACATTCACACAACTTAAATTTTAGGCCATGGCCTTCACCAGAAATTAATGAAAGTTATAGGTATTTCGATCACTTGAAAAATCTTGTGTAATTCTGTTCAACAAAAATTACATTCGAAGTTAGTATCATGGCTTGTTCTGTAATCATCATCTGTGAATCATTTAATTTGCAAAAATTCTTCATGAACTGAAATCAGCCCTTTCATTCCAGACCACTTTCCAGTAATAAGGTGCATTGAAAACAGAAGGTTAATGTAGGCACAGACAACACATCATTAAATGTTTTCATTTGAAAAACTATAATCATATATGAATCAGAAATTAAATATGACGATATAATGAGGATGCTCACAACTTGCCACAAAGATGATTGTAGAGCCACAGGTAGGCATGTAAAAATGGCAGTCATACATACACATTTGGCCGCACCTTTCATCAGTATAGAACACGTGTCCTCGATCATAGAATCATACGCTCAATTCACTAACGCACAACCGTCATCTCCAGCTGCTGTGATTGCTATTTTTGTGTCGTCTCTGTGGATCTACGATTGTCATTGCAGTGAGTTGCAAGATGTTCTCGTTATGTCATTAAATTCCAACCTGCACTTTCCATTGTTAGAAATGTGTGTATTTATTGTCTGCACATACAATAAAAAAAAAAAAAAAAAAGCTGAAAATTGGTTTGAAGACCGCAGTGCTTTACTAGGCATGGTCTTGTTTGGAGGTGGTATGATGTTGCCTTCCTCCGACCGCAAAATTGATATACCCAGCCAGTTATATGGGGACCTACAGTTAATTGTGGATTCCAAAACACGGGCTTCTCAATATTTTTTTCACATGAGCAACATTAGCAGAGGTTGAAGAAGTGGAAAATGATAGATAAAAATCATAGGACCTAGTGGGGATTGAACCCACAACCTTGGATTCATAGTCTGGCACTCTACCAATGTGCTACCAAGCAACACATACATTACCACTTTCAAAGTGAGTATTTTGTCCATTGTGACCGACAGTAAAGAATCAGTATAAAAATTGATATACCAGTGGAAAGTAATATCATCAGAGTGGAAGTAAGAAATGTAGATAATGAAAATTTTTCAAAGAATAAATACTTATTAAAAGAGATAGCCGGTACATATCTTAGTTCTGTACTGCCGATAGTTACAGACAAAAAATGAAAATGGAGACAAAAAAATAGTACACTACCTTTCAGAACGTGTTCCTTCATCAGGTATGAGAGGAGGGAAGGAAAAGGGAACAGGAAACAGAAGGGGGAGGTAATTCATGGCCTAGGTGATGAGGTGATGATGGGTGATGTGTGGAATTCAGAGATACTGTATGATAAGCACTGACACATGCCAATAGCAAACCAGGAGGGGAAGATAAAGACACACACACACACACACACACACACACACACACACACACACACACACACACACATGAGAGGAAAGCAGGGAAGTGGATGGAAAATGAGTAATAAATAAGTGAGTTGAGTATGGAGGAGGGGGAGAAGTTTGGCATATTTTTAGGCCAGGAGGATGGTGGGAGGAGAGGATATGTTAGAGGACAAGTTTCCATACCTGTAGGTCTGAGGGACTGGTCTTAGGTAGAAGTATTCAGATGGCACATGTGATGTAAGGCATGCAAGATCCCTGGAGTCATGCAGGAGGACATGTTCTGCCACAGGATATTGGATCTCTCCCACATGAACAGTCCGTTTCATGCGTTCAGTCAATTTGTTGGGCGTGGGCCGCAGAGCTGCACGGTCTTGTGTATGTTTATTACTCCGACCCACAAGGAGTCATATGCCTACGATATGGTTCGGGACGCAATTCTCCGGCTCGCTCCTGATAGGGAAGTGTGCCAACGCACCTTACAGCTGGAGAATCCCACCTTGACGGATGTTTTAAACATTGCACAGTCTTTTGAAGTTTCACGGGCTGCAGGGGATCAAATTGAGACTTGGGGTGATGTTGCGGCAGCTTCGCAGTCGGGCACGGCACCCTTGGATTGCGCGGGCATTGCTTTCGTGCGGGAGCGCCCCACTCGCCGCGCGCGCGGTCGTAAACAGGCAGCGGCTTTGCGGCAGGCGCGGGCCGCGCCGCACTCTCCCGCTCACGCGCAGCGGTCCTTTCCATCCTGTCCTCTTTGTTTTGTACACCATGACAGGGCTGATTGCCCCAAGCGGCCCCCCAGGGGGCCCACAGCTCTTTTGTGGGTACGTGTGTGGCGCGCACGGGTCCCCGAGTCATTGCAGCCTTTTTTACTGCTTTCCCCAGGCTGCATTACGCCTCCTAGTTCCCCCTCCTTCCCATCCCAATTCCTCCTTCCCTCCCTCTCCAACCCCGTCTCTCAGTGTTACTCTAGATGACGGCTTGGTTGTCCCATGGTACCGATTGTCCTGCACTTTGGTTTTGTCTGCTGTGTACACCGGTTTTTGGCCCAGTTTGGTCCCCCTCGGGGTTTGACCTTCCATACCAAAACTGTCCGATAATGTGTGAGCCAATTGGGGAAGAACTTCCGACCTAGCCCCTACGGCGCGGGTCCTATCCTTTCCTTTCCACTTCCTTTCCTCGCTGTAGCCCCCATCCCCCGCTAGGTCCCCAGCACGTGTAGCCAGTCTGTGTGGGGGGGGGGGCTGTTATGTACACTTTGGCTGAGCCCCCTGACACCACAGGGATCACACTACTGGTGTCTGAGCTGTGACCTCTCCTTGCCTGTCCCCGGGGTATCAGAACTCCCGGCAATGACCATCGTGCCAGGTGGCCTTTGCTGAGGCTGGGTGGCACCCATGGAGAGAGCCCCGGTTTCGGAGTGGGTGACACCAGGACGGACGTCTAGCCCCATGAAAAGAGTTAGACTCCAAAATGGTCGTGCATCGGCCATCTCTGAAGACAGGAAGAGATCGTTTAATGCTGCTACTGCGGATACGAGGATGTTTCCCTCCCTTGCTACCCCTTAGGAGGAAGGCCAGGCTCACCGGTTAGGAGCAAAACCCTTTCCTCGCTACCTGGTTTGCTCAAGGACTGATGGAGGAACTTTTACTACCACCAAACCGCTGTTCTTTGTCGAGACCATAGAGGACAAGTTTGGTGAAGTGGAATCTATGGGTAAGCTTAGATCTGGCTCATTGCTCATTAAAACAGTCTCGGCAGCCCAGTCTGAAGCTTTGCTCGCCTGCACCACCCTTGGCGACATTCCAGTAACAATTCTCCCACACAAATTCTTGAATATGGT
Source organism: Locusta migratoria (assembly GCA_026315105.1). Classification (NCBI taxonomy): domain Eukaryota; kingdom Metazoa; phylum Arthropoda; class Insecta; order Orthoptera; family Acrididae; genus Locusta; species Locusta migratoria. Next base: position 53,286,519 of record CM048744.1, read on the forward strand.
ACAGGGTGTGATATTCCACCGGTACCTCCTCCTTCAAACTGATGAGGAGCGTAGGGCCTATCTCGAGCGGCGTGGTGTACATTTTGTTCGCCTCGTTCAGAGGGGACCTAAAGATAACCGCGTCGATACTGGGGCCTTTATTTTGGCCTTCGAGGGGGACACACTCCCAGAGAAGGTCAAGATAATGATATATCGATGTGAAGTGAAGCCCTACATTCCACCTCCCATGCGGTATTTTCAATGTATGAGGTTTGGTCATATGTCCTCTCGCTGTACAGCAGTCCCAGTATGCGGTGATTGTGGACGCCCACTACATGAGGGGAGCCCCTGTGTTCCTCCGCCGGTGTGCATCAACTGTCATCAACACCACTCTTCACGGTCACTAGATTGCCCTATGTTCAAAAAAGAAATGAAGATACAAGAGTACAAATCCCTGGAGCATTTGACGTACCCTGAGGCCCGCAGTAAATATGAACGTCTGCATCCCGTGCAGATGGCGATGACCTTTGCTACGACGTTATCGTCTAGCCTTTCACCCTCCCCTTCCCACTCCCATCTCCCCCCTACACCCCGTCCCCACCCCTCCCTCACATCTCCCTCTCCTGTAGCTCCTGTAGCCCTCCCTTTGTGTCCCACCCCTTCCCAGCCGGAGAAGTGTACCCCTTCTCCGTCGCCTGCCGGTGACAGTGCCCTATCTCAGGGCCTTCAGTCACGGCGTTCCCCAGATCGGAGATCTTCGACTTCCAGCCGGCCATCGGACTCCCAGTCAGTGAGTTCAAAGGTCGCCCGATCTTCGTCTAACTGACAAAAGTCCTCTCTCTGGGGCGGGTCCTGCCCGTCCCACACGAGAGAAAGAGAAGGAGAAAGAGAAAGAGAAGGAGAAGAAGAAGAAGAAACCAAAGTTGCAAGATAAAGCCCATCCGGTACCACCGGAGGTGCCGACTGTGCTTTCGCAACTCGCTCATCCCATTGAGCCTGAGGCTGATCAGCTTTTTATGGATGTTGTCCCTTCTTCTTTGGTGACGGACGCTGACAAAGTGGCGTGACAGACATTATGTCATTCACTTCCCGCCTAGATCCTTGTGATGTGATCATCCAATGGAACTGTAATGGTTACTACCATCACCTCTTGGAGATTAAACAGCTAATCTCTCTCTCCTCTGCGGCCTGTGTCGTCCTGCAGGAATCGAGGTTTATGGATGCACATTCAACGACCCTCCGTGGGTTCCGTGCTTTTTGTCGGAACCGGGTTGGTCCCCTCCAGGCGTCTGGTGGGGTTTGTACTTTGGTCCAGACAGATATTGTCAGTACCTGGATTCCTCTCCAAACTCCATTGGAAGTGGTTGCTGTCCGGGTTCACTTGGACACTCCGTTGACCATTTGCAACCTCTACCTTCCACTGACAGGCCACCTACACTCGCGTCCCTAGTGGCCCTCCTTCAGCAACTCCCCCCTCCTTACCTCATCCTTGGGGACTACAATGCCCACCATCCTTTGTGGGGCAGTGCTTATACATCTAGTCGGGGCCACCTCATAGACCAGTTTCTTGCTGACCACAATCTGAGCCTTCTCAACGATGGTTCGCCAACTCATTTTAGTGCCGCTCACGGCACCTTTTCTGCCATAGACCTCTCTCTGACTTCTCCTTCTCTCCTTCCTTTATTTCACTGGTCAGCGTATGATGCCCTCTGCGATAGCGACCACTTTCCGTTGATCCTTTCACTTCCCTCACACCTACCACGAGCCAGGGTACCCCGCTGGGTTTTCCGTCGTGCTAATTGGCCGCTATATACATCCCAGGTTGTGTTCCCATCTTCCCCCTCAGGGAAGCCAAATGACCAACATGATTACCCAAGCTGCCAACGCCACTGTTCCCCGGTCGACAGGCCCTCCTACTCGCTGGCCGGTCCCTTGGTGGAATGCAATTGTTGCCGCAGCCATTCGCGAGCGCCGTAGGGCCTTGCAACATCTTAAGCGCCACCCATCTCTCGCTGGTCTCATAAATTTCAAACGTCTGCGTGCCAGAGCTCGTTACTTAATCAAACAAAGTAAGTGGACATGCTGGGAGCATTTTGTCTCCTCGTTGGGCTCTTCTGTCCCTTTGACAAGAGTGTGGGCTATGCTCCGATCTATCCAAGGTAGCTGGCGGCCGTCTTCTGTCCCTGGTCTTGTCCTGCCTGATGGGGTCTGCACAGAGCCATCTGTTGTTGCAGAACATCTTGCTACTCACTTCGCCAATGTATCACCGACAACTTCATATCCGGCGACCTTTCTCCTTCAGAAACACCCGGCCGAAACCTTAGGCTTTACTTCTCACCAGGTGGAACCATATAACGAACCTTTTACTGACTGGGAGCTGTCGCTGGCCCTCTCCTCTTCTCGTGATTCAGCACCTGGCCCTGACGATATCCATAATCAATTGCTGAAACACCTCAACCCCTCACAACGGCAATTTCTCCTAAAAGTTTTTAACCATATTTGGCTTCAAGGGGTGTTCCCCTCCCAGTGGAGGGAGAGTATTGTGGTCCCTGCCCTCAAGCCTGGCAAGGACCCGTCGGCGCTGGACAGTTATTGACCAATAAGCCTGACAAGTGTCCCCTGTAAACTACTTGAACGGATGGTAGCCCGCAGATTATGCTGGGTTCTTGAATCCCGGGGACTTCTCTCACCTTACCAGTGTGTGTTCCGGGAGGGACGATCCCCTATTGACCATTTACTTCGACTGGAGACTGCGATCAGACAGGCCTTCTCTAAAAGACATCATCTGGTAGCAGTCTTCTTCGATCTTCATAAGGCATACGACACTGCTTGGCGTCATCATATTTTATGTTCCCTTCATCCATCCAATTTTTTATCCCACCGCCTGTTCCGTGTCAGAGTTGGCTCTTCCTTTAGCTCCCCTCGGATACAGGAGAACTGCGTCCCCCAGGGCTCAGTGTTGAGTGTTACACTTTTTCTAATCGCCATCAATGGGTTGGTGAGCTCTGTTGGGTCACTGGTAATCCCGGCATTGTATGTCGACGACTTTTGCATATGGTACAGCTCCTACTCAGTAGCCTCTACTGAACGTCAGCTCCAGAGCGCCATTCGGCGGGCTTCAGCGTGAGCTACGTCCCATGGTTTCCAGTTTTCCTCATCAAAAACGAGGGTGGTGCACTTTTGTCGTCGTACTACAGTTCACCCTGATCCAGAACTGTTCTTGGGTAATCAGCGCCTGGAAGTTGTAGCACAGCATCGTTTCCTGGGTCTTCTCTTTGACAAAAAATTGACTTGGGTGCCCCATATTCGCCACCTAAAGATTAGTTGTATGAGGAAACTTAATGCCCTACGTTTCCTTGCTCATTCATCTTGGGGTGCAGACCGAACAACTATCCTCCGTATCTATCGGGCTCTCATCTTGTCCCGATTGGACTATGGGTGTCAAGTTTATGGCTCGGCAGCTCCTTCTGCCCTGAATTTATTAGACCCGGTTCACCATTATGGTGTCCGCTTGGCTACAGGTGCATTCCCGACTAGCCCGGTCGACAGTCTCCTTGTTGAGGCAGGAATCTGCCCTCTTCAGGTCAGGCGGCATCAGCTTCTGGCATCTTATGCCATCGCCATCCGGCAATATCCTGATCATCCCGCTTACCAGGTTCTTTTTGCATATGAAGGGCTTCGACCCCCTGATACCCGGCCGCGGGCGGGCCTTCCCGTCGGACTGCGGCTTGCCTCTCTTTGCCGGGATTTCTATTTCCCTTCCCTAGATTGCGCCCCCCATTTTACTGCACGAACACCTCCGTGGATGGTGCTGCGACCACTAATTCGGGCGGATCTCTTCCAGGGCCCAAAAGCTTTAATTTCCCCCATGGTCTTTCAGCGTTTGGTGCGCCCAGTACTAGAAGAGTTTCAGGGAGCCTCTATCTTCTACACTGATGGCTCGAAAACAGCGGGCCACTCCGGATATGCTTTTACATCTCCTGTTGGGGCGGAATGTCATTCTCTGCCAGAGGCATGCAGTGTGTTTATGGCAGAGCTGATGGCGATTTATAGAGCCCTCTGTTTTTATTAAACATTCTGCCGTGGAACGTGGTTTAATCTGTGCTGACTCCATGAGCAGTCTGCAGGCCATTGATCGTTGTTTCCCCTCCCATCCTTTAGTTATTTCCATCCATGATCTCCTTGCTGACCTTCATCGTGCTACCTTCTCCGTTACCTTTCTCTGGGTGCCAAGCCATGTTGATATTACAGGGAATGAAGAGGCTGACCAGTTGGCTAGATCGGCAATTACTCCCTTTCAAATTCCGAGTGCGGATCTGCGGGTGCAGATCAGAACTTTGCTTCACTCCTCATGGGATAGCAGTTGGAAAGCTACTGCCCCTTCCAATAAACTCCGCACCATCAAAGATATGACTGCAGCTTGGAGTTCATCTTTACGCCCTTCCCGGAGAGAATCAATTGTCCTCTGTCGCCTCCGTCTTGGACACTGCAGGCTGACCCATGGATTTCTTTTACGAAATGACAATCCACCACATTGTGATTGTGGAGCCGTACAATCTGTGTCTCATATTCTGACTGAATGTCCTCTCCATTCGACACTTCGTGGCAACTATGGCCTACCGCCTGCATTGCCTTTAGTTTTGGCGGATGACCCACGGATGGTTGATCGTGTCCTTGCCTTCCTCCGTGAAAGTAGATTTTATTGTCAGCTCTAGGACTCGCTTGGTCGGGTTGAGTGGGTTTGTGATTCTTGGCTGATTGTGGGGTTTAGAGCCTTATCCCCATCAGCCCCCCCACTCTTTTACATTTTAATGTAGTTTTATTTCTCCCTGCTCTGGAGCTGTGATACGTTGACCACTGTGCCATTAGTAACTTGTGGTTTAGGGTAGAGGTCGCTTCCAGAGCTGTGGGAGCGGACACTGTAGCATTTGCTGCCCTGGGTTGGTCTTAGTCTTGTTGGCGAGTCGATTTTACTTCCTAGTGTAATGGTCTTTTGGCTTTCACCTATTTTTCATTGGGTTCCGTGGCGTATACAATTTGAGGTTGAAGGGACTGATGACCTCGTTGTTTGGTCCCTCATGTCCACCACCACCCATCCCATTGCCCCAAGCGGTGGGTTACGTGTCACTCGTGCAAGAAAAAAGTCCACATGGCTTCTGTTTGCCGTTCTCGGCCGAATGAGCAAGATGACGAGATGGATGTTAATCTTGTCCACACTGTTCACTCTTCGTCTCCCAAACTTTTTGTTGACCTTCAGATTTTTGACAGGGCAGTTACTTTACTTGTTGATACGGGAGCTTCCGTTTCTCTTCTCAATTATATCACGTATGTACGACTTGGTTTGCCCCCTCTGGCGGCTGTCAACCGTTCTTTGCGTGGCTACAGCCACCAGCGCATTCCTGTCTTGGGTCAATTCATGGCCCCCACGGCGTATAAATCTGTCGTCATGCCGGTCACTTTTCTTGTTGTTGATGACACTGCGGCTGCTAACATTTTTGGCCTGGATGCTTTTAATGATTTTGGTTTTTCTATCGATGATTCTGTCAACCTCCTGTCGGATTCGGTTCCTTTTTCGGAGTTAGATGCTCTTTGTCAAGAATTTTCGTCCTTGTTTTCGGGGGGCCTGAGTTGTGCCGTGGGCTTTACCGCCCACATTACCATCAAACCGACGGCGCGATCAAAGTTTTTTCGTGCGCGCCCGGTGCCGGTGGCCCTGCGCGATCAACTTAAGACGGAATTAGATCGCCTACAGGACTTGCAGGTTTTAACTCCCATTTCTTCTAGTGAATGGGCTACGCCGCTGGTTATTGTAAAGAAGCCTGGGGGGTCTTTACGTATATGTGGGGATTTTAAAGTCACCATCAATGCACAGTCTGTGGTTGACTCATACCCCATGCCGCGGACAGACGAACTCCTTGCTTTACTTTCTGGTTCCCACTCTTTTTTTCACATTGATTTAGCGGAAGCCTATCTTCAGCTCCCTTTGGACGACGACACTAAACGTCTGTTGGTCGTCAACACTCCCTTTGGGTTATACCAATATCAGCGACTCCCTTTCGGGGTCGCTAGTGCCCCGGCTATTTTTCAGCGCTACTTAGATCAGCTTCTCCATCCGATTCCGGGCTGTGTTAACTACTTAGACAATATTGTTGTGACTGGGGCCTCCCCACACGAGCATTTACAAAACCTGCGGGCACTTTTCTCTGTCCTACAAGCAGCTGGTCTCCGCTGCAACCTGGCAAAGTCCCGTTTTTTCCAACATTCTATTCCTTATTTGGGGTTTGAGGTGTCTTCAGCGGGCGTCCGCCCATTGCCAGATCGCATGGCCGTGGTACAGTCCCTGCCGCGTCCCACATCTGTTAAGGATGTACAGGTCTTCTTGGGCAAAATTGCCTATTAACACCGTTTTTTACCGGGGGCTGCCTTGGTAGCGCATCCTTTACATCGTCTGCTTCACAGGGGTGTTCCCTTTGCCTGGTCGTCTGAATGTGAATGGGCGTTTTGCATGTTAAAGCACTTACTGGTTTCTGCACCTTGTTTGACGGCGTATGTTCCCGGGCAACATTTGGTTCTGGCCACTGATGCGTCCCAACATGGCATTGGAGCGGTTTTGGCCCATAAGTATCCCGATGGGTCGGAACGCCCCATTTCGTACGCCTCTAAGACATTGACAGCAACTCAGCAACGGTACTCGCAAATTGAAAAGGAGGCATTAGCTATTGTCTATGCTTTGAAAAAATTTCATGTTTATTTGTATGGGGTCAAATTTCATCTTATTACTGACCATAAGCCCTTGATGTCTCTATTTCACCCTACAGCAGCGCTTCCCGACAAGGCAGCTCATAGGTTGCAATGTTGGGCCCTCTTTCTTTCCCGTTATAATTATGAAATCCATTTCCGTCCCACGGCACAGCATGCTAACGCGGACGCATTATCACGCCTTCCGGTGGGGCCTGATCCTGACTTTGACCGAGTGGAACTTTTATGCTTTTATTTGGATGAGGAAGCTCAGGCTACTGTTGATGGTTTTCCTATTATGGCGCCAGTGTTGGCCAAGGCGGTGTCGTCAGATCCCGTGCTGCGGCGCGTCCTTCACTACATTCAAGTGGGCTGGCCTGACGTCCCTCCACGTCGGGCTTCAGATCACCTCCGTAACTATTATTCCTTCCGTTTTCGCCTGTTTGAATGGGGCGGGGTTCTCCTTTTGGCTAAGGACGTACAGGCTCTGCGGGTGCTGATTCCGGCGGATCTCCGTTCCAAAGTGCTTCAGATGCTTCATGAAGGACACTGGGGAGTATCCCGCACGAAAACATTGGCTCGCCGGCACGTGTTTTGGCCCGGTATCGATGGGGACATTACGAGGCTGGTGGCTAAGTGCTCATTGTGTGCTTTACAGCAAGCGGCGCCTCGGGCATCTTTCTCTTCTTGGCCACAGCCCCGTCAGCCGTGGGAGCGGGTGCACATAGATTACGCGGGCCCCTTCCTGAACTCTTATTGGATTTTTCTTGTAGATGTGTACTCAAACTTCCCATACATTTTTCGTTGCCATACCATGTCCACTGCAGTAACTATTCAGTCACTGTCTAAGGTTTTTGCTTTGGAGGGATTTCCACTCACACTCGTTTCAGATAATGGCACCCCTTTCACTTCTTCTGTTTTTCGAGATTTTTGTGCTCGTCTGGGTATTCGTCATATTACGGCCCCTCTGTTTCATCCTCAGTCTAATGGAGAAGTGGAAAGGTTTGTGCGTACGTTTAAAACTCAAATGCGCAAATATGTGGCCTCTTGCTCTGTGGATGATGCCATTATCCGTTTCTTGATGTCGTATTGGTGTTCACTCCGGCGGGGGACCGCAGCCCGGCGGAACTACTTCATGGTCGGCAACCTCGCACTCTCTTTCATTTGTTGTTGCCTCAGCCACCGAGTGTGCCCCCACGGCCATCAGGTCAGTATATTCCGGGGTCGCTAGTGTGGGCGCGCGGGTTTGGCCGGCATCGTTCTTGGCTGCCGGGTAAGGTGAAGTCGTGTCTCGGCCGTCGACTTTGCAATGTGGACACTGCTATGAGCACTCTTCGTCGACACTGGGATCAGTTGCGCTCGCGACTCCCGGCAGATTCACAGGCACCTCCTCCAGCCCCGCCTCCTCCGGGGCCTGTTTCGCCGGCATGCTCCGTGCCAACATCTTCGGGGGGGCCGACTTCTGCGCTGCTTGCTGGGTCCGCCCGAGCTCCGTCGGCGATAAGGCCGCCTTTCCCGGCACGGGCACCAGTCCCAGCAGCCACATTCCTGAGCAACGGGTCACCTCCTCCTTCGGCTCCCCTAACTGAGCACCCAGCACTGGACAGGGGGGAGGAAGCCACCGTTTCTGAGTCTATGGACATCCAGACACTAGAAAGGACCATGACTCAACCTGTGAGTAAGGAAACTGCTTTTTTTTTATCTCCAATTCTGGGATCCGACGGTGCGCCCTCATCCGCGAGCAACATACACAGAGGTACCAGCCACTCCTGGCACAGACGAACAGGACATTATCAGCCCTATGGGGTAGTACCAGCCCGACACTGGCAGCCAGAGATGGACGAGGCCTCACCCATGGACGTAGCCTGGGTGCGGTTGGCACCCCTGGACATTACACCGTAAAGGGGGAGGAATGTGGTAACGCGCGGCACATGTGTTTAGACGGCGCGCCGCCCGTTACCAGAACTGGCCACTGTGCGGCGCTGGCGGCACTACCGTGCTGCACCCTGCCGGCCGCGCGGTGTTTGAGAGAGGTAGGGACAGCCGAGACCTCGTCTCAGTTGCGTACTGTGTGTGCTAGCGAACCTATCCATTGTGACTTTGATGTGACTGCTCAGTGTTAGCCGGGATACAATGTATAATAGTGTTAGTAGTCATAACACCTAAGTACTTTCCTCCTCCAACTGCCTAAAACATTGAATTATTGCTAACTGAGAAAAGTCATTGTAATTATACATAACTTTTGTTATTAAAAATGGTTGGATTAAATTGAACATCCCCTCATTCTTGGCATACCACAAGAACTTGATATGCAACCTTCTGAATATTTTCTGAAAAAATGGATGAAAACAATTAGATGGATGTCATGGCTATTAGGTGGTGCTGAAGATATTGTGTTCTTTACAAGTTCCATTTATTAGTTACATAAAAACAATTGTTAAACTTGACCATAAATTTTAAGTGATGTCTTCTCGAAGCAGTTTGTTGAGTCTTGAGGCATTTGATTCAGTCAAAACTACAATGTCTGGTACTAACTGCCAGTACAAAGATTGTCACTTGCTGCTGCAGGTACAGGAGAAAGGCTAAGGAACCCTATCAGCAGAGGTGATAACTATAACCGCTTACTATTCTGCTAAGCAATGAGTTCTTCGTGGCAGCTGCACTGTACTTTGAGGTATATGGTGAAACAATTGAGGAGATGTATGCCTACCCACTCCCTGCCATTCTAGCTGAGGGGTGGATGGAAACTTCGCGAAAATGCCTCTAGGGTGCCCTCCGCTGCCTGGCATGAGTGCCTCTGGTATTATCTACGAAATTGGTGAATTAGCCAAAAGTTCGGGAGGCATCTTCAATGGCTGTAGCGATGCTGCTGGTGGTGCCCATCTCGTGACATTGGTGGTTTCGCACCATTAATGTCCAAAATTTGCTTTGGTGGAGGCTGCGATAGTAGGGCAGCAATGACCCACGGCAACATTGGATGCATCTGCTGTGTTGCCGTGCAAGTTACCGAATCCAGGGGTAGCAGTAGCCATGACACTACCCTTTCCGTGACACAGTTTTATCTGATTCCATTGTCTGCACACAGTACGAGATGGACAGGCAATCAAAAACATGGTGCGGCCAATGTGGCAAAGAATGTGCCTTTGAGCACAGCTGTTAGGGATGTTGAACAAGCAATTGCCGGCGGATCAAGGCATGCTGTGTAGGGTGAAGCAGATGCATTAATGTGTAATGAGGACGACCATGCAATAACTCTGCAAATGCTGCCAATGCATGGTAGCAGTCGACCAGTCAAAAAATTTCTGACTCGGTGCTGATTGATGTTCGGCACTTGGAGAACAAGAACAACACAATTTTTCAAGTTGGGCATCCACTCGTACTCGTATACAGTGATGTTGATCTAATTGTTTTGTCCGCACAATACCCCAATGACCAATGTACAGACTGAAGAACTAACTGCTACAATACATGAGACATGATAACATGGGTGTTTTCATTGTCTGTACAAAGCAAAATGGCACTGTACTATATGGTCATTGTCGTCAGAATAATAATAATAATATTACTGAGTATGCCTTTCAGTGTTCAGTCTGGAGCATAGTCCCCCTGATAAAATTCCTCCATGATCCCCTGTTCAACTCTAACATTGATATCTCATCTGATGTTACTTCGAACTCATTCTTGACTGAATCGAAGTACTTTTTCTTGGTCTACCTCAACTCCTCTTAGCCCCTATTGCTGAACCTATGACTCTCTTCTCCCATGCGTGTACCATAACCCCACCATCTGTTCGCTCTGCTTCATCTATGGTGTTCATTCCCAGTTTTTCTTTGATTTCCCCATTATGGACACCCTCCTGTCATTGTTCCCATCTACTAGTAGCTGCAGTCATCCTTGATGTTTTCATATCTGTAACCTCAACCTTATTAAAAAGGTAACCTGTATCCACCAAGCTTTCACTCCCATACAACAAAGTTGATAGATAGGTAGAGCAGTGCACAGCTAACATAGTCTTGGTACTGACTTCCTTCTTGCAAAGGAGAGTATATTGTAGCTGAACATTCACTGCATTAGTGTTGCTGCAACATGATTCAAGTTCTTTTCTATGTTGCCATCCCGTGAGAAAATACATCCTAAGTACTTGAAACTGCCCACCCATTCTAACTTTGTTCCTCCTATTAGACACTCAATGTTTTAAAATCTCTTTCCTGCTTTAATTTTGCTTTAATTTTGGAGAGGCTGATCTTCATACAATAATCTTTACACCTCTGATGTAGCTCTGAAATGTTAGATTGTAATCTTGTAATCAAATGTGCCATCACAACTAAGTTGTCTGTATATGCAGGGCTGCTTATTTTGTTTCCACATATTTTAATTTCACCCTGCCAGTCTATTGTGTTCTACATGTGATCCATAAATAGTATGAACAACAGTGGTGACAGGCTACAGCCTTGTCTTACTTCTGAAACTATCCTGAACCGTGAACTCAATTTAACATCATAAAGCCAAACCAATCATCTTCTAGCAGAACCTCAATCTTCTTTTCCATTCTTCTGTCCTTTATTCTCATCATTGTTTTGGATGCATTGTAAGCTTAGTGTGTTAGTTCTCATGCTTGTCCGTTCTTGCTACCTTCAGAATTGTGTGGATGATATTTTTCTGGAGATCTGATGGTGTGTCACTAATCTCACAGATTCTACTAACCAAATTAAATAAAATAGTCATTTGTTTGCCACTTACTCCCATTGATTTTAGAAATTCTGATTGAATATTATTGAAATAACTTCCTACAAATAGCATGATCCACACTAATAGTGAGAACTTTACATGAGATGTGTGTCATTATGAATAGCTTCATAGTCTACACACATTGATATTGCACTTAAGAATGAGGATAAGTGTGGCTGTGTGCATCTGTAATTAGTGGTCACAATGTCACTAACAGCTGTTGTTCCAGGGTGGACGTAGATTCCTATGTTTGCGTGTGTGGCCATTACAATCATGTGCACACTTTTTACTTCAGTTATCTGTGCCATCTATGTTATTTGATATTTAGTCTTCCATAACTCTTTTAAAGTCTGACTTTAATACTGGATCCCCTACATTTTCCCTATCAATGCCAGTTTCTTCTTCTATCATGTTATCATATAAATCATCCCTCTCATATAGGGTGTCAATGTATTCTCACTATTCCTTATTACTTTGGTACCTCATTTAATTCCACACTGGTTCTTCCGGAGAATTCTCTTGAACTTCAATTTACTGTTCATGATCTGTGTGTATATAAGCCACTGGACATGCTTTACAATCCAATATCTGATTTTGCATCTGTGTCTAACCATTATGTAGTCCATTTGGAACCATTTTGTTTTTTCTGGTCTTTTTCAAATGTATCTTCTCCATTTGTAATGCTTGAACAAAGTATTTCCCATTGCCATTTGAAATGTAATACTGAATTTTATTAGTGTTTCCTCTCTCTCATTCCCAGTGCCAAGTGCACACTCTGACACAGCCATTCCTTCTATTACTTCACCTACAACTGCATTCCAATCCCCCATTATTATTACATATTGAATTACATTTTCTAAATCTTGATTATGCTTTCCCTAAATCTTCTTCTGCTTGTAACATTTACATGTATATCTAAACTATTGCCAGTCTTGATTTTCTGTCATCTCTTAGGAGAACAACCCTGATACTGATCTGTTAACAGTAGCTTACTCTCTGACTTCATTTAATATTAATAACAAATCATACTCCCAGTATATCATTTTCCTTTGCAGTTGATATTGCCCTATATTTTGTGTCTCGTTTCCGCCGGTTGTCCTGTGTGTCGGTGGCCGAGTAGAGAGGGAGACCGACACAGGAAAGTAGGATGCACGCGTGTGCGGGTACTGAAGTGACCAGCCAGTGGGACAGCAGAAACTAGAAACACTAAGCTAGATTAGAACAAGATGTATATTTCGTAGAAATAATACAATACTTATTTTTGTTAACTGAAGACTAGTGGAATGCAGATACATAATTTAACTAGATAGAGGCCTGCCTACTGATGAGAGTGCTAACTATTGCCTGTCCTAATTCCAAGTCACCGATACAGTTCAGTGGTGGCCACGAGCGGGGTTGCAGCAGAGGGCGCTCGTGGCCGATGTCGTAAGAACGCAGCGCCGTGCTTGCATGGCGGCGCGCGGCGAAAGTACGTGGCGCACACTTCAGACTTGTGCGGCACCACACTATATTCTGACCAGAAATCCTTATTTCCTTCCATTTAACTTCTCAAATCTCCACTATGTCTATATTGAGCCTTTCATTGTTCTTCAATGTGTGAACTTAACATAAGTGATCAATATCTAATTTTCTATTAGAGTAATGGTGCTTTCACCAATTTTAACAGATTTTATTCACTCTTATTGTTTCTACAGACCACATGTTGGATGAACCAGTGAAGCCTTCAGTTTTTATATTTCCCTGTTCATTTGGTTTCATGATTTTAACTGCTCACTTCCACATGTTATCAACAAGTGTTTGTTTTAACCATGTGTTTCCTTCCTTCGTCTTATGCACTGTGGATGTTGATTTTTATAACATAATGTCAAGTCAGTAACATTATCCAGTTGGTATAAATCACGTTGCTGGGTTTTCATGCATGTGGTGATAATCTTTCTCCAATTTTCTGTTATTATGTGGTGTATAAATGACTGAACCTATACTTTCCTTCGTCTCTTATGTTTCATATAATTAAACAATATTTCGAAAAGGATAGATTGCTACTCATCAGATGGATGTCATGATGAGCCACAGAAAGGCACACCTAAATATATTCATAAAGTTTTCATCAGAAATAGTCTCTCTCTCTCTCTCTCTCTCTCTCTCTCTCTCTCTCTCTCTCTCTCTCTCTCTCTCTAACATACACACACGACTATGGTCTACAACCACCATAGCATACAATTAGTTGAACTAAATTTTGGTTACCTAATTTGTCTAAGAGTTCAATTTATGCTTAGACATCAGCCAATTGTGTGCTAGAATGTCCCCTTTTTTAACTTTTTTTAATAATTAAAAAAAAATTGAATTATCTTAATAAAAGTGAATTTTTTGTTCTGTGTTACTTTGACTTACACATAGCTGTTTCTGTATCAATTATTTTAATTTCTATCTTTTATGATATTTTTATTATTTTGCAATTTGTTTCATATTTAGATTTAGTTAATTTGAGGACTTGATGTCATATAAATCTTTCAATTTCAGTATAATTTTTAGTATGCAAAGTAGAGCTTTGGCTGATGACAACCCTTTTGTTCTTAACAAACATGCATAGCCACAAAAATAGTCAACAGTAAGAGGAGATCAGACCTTGAAATCAATCTACCATGACTCGAATTATGATGAAAAACCCTTTAAGATGATATACTCTTTTGACTTTGTGAAGCATATTCTGAGAGCACGGACAATATAACGTCAGGTTTTGGTGTATTAGCAAAAAGCGACTACTTCACTAGACACATGTGCACATACCTTCACAAGCAAATACTCTAGGAGTACCAGAGCTCTTCAACAAATGGTGTAATCACACACCTAAAGCAATCATGATAGCTGAATGTGAGAGAATTGTTAACAACTAACAAATACTCACCAACTGGTTAGAACTAACAAAGCTGATAGTAACTAGACAAAAGATGTATGTTAATCGATGTATTGGCCCCAAGAGATGAGACTTTAATTATAAGACGGTTCATGAGAAATTGGTCAATCGTATGTGGAACCACGCTGGACTTCATTGAAGGCTCTTGAGGAAGTTGCAATTAACCTGGAATAGACTTTACTTGAGCCAAGAGTGTAATTCCTGTTGAGAAAAATACATGTACTAATTAATGATAATAATACCCCTTTGAGTCCACTATTAATAGCTTTTCATTTCCACTGACTGTTTCAGGTTGTGCCCCATATTTCAAGTCTCAAATGTTACTGGAGAGAACTTGGATCTCTTGAAAATGTTTCTTAACTTACTTACAACTCGTGTTTCTAGCTGTGATGATGAACCAGCAGAATTCCAAATAGATGATACCTATTCTGTGCCTGTAAGTGTGATGTATACAATCTGAGTATCTTAATCATATTTTCTTTGAAAATATTAATTAGTTTCACTCCTCAAACAGGGTGTTGGAACAGTTGTATCTGGTACTACATTAAAAGGAGTGATTAGATTGAATGATACATTAATGCTTGGACCGGACCCCTTGGGTCATTTCATGCCCATAGCCGTCAAAAGTATTCATAGGAAGAGAATGGTTGTCCGTGAAGTTCGTGGTGGGCAGACAGCTTCATTTGCTCTGAAGAAGGTCAGTTTGTTTCCAATACACATACTGTGAGTATTATATTAGTAATGCATAGGAATGTATTTACAACTTATTATTATTTTTGTATTTCCCAAGAACTGGCACTGTGTTTAATAATCTTTATCCACATCTACATAGATACTCATTAAGCCACTTTATTGTTTGTAACAGAGAGTACTTTATATAGCAGTTTCTGGAGTAGTTCTTGACAGTGCCATATTTAAAAACAATTCAACATTATAACTGATAGATTTCTGATGCTTTATGCCTGCATAATGTGCACAGTTGTGCCTGTTGAAGTTGCTCCTGGCAGGTAATTTCATCCTGTTTCTATCATATATACAGAAGTGGCTTTTTGCCTCAAATGAAGTTGATGTCTTCTGAATAAACACAAACTTTGTTTCCTTTCGCCCACTTCGCTGTGTCAGTCAAATTTTAGTGTTTTGTATTTAAACTGAAATTTCAATCGCCAAAATGTCAGTGTAACTGTATGATTATGACTGTTGTGTGCTTAATTTCTAATATTAGTCTGGAGGTTGATATCTCAGCTAACACACAAAATTGGTGAGAATTTTTAAAGATTATTTAAGCTTATATAAAGTCTTTTTGAAAGTAAT
This sequence comes from Locusta migratoria, assembly GCA_026315105.1. NCBI lineage: Eukaryota > Metazoa > Arthropoda > Insecta > Orthoptera > Acrididae > Locusta > Locusta migratoria. The sequence continues at coordinate 53,302,189 of CM048744.1, forward strand.
GCCTCCTGTTTTTATTCATGGGAAATACAGGACATATATAAATCATAACAGCACTGCTAAATAGTGAATTTTCAGCCACAGACTGTCATTGTTCCATGTAGGCAGTGCCATTCATAATGCTCTTTTGCCAATGATGAACAAGAGCCTGCGTGCTGTGCTTGTAAAAATCTACTCCATCGACTGTCTTTTGGCTTCCAGCTTGTAGTGCCGACACATCTCATCTTGGGTGATACTGCTATTCAGAAAATTGTCACCTTCTGTTTCATATTGGTCAAGCAGGTCTCGACAAATTTCAATTCAACAAGTTGTTTGTTCTTCTGTAAACATCCAAGGGACCCATCTCGCACAGACTTTATGATAACCAAGATGTTCCAGCACTGTTTCCAAGACATTACATCCAACATTTAGGTTTGTACACATTTCTCTGGTCTTTAGCTACTGATCAGCATGGATAAGTTGATTGAGACACACTTCATTGTGAGGAATGCTTGGTTGGTTGGGCAATGACATCCTTTTTTCCACCTTGAAAATGCCGTACTCATCATGTCACATTGCTCACATCTGTTGTATCATCCTCATACACCTTTAGCGAGTATTTGCGGATTTCAATTGGCACAGATTCTTCTGCAGTGAGGAATTCAATCACATACCACTGTTTTATACATGCATCCATATCAGACTACATTTTGGAACACTCCTCTGCTGGCACCAGCTACCACAGAACAGAATCATTTGCAAATGAATGATGGAGGTACAAGAATTAGTATTACACAAATGACATCTGGTGCAGATTTGGGGGTGGGGGGTTAGTTTTGGAACAAACCTGGTAGTTAACTTTGCAGTAGGCACTTAAGCCTGGTGGATACCATAGTCGATGATGTCTCGGGTCTATGTGAGATTGCTAATGGGATTTTCTGCAGGTAGACTTTTAACTTTACGCCTAAGGTCCTTTCTCCCTGAAAGTGAATATGACATGTGATGACATTTTAAACACAGTGTTTTTTATGATACAAATTTTCATTTTCCTTTGGGAAATCATCGGCCAGTTTTTTTCTGTTTATATCTTTCATTCACTTTTTTCTTATGATAGTCCTCATTCTGGAGAATAAAAACACAGGTAAACTACACTTGGATTCTGGTTCATAGGTACCAGTGTTAAACCTTTCAAATATTTTTTTCATTGTTACTTTCGCACAACAATACATTTTGTTTCACAGGACTAGTCAGAAAATAGGAATAAGACATTTGACATTACTTTCACCTTCAAGATAGTAAGTTTTCTTGAGATTATGTGATTGAATTTCAATTAGGCATATGCAATTTTTCAGGGGACCATATCTCAGTTTCTGTTGAATACGGACATAATGAGTCAAGTATTTTAATGCCCCTTACCATGGTGAATTTTGTATACTGGGCTTTCTGTAGCTGTTCTACAGTACGGGATCAAAATTTAAACATTATACACTTCTTCAAGCCCAGGCGAGTTGAGCAATTCGGTTGGTTCTTTTGCTTTAAGTGTTATATAGGGTTTGTCTTAAATGGCTTTTAAATATCCATTTGTTCATGAGCAGTTTATAAGAAGTCACCCCCACTCCCTTCAAAAATAAAAGTGATTGTTGGGTACCGAAAGTATCAGTTGAGGTGATGGCCACTTTTATAATTTCCTGTGCTAAGAACTTATTTTATAAGACTAGTAGAAAGCTTCATGGCTGAGTTGATATTAATATAAGCACCAATAAAGTAAAGAAAAGGTAAATTATAAGAATAAAATTAGACCCCCTGTGGTGACGTGTGAAGTACTGCAGTATCAGGACCATATTATTTATTTATTTAATGAAATTATTGAATGTGAAAATGATATTAGAACTCTATGTTGTGGAAGTTGTAAGCATGCATCGATTATTAGCACTTATATTATTCGTAATTAAATTCTGGTGTCGTAAAAATTTGCTCTTAATTGTATTATCCTATTTTCTGTTGCACTCCAGATCAAACGTTCACAAATACGGAAAGGTATGGTCATGGTTTCACCAGCACTGAATCCAACTGCTTGTTGGGAATTTGAAGGCGAAATTCTTGTCCTTCACCATCCAACAACTATAAGCTCTCGTTATCAGGCAATGGGTAAGTAAATCTCTTTGTTAGTTGATTTAATTTAGTTATTTTGAAGACAAAATGATAATTACTATGGAAACCTCAACTTCTCATAAGTGTGACAATAGTCTAGTAGTATGAAGGTGTGTGGTGTTTTTAAGTTGATCTCTTGGCAAATATTTCTTTGTTTATTCAGACCTTTAGGACAGTATAAAACTGTTCTGTTTTACATCTGAGCTTAAGAGAAAATTTGATTACAGCTTAACTAGAGCTGTATGACTGTGTTAAATTATAGTGGTGTTTTACAACATTTCTATCTACTGATTCCCTATATATTTTCCACCTTCATGTAGATTGTGGTGCCCCTATTTTCTGAGGCGTCCTTTTACTATCAACGAGGTCTGATCAAAATGTAATGGCAATTTAAATAATAATAATAATAATAATAATAATAATAATAATTCTTGGGGCTTTATACATTAAATTTGCATTTTATTTTAATTTCTTCTTTACTTTTTTATCTGACTGCCCAAAAAGATTGTACATGGTTTTGGGTACTCAGCAAATTTTTACAAAATTGGATCGAATAATTTTTAATAATTTTTGCTTGTGAAGTTCAGTGCAATAGCATATTTGAAATGTCTATGGCTTTTGACAAATATTGTATAAAAGGTTATGAGTCGTATAAATGATTCAAAGAGGGTCAAGAAGAAGTTGAAGACAATGATTGCTCTGGACATCCTACCACACCAAATATTGACAACAATGTGGAAGAAGTAAAGAAAATATTTCTGAAGAATTGCTTAATCACCATCCAAGAGGTTGCTGATGATGTGAACATATCCTTTGGCTCATGCCAAGTAATTGTTTAGGGTGTTTTTGGTACAAAAACATGTAGAAATGACAGCATGTAACCATTACTAAATGAAGTCAACAATGATGCAGAACAGAATAGCATTATAACAGGTGATGAAACATGAGTATATGAGAATGACATTGAAACCATGGGCCAATTGTCCAGATGGAAACTGCCTGAAGAGCCAAAACCGGCTAAGTTCTTACTGTTTTCTTCAGTTTCTGTGGGCCAGTGTAGATGAGTTTTTACATTATGGTCACACGGTCAATAAGGATTACTACATGAAGGCTATGCAACATTTGTATTGAGCAGTCTCGAGAAAACTACTAGAATTGTGGCAGAACCACTCTTGGAAATTGCATCATGATAATGCTTCTGCTCGCACCTCAATGCTGTTTTGTAATTGATTGGAAAAAGAAAATTATTATGTTGCCTCAACCACCATATTTGTTTGGCTGACTCCCTTGTAACTTCTTTTCATCACTGAGGTTGAAGAGAACCATAGAAGGATGTCATTTTACCACTATTGATGAGATCGAAACAGTATTGCGGAGGAATCTAAACACCAAATTGAAAAGTGAGTTCAAGAAGTGCTTCAAAGGTTGGAAAGGTGCTGTCACAAGTGTGTGATACCTGAGGGGGACTGTTATGAAGTGGATAAAGTTAATGAACAAGAGAATAGCTCATCACAAAAAATGCCAAAAAAGGTTATTTTGCTGTGCCAGTCAGATACCGTCACATCTTTATGGATGCACATAGTCTGTGCAAGTACAGAAAGTCTATGTTTAAATTTTCATTTTCTGTGGAAAGAGAACCATTGCTTTGAATAACAGAAGATTTGTAGAGCATATTATTGACACATGCGGAAACAGTAAGGAGTGCAATAGTAAGTGTCTTAAGGTTAATGGGATTAGCTACAAATCACAGATGAATTCTGTTTGACTTGTGCATTACTCCATCCATACTATTTAATGTTTTACTACACCAGTTTTACTGTTAACAGTAGTGGCACTCTTAGTTGGGTAAATCTATCCACTGCAGCTAGATTGGACCACATCATATCGAAAAATCAGTTTTTAACTGTCCTACTGCCAAAAACCACATAAAAAAACAAAATGCTACTGGTTTCTAATTGTTATTACCATATTTTGAACTCGCATCAGATCAACTGATTTTTTAACTCTCTGCCACAGTGCTCATATAGAACTCCAATCATCACCCAGCTTCATTTTTCTGCGTGGTACTCTTTCTCATCTTCATTTTGCCACAGACCCCAGAACTTCCCCCCCCCCCCCCCTTCCCCAAACCCCCAAGAATACCCAAAGCCAAAACAACCCCCAACATCAAAATTTAACATGTTGAGGTTGTCAAAAAACCAATGTCCTCCTGCCAATCCCTAGAATGTCAACACTATTTTGTCACCAATCCCTCCAACCAAAGCCAGTCTAATCCAAACGTACACTGCCCCTCCCAGTTTATACCATCATCCAACCTTGAGCCTTTCTGACACCCACCTAACCATCCTCTAATCACCTTCCAGGAACTCTTTATTTCCACCTCACAATCACCATACTTCCCCTAGTCCCTTCCTAAGAATACCGACCTTTTGGCAGAAAACACGACAGCTTTACATAACCTCAACCTAATCATCCTTCATACAATCTGTTATGTTGAGTCACAGTGACTTCAGTGGCTGAATGAATTACAGTGACTTCAATGGCTGAAGGCTTCTGCTAATTATCTGATTCCTGCACCTATAAGTTATTCTAGGATTGCCCCATCCCAAAAGTTCAACATGCTCCCCCACCCCCCTCCCCCCAGGGGTTTGCGGTTCTTTCGTATGTGCATGGTGAGAATGGAGCCCCAAGCTAATACATTCTTTGTTCCTTCTTTCCACCCTGGACTGCATTTCCTTTCACTTCCCTCCTTTCTTATCCTCACTCAGTCTCCTCCCCTCCTCATCGGGGGACCGATAACGTTAGCAGTTTGGTCTCCCTATTCCAAACAACCAACCAACCAATCCAACGTGACCTACAATCCCTGCTAAAATCCTCCTGCTCTTCTGACATCATCTCCCCCCAAATCCTTCTCCTTCCTTACTTCAAAAACATTCTGCACACCTTCCTTGTACATCCCCCCAAAAATGTGCAACCTAATAATTCTAGACACCCAATTGTGGCTGGTTGCTGTGCTCCCACTGGGAGAATGTTGGCCCTTGATGACTAACACAACCAACTGTTCACCATCTAATCTAGCCTTCCACATCAAAGTTGCCAACCACTTTCTTCACCAATTCTCCACCATCCCCATCCCTTTACCTACTGCATCCTTACTTGTCACTGTTGATGCCACTTCGCTATACACCAATATTCCACATGACTAAGATCCTTCTACTGCCTCTCCCAGTAGCCCTCAGACTCAGGCCAATGTCTCATTCCTCATAACCCTACCCAATTAAATCCTAACTAACAACAACTTCTCCTTTGAAGGGAAAGTATACAGTCGGATCTGAGACACAGCCATGGGCAACCGTAATAGTTCCCTCCTATGCCTACATATTTGTGGGTCTTATAATGAGGATGTACTGAACAGAATTGGGGAGAAAAGGAATTTCTGGCATATTGTGACTAAAAGAAGGGATTGATTGGTAGGATAGTTTCTGAGAAATCAGTGAAAGGAGAATTTAGCATTGGAGGAAAGAGTGTGGAGTAAAAATCATAGAGGGAAACCAAGACACAAATACAGTAAGCAGATTGAAATAGATGTTGGTTTTCATTCTTATGAGAAGATGAAGAAGACTTCTAATGACAAAGTAGGCTGGAGAACTCTATCAAACCAGTCACCAGACTGATGGTCTGGTTCAGGTTTGTTGATGATATTTTCATGATTTGGACACCTTATTTTTATTCCTTCACAACCTCTACTCCTTGTCTTCCATCTGAGTCATTTGGACTTCCTCTCACTGACATCATACCATTCTGAATGTTAACTTCCACTTCACTGACAGCTCCATCCATTCCTCAGTCTGCATTAAACTTATGAAGTACCAATAGTACCTGTACTTTGACAGCTTCCATCTATTCCACATCAAAAAACCATGGATGAAGAAGTTGCAGCAATAATAACTCCCTTATCCAATGTACTGTATTTATCATAAAGGCCTGCACAGACAAAGATTAACCTCCTGCGTAGACCACAAACATTTCCCATCCCGTATCCCCACTCACCATCAATCTTCCCTCCAACAACTAATTTGTATCCTTCATCAAGGTATGATCATCTGCCATCATTCCCTGAAATCCTACTTAACATCCTTCCAGCTCCTCCTAAAGTGGTGTTCTGATGCCCATGCAGCCCCCACAACATCCTAGTCCTCCCAATCCCTTACCACAGGGGCCATGTCCCTGTTGAAGACTCCAATACAAGATGCTTCCTATTCCATTTCTGTCACTGGCTTATCCTACCCCATCAGAGGCCGGGCTACCTGTGATTTACCAACTCTGTTGTAGTCATTGCACAGCCTTGGTATTTCTACCAACCAGCTGTTCATCAGGTTAATGCCCACCATCAAATTGTGGCAAAAAGAAAGATGGATCATACTGTGGTGTAGCATGCAGCTGTGCACATCATCTTGATTTCAATAGCTGCTTTACAATGCGGCCCATCTGGATCCTCTTGTCCACCACCATAGCTTCTGAACTATGCTGATGGGAGTTGTCCTTAAGACACATTCTGTGGTCTGTGCCCTCCCCCCTCTCTCCCCATCCCCTTCTCATCCATCATGCAACCATCTTGGACTCAACCTAAGATAACTTTATTATGTCTAACAGCCCCTGGCCCCAACCTGTAACTATCCTGTACCTCCTTCCAATAATAATAATAATAATAATAACAACAATAACAATTTCGTGTGGCTCATTCGCCTGGTGCAAGTGTCTCAATTGGACGCCACTTCAACGACTTGCGTGTCCCTAACCTAGCCCAGTTATCCAACCAAGGAAAGGGAACCTACAGCTTAACATGGAATCTGAACCACGTTTTATTTTTGGTAACTCCTCACGTTGAGAGGTGAAGGATTGGTTAAAATGCAAACTGAAAAAATCTGAGGTCCAACTGGGTTTCGCACCAGCATTCCTTTGGTTTCCAGTCAAGCACTTTACACCAAGACCACCAGGTCCCACTCCTTCCAATTAATGTCTCTCTTTCAACTGTGTGCAACCTATTTTTGTATTATTTTATTAATATTTTGATATCTCTCTCTCTCTCTCTCTCTCTCTCTCTCTCTCTCTCTCTCTCTCTCTCTCTCTCTCTCTCACTCACAACTATACACCTTCAGTTTTTCACTTCCCTGCTCTTTCTTTTTACTGCATTCCAAGCTACATGTCACTTTACTGTTGACCAGATCCTTTACACTGAGCCATGCAGCATGGAACATTCTAATCCCCTTTCCCCTCCACTCCATTCCTCACTCACTGTCAATATGCTTGTTGAGCTGGAGTGACCCAATTATGGTGGTCATGTGTGCTTGAGTTATGAGATTGCGTTAATGTATCTATATATTTTTCTGATGTGAGCTGTGGCCAAAAATTTAAGTTGTGTGGATGTGTTTGCTTATCTCATTCTCATAAATAATTGTGTGAATGATAAGTTTGCAAATGTTATTTACTTTCAAATATCCTTTCTTACTGAAGGACAAATCCACTCAGTACATATGATAGAAATGCAATGGTTCCCAACTTTGTACGTGCTCCTGCAATATTTGTTTGTTAGTATGTAGCAAAAGCCTTATAATTCAACACTCATATTTCCTCATTTAATTACAATAAAGATAAACGTCAGAATCGTGACTTTTCTGTTCACCATTCCTAAAATTCGTAGGAAAAATGAAGCAATTTGAAAAGTAAAGGACCTAAAATGTAAATTGTTTATCAAATTATGTTACCTTATACATAATCTTCTGTGTGTTATTAATTGTAGGGATAGTTTATCATTTGTGGTGTTTATTTGCTGTGTTTTTATACAAACTATATTGGTTGTTGTTAACAAATATTTTTGACCATGAAACTTGGCTTCAAACTTTTAATTATATCAACAACAATTTAGTATAAGGAGGGAGCAGGGGGACTATGAAGACTCAACTGTGACTTGTCATTAGCTTTCAAGATACTGTTATTTTTTTCTAATTTAAGTAAGTGATGGAGTTTGAATACACACTATACTACTGTTGCAGTATTCAGAAATATGTTCAATTTATCTTTACTTTCCCAACCTGGAATTTTGTTGTTATCTTTATTTTTCCATCTTTGAATTTTGATATTACTTTTGACCTTGATAAAGACACTAGTTTGCACAATTATAAATTTATATTGTCATCATGTTTTATTGGAGTTTGGTCCTTTGGAATCCTTATCTTAAAATATTATCTGTTTTGTGATAAGGTTTTATAGAATATTGTGTAAGGATGCTGATAGGCTTAACTGTGCAACTGAAATACAAACCAGTGCAGCAGATTCTTATTTTCTTAAAAATATCATGACAATCTCAACATATTTTTCCTTATCACATGACTTTTTTTATGGTCTCATGAAGCAGTTGAATTCAATTCATTATCATGTAAAATTTTTGTTGCCAGTTCACTGTGGGAGTATCCGACAAACTGCATCTATTCTCTCAATGTCCAAAGAATGTTTACGAACGGGGGACAAAGCGATAGTCCATTTCCGATTTATCAAGCATCCGGAGTACATAAAGCCAGGACAGCGAATGGTAATAATTATATTTCATCAGCTTGATTTGCTTTTGTGGTTGGTTCTCCAAAATTAACTTTTATCAAAACTTATTGCGGTTCCAGGTCTTCCGTGAAGGACGCACTAAAGCTGTTGGTAACATCTTGAGGCTGATTCCTCAGGCTAACCCAGGAGCACAGGTGGCGCGATCTAAACCAAATAAGATGCAGTCGAAGCAGAGCAGCTGCTCAGTGCAGACGCAGTCCTCTGCTGCTCCACAGACTCCGCAGCAGGTACTTCAAAGTGTTTTCATTAAAAAATTAAATTCCATCAAAGCCACATACATGAGATTTTGCTAGGTGTCCTGCATTTTACAGTATTTGCTGGTCAAAAGAATTCATTTATTCTTAAGAAGATTTATTATTTGTCTCATCTTTGTTTCTGAGATGCATGGTTCAACAGAATATACCAATAGAAATGAATCTTGGCTATTTGCTTGAGCTGTCGGTTAGTGCTACACAACAAAATGTAGAACATGTCTCATTTTAGAGATAGTTATATGAACGTTTTATAAAAATGGGCTGGTTCATTTCTTGATTATCACAACCTGTAGTGAAAAACATTTTTAAGAGCTGTTAGATATGGGATGCTGCATAATATTATTTTCTTTGAAATTTCCATGTAAATGCATATACACAGTTTGGAACATTTTGTTTTTCATTTATAGATTGGAAACAGTTCTTAACTTCTCATTCGTGTTCTGTTTTTTGAAGTTGGTATGTAATTTATTTACAGTGAAAACAAATGAAATGGAAGAACATGATAAAAATAGGCAAAAATTTCAGTGTGAAAACAAAAACATACATTACAAATGCTAACCCCAGCCAACAAGATGGCACAAAGCAGCAGTGGGATGTACGGAAGAGGCGTTAACACCATAAATAGGTTATGCACCAACTTAAAAGAAAAGAACATACACAGAAAGTTAAAAACTGTTTCTAATCTATACAGACAAAATTTACAAAACTGTGAATCCACATTTACTGAACCAAAGAAGGTGCTTTGTAAATGAAAAGAAATAAGTGTCTGCTATATATGTAAAAAAAATTAAGTAAGCATAATAAAGGAAACTCATTATAGTTAAGAAGTAAATATAACTATAATTTTTATGTTTTTTTTAAATATTAGATATCATAATTTGTCAATGAGGTGATAAGGGGGGGGCAATGTTGTCTTGGATACATGACTCTACATCCATCCCTATTTCACATATCAAATCTTACTAAAAATGACACATTTTCAAGAAGTGAATGGAGCAGCCACCCAGTTGATTTAACTTAGGTGCCTTATTTAGCAGTTTTCATAATTATACTAGCATAACTATTTTATATTTTTATTACACCAAACAACAGCCAAGATCAATAAATCTTTTTTATTGAGATTACCAGTTGTGTTAAGAGTAGTACAACCTGCCAAAACTTTTGATTTTTGGTCCCTTCTTTTCTAAACCAAACAACCACAACCAGTAATCTTAAGGAAAACAAAAAGAGAATTAGAAATCTTGGCTGTTTTGCTTTACAAGTGTACAGATTACATGACTCCCCATAACAGAATGACAAACCGCTACTTTAAGCTGCCCGAGAATGGACATGTGGTCTGGACCGCCACTTTTTGAATTGAGCGACTGCTCGCATCTGAGGTTTGAGTCCTCCTTTGGGCGTGTGTGTGTGTGTGTGTGTGTGTGTTGTCCTTAGCATAGGTACGTTTAAGTAGTTTGTAAGTCTAGGGACCAATGGCCACACCTTTAGGCTTACAAAATTGTTTTCTATTTCAAATTTTGTAATGAAAAAACATAAATTTTCTAAATGTCATTACATGTAGCACATGTACCATAGTCTTTGTCACGTTTGCTGGAATTGCCAACCTGCAACCAAATTCAACCTGCAACCAAATTGTCTCCTGCAAATACTTTGATTTTGGGTTATGATACAGATCTGTCTGTCACCACAAGCAAGATTCCAGGGGAGACACTTTAGTTTTTTTTTAAGCTCACACTTTGCAAAACATTAGTAATCCTTTTTTTTTTTTTTTTTTAAGTTTAGTTATCAATTGTATGACAGGTCTGACACAGTTTGGCACAAATTATTCTGCCCCAACCTTGCTCCCTATGTCCTGAGTTATTTGTTGGATGTATTCTAGTCTTTGCCTTCCCTCTAGTAGTACCTCAATACATGTCCTGTCATCTTGGGCCTTTTTTATTGTCAGGGTTTATACTACATTCCTTTCTTCATTTGTTCTATGGAAAACCTCCTATTCATTATCTTATCAGTCCACCTAATTTTCAACATGTTTCTGTAGCTACAATCTCGGATGCTTTGGTTCTCTTCTGTTCTGGTTTTTACAGTGTCTATGTTTCACATTCACACAAAACTATGCTCAGCATGTGCATTCTTAGAGATTTCTACCTCACATTGAGGCCAATGCTTGAGTCCAGTAGACTCCTTCTGGCCCTCAACTTTCTCTTTGCCTGTGCCACTCTTCTTTTAATGCCCTGCTTGTTTTGTCCACTGTGGATTCCTTAACTTCATGTTAGGATCACCAGTTTTGATGTTAAGTTACTCATTACTTTTATTTTTACTGCTTATAATTACTTTTGATTTTTTGTGATTTACTATCATTACATATTCTGTACTTGGTAAACTATTCATTCCATTCATCAGATACTGTAATTCTTCTTCACTGTATCTGAGGATAGCAGTGTCATCAGCAATCATCACTGATGTCATTTCACCCTAATTTTGATACCTTTCTCAAACCATTCTTTTATTTCCATCTATGCTTTTTCAATATACAGAATAATACCATTGTTATGTTCTCTGACTTTAAGTTATCCCATTATTTAAAACATTTTTTGTCAGTCCCATTAAATTTCTTGTGTGCACAATGTTAATTTGGCCCCATTTTTGTGTTAACTTATTTACATTTTTCCCACAATTTACACTTTGTGAAACGATGTAGAAAGAACTGAATGTAATTGACAAAAATTGATGCTGGAATAGCTTACGTCTTCAAGTAGCATTCATAAACTTTATGCAGTCAAGTTTCTTGACAATTTTTCACTTATTCAAATGCATGTTTCATGTTTTGTTGTTTACAGTACGTGATGAGTCGTTGGTGTGGTAGTAGATGGGAGCATTGTCACAGCTGACGATAGTGTCATCTATGTGTTACTGCTTATAATCGCTCCCATCAGCCACCTTGTCAAGTATCAGTTTGTACAACTAGTAGTAGTGGGGGCTGTGTGTCGTAGACTAGGCAGTATTTTTAGGTTAGAGAGCCTCGGGAACAGACAAAATGGGTTTCAGTCTCAAAGGGTAAAGGTCAGACACAGGACAAATGCAGCTCTAGGAATCTTTGTTGTAACAGTTGTAAATTCTCGTAGCTGTGTTGGGAAAGTTCCAGAGCTTGAAGTGCTTAGAGAAAGTACTGAGGCACAAATTGTTATAGGTTCTGACAGCTGGTTGACGCCAGAGATAAATTCGGCTGATATTTTTACAAAGGGCTAAATGGTCTTTAGAAAGGATAGATTAAATAAAAAAAGAGGTTGGCGTGTTTATTGCTGTTCTGCGTGTTTATTCTGCAGTGAAATCCATGCAGACACTTCCTGTGAGTTGTATGGGTAGAGGTTATACCTGACAATCACAATAAATTAATAATTGGATCTTTTTATTGACCTCCTGACTCAGATAATGCAATTACCGAAATGTTCAAAGAAAGCTTGAATCAAATTTCAAACACGTACCCGAAGCATACTGTTATAATTGGTGGCGACTTTAATTTACCCTCGATAAGTTGGCATAAATACGTATTCCAAAATGGAGGCAAATATAAAACATTGTCCGAACTAGTTCTGAATGCTTTTTCTGAAAACTACTTCGAATAGTTAGTTCATGAACCCACTAGAATAGTAAATGGTTGCAAAAATACCCTTGATCTCCTAGAAACAAATAATCCTGAGTTAGTAAAGGGAATTCTAAACAGAGACAGGTATTAGAGAACATAGAGGTGTATTAGCGAGACTGACTATTGATATTCCCAAAGCACCAAAATTAAATGAAAAATATATCTACTCAAAAGAGCAGATAAAAAATTGCTTCACGCTTTCCTGAGTGATAATCTCCAGTCTTTCAAAACTAAAAATGTGAGTGTAGATCAGTTGTGACTTACTTTCAAATACATATATCAGTAGCAATTGAGAGATTTATACCAAATAAATTAATAGAAGGGGGGCTGACCTCCTGTGGTATGCAAAAGAAATCAGACCACTGTTGCAGAACAAGCTAAAAACACATGCAAAATTTAAACAGACACAGAATCCCCAAGACTGGCAATCTTTTACAGAAACTAGCAATCTAATGCAGACTTCTTTGTGAGAAGCTTATAATAGTTTTCACAACGAAATCCTATCTCGTAATGAGGCAGGAAATCCAAAGAAATTGTGGTCATATGTGAAGTACACTAGTGACAAAACACAAACAATACCTTCACATGCCATAGCAATGGTAATACTACTGATGACAGTACTGCTAAAGCAGAATTGCTAAACACAGCTATCCAAAATTCTTTCACCAAAGAAGACGAAGTGAACACTCCAGAATTCGAACGAAGAACAGCTACCAGCATGCGAAATTTAGAAGTAGATGTTCCTGTAGTAGTAAAACAACTTAAGTCACTTAACAAAAACAAATCATCTAGGCCAGATTGTATCCCAACTAGATTCCTCTGAGTATGCTGATGAAATAGCTCCATACTTAGCTATCATATACAACTGATCACTCGGCAAAAGATCCGTACCCAAAGACTGGAAAGTTTCCCAGGTCACTCCAGTATTCAAGAAAGGCATTATGAGTGATCCCGAAAATTACAGGCCAATCTCATTGACATAGATTTGCAGTAGGACTTTGGAACATGTACTTTGTTTGAACATTATGAACTACTTCAAAGGTAATGACCTATTAACCAATAGTCAACATGGATTCAGAAAGTACTGCTCTTGCGAAACACAGCTTGCCCTTTATTCACATGATGTGATTAGTGCCATGGACAAGGGATCTCAAATCTATTCCGTATTTCTGGATTCCCAGAAAGCTTTTGACACTGTACCTCACAAGCGGCTTCTAATGAAATTGCGCCCCCCAATTGTGCGATTGGATTCATAATTTCCTATCAGAAAGGACACAGTTCGTAGTAATTGATGGTAAGTCATCGAGTAAAACAGAAGTAATATCTGGCATTCACCAGAGAAGTGTTATAGGTCCCCTACTCTTCCTTGTGTTTATAAACTATTTAGAAGACAATCTAAATTGCTCTCTTAGTCTGTTCACAGATGATGCCGTCGTTTTGTCGGTTTGTGAAGTCTATAGAGGATTAAAAGCAACTGCAAAGCAATTTAGACAAAATTTCTACATGGTGCGAAAATTTGCAGTTAACACTAAATAATGAAAAGTGTGAAGTAATACATATGATCACTAAAATAAGTCCACTGAACTACAATTACACAATAAATCAGTCAAACCTTAAGATCGTTAATTCCACCAAATACCTAGGAGTTACAGTTATGAACAACTTAGACTGGAGAGAACACGTAGAAAATATTGTGGGGAAGGTGAACTAAAGGTCACGTTTCATTGGCAGAAAGCTTCAAAGATACAACAGCTCCACCAAAGAGACTGTCTACATTACACTTGTTCGTCCTCTCGTGGAGTACTGTTGCCTAGTATGGGACCGTAACCAGGTGGGACTGACGGAAGACATTGAGAAGCTTCAGAGAAGGGCAGCTCATTTTCTTTCATCACGTTACCAGTGGGAAAGTGTCACGGAAATGTTGTACAATTTGAGGTGGAAATCATTAAAAGAATAATGTTATTCGTTTTCGCAAGATCTATTCGCGAAATTTCAATCACCGAGTTTTACTTCTGAATGTGAAAATATTTTGCTAGCACCTACCTACAAGGGAGACATGTTCATCCCAATAAAGTAAGAAATCAGATCGAAAATGGAATAATTCAGGTGTTCTTTCTTCCCACGTGCTATTAGAGAATGGAACGGTTGACAAAGGTTATGAAAGTGGTTAATGGACCCTCCGCCAGGCACTTAAACGTGATTTGCAGAGTATCTATGTGGATGCAGATGTTTAAAATGACGTGTTTTGAGATTTTATTGTGAAAGCACAAATATTTGTATACCGGTAGTATTTTTGTGGCTTATATAAATAGTTAGAATGATGGATGATTTTGTGTGTGTGTGTGTGTGTGTGTGTGTGTGTGTGTGTGTGTGTGTCTTGGTACACTTACTTGGGCACAGTATGTTATAACCTCAAAAAGACAACAACAGTATGAGACGCACATGCTGTGCAAATGCCAAAATACTCATTTATTTATTTGCGTTTAAGAATGCAAAAAATTTCTCAAATTTTTTCATGTGATACATGGAAAAGTACAAAACTTGAACAGTGTTTCTTGATCTTGCAACCTTTATTTATTTTGTTTGTCATAGACATTATATATTACCCTTCATTCTCTATGGTTTATTCCTATTTGTCACAGAATCTTGAACATCTTGTGCCAATTTAGATTGGTCATTGTTTTTTCCAACTCAACGTAACCTATGAATGTGTTTTGGTTTGAAGTCTTGCTTCTGTTACCAAGTGCAGTATTAGGTTTGGTGCTTTTATTTTTCCTGAAAGCCAAATTTACCATTATCTGTATATTACTCAACAACAGCTTGGATGTATGAGCTGATTTTGCAGTATTTCTCACACTTAGCTGCCCTTGCTCTCTTATTTATTATACTTACCTTTATTTTTACTTCCATCATAAGGGGTTTTTCCTTTCTCTCTGCATAATGCTTATATTTCCCATTTTAAAATTGCCACAGAAAGCACTAAATATACTTTGGGAAAAAGAAAAATAACATAAAATAGCAATCATTTATGCGAAGCTACAAACAATGTTTGACACTACCCCAATTAACTCTTGTTGTAGTTGTTTCCAAGAGTAGTGTTGTTAGTTGAAATCAGTTGGATATGCTTCAGACATCTCAGTTGTAGTGACAGTTTTGTAAGCTTTCCAATATCACACTTAGTTATCAGATTTCACCATGTTCAGTGTGTCTCCAATCAATAACAGTACTACTGTTTATTATTGTAGTAATTACATGTACTGGTAAGTGGATGTCCTCTGCATATGATCCTAACCACAGGTCTGTATTAATGTATAAACAATATGGTTACAATTATGTAAGCAAAATACTTACTGTGTAGCACACAGTATTGAAAGCTAATGTTGGTAACAAGAAAGACATAAATTTTCATCTAATGTCTCACCTTTTTCCTACTTCTCCTCCCATAAGCCACTGTTTGGAGTAAAGCTTGGTAATGCTAAAAGACAAAGCACAAATTGCTCTGATATTTAATGATTCAGATCTGCTGACTAGAATGCCGAGATTTTAAGAAAGTTAACTGTGAAATATTTGTAAACGCTAATCAAAGGCCATGCTATGCCAGCATCATTTTATGTCAATTATCTCATAGTTTCTTCATGAACTATGTTTTGTGAAGTGTAAATCTCAGAAGTAGTGTGGTGATTCCAGTATATGCTGTATTCAAAACTTCCATCTGTGTTTTATTTCTTTTTTCAATCTGTTTTGTTATTGTTAGTGTGTCCACTCTATGTAAATTATCATTGATGATATAGCATGGTTACAAGATTTAAATCCAGGCTTGAGGGATGTGTTTTCATTTGATGCATAGTATGAAGAATGTGGAATTACACTTAATTCAACAGATTTCTGTGCTTGCATGAACAGTATATCTGAAAGCACATTTTTTGTAATAGGCTACAGGTACCATTCCGAGCTTTAAGTGAAATGACAGTTTGTTTCCCATGTTGTTCAACTTCCTTACAGAAATAGATATACAGGTATATTTGAGTGGTCTTAAGTGGAATACCTTCTATTTCAGATATGAATAAGGAGTACTATCATCATCCCATAGTGGGTCACGTAAGTTGATGACAAGCGATCCACTGTAATTGATGTATTTTTGTTGTATTCAGAAATTATACAGTATTTCTCGATGGAGTCTTTACTTTCATTGAAATTTTCTTTTGGTAGTATGTGTCATTCATTGTATTTGTTATTGATAGTTAACTCTCTGTGTTAATATAAAGCAGCACTGGAAAGTATATGCATGGGTGTATTTTTGTACTAGATGTTTTCATCTGAGGGCAGTCATTTGTGTAATCTCATACCATACAAGCCATGGAGAAAAACAATAATTTATAATGAAATTCTGTGTGAGCTGATGAGTGTTGATTGCTTTCAAAAAGTTCAGTGCAAATGTTTTATTGAATTTTATTCATAACACCTTTTGGCAAGTCTTTGTTGCCATCATCTGATATTTGAATAACTTCAGTATTTTATAGTAATAGTAATTGTATGATACTGAAACTATTAAAAGAGCCAAAGATACCAGTAGTGACTTGCCGAAAGAGTTTATGTATAAAGTTCAATAAAAAGTTTACATGAAACTTTTTTGAAAGTGATCATAGCTGATACTGAAATATTCAAAGATGGCATCAGAGATTTGTCAGACTATGTTATGAATAAAGTGCAGTAAAAAGTTTTGTGTAAACTTTCTTGAAAAAAATCTTATCTGCTCTCTCATAATTTCATTGTAAATTTTCTAATGTGTACCATATTCGCCGGACACTGTGTTTCCCACTGTTGGCAAATTTGCAGCAGTTATTTTCTTTTCTTTATAAAGAATGTTATTTTAAAATCAGCAGCAAACGGGCAGCCATTCACCATAGAGATTACATGTTATGAAGTTCACAGACAGGAATAAAGTAATGCAAATCATGCTCGACTATTGTAAAAATATACTTGATGAAGAAATGCCACAGTGTCCTTCTGCAGGCCAACCAGTTGAATATCTGTTATGTACATGTTCCAGCAATATTCAAGGCCCTAGTACACGACCAGCTGCCTAGCTACTTGACTATAAACAACCTTCTTGACCAACACCAAATAGGCTTTCGCAAAGTTTGCAGCACAACGGACAACTTGAAACTTTGATGGGTAGATGATAGGTGACTACCATGTACTTCTTAGATTTCAGAAAATCCTTTGACACTGTAGACTTCGATATATTACTTGGTCAACTTAGTAGACTAAACTTCTCTCAAAGTGTGGTGTAATGGTTTTACGTATACCTGACGGTCTCCTCTTCAGTGTGTCATGTCTGGCACCATTATGTCACAAGGGGGGGGGGGGGGGGGAGTATCAGGCATACCCCAGGGCTTGGAATTGGGTCCAATACTCTTATCATTGTATGTGAACAAGTGTCATCTGTTCCTTCTTTTCTAAATACTACATGAATGCTGATGACCTTCAGCTGGATCCAAATGCAAAATCAAAAAAACTGGAAGACAGCAATTAAGAATTTCAATACTGAAATGTGTGCACTATCAAAATGTGCACAGGATATTGGATTAAAACTCAGTCCAAGTAAAACACAAACTATTTTGGTAGGTCACTCTAGGCTCATTAGTGAGAAATATCAAGAATTTCTACTGTGATTACTATTAAATGGTACAACTATCTGTGAGTGGTAATATATGAGAAACTAAATTGATGTGAGCATACAGTATATTGGCGGCTACCATCTTGGGGCATATTATACTATTATTTTTTATTTAAAGTTGATCATGTGTGTCAAAAGGCAATTATATGCAGGTTCGGTGCACTTTTGAATGGTTTCCTGACAATAAATTGTAGTGATGAATTAAATTAAGAATTATTCCCCAAGAATCAGTAACCGCTAATATAAATGGTGATGGTGACCTTTACCTTAATATTCTGGGGAAAAAAGGTCATTTTAAATTAATACATGGCAAATAATAATTATGTTGCTCATGATAAGAGCATTTTGTATCCCATCCTCGTCGCCACTTTTGTGTCCCAGCCTCATCGCCGCTTTTGTGTCTCGTTTCCGTTGTAGGTGTCGGTGACCGAGTAGAAAGGCCGACACAGGACTAAGGATGCATGCTTGTGCAGGTACAGAGGTGAGCAGCCAGTGGGACAGCAGAAACTAGAAACGATATATATATATATGTCTGCCTAAGTGTACTTGCGTCTGTGTAAATGTGTGTGTATTTGTTTACCCTCCTTTTTTCCCCCCCAAGGTAAGTCTTTCCTGTCCCGGGATTGTAATGACTCCTTACCCACTCCCTTAAAACCCTCATCATTTCCTTTTCCCTCTCCTTTCCTTCTGCCTGACGAAACAGCTAGGCTGCGAAAGCTAGCGTTTGTGTGTGTGTGTGTGTGTGTGTGTGTGTGTGTGTGTGTGTCTGTCTGTGTGTTTATTTGTTGCTATCACTGCCTGTGCTCCTTCGCCTGGTAAGTCGACTCATATATATATATATATATATATATATATATAATATTATAGAAGGAGACCTTCCAGGTAGGAAAATGGTATAAAATAAAGATTTTTGACTTACCTAAAGTACAGGCTGGTCGATAGGAACACTAAACACACACAAAAACACACAACCATTCGAGCTTTCGCCACCAGTGGTGGCTTCTTCGGGAAAAAGAGGGAGGAAGGAGAGGAGAAAGGGAAGGATACGGGTTTTAAGGAAGTGGAAAAGGAGCCATTCCAATCCCAGGAGTGGAAGGACTTACCTTAGGGGACAAAAAGGAAGGTAAACAAATACACACACACTCACACATATCCACATCCAAACACACTTAGGCAGACATTTGTAGAAACCAAAGAAGTCAAACCAAAGTGTTATATACGAATATTAAGACGAAAAATTCCTAGCAGGAAAAATTAAATATAAAAAATAGACGAAGATTACTCACCAGGCGAAGGAGCACAGGTGTGACAGCATCACAAATAAATAAATGAATACACACACACACACACACACACACAAAAGCAAGCTTTCGCAACCCAGTTGCTTCTTCAGGCAGAAGCGAAGGAGACGGAAAAGGAAATGATGAGGGTTTTAAGGAAGGGGGTAAGGAGCCATTCCAATCCCGGGAGAGGAAAGACTTACCTTGGGGGAAAAAATGGAGGGTAAACAAATGCACACACACCCACACATTCACACAGACACAAGTACACCTAGGCAGATATACTGTAGAATTCTTTGCTTTCTACAGTATGTCTGCCTAGGTGTACTTGTGTCTATGTGAATGTGTGGGTGTGTGTGCATCTGTTTACCCTCCATTTTTTCCCCCAAGGTAAGTCTTTCCTCTCCCGAGATTGGAATGGCTCCTTACCCCCTTCCTTAAAACCCTCATCATTTCCTTTTCCCTCTCCTTCGCTTCTGCCTGAAGAAGCAACTGGGTTGAGAAAGCTTGCTTTTGTGTGTGTGTGTGTGTGTGTGTGTGTGTGTGTGTGTGTGTGTGTGTGTGTGTATTCGTTTATTTATTTGTGATGCTGTCACACCTGTGCTCCTTCACCTGGTGAGTAATCTTCATCTATTTCATAGAGACTTAGTAATACTTAACTTTTACATAGTTCTTGACTGCTGAATACTGATACATAGAATCGATAGAGGCCTGCCTACTAACGATTACTAGTGCCTATCCGATAGCCAAGTCTTAACTGCTGCCTATTTGATTCCAAGGTGTTAACTGGTTCCTATCTCAGTCCCAAGTGAACGATGTCGTTCAGTGGTGGCCACGAGCGGGATAGCAGCAGAGGGCCCTTGTGGCTGACGTCGTAAGAACGCCGCGCCGTGCGTGCATGGCGGCGTGCGGCGAAAGTAGTGGCACGCACTTTAGACTTGTGCGACACCACAGAGCAGACCTTATGTTAATAAATAATATTCCTTTTTACACAAATATTAATTTGATTTGCTGTTTCTACTGCACCACACAAAAATCATCACACTCTGAATGCTGGCAGGAGACTACTAGAGAGATGCAGCTAATTATTGCTGTGTAACCAAAAGATATTCCACATCATCTCATTACATTTCTGACATATATACAGTGGTGAAGGTACAATTTTTTTAATTTGTCAGACAGCCTTGGGGGTGGGGGTACAGCACAACAGCAGCCACAATGCATGAGAGAGCATCAGCATCTTTTCATGACCTACAGAAATATAATATTCTCTTTCTTCTCAACCTTAAAAAGAAACTTGTACAAAATCTTGTAATCCCAGTTATTGATTACGACAATATTATCCTGCAAGGTCTTTTTCACAGAAGCTGACGGTGGCTGGAAATAGTCATGAACATCTGCATTTGATATATCTGTAACAACTGTCACTTTGACTATATTTCACTATGTCATATGCAGCTATACTGGCTATGTGCTGACACATGCAGAGATATTCTTCTCTCTGTCTCCTCTACTCTCTTATTAACTTACACTGTCCCTCATATCTTTTCTTGATCTTGACACTTTTGTCTGAACAACATAGCAGAAATACACGTCCCCATCAGAGCAAAAACCTTGCTATTCCTCCCCATCACTCAGTCAGTTCCTCAAAATTATTAACAGTTGCAGAAACCAGATTCTGGAACAACCTCCCTCATTACATCAGGGAATGGACTAACAATGCTAGCTTCAACATCTTCTGAAGTGACAACAATATCATTATTCCATTATCACATTGGCAGCAGCAGAAGCTGTTTAAGTAGTACTAATAGTATTAATCTTATTAGTTTAGTCAATTCTATTTAATTACTTTCTATTTACATGTATTCAGTCCATTTAAATCGCATTAATAATACTTTATTCGTTTCCATATTAAAATCAATGTTATTGTAGGTAACTCAGATGTAAAAAGTACTGTATGTGCAAAACCCTAGTCCAGTGTAAGAGAGAGCCCTGAAGGCTAAATAAACAAACAAATAAATAAAATATTGAGCAGGAGTGGAGTATAGTGATGAGACAAAGGTGGAGAATAGTAGGCACAGTAGTTTAGGTGAATGCCTACGTTTAGACTCTGCAAGACACTGCACAGTGCATTAAAGAGGCTTGTTGATATCAGTTTCAGCAATATTCTGCCCTACTAAGTTTATGTTGTGGACAAAGGAAAAAAGGACTGTCAAAATGTATTTGTATGTGTGCTATTCTCTTCCCATGTTCCCCATGAGAGACATTCTATGCTGGCAGCAGAATCGAATCACATTTTCCAGTGGTAACACACTGGTCTTGTGGACTTTCATAAATCACTCCAAGTGAATGATGGGGTGATTTCCTTCAAAGGGCATGACCGGTATCCTTATCCAAACATTCAAGCACGAGCTCCGTGTCTAATGACGACTCTGTGAGTGGGACATTAAACCCTCAGCTTCCTTCCTTCCTTTTCTTTTTCTCATTCTTCTTTGAATACTGATTTTCTCTAAAGTTTCCCTGTGTTCCAGTTTTTTCAGAGATTGCCATTTACAGTTCTCAAAAATCTCTGTTACATTTTCATATGGTTGTATCATCTTGTTATTATCACACCAGTGTGTCTATAAATTAGTCTGATATTTTTGTCTTGGTTACTTGATAATGGTACCCAACAGTGGAACAATACTCCAGAATTGCTTCCACTAATATTTTCCACATCGTTTAATTTCCAGATGTATGGGAGTTTACCAGATTCTTTCCCAGATCTCTAACACTTATTTTACATGTTCATCTCATTTCATATCAATTCATAGTACTATTATTCTTATACCAAGTGACATGCTAAGATGTCCTGTAATTTGGTCTTTCAATGTCAACTAAACAAGGGCTTCCTGCTCGGCCTTGACAGATTTTATTGAAATTTTATTTGAACATTAACACATACCTCCAATGAACAGCGATGAAGTCACATTCACCGACGCAATACCACTGGAGATATAGTCACTTGTTTGACCCCATGTGCACATTTGCACACAGCAGCAGTAAATTTCTGGCGACTTTCAGCTGTAATATCTCAGGAAGTAGTTTGTAGAAATAAATTAAATTTGTCTGTTTTGCCAATTGTGTTCCTGTAAGAAAAATAATGGAAAAATTTTAATAATGAAAAATCCAATTGGAATGTCAATAATGGAGGATAGAAAAACAACTCACCATAAAGAGGCTCGCTGAGCTGCTCACAGGCAAGGAAAAAAAAAATCGCACTGACGTGTTTTACGGCCCACTTTTGATTTGTAGTTTTATGTTTTTGCAGACATTTTGGACCAAAATAGTAAATTAAATAATAATAAATTAATTAATAAGAGTGTCTGAAACCCTTTTAGGAAAAAGTAATTTAGGTAGAGGTGGGTTTCGAACCACCAACCTTTCGCGTCACAGTCCAGTACCTTGCCCTCTACACTATGGCTATAAATAAAAACAGGAGTAAAATTTGCTGCTGATCGGTTGAACGGTTCGTATTAAAAACAGGGAACACGTTACGGACAGACAGACAGACAGACAGACATACATCCCAAAATTGCCGTTATTTTTGCAAACATCTTTGAAACACTGTGAGATATGAAAAAAACATAAGAGAGCAAAGTTGTAGAGAATTTTCTCCTCTACAGATTTGGTTATTCAATTTTTGTGTTAGATGTATAGTTAAGCCGTTATTTTCATTTAAATTTCGAGCTGTCAAAAGACGATCGCAAAGGCCCACTTTTAGTGTTACTACCGTAACCTAAAGTGGGCCAAATAGACAATCACATTCACACAACTTTAAATTTTTGGCCTTGTCCTTCATCAGAAAAAGAAACAGATACATTCACACAGTCACTCAGCCAAATATACAGACACAATCACCATGTCTGGCCAATCTAGCACCACAAGCATCTAGACTGCGAGTGAGGTGGGGCGTGGAGGAGGAAGGATGTCAGGCAAGGGTGGGTATGGAAAGTTCTGCGTTGCATGATGGATTGTAAAGGCTCTGATAGGTGGGCATTTGAACTGTAGCAATGAATGCAGTGAAGGAAAGTGGCAGGAAAGGATAAAAGGATGGCATAGAGGAGTGTGAGGAGGGAGAGGAAGGATTTGAAATGACAAGAATAATAATAGAAAATAAATAATAGGGGCAAAAAAACAGGAAAAAAATAGGAATAAAAAAATTAAGTCGTCATTGTAAGTGGCGACACACTATTGTAAGGAAGACATGAATTGGAGAGATACATGGTAATGAGTGGGAAAGAAAGAGGGGGGAAAGATGTTAGGCATAGGATGTAGGAATGGCAATTTATCTTAGGTTGAGGCCAGGATGGGTGTGGGACTGTAGAATGTGTTGAAGGGACTTTTCTGCACAGTTCAGAGGAGCTGATGGTGGAGGGGAGGATTCAGATGGCTCGGGTAGTGAAATAGTGAAGCAGACATTTAAATTCAGAGGGCTGCGTTCATCTGCATGCTGTGTCACAGGGTGGTCCATCTTGCTTTTTGCCACAGTTTGGCTATGGCCGTTCATCCTGACAGACAACTGGTTCATCGACATACCAATATCAAACACTGTGCAATGATTTCAGCAGAGTTGGTAAATCACATGGCTGCTTTCACAGGTGGCTCAACCTCTGATGAGAGTAGGATAAGCCTGTTACAGGACTGGAGTAGGAAATTGGGTGGGCGGATTTGTTAGGTTTTGCACTGGGCTCTTTCACAGGGATATGATCCCTGTGATAAGGGATTGGGGTTGGGAGAGGCATGGGTACGGATTTAGGATGGGTGATGGAACACCACTTTAGGAGTGCTCGTAAGGATCTTGGGTAGGAAGTTTCTCATTTCAGGGCATGATACAGATAATCAAAGCCGTGACGAAGGATGTGATTTAGTTGTTCCAGTCCGGGTTGGTATTGGGTGACAAGGAGGACACTCCTTTGTGACTAGTTATTGGGGTTGGAGGGTAGGATCCTTACTTGTCATTGTTGATGCCACTTCGCTGTATACCAGTATCCCACATGCCCATGGTCTTGCTCTCGAACACTACCTTTCTCAAGTTCCTTCAGACTCCAAACCAGATACCTCATTCCTCATAACCCTTATCAGTTACATCCTAATAAATAATTATTTTTCCTTTGAAGGAAAAGTATACAATCAAATCCATGGCATGCCAACCGATTTATGGGCCATCTAGAGGAAACCTTCCTAGTCTCGCAAAATCTCAAACTCCTGGTCTGATTCAAGTTCATTGATGATATTTTCAGTATTTGGATCAGGGCCAGTACACACTATTCTCATTCCTTTGCAACAACAACTCCTTCTCCCCCATTAGTTTCACTTGGTCCCTCTCCTTAGTATCTTTAGTGCCTGAGATTTACAAAGTCAAACTTTGAAATCTTTTTGAGCGACTTAATTCTTTTTATTATTGTTCTTAAAAGACTGAATATAATTGTATAAAATGGCAAAATATAATTTATTTCAACAAAATACCAACAGAGTAATTACAGCTAGAATTAAGTAGAAATTTGTGGTCCCTGTGTGTGAGTCTGTGCATGGCACTATATCTCTGGCAGTATTGCATCAACAAATTTTAAACTTCACCATTATTCATTGGGTATATGTGCAAATGTTCACATAAAATTTCAACAAAATCCCTGATAGTGGAGTAGGAAATTTTTCTGAAATTGGGTGATTGTAGTATGATAGGACTCTGTTATAGGTGCTATCATATATTTATCAAAATTTAATGAGAAATGCTAAGTGAAAAATTGAACCAAGCCTTTCTGCATTTTCTTATCCCTGAAGACTATATGATCAGTAAACAACCAGATAAATTGTTCATGCATACTGTAAACATTAGATGTCTTATTACCTTTCCCTGGAGCACAGGCATTGCTATATTCATTTCCATTGTTACCCTCGCCTCTGTTGAGCAATCACCAGCAATTATACCATGTTAGATTTTATTTATAAAGTATTCATGCCACTTTTAGGATTCCATGTCGATATGCACTCGATATTGAGCAATCACCAGCAATTATACCATGTTAGATTTTATTTATAAAGTATTCATGCCACTTTTAGGATTCCATGTCGATATGCACTCATTGTTCTTCACAATGTACACACCAAAAATGTGAGCCAGAAAGTCATTGTCCAAAGCAATGTCAGTAACCAATTCACACCAAAGTGTGCTACACTGAGCTGTGGCAGTTGGCCTAACCCATGACTGTTAGTGGGACATATCATGTGACTCATCAACACCACTCATGGTTGCATCTGGCTTAATTTAACAATGTAGTACCTCCATTCTGTGGTGTCGCACAAATCTAAAGTGCGCGCCACCTACTTTTGCCGCGTGCTGCCATGCACGCATGGCGTGGCGTTCTTACGACGTCAGCCACGAGCGCCCTCTGCTACAACTCCGCTCCTGGCCACCACTTGGACTGAGATAGGAACCAGTTAACACTTCGGAATCAGATAGGCACCAGTGAAGACTTGGCTATCGGATAGGCACTAGGCAGGCCTCTAGCTCAACTATGTATCAGCATTCTGCAGTGCTGAGCTATGTAAAAGTTAAGTATTACTAAGTCTCTGTGAAATATAATAGATCTCGTTCTAATTTACTCTAGTGTTTCTAGTTTCTGCTGTCCCACTGGCTGGTCACCTCCTACCTGCACAAGCGTGCATCCTTTATTCTTGTGTCGGTCTTTCTACTTGGCCAACCTACAATGGAAATGAGACACAAAACATTCCACTATCACTCACATCTGCTCGTGAGGATATTAAACCTGATCCCCTGAAACTGGTGCATAGAGACAAAAATGACCCGCCTTGTGATGGCTGACAGCAGAGGTGCGGGTGTTATATAGAGGTAGCACTCTGCCAACATGTTGTGAGCATCAACTTGAGTCTACACTGTGAGCAGGCCAGATTGAATGCTGTGATAACGGAGGAGGCATCAGTGTGTCTGTAGCATGGGACTGTTACTGTATCAACTGGGTGGGATGTGATTGGTTTAGATGAGTGAGAACCCTAACTGGAGATGACCCTGGTGTGTAGTCCATGAAGAGGAGGAAACAAAAACAGGAGCACTAATTATGACTGCATCCCTGGCTGATGCTGTTTTCACTGATGGATCAAGTGAATACACATGGCCTTAACCCTTTAATGCATGACTTTTCATTCAAAGCTATAAAACTACTGCAATTAATTCATAGTGTGTATATACTGAGGCGGGCGGGTAATCCTCAAAATAATTATGCACTACTAGCAACAAAAAGTTCATAGTTGATCAGCTATATAGTGCTTCCATGATGTACCCGATGTAGTAAATGTCACTATACCTTTCTTTCCAGAAAGTAACTCAGAATGCAACTGTAGTATGCGATTGACTACTTTTACAGGTCAAAGGAGGACTACTAATGTAAACAAACACACATGTTAGGAGTAACTAAATGCAGCTAACTGTCAAAATGATTCAATAGCACTCTGCAACTTATAATTTCTGGGATGAGCTACTAGCATATGTGACACTATGTATACAAGCAGCTACAAATGAATTTGTGGTAAAATGTCCATCAGTTTGAAAGATAATGGAAAAAATAAGTATGTAACTGATCAGCTACACTATGCATTAAAGGGTTAACATCGGACAACCGACAGCCACTATGTCAACCCCTTCTGTCCACTCTGGTCACCGGCACATAGTCAGGCTAGTATACAGGATGGGTGTGCTGTGCATGGGTTGCAGTAAGTTAAGCAGGGTGCAATGCTTGTGCCTGTGCAGAATTTTGGTCAGACAAATCTTTTTGATTGATGTGGACAGATATGTTGTGAGGCATTCACACTTAAAGATGTTTGAAAGGTTCAAATTTGTGTCTTGAAGGAGTGAACCATCAATCTAGTCTCTGTCTCGGAGGTGAGGTGAAATGTGTCAATTACTGGTGGATGTAACAGTAGCCGGCACACAAATAATTACGCAAATGTGAGTACAATACTAGAACAACTATACAGATTAATAGACAATTTATTTACCGAACATAAGAAAATATTTAACTGCTTCTGGCCTGAAGTGAGAGAACAGAAAGGCTGCTGCTTGTGGGTACAGATGCCAATTGTCTGGGCCTGACCAGCAAGTGTGGCTCGTTAAATCTGTATTATAGAGATTGCTACTTTCTGTGGCAGCTGTGGTCATGGCCGCATGTTGATATGATAGGACTGCACACTCCCCCCACCTCCCCCTCCCCTCTTCCTCCAGATTGCCACACCATTGTGGTGTAAGCAGCATTCTTACAGCAATGGGAAAGGAGTCAGGGAGTTGGGCATTTTCAGCAGTCAGGAGCCGCTATTGTGTCCCTCGGCCATGTCCCGACATCTGTCCTGAGTTCCCATGGAAGAGGCACCCAAAAACTGCAGGAAGAATGCACACTTGCTTCCCGAGTTGGTCCCTCGGATGGTGATCTTGTTGACAAAGATGGTATCAGCAGTGTCGTAGGTTCTCTGGTGCCAATACCAGCACTAGTAAGTTGAGTTGCTGTGGTGGTGTGTGTGTCCATGAGGGAGGCAACAGCATTCACGTTGACTGTGGTGATACATTTAGCTCCACCAGTTCCAAGGGTGTTGCTGTGGTGGCAACCGGGAGCAATCGCACCGGTCGCCAGACTTCTGTGACGTGGGAATCTGAGAATAAAAGTTCTGCAGAATTTTCTGACAAGCACACTTTTGATTCTGATGACAGTGCAAGAACCTGGATGGACTTTGAATGAGAAACATACATGCACCCTAATGTCAAATAACAGTACCACGCTCCCAGTCCCTGGAGTGGCCAAAACCTCTGAAAAGAGCAGAATCATTAAGCATAGAGTGATACTTGCATGATGTAGAAGGTGCTGTGTTTCTGTGATGGGTGCAGCAATAGGAGCAGTGTATGGTGGTGTTGGCCATTTAGAACCTCCGTAGGTGATGGACTGTCGTAGGGTTGAGAGCAGTACATTGATAATATTACCAACAGAGCTTGCACCCGTTTCTGAAAGGCATGCAGGATTGACATCTGTTGAATTTTTCTGCAAAATGTTTGGCTACTCCATTAGATTGCGAATGAAATGGTGCACAATTGAGACGGCTGATGCCATATTCTGCACTAAATTGTTCAAACTCTTTAGTGCCGCAGCGCAGTGCCCAAGCACATTGAGGCACTATGCTCCGATACACGAAGCTGTTCCTTGTCGGGATCTCGAATCCCCCCTTGGGCTCAGATGTTTGTGTTGTCTTTAGTATAAGGTAGTTTATAAGTAGTTTGTGATGACCACACAGTATAGTCCCTTAAGCTTCACAAACATTTGAACATTTTGAAACTCCTTAGTAGCATACCATGGTGCAATGTCAGAAATCAATACTTCAGACAAGCTTTCTAAGCAAATCGCAGATTGCAAAGCCTGAATAGTGCTACATGATGTATTTGAAGATATGGGTACCACAAATGGATATTTGTGGAAGGAGTCTACCATAATAAGCTAACAAGTATTCCAAACTGGTCCCCCCAGCATGTACTTGTTGTCATGTTGACTGAAACTTAGGCCAAGCTGAAACTTTTGTTGTGGCAAGCACTGATTGCCAACATAATGTGGGCGTCCATGCCCAGCCAAGTGCATTGTCGATGCACTAACTGTTTAGTTCACACCAGTAATCTCTATACTACCTGGATGTTGACCTACAGATTTGTGACTGTGCCAGACCAAGATGTTCATATTGCCGTGAGAGACGACGAACATCGACTGCTGGCGTGGCGCAAGGGATAGCATCACGGACTGAGGTTCAGAAGGTCGCCGGTTTAATCCCGCCAACTGGCACAAAAGTTTATTTCTTTGTAATTAAGAATTCCAGAAGGTTCTACATCTTTCTTATGTTCACTTGTAAATTCTACTTGTTTCTTATGTTAACTGTTCTTCTAATTTCTGGTAAATTCTGTCTGTGTATAAATAGCAGAGCACTCTGCCTGAGAGGCAGTCAGTGCTGCGTGTATGTTGAGTTCGTAATAAACGTGCTTTCAGTATAAGTGCTGCGTTTAGTTGCCTTCAAAGTCAAGCCTGTTTCCATTTCAACGCGACATTGTTTGGTGGCGGCGCCGGGTACACTGCAACAACTGCATCACCGTGGCTCCAATTAGGAAACATAAAAGCCGTCACTTACATGGACTGGAAACAGAATACAAGGGATACACCGAGTACATCCTTCCAAAAGTCCGTATTATCAGAAGAACAATGGAGACGAAACCAGCAATAAGCCAGCTGCACATCAGACATCCGTCGGTGTTCTCTGGAGATGCTGGACAGGACCCCAACAAATGGCTAAAAGGGTTCGACCGAGTCGCCAGTACAACAGGTGGAATCATATGATGTGCTTGGCCAACATTTATTTCTACCTGGACGGAACAGCCCAGCAATGGTTCGAAAACAACGATGACAAGTTGAATGACTGGGAGATATTCCAGGAGGAACTTAAGAAGACGTTTGGAGACCGCCAGCGACAAAGCCACTCGGCAGAAGAGCAACTGGAGAACCGGGCCCAACAATATGGTGAGCCGACACAATCGTACATACAGAATGTTTTGGCTCTGTGTAACATAGTCAATCCGAACATGACTGAGGCAGACAAAATCACACACCTGATGAAGGGAATTGCAGAAGATATGTACCAAGCTCTTCTGATAAAAGACGTCGCTACGACAGAAGAGTTCATCAAGTGGTGCCAGCGTATTGAAGAGATGCAACAAAGGAGGGTTGGACGCAAGAAGTATGACAGACTCCCAAATGTAGTCCCTATGGCCATTGTGGAAGACCAGCATGACTTCGCTTCTCTCATACGACAAATAGTGAGAGAAGAATTACAACAGTGCATGGCAGCCAGGACTATTAGACCGAGTGAGCATCAGACTATGGCCATGGATATGAGCCCTGTAAGTCACGAGGGAGCCGACGCCGCTGAGGACGAGGTATTTCAAACATTAGCACCTGTCTGCCCCGTCAATCGCACCCGACGTGAAGAATGGCGTCCTCCCTGCTATGACTTACGCTGCAGCCGTGAAACGGCAGCCCATGAACTAGCCGACGCGGCCACAGTCAATTCCCCCGGTAACTATGACGCCCCGCAGAAGAACAGACGTCTGGAGGACAGAAGACAACACACCACTGTGTTTCCACAGTGGACACCCTGGACATGTCGTAAGCTACTGCAGAGAGAGGAGGCGAGTATTCGATGATTATTTTGCCGCAAGACGTCAGCCGTCGGAGCAGTTCTATCCCAGGCAGTCACCTGCTGATGAGTTCAGTCGACCTATAGGAAGAAGCCTATCGCCGTACCCTAGACGAGGTCGCTCCCCGACGCGCCACAGCCGTTCACCGTCGCCATACAGAGGTACCAGCCGTTCCCCTAGCCGTCGCGCCCAAGAAAACTAAGCGAGGCGAGAATCTACGGAGGTGAGGCCGCCGCAGATGAAAATCCTCCATGGACGACAGTTGCTGAGATGTCGGGGAATCTCATCGACGTCATAATCGACGGCCAACCTGTTGTTGATTCAGGAGCCTCTTTTTCTGTATTATCGGATAATTACCACGTCAAACTAAAGAAGACAATGTTCTGTGATACGGGGGCAACTGTGCTGAAGGTCGCAGGTCGCAAATGGAAAGTACGTCCATCCAGCAGGAACTTGTGTCGCAAGAATAACCATCATCAACAGGACGCAGCTGTTTCAATTTGTTGTGTTAACAGAATGTAGTCACAATGTCATCCTCGGATGGGACTTCCTTCAGGCATCCCAAGCTATCATTGACTGTGGAAGATCTGAGCTGCAAATTGAAGAAGTTGTTCCGACGGATACACGTAATACAGAATTTTCTGAGAAGTTATTCGTCGTTGACAATGTGACGATACCGCTGTTGACAATGAGAAGAGTTGCAGTACAAACACAGATGACTGGTTAAACTGTGAAGTTCTTGTTGATAGTAAAAAGTTTATCAGGCTCACAAAAGAAATTTACATATCAGCGGCTATCATAAGCATTACCGGTGGTCAAGGAGAGATTTGGATCACAAATTGTCACGAGCAGTCACAACTTATCCCCAAGGGAATGTGTATCGGGACAGCTGAACCAATCCAGGACGGTGAGCTCAACGTCATCAATGAAGACCCATGCCCTGATGTTAGTACAGACAATACGCTGGAGGAAACAAAAGTGGAACTGCCAATAGGGCCTGGACTGACCAAGGAACAACGCCAGCGGGTGTTAGGTATACTACGCCAATTTTCGGGTGCATTCACATCTCAGCAGGGCAAAAGTCAGACTAAACGGCCCACGATAAAGCACTGTATCAACACAGGGGATCATCCGCCAATTGGCCAGCGTTCGTATAGAGTGTCGCCAGCTGAAAGATGGATAATTTGGGAGGAAGTGGAGAAGATGTTGCGAGATGACATTATTCAACCTTCAGAGAGTCCTTGGTCGTCTCCGGTGGTCCTCGTAAAGAAGAAGGATGGCACGTGGCGATTCTGTGTCGACCATCGGCGGCTGAACAGAATCACAAAGAAAGATGTCTACCCATTGCCGTGTATTGACGACACCTTAGACTGCTTGAAAGGAGCTACATACTTCTCAACTACTGACATGCAGACAGGTTACTGGCAAATTGAGGCTGACGAAGCTGACAGGGAGAAGACGGCTTTTATTACACCTGACAGCCTCTATGAATTTAAAGTAATGCCATTTGGATTATGTAATGCTCCAGCCACATTCGAACGCATGATGGACAACTTGCTTCGACACCTTAAGTGGACGACGTGTCTCTGCTATTTAGATGACATTGTCGTTTTCTTGAAAACATTTGAAGAACAGCTGAGTCGCCTGTCAACTGTGTTGAAGTGTGTTCAGGCTGCAGGTCTCCGCCTCAATCCAAAGAAGTGCCTCTTCGTTGCCAAAGAGATAAAAATCCTGGGGCACCTAGTCAACGGAGATGGTGTCCGTCCTGATCCAGATAAAATAAGGGCAGTCACAGAATTTCCAACTCCTCAGCACATTTGTGATGTGAGAAGTTTTCTCAGGCTGTGCTTATACTACCGACGTTTCATAAATGTTTTTGTAACGAGTCACGTCCATTACAAGAACTACTGCAGGGAGACGCCAAATTTTACTGGGATGAGACAAAAGAAAGAGCATTCCGGGCACTTAATGAGGCCCTAACTTCCGCACCGGTGCTATCCTTGTACGACGAGAATGCAGAAACGGAACTTCACACAGACGCCAGTGGTTATGGGATTGGTGCAGTGCTTGAACAAGTTCAGGGAGGTGCTGAAAAAGTGATAGCCTATGCATCAAGAGTACTCTCAAAGTCCGAGATAAACTACTCTACAACTGAAAAAGAATGTCTCGCGGTTATCTGGGCTATCAACAAGTTTCGGCCGTATTTATTCGGCAAACCATTCACCGTCGTGACAGACCACCATTCTTTGTGTTGGCTGACTAGCTTGAAGGATCCATCAGGTCGACTAGCAAGATGGGCACTAAGACTCCAAGAGTACGATGTCACAGTGGTATCCAAGAACGGGCGCAAACACAAGGATGCTGACTGCCTTTCGAGGAATCCATTAGTGGAACACAACAGCATGGAATTTCTGCTCTCACTGAATTAGATGACGTTACAGCTGAACAGAGGGAAGATCCAGCACTATTAAAAACAATAAGAGGCCTTGGAGAAAGGAGAACCGACCAATGGAGAGTTCCAACTTATAAACGGAACATTGTATAAGAGCAACTACGATCCACTGGGCCCCAAATGGCTACTTGTTGTTCTAGCTCCTCTCCAGCCAGATATTCTCAAATATTTCCATGATGCTTCAATATCCGGTCATCTGGGATTCGTGAAAACCTTAGACAGAATCAGACGCAGGTATTACTTGAAAGGTCTCTTCCGATCTGTCAAGCACTATGTGTGTGAGTGTAAAGAGTGCCAGCGACGGAAGCATGTGCCGCAATTACCTCCAGGACATTTCGTACCGATTCCGCCGGAAGCAGCTCCATTCCACCGAGTTGGGATCGATCTATTAGGGAGGTTCCCGAAGTTGACAACCGGTAACCATTGGATAATAGTCTGCACTGACTACCTCACACGCTACGCTGTCACCAAACCTGTGCCGACTGCAGAAGCTCCAGAGATCGCAAAATTCCTTGTAGAAGACATTATTTTGAAGCATGGAGCACCACGTGTCATGATATCTGATCGTGGAAAAGTATTCCAGTCAAAACTAGTATCAGAGGTAATGTCATGGTGCAACATTGTCCACAGAATGACAACTGCATACCATCCTCAGACAAATGGTCTTACGGAACGTTTTAACAAGACGTTAGCCAACATGCCGTCGATCCTCGTCGATGTTGAGCAGAAGGATTGGGATACAATTCTACCAGTCGTGACATTTGCTTACAATACCGCAAGACAAGACACCACAGGCTTCAATCCGTTTTTCCTGCTCCATGGCCGCGAATCTGAGACGACAATGGATACGCTGTTCCCGTTCTAACCGGACGACACACAGGATGACTATGTTAAACAGCTCATCACCAGGGTCGAAGAAGCAAGACAGCTGGCTCGCATACGGACATTAGACGCCCAGGAGAAGGAAGATCTGGTATGGATTTTTACCCCTGTACGGAAGGTTGGACTGTCAGAAAAGTTATTAAAGCGATACTTTGGTCCGTATTGTGTCATACGCCGCCTCTCAGACGTCACATACGAAGTTGAGGATTATGAGCCGTCGTCAAAACATCAAAAACGAAGAGACATTGTTCAAGTCCTGTGCATGAAGCCTTACTACGATCCTGAAGAGCAGGTAGACGACAATGGCTTCTTGCTCAAGGACTTTAAGGACGGTAATGTTCCTGATGAAGCCACGACAGGAACGTCTGTCGTCAATAATCGCGGAGAAGGGAAGGATTATCTTGAATGGTCATACAGAGGACCCAACACACGGTCAAGATCCAGGATATTGCAGCTGGATCCACAGGGATCATAACAGCGGGTTGCTGTTTCTCCAGGAGAGGGAGCAATGCTGCGAGGGACGACGAACACCGACTGCTGGTGTGGCGCAGGGGATAGCGTCACGGACTGTGGTGCAGAAGGTCGCCGGTTCAATCCCGCCAACCGGCACAAAAGTTCATTTCTTTGTAATTAAGAATTCCAGAAGGTTCTACATCTTTCTTATGTTCACTTGTAAATTTTACTTGTTTCTTATGTTAACTGTTCTTCTAATTTCTGGTAAATTCTGTCTGTGTATAAATAGCAGATCACTCTGCCTGAGAGGCAGTCAGTGCTGCGTGTATGTTGAGTTCGTAATAAACGTGCTTTCAGTATAAGTGCTGCGTTTAGTTGCCTTCGAAGTCAAGCCTGTTTCTATTTCAACGCAACAATATTCTGTTTCTTGACTAATTACAATATAGCTTCTATGAAGTATTACAAGAAAATATGTTTCGATTCCATACTTGTGCGAGTCATATTGAATTTCAGTAGGGAGGGGGGACAAGAGAGAGAGAGAAAAGTTATCTTTCTGACAATTCAAACCTGCAGCCGAAAGCACTTGAAACAGTATACGAAGCTTGCTGATGTGTTCGGAGACAAGAAAAACAGTGGTATGAATATCAAAAACTCTGATTAAAAACCAGTACTGAAAGCTGGACGTAATATATAGAAGGTTTTGTGTCTCGTCGCCGCCAGTTGTCCTTGGTGTCAGTGGCCGAGTGGAGAGGGACCAACACAGGAAAATAGGATGCACGCATGTGCGGGTACAAAGTCTGAGGTGACCAGTCAGTGGGACAGTAGAAACTAGAAACACTAAACTAGATTAGTACAAGATATATATTTCGTAGAAATATTACAATACTTAACTTTTGTGGTAGACTTGTGGAATGCAGATACAGTACATAGTTTATCTAGGTATAAGCCTGCCCACTGATGAAAGTCTTATCTAATGCCAGTTCTATTGCCAAGTGGCCTATACAGTTCAGTGGAGGCCACAAGCAGGGTTGCAACAGAGGGTGCTTGTGGCTGACATCTTAAGAATGCTGCGCCGTGCTTGCATGGCGGTGCACGGCAAAAGTATATGGTGCACACTTCAGACTTCTGCGACACCACACTCCTCATTCCCAAAACGCTGCACCGTCGTGCCAGTGTCCCTCACGATGACGCAGGCAGCTGTGGCGGGGATGACTGCAACAGAGGCGCATCAACCTACATCAGGATGAACTCGTAGTCTGGGACGCTGGGCCCAGCAGCAAGGCTAAGGCTTCCTTTTCTATCTGACTGTAATTCTGCTGTGTTGGCGTCAGTAGCTAGGATGATCTTGAGATCCAATACGATGTGACAATACTGCGCCTAGACCATAAGAAGAAGCATCCCCTGCTAGCAGTACAGGCTTCTGTGGATCGAAGGGAATCAAACACACATCACTGAGTAGTGCAGACTTTTATTTGTCAAAGGCAACCTGGTAATCTTCAGACCATACAAAAGGAACATTCGTCTGATGTAAGCGATGCAGTGGAGCTGCACTCTGAGAAGCATTTGGAATAAATCTGAAATAATAGTTAAGCTTTCCCATTACTGCTTGCAATTCGTGCACATTCTTAGGAGGAGGCAAGTCTTTGATTGCTCGAAGATGTGACTATAAGGGATGGATTCCATGGGTATTAATCACGTAGCCTAGGTACTCTATTTCAGTCTCAAAACAGGAACACTTTGCTTTATTACGATGTAGACTTGCTGCAGTCAACACTTTGAAAAGGCACTCCAGGCTTGATAAATATTCTTCAACTGTGCGTCCCAAGACCACAATATCATCTAAATAGTTCCAGCAGTATGGTACAGAAACCGTCAGCTGTTCCAAAAAACACCGAAAAATAGTGGGGGCAGAAGAACTGCCAAAGGGTGGGCGTTGAAATTGAAAAAGGCCCATGTAATGACTAGAAACTTTTTTGACTTATCATTGAGTAAGTAGCCTCTGCTAAATCAATCTTAGAAAAGAAGTGAGACTGTCCTAACTTGTCCATCAGTTCATCAGGTCGGGGCAGAGGGTAAGTGTCTACAATTGTTTGGCTGTTCACTGTTGATTTGAAATCAGCACAGAGACGAAGTTTTCTTGACGGCTTGATTGGAATCACTAAAAGCGAGACCCACTGACTTTCAGAAACAGGAAAAATCACCCCTCTATCTTACCAACGTTTAAGTCCTTCAGCATCTTTATCATGAAGGGCGATATGCACTGCTCTAGCTTTATGAAATTTTGGTACTGCGGATTCTTTTAAAGTTATATGTGCCATGAAATCTTTTGCACAACCTAGTTCCGGCGAAAACAAGTCACTATATTTTTCACACAATGCATTGGTCCTGAGGCACTACTGACGAAATCTGAAGCACATCTCTTTGAATTGATAAGCCAAACAATGCGAATGCATGGGGTCAAAAAATTTTCTGAGAAGATTTGGCCTGTAGAACTACAAAAGTGACAGTTTTGGTAACGCCTTGAAAAGAGGCGGGCAGGCTACACATTCCCAGCACGGGAATATTTTCTCTCCTGTGTTTGCTTTTAGCACTTGAGACGGCGACAATTTTGGTGAACCCAGAAGTTCATACGTGTCTGTATTCATTTATGTGACAGGAGAATCAGTGTTGAGCTGAAATTGCACAGTTTTATTTTCTACAGAAAGAGTCAGAAAAAGTTTTTGCTTGTGGCGCACGACAGGTGTGCGAATGTGGGCGAAGTCTGATACAGTTTGTTTACCTGCACTTGCACATGCGCGGTCCAAGTACTGAAGGAAATGGCACAGAATTGGCACACAGCAGGTTAACAACACTGCCCCTAGATGGCACTACTGCTGGATCGGCGTCCGTGCAAGCATGCGAGGCTACCGCAGATTCACCAACTACTGCACTAAATTTAGTTTGAGAAGCTACATTAAGGCTACTGTCACTAGTTACACAGCACTGGGCACTTTTACAAGGAGATGTAGCAGAAGGCACTAGGTTCACCACAGGATTGCACTGTACATAGTCATATTGCTTGTCTCGAAACCTTTACTGTTGCACAGTTTGACGTGCTTGACAGCGCTTGCGACGTGGTCCACTACATATTTTTGCCGTACATGCAGAAGAACTACCTTGCATGTGAGATTCAAGAAAATCTTTTTCTAAGTCCACAGCCTGTATGACATTTACTGCATCAACTGTTCCTGCACTCTGCGAAGGACTTTTCCTAACGGCATTGTTCTTGGAATTTTTGTTCTGCATAACACTGCCTGTACATGTCCTGATTTGCCACATTGATAACAGATGGCATTGCGACTAGGGCATCTGCACATGTTTGTGGCGAGATACACATGGGGGCAAGATTTACGAACATTTTTCTGAAAAGTGTGTTGGCTTCCGTTATTCACATTACTTTGTCTAACACGACGGGGCAACCTTTCTGTCGTGCTTGTACACTGGCTACTGTTCACTGAGTGTTCAGCATGGCCGGTAGAATTGTAAGAATCACTAGGCCTAGACTGACAACTGTGGCTGGGAAAGCGTCCATTGCGGCGCACTGAATTAACACTGTGGCTTTGCATTTCTACATCTGCCAAGTCAAACCTGTCATGTGCTTCTATAAACTAACTAATGAGAGGTCAGGCTGTTTTAGAATCACTGCCCTAATTCTGGGGTCCTGAATGTTCTGCATTATAGCATCTCATAACATAATATCACTATAAGAAAGTCCACAAGAGCAAGTAAAGTTTATATTTGCAGGTTAAGCCCTTCAACTCTGTGATCCATTGCTGAAGTGTCTTATCTGGTGTTTTTTTATTATTTTTAAAAATTGGTACCACACAGCGGCTATGAGAACTTTTCACTCGTAATGAGCAATCAGTGCATCTATGAGCCGCAACAAGTTCTTGAGATTGCGCCATGTAATCGCTCCATTCTTCGTCCCAATCATTGTACTGGCAAAATGTAGAGAGTGGTGTGGCAGCAGGTGTTGCTGAGCTTTCTGCACCCTCAACTGGGACACCATTTGGAGTAGTTGAGTGACTTGTGCCGTCTGTAACTGAATAATTTCCATTAAGTTTGGTTTTGGGGTAGTGGCCATGCTGACCGATTAGGCACTGCACATACAGGAAAAATATAACAAAAGTAAACACAGATGCAATGTAAAGGAGAACTCTCTGCAACAAAAAAGTTCATGAAACACGTAACAGAATATGGTCCCCCAAAATGAGATAAACAAGGGTGTGTAGGCGGCAGCTCCTCGGTACCACTTTTGAGTCTCTTCGCCACCGGTTGTCCTGGGTGTCGGTGGCCAAGTGAAGAGAGACCAACACAGAGAAATAGGATGCACGCGTTTGCTGGTACGGAGCCTGAGTTGACCAGCCAGTGGGACAGTAGAAACTAGTAACACTAAGCTAGATTAGTACAAGATATATATTTCGAAGGAATATTACAATACTTAACTTTTGCGGTAGACTTGTGGAATGCAGATACATAGTTTATCTAGGTATAAGCCTGCCTTCTAATGAGAGTCTTATCTAGTGCCTGTCCTATTACCAAGCGGCCTATACAGTTCAGTGGTGGGCGTGATTGGGGTTGAAGCACAGGGCACTCATGGCTGACGTCTTAAGAACGCAGAACCGTGCTTGCATGGCGGTGTGCGGCAAAAGTATGTGGCGCACACTTCAGACTTGTGCGACACCACAGAAGGCCTGTACAAAGGAAATAAACTTGAATACAGTATTCTAGAAATGGAAAATGAAGTAGAGGAAGATGAGGTAGGAGATATGATACTGCGAGAATGATTTGACAGAGTGCTAAAATATTTGAATAGAACAAGGCCCCTGGAGTAGATGACATTCTGTCTGAATTGCTATGATTGTTACGAGAGCCAGTCATGAAGAAATTTTCCGCCTGGTATGCAAGATGTATAATACAGGGGAAATAACCTCAGACTTCAAGAAGAATGTATTGATTCCAATACATAAGAAAGGAAGCGCAGACAAATGTGAGAATTAAAGAACTATCAGTTTAATGAGGCATGGTTGCAAAATACTGACACGAATTATCTATACAAATGGAAAAACTGTTGGAATCCTACCATGGATAAGATCAGTTTGGAGGAACATTGTTAAGCATTTGTGGATCTAGAGAAAGCTTTTCACAATGTTGACTGGAATCCACTTTTTCAGATTCTGAAGGTAGAAGGGGTAAAATATAGGGAATGAAGATTTATATTCAACTTGTACAAAAACCAGATAGCAATTATTAGAGTCAAAAGACAGGAAAGAGTTGCAACAGTTGGAAAGGGAATAAGACAGAGTAGTAGCCTTTCCCTAATGTTGTTCAATCTGTATATTGAGCAAGCTGTGAAGCAATGCAAGGAGAAGTTTGGAGAGGGAATTAAAGTCCAGGGAGAGGGAATAAAAACCTTGTGTATTTCACTGTAATGTTTTTAAAGTAAACGCCTTTTGCTACTGCGAATGAAGGGTTTTATTTTTATATTTATAAGTCACCCATATGCGTTTCACCTTTGTCTCAAGGCATCAACAGTGGGTGTCCTGAAATATTTACATGTTTCTGTTTACACATAATTTTAGGTTTCTTACATATGTACAAAACCTTTCATTTCTGATTTTAAACAGTTCGTTGTTTGCTATAAAATGGTGTACTTACAGCACTTGCTACTCTACGTCAGTCTCTTTCTGGTAACCAGGTCAAGACGTTCTTGGATATAACCATCAAAAAGGAAAACAACAAGCCTACCTTTGAAATTTACCGTAAACTGACAACAATTGATATGATTATACACCAGATCTCCAATCCTCCACATGCACAAAAACAATCAGCAATCAGATACATGCTGCACAGACTCAACACAGCACCACTCAACAAAGAAAATTACCAAAAGGGACTAGACATCATCACACAAATAGCAACAAACAATGGATACAATAGTAATATAGTAGAAAAATTAAACAAAAAAATTAAAATACAGATATGGGCAAAAAACACCAAACATACAGACCCACAGACAACAACACAGCAAAGCAGCACACAAACACACACAACACAAACTGCAGTTCAAAGAACACATGAAATCAAAAAAGAAAATTCAAGATGGTACACAATGACATACAAACTAACACATAAAATAATAAATATTTTCAAAAGACAAGGCATAAAAATAGCTCTCAAAACAGATAACCCAATCCAAAAATATATCCCAAAAATCAAAACAGACACAGATATCTACCAAAGAGCTGGAATATACCAACTACAATGCAACTCATGTGATTGAAGGTATGTAGGACAAAGCAGCAGAACATTCAATACCCGATACAAGGAACACATCAGGGCATGGAAATACGGAACAAACCACTCCACTTTTGCAGAACATCTAAAAGAATATGACTACAAACCCATCACAATAGAAAAAGACATGAAGTTAATTAGAATAAATAATGTAAAACATCTCCTAACATTACAAGATAATTATCACATATATAAAACAAAAGCTGAGAAAAAGTTGCTACTAAATTACCCAATAAACCTGACCAATCAATCATTGTTCTCACTGATTGACAATATGATAGACACAAATCCCAACACATAATCACAAGCCCCCGCCCCCCCCAAATCCCCCCACCACACACACACACACATATACACAAACAGAGATAAAGCAGGTGACAGTGGAGCCAGAAAACTGCAATGTGTTTCAGAAAACAGTGTAACCTTTCAACCTGGTTGCCAGAAAGAGACTGACGTAGAGTAGCAAGAGCTGTAAGTACACCATTTTATAGCAAACAACGAACTGTTTTAAATCAGAAATGAAATGTTTTGTACATATGTAAGAAACCTAACCTTTACATGTAAATACTGATGATGCCTTGAGACAAAAGCGAAATGCGTATGGGCAAAACAGTAGCAAAAGGCGTTTACTTTAAAAACATTACAGTGAAATAAAATTCAGCTGCTGCTCAAAATGGCCACTGCAAGCAACATAAAAACCTTGTGGTTTGCTGGGATATAGTAATTCTGTC
Organism: Locusta migratoria; assembly: GCA_026315105.1. Taxonomy (NCBI): domain Eukaryota; kingdom Metazoa; phylum Arthropoda; class Insecta; order Orthoptera; family Acrididae; genus Locusta; species Locusta migratoria. The sequence goes on from CM048744.1 coordinate 53,343,914, forward strand.
AGAGGCAACAATAGAAGATATAATATGAAAATTAACAAGAGTAAAATGAGGGTAATGGAATGTAGTGTCAGAAAATCAGGCAATGCTGAAGGAATTAGATTGGGTAATGAGACAATAAAAGTAGTAGATGTGTGTTTTGTTATTTGGGTAGCAAGATAACTTCTGATGGCTGAAGTAAAGAAGATATAAAATGCAGAATGGCTATGGAAAGAAAAGCATTTCTGAAGAAGCGAATATTAGTTTAAATGTTAGGAAGTCCTTTCTGAAAGCATTTGACTGGAGTGTAGCACTGTATGGGAGTGGCATGTGGATGATAAGGAGTTCAGACAAAAAGATTATAGAAGCATTCGAAATGTGGTGCTACAGACGAATGATGAAGGTTAAATGGGTAGATCATGTAACTAATGAGGTACTCAACAGAATTGGGGAGAAAAGGAGGTTCAGGTATACCCTGACTAAGAGAAGGGTTAGGTTGGTGGGACAGATTCTGCGACATGAAGGTACCATCAATTTAGGACTGGAAAGAAGTGTGTGGGTAAAAATTGTAGAGGGAGACCGAGGGATGAATACAATAAGCAGATTCAAAAAGATATAGGTTGCTGTTAGTATTCTCAGATGAAGAGGCTTGCACAGGACAGGGTAGCATGGAGAGTTGCATCAAATCAGTCTGCGGACTGAAGACCAGAACAACAAGATAATGTTTGCCGGAGAGTTTAAGAAAAATCGCAAGTTCCAAAACCTTCAGACTAGCTTAAATAGGAGCAAGAACACCTTTGTCCTGTAATTACTTAAGTTCTTGTGCAACTTTGTCTCAAAGTGCATGAGGGATGGGCCGTATCCAAAGAAGCCTAGGTTTGCGCTTCAGTGTCACATATGCTATGAAACTACTTGCTTTGCCTAGGCCTTCAGAAAACAAGTCTGGAAACTCAGCAAGCGATTGAGAAACACTGTCCTTTGGATTAAAAGCAGAAACATAAAGTAAATTATCCTGAATATGAAGGCTAAACAAATCAAAACAGTCTAAACCAAACACGTTCTCACAGTCTTGTGCATGCATAGTTGTAAATGTCACTGCCCTGGCATGAGACTGAAATGTGGCAGGCAAGCAACATGTTTCCAGTACTAGAATGGTTTCACCATTATATGCAGTAAGTTGCATACTAGATTTTGTCAATTGTGGTGAGACTAGCAGTTCGTATGTGTCACGGTTGAGTGAAGTAATAGACGCACCAGTGTCTAATTGAAGATGCATGCGACATTCATCCATGTCCAATATCCTAAACAGTGTATTAGATTGACTTTGCACTGGAGAAGGATGAAGGGACATCCTGTTCATCACTAGGCTCAGTTGTCGGCTTTGAGTAGAAGTCTGCACAGAATGAGCAGTCACTTTGGACCTACATGAGAGTGCGGCGTTAGAGTTCCATGACTCTTGCAAACACACAGATTGCAGCGTCCAGACTTCCCACAAGAAAAGCAAGTTGCGTTACATGTAGGACAGTACTGTCTCTTACGCTTGTAAAAGAAACAGGGGCATGATTTCAAATGCAGTGAGTTTTGTTTACTCCTTTATGATACTAGTTAAAAACAGTGACCAGTACTGCAGACATTGTATTGCCTTATCTGGGACTTTGACCTAGTCCAAACAAGGAAATCAGGGGTTTGTAGTTAGTCAACAGGTGAAATTTGTTTCCACACAAATGTACATGAAACTTCCATAAACAATTGTTGAAGTCTTCTCTTGGGAGTAATTTAGCTGTGCATAGTTTAACATTTAGAATTTAGAAGACAACTACATGGCCCAACCATATAACAACTTGTGGTCCCAAAATGCTTTAGTATTGCATTGGGATGTTTGGTGCTAGAGGCAATAATAGACCTGGCATATATGAAATCTTAAGACTCTCCTTAAGGTACTGAAAACTTATCGGTAGGCAGACAACAATAAAAGTTTGATGTTCTTCTTGTTCAGCAAATTTATAGGTTGGACAATCTGCTACATGGTGAATGGCATAGTTCATGCTTTTACCAAAAAGAACAGACACCATATCAATAATTGTTTGCATACCCCCAAGAAGCAATTGATAATTTCTGTGTGGATGCACAAACACACCTGATCCCTTGTGGGAATACAGTCATACCTGTGAGCAAGAGGAGTTAATGGGTAGGGGGCACTATCATTGTAGTGTGTCATATAATGTGAGTTGGGGCAGGAAGGGAAACATAACTAGCTAGCCCATTAGTTAAAGTGACCACTAGCCTGAAGTGGGAAATCTGGGTTTGAATTCCAGTACAGCACAGATTTTCAACTTTGCCATTGAATTTATATTAATGCCCTACAATGGTCAAGATTCTCCAATATTTCAAACACATTTCTTTAAATATGTTTTTGAAAAACAGTGGCCCCGAAATAGCTTAGACAGCAACTCCTCTGAGTTAGGCAGTGGATAGGTCAATGCCAATGGACTTAAAAAGTCACCACAAATTGCTATTGACCTGTTTGGGTTTTGATAAGCAATATTCGAGTCCACTTGTCTGCTTGTGGAACTGGAGAAGTGTTGCCTTGATCTTGAAGCCATACAATTTCCATTGGAACATTTCATGAACTGCAAATGCTTTTGGTGGAGATTTTTTAAAATTTAGGCATCACCAAAGGCTTCAGAGAAATATGAGCTGCAAAGTTAAAATGAACAACCAAGTGTTGTTTCCACCCCCTCCCACTCTCACTTATATACCTCCATGAAAAAAAAAAAAAAAAAAAAAAAAAAAAGATCATATGGCTTTGTTGACTGGGAAACCCTGTCTTCAGCCACCACCATTGTGAGTATTTTATTTATTTCAATTAATTTGATGCCATTTGAGTGATTTGCATGTTCATAATATTTTCGCATGTGTCAGGAACAAGGTCAGATTCTAAATCTTGGTCCTTAGCTTTGAACCAAAAACTAGTAAAATCATGTAAGACCTAAATGTTAGCACCACCGAGCACCACCGAGAAGGATACTACGCATCCAAAGTACCAGTGTCAATTCTCTAATGAGAGGAATGACCATACATTGGTGAGAAAGGCCCTGGTACTGGGACTGTTCCAATGCAAGCAAATTGAGTTGGCAATACGTGTCAGTGTTGATTAAGAATATGGAATGACCAGTGTCCAACAGAAATTCCATGGACTGCCTTGAATGTCAAGTACAGTTTGAGCTTCTGTGGTGTCAGCTCTACAGCAAGACAGAGTGGAAGGTAGTGCTGACCTCATGCCACAGACGAGGCCGCAGCTGGCATTCTACTTGTTGACACACAACAGTCAGATGATTGTGCCTGTTGCATACCCATGTGTCGAGTGAAACAGTCTTGATAAATATGTGGTACAAAAGTGATTATTCTGCAGCATATTCTGTGTAAAATCTAGTTGACTTCAGTCACAGGGTGCTGTCTTGTTTGCTTTTAGTAGTCTCTTTTTATTTCACTCTCTTTCATTCGAGGGTCTGTGTTGTATGCAAACAGAAGTGCATGAAGGATGAGGAAAAGGGGGGGAGGATATTCTTTTTTTATATCTTGGAATTAGGAACACCATTTCCAAAATACTTCTGGTTCCTTACAATCATTACCACTCACCCCCACTGAATTCATGTCATACTATCCTTTTCAGTCCCACTCTCTCTTTTTGGGCGTACTCACTCTTTGCTAATACCCTACCATTCCTACTTTTTGTAAATGTGTCAGCTAGTGGCAAAAAAGTATGTGTACAGAATGACCACTTTTTTCAGTGCCTGTTTGCTGCTAATAATTCTTGTGTATGGTGAGTAGTTGTGAGGCCTAGCTACAGCTTTTGATTTCCAGTCAGAAATGTTCATTACCCTATAAATATGACTTAAACATGTTTACTTATTACCTCCTTCAGAAAATGTGCGATAATCCTGTGCAAAAATAAATATTTATGAAGCATATGTGTTCACAGGCTGTAGAGAATGAAATAATTATAATCCTTACTCTCCAATAATAGTTATGTGGGACTTGAAGTCATTCACTGCCTTTCTCTATGTTACTGATTGAAATAGAATTGCATGTCTTATTTCCACAATTTTATGGCTTTTTCTGTTATTATATATATGAAATGTTTGTTTTTACTTTCTGATATGCTTTTAATTGATGTATCAAACTCCACATTACTAGTCAATGTGCTGAATGTGTGTCGTCCTGCACGCTGTGGTGTGCTCTGCATGGTATGTAAGCTCACCAGGCAAAAGGTAACTCGCATGTCTCTTTGGGTTTGGATAAAATTATGTTACTAAGAACGATTACCAAGAAAGAGTGTCCACTTTCATGCTACATAAGTCTACACTTTTTGGCCAAAAGTCATTGATAGTCTCCCACAGTTTTAGTGGATTGCTCTAGTCAATGCTAGCCGTGTTCATTAGAGCTCATGCCTGCAAATGTTGCATGTCACTCCAAATTTGACTCCCCACCGTGTCACAATTTTAACCCGGTGAAAGATAGGCCCAATGAAACTATAATCTCCCATAAAATGGTTGCAAAGAACAATACCTAGTTGCCAGCAACTACTTTTCGATTCAACATATCTCAACCAAAGAGCTCATTACTGCGTAACTAACTGCATTTGTAGAATATTGTACTGCTACTTCAGTTCATTCCCTTTAGAATGCTTCTCATATGATGGTAGTTATGTCGCCCACAATTCACTTACAAACAGATTTCATCTGAGCAGATAACAAGTTTTCATTCTCAAAGATCCAATTGTTGTACCTTTGTCCAGCCAGGGTGATCTTGCCACTTTTCAGGAGAGAGTGAGCGAGAGTCTCTCTTATGACCTCACTCCAAATGCCCACTGATCATTTGGAAACAGATCACGGATGCTCTATGTTGATATATTATAGTAAATTGATCTTTCGACACAAGCTGGAACACACTGGTGATCTCAGCCCTTCACATGAAAGTGTGTTTATTGCAGACGATTTTGCTTGCCACCAATAGCCAACTGGTAGCACAGTCCATAGTAAGGATGTATTAAATCTACACGTTTTCACTAATTAAGATTTGATGTGCCAAAAGCCAGTCATTCTCTCACTGTCCCATTGTTACACCATTATTGCAGCCCATGTAGCAGAGAAAAGTTGCCACATGTTAGGCATCTTCATGCTTTCTCCGGGAGCTTTTTTTGGATTCATGCAAAGTGCACTGTTACATCAGTTCTGTGTCTTATTTTACAGTGCAAAGTTACTATTAACTTTGACATGCTAGTTAACTAATATTTTGTCTGGGAGCTTACTTAGATTTAAATAAATGTGTGCACAGACATTGATGCAATGTTGCAAATATAGTTATGCTGTAAAATTACTTGATTGGCCTGATTGTCTAATTTGAAGAGAACTATATACAGATCTTTTTAAAAAAAATACACTTCAGTAAACAATTTATCTTTGTCTTCTCTGTGTACCAAGAAACAGCACTGTGTAATGACTATTTAAATGTTATCTCCATATGCTCATAGCTAACATTTCAGTAAACTCTTTGTATATGTATATAACAATCACCACAGTGAGGAGGAAACTGATTTCAGAGCATCATTTTATTTAATTTATGTTTTTTTTAAACACATCAGAGACATTGTTTATAATATGAAGAGTGTCTGTGTTTCTCTCATCTGATATAAGTACATGATATAGGCATAAGATTCTAACTTAACATAAGACACAAAGATCATAATATGAATGTAAGTGATAGTATTGCTCAGTGTTGTGTTCATAAGGCATTCTGTTTCTGTGCAGGTTTCACCAGTACACAGAGCAGATGCTGACTCACCATTTGAAGTGTCTGCAGATAAGAGGGAGAATATGGCACAGCGAAGTGGCAGGAAGAGTAGGGGGAGAAGAGGTGGCCGAGGAAGATCGGGAGGAGGAGGAACGGGAACAACACCAAAACCTCTCACAGAGCAGAACCCTGTGATTGCTGGGTGGAGTGCAAAAACATAGTGTTGTTGGTACCAATGCCAATATTTATTATATCAAATGGTTTTTGATAATGCCTTCAGGTGAATGTGGACTGACGAGAAGTACAACTTATTAATTTGTCCTTATCTGATGAGATTTCAGTATTTAAATATGTGATTTAGTCTTTGCTTTCAGAATGAAAAAGAATGTCATGCATCTTTTTGTAATGACAAAAATATATTAAGTGATTGTATTTTAACATCCTTATTGGTACAATCCCACTTATTCACAGTACTCAAATCTAGCTAAGACTGATAACAGGTATCACTTTTCTGATTAAAGAAATATAGAAAACAAAATTTTGCTACATTTAGCTCCCACATGGATAAAAATAACGAACAGGGTGTTAGCTTCCTACCAATAATAATAATGACGTTTCTAAAGAGTGAATCCTAAATATTTCTTCAAGTTAAAAAGAATGTGCATGGAAGTTTTACTTTCATGCACTTTTTGTTTAATACTTCTTTTTCTGAGTTGCAGTAAGTTTGCTGCATAGAATTTTCTGTATGCAAGGTGAAATCCACAATTTTCATACTAAACTTTTTTTTTAACTTGGTAAATAATCTGTCCGTGCATCATTGGAAATAAGTTGAGTTATTAGTGTATGCTAACATTAGTGGGAAAGAAAAACAATATTCTGTGATTTAGATTGTGGTAGATACAGCATATACATGAGGGTTTAATTATACGTAAACATGGAGAAAGGGTTAGATAAACTGGTTTATAATGAAGCAAGTGGAAAACCAACCCAAGAGTCATGGCTCAGTGTATACAAGAATGAAACAAACAGTGACAATAATACTTGTGTGTTTAATTTATGAGTATCTTTTCTTAAGGGTTAATGGTAAATTTTTGAGGTCTCACAGTTTGGAAATGAGTAGTATCTGTGCCAAGGGAGGAGCATACACAAATGCCCACAATCACATGCATGCATAATTGTCATGATGTTGTGTTAAGTTGAAGAAGATAGGGGTGGTAGGAAATGTGTATAAGAACCACTTTCTGTCTGTTGGCTCATTACAGATGTTGCTGGAGGGCCCTGAAAAAAGTGCTTCCACTTATGATGAACAATTCATGGTATGTCAGGGGGTAGGGGCTGACCACAAACATTTGTTTCTAGTGGCAAATAGATAATTGTTGTTTGCAAAGACATTAGTAAGTAAAATACTTCTTATTAAACTTGCGATGTTCTTGAGACTATGTTATATCTCTGTAATGTCTTGTAAACTAACAACTGTATGGACAAATTCTGTTAGGTACATGATAGGAGGAAGAAGATCAATACTGTAGAAGTAATTTCATTAGTCTATCAGAATAATAAGGGAAAATCTGCATAATGAATCCACCATCAGCTTAGTTGCAGAAATATTTCTCTGTTAAAGGAGAGCCTCGTTGATGGCTTGGGTAACTGTAATGGCCTAATCATTCCATCAATACTGTTGGTGGATAGGTTGTAGTATGTGCTGGTGAAAATGTTTTTGTTAAGCTTATAAAAAAAAACAAATTGAATGTTTAAGTAACTGTATACTGTGGAATATGCTCAGTTTGAAAGTTACAGCTGGTCTCACAATACAGTTGAAAGGTCATCAGTAGTATTGGTAAGGAATGGTGAGTAGAATTAAGGTACAAATTCCCACTGACGATGTGGTCCTTAGGCTAGGCACAAACTGTGACGTGTCTAGCACGCATGAAGAGATGTGATACTACAGCGTGACGCATCTGCTACACATGTGCTGTACTGGACCTGTGCAAATTGATTCACCTTTGACAGCCTGAGTGATGCAGAGATGGTATTCTTGTCAGTATGAAATACTTCTCACCCTATGTTAAGAAAACTAGTTGATGGAAAAATTTTATTATTACTCATCTTACAGTACAACATGAAGGGTGGTGCCATAGCAAGCAGTTTCAAGAAGCTGAGCAGAGTTGAGGCAGTCTGAGCATCACTTGGCCAGCCCATGGTTCGTCCAGCTGACCCATGGGTCATTTGACCCACCGTGGTCAGCCCTGAACTAAATGAAAGTCATCTTTCAAAACATTTATTTGTATAGTAGGTCTATGACATAGGTTTTGAGTTATAAGATAATACTCCAGTAAATTAATCAATTCCAAAGATGATGAAGTGAAGATAAACATGGCAACTTCGTAAGCTTTCTAATGGTAACAATTCTGATAAAATTATCTATGGATTTACCAATTCCTTATAAACTAAATGATTGGTTTCTTTATTTAAGGAATTATAAAATGTTGCATCCATTTGTGTATTATTATAAATTTAAAATATTCTGCATTGCTTCTTGATCATATGATATTACAATATTTCTTACTATTTTAATGAACAAAACTATACAGATATAACTGCAAAATATAATGTACTAATGGAAAAAGAATGGGTACTTTAATGATGAAAATTAAAAGACTGCTTTATGACAAGTGGTGTGGCAACATTGTTTGATCAGCCAATTATACCACTGGCTACATACACAAGGCAGCATGTGGAAGATGGCTTTCCCACTCCCCACCGCATGAGCATGGTGTGTGGCAGTAAATACTTGCCAGGCCAGCTAACTAGCACTATTCTGTGTTGTTTGTAATGTTTGGTTACAAAGCTTAAGTCTTGAGAGTGATGTCATTTTCAGATCAGTATCCAAAGTCGCTATTCTGTACACTACTGAGACCTGTTTCTCACAGTCCATTTCCCATTGCTCAGAAACTTTACCAAGAGGTGTTGAGGTTTAGGTGAAGTCATTTGTTCAACTCAGTATGCTTTGATTGCAGAGATACTTATCGTTATTTTTAATTTTAGATTTCATAATCAGAAACATAAATTTACATTGTTGATTACCAATGTTTATTATTTTATTTATTTTGTTTTTTTCTTGTGACTTCTTGTGCAGATGTAGGACATATCAGTGGGTCTTGCAGATATGTGATAAATTATACATGATTGATACAGGGTGTATATGCACCGGGACAACCCGGAGATGGGAAAAACCTTGGATTATTTTCATCCAGAAGAAATCCATGATTTGTTTAGAATTCTAGGAATTTTCAATTGCTTGTGTTATCGGTTAATATTTTTTGTAATTTTGGCTGGTAAGAACTTTACTTAAGCCCACAGCTGCAGAATAATACTCTAGCAATAACACACAAACTAGAGAATAACATGAAAATAAAACTTTATTTGGGGATAAAAGGTGTGATGTACAAAAACAAAACACTTTGTGTAGAGCCTACAAGTTTATGCCGAAAGCAGAATGTGTCAAAGGCGTTAGGACGAAGAGTATGCAATACTTCAAAACAAACTATTGTTGATGACCATTATGTTTCATCTTTTTACGTTTATAGCAGGTTGCAGTTAAAAATTGTGAATAGTAGAGAAGCTGTACTTACAAAGTAAATAGCCCTTTATGCAATATGAAATACAATAATAGTGAGAATGTGCTATTAATTTCTTTAATCACAAACTGTTTGACTTCTATTCACCACAAAGCTTTAGGGACCAACCACGTAGAGAAATTAGGGGATCTGAACACCAGCCATTTATGCCATTATTAAAAATTTTACTGGCACATATGTTGTTGTTATGGTCTTCAGTCCAGAGATTGGTTTGATGCAGCTCTCCTACTCTATCCAGAATATGCCTTTTCATCTCCTCATAAGAATGGCAACCTACATCTATTTGAATCTGCTTTCTGTATTCATCTCTTGGCCTTCCTCTGCGATTTTTACCACACGCACTTCCCTCCAATGCTAAATTTATGATTCCTTGATGTCTAAGAATTTGTCTTACCAAGTGATCCCTTCTTTTGGTCAAGGCATGCCAAAAATTCCTTTTCTCCCCAATTCTGTTCAGTACCCCATCATTACTAACGCAGTCTACCCACCTAATCTTCAGCATTCTTCTGTAGCACCACATTTCAAAAGCCTCTATCCTCTTCCTGTCAGCACTGTTTATCATCCAAGCTTCAATCCTGTACAAGGCAACACTCCACACAAATTCCTTCAGTAAAGACTTCCTTCGATGTTAGCAAATTTCTCTTTTTCAAAATGCTTTTCTTCCTATTGCCATTCTGCATTTTATATCCTCTGTACTGCAACCATCATATGTTATTTTACTACCAAGTAACAACACTCATCTACCACCTTCATTTTTTCATTACCTAATCTAATTCCTTCAGCATCGCTTGATTTTCTAAGCCTGCATTCCATTATCTTTGTTTTGCTCTTGTTAATGTTCATTTTATACACTCTTTTCAACACACTGTCCATTCCATTCAGCTGTTCTTCCAGGTCCTTTGCTGTCTCTGACAGAATTACAATGTCATCAGCAAAACGCAATGTTTTTATTTCTTCACCCTGAACTTTAATCCCTATTTGAAATTTTTTTCCTTCACAGCCTGTATGATGTACAAAATTGAATAACAATGCTTCCCTTTCACGCCTTTGACTCTAATAACTGCAGTATGGCTTTTGTACAAGTTGTAAATAACTCTCCTTTCCCTGTATTTTAGCTCTGCTGACTTCAGAATTTGAAAGAGTGTATTCCAATCAATTTTGTCAAAAGCTTTCTCCAAATCTACAAAAGCTAGAAATGTAGGTTTGCCTTTCCTTAATCTATTTTCTAAGATACGTTGTAAAGTGAATATTGCCTCCTGTGTTCCTACGGTTCTCCTGAATCCAAACTGATCTTCCCCGAGGTCAGCTTCTACCAGCTGTTCCATTCTGTCTATGCCTGATTTCTTTGGAATAGGAATTATTACATTTTTTCTTAAAATCTGAGGGTATTTCCCCTGTCTCATACATCTTACGCATCAGGTGAAATAGTTTTGTCATGGTTGGCTCTCCCAGAGACTTCAGTAGTTCTGAGGGAATGTTGTCCACTCCAGGGGCCTTGTTTCGACTTAGGTCTTTCAGTGCTGTGTCAAATTTTTCTCTCAGTATAGTATCTTCTATTTCATCTTCACCTACTTCCTCTTCCCTTCCTACAACACTGTCTCTAAGTTCATTTCCTTTATAGAACCCCTTTATGTACTATTTCCAACTTTCAGCTATCCCTTCTTTGCTGAGAACTAGTCTGAGTTTTTGATATTCATAGAGCTGTTTTTCTTGTCCACAAATGTCTATTTTATTTTCCTGTAGACAGTATCTACTTTTACCCGTGTTATACATTCTCCCACAGATTTGCATTTGGCTTCTAGCCATTCCTGCTTCTAGCCATTCCTAATGCATTAGCCATTTTGCACTTCCTGTCAATCTCATTTCTTAGTCACCTGTACTCCATTTTGCCTGCGTCATTTACTGGATTTTTATATTTTCTCCTTTCATCAATTAAATTTAGTATTTCCTGTGATATCCACGGTTTTTTTTGCAGGTCTTGCCTTTCTACCTATTTTGTCCTCTGCAGTCTTCACTATTTCATCTCTCAATGCTACCCATTCCTCTTTGACTGTTTTATTTTCCCCTGTTTCTGTCAAATGTAGCCTAAATTTCGCTCTGAAATTCTCAAGAACTTCAGGTTCATTCAATTTATCGAAGTTCCTTTTCCTTATTTTCCTACCTTTCTTCAGTTTCCTCCCCTCAATTTTAGCGTACAGTTCATGACCAATAAGATATGGTCAGAGTCAATATCTGCCCCAGGATATGTCTCACAGTTTAAAACCTGGTTACGAAATCTATGTCTTACCATTATAAAATCTATCTGGTGCATTCCGGTGTCTCCTGGCCTCTTCTACGTATATAACCTTCTTTTATGATTCTTAAACTAAGTGTTTGTTATGATTAAATTATGTTCCATGCAAAATTCTACCAGGTGGTTTGCTCTTTCATTTCGTTTCCCCAGTCCATATTCACCTACTATTTATCCTTCCATTCCTTTTCCTACTACTGAATTCCACACCCCTATCACAATTAAGTTTTCGTCTCCCTTAAATGTCTGAATAATTTCCTTTAACTCCTCATACATTTCTTCAATCTCCTCATCATTAGCAAAAATGACTAGAAATCCTTTACCTCTCTTCACTGAACTTTACTTATCCCTACTATATCTAACTTCAACCTATCCATTTCCCTTTTTAAATTTTCTAATCATCCTACCTGATTAAGGGATCTAACATTCCATGCTCGATCCTAGAATGCTATTATTGTCTTTTGTGATGATGACATCCTCCCGAGTAGTACCCCTCCCCCAGAGATTCGAATGGTGGACTATTTTACTTCCAGAATATTTTATCTCAGAGGATACCATTATCATATTTTTATACAGTAGAGCTGCAACTCCTCGGGAAAAGTAACGACTGTAGTTTCCCCTTGCTTTCAGTCGTTCACAGTAACTGTATGGCAAAGCCACATTAGCTGATGTTACAAAGCCAGCTCAGTGAATAATCCAGGCTGTTGCCCCCTGTAACCACCGAAAAGGCTGCTTTCCCTCTTCAGGAACCACATGTTTGTCTGGTCTCTCGACAGATACCCCTCCGCTGTGATGGTCACCTACGATACGGCTATCTGTATCGTTGAAGTATGCAAGCCACCCCGCCACGGCAATGTCTGTGATTCATGCGGATGGCCGGAACATTTATGTTTTGATATATCTTAAAGGGGAAAAAACGCTAAACAAGACTAAGCTTCAAGGTTAGTTGATTGTATTTATTATAGTAGAACCGTAGAAGAATGCATAACTAGGGGAAAGATAGATACTGCCTACAGGAAAATAAAAGAGATATTTGGAGACAAGAAAAGCAGCTGTATGAATATCAAGAACTCAGAAGGAAAATCAGTACTAAGGAAAGAGGGGAAAGGTGAACTGTGGAAGGAATATATAGAGGGCCTATACAAAGGAAATAAACTTGAAGGCGGTATTCTAGAAATGAAAGACGAAGTGGAGGAAGATGAGATAGGATATATGATACTGTGAGAAGAATATGACAGAGCACTGAATTACTTAAGTCAAAACAAGGCCCCAGGAGTAGATGATATTCCGTTATCATTAGGAGAGCCATTCATGAAAAAATTGTATCACCTGATATGCAAGATGTATGAGAAAGGGGAAATACCCTCCGACCTCAAGAAGAATATCATATTTCCAATTCCAAAGAAAGCAGGTGCGGACTAGTGTGAAAATTACAGAACTAGCAGTTTAAGAAGTCATAGTTGCAAAATAACTAACACGTTTTATTTACAGATGAATGGAAAAACTTGTGGAATCCAACCTCGGGGAAGATCAGTTTGGATTTAGGAGAAATGTAGGAACACGGGAGGCAATACTTACACTACGACTTTTCTTAGAAGATAGGCTAAGGAAAGGAAAAACCTATGTTTTTAGCGTTTGTCAATTTGGAGAAAGCTTTTGATAGTGTAGATTGGAATACACTTTTCCAAATTCTGAAGGTAGCAGGGGTAAAATATAGGGAGCGAAGAGTTACATTCAACCTATACAAAAGCCAGAAAGCATTATTAGAGTCGAAGGGCAAGAAAGGGACGCCGAGGTTGGGAAGGGAATAAGACAGGGTTGTAGCCTTTCCCCAATGTTTTCAATCTGTACATTGAGCAGGCAGTGAAGGAATGGAATGAGAAATTTGGAGAGGGCATTAAAGTGTAGGGAAAAGAAATAAAAACATTGCAGTTTGCTGATGACATAGTAATTCTGTCAGAGACCGCAAAAGATCTGGAAGAGCAATTGCATGGAATGAACAGTGTCTTGAAAGGAAGATATAAGATGAACATTAACAAGAGTAAAATGAAGGTAATGGAATGCAATGTCAGAAAATCAGGCGATGCTGAAGGATTTAGTTTAGGTAATGAGACAATAAAAGTAGTAGATGAATTTTGTTATTTGGTTAGCAAGATAACTTCTGATGGCTGAAGTAAAGAAGATATAAAATGCAGAATGGCTATGGGAAGAAAAGTGTTTCTAAAGAAGCGAAACTTGTTAACATCCAATATTAATTTAAATGTTAGGAAGTCCTTTCTGAAAGCATTTGTCTGTGGAGTGTAACATTGTATGGGAGTGAAACATGGACGATAAGGAGTTCGGATAAAAAGATGATAGAAGCTTTTGAAATGTGGTGCTACAGACAAATGATGAAAATTAGATGGGTAGATCATGTAACTAATGAGGAGCTGCTTAACCGAATTGGGGAGAAAAGGAGTTTCTGGCATATCCTGACTAAGAGAAGGTATAGATTGGTTGGACACATTCTGAGACATCAAGGAATTGTCACTTAGCATTAGAAGGAAGCGTGTGGGGTAGAAATCGTAGAGGGAGATTGAGGGACGAATATAGTAAGCAGATTTAAAAGGATGTAGGTTGCCGAACGTATTCTCTGATGAAGAGACTTGCACAGAACAGGGTAGCGTGGAGAGCTGCATCAAGTGTTTGAGAAGAAGCAGATGTATGAATGTTACAAATGAATAAATAATGTGCCTAACATTGAAAGCATGGTCTTTATAGACAAAGAAGGGTTTTAGCAATAAAGATGTATGAATGTGTAAAGAGGGATGATAGATCAGTTCTTGTTTAGATAAATAAGAAATGAAAAAAAAGAGTCAATTGACTAAGGCAGAAGAATAAAAAGATGATGGACCCCAAAGACAGGAACACATTATCCCTTCCCCAGGTACTCCTACCTTCTTTCACTGTTCGTGATGATGCTGAAGGGAACTAGAATATCCATTTAAAATGATAACAGTATCCTACAGAATGGAATGTCACCACTTCATTCTGTGTATACCCAGAAAAATACCTAAATCAACACTATGGAAAATCACAGAGCGAATCACAACCTGTATTCTAGCATTGTGTGTGTGTGTGTGTGTGTGTGTGTGTGTGTGTGTGTGTGTACTTAACTCCACTAGGAGTTTGTAACAATGTAGATACCAACAAGTACCCCTCCCCCCGTACAAAATTTAGTGACAACTCTTCCCATGATTGGTACCAGTGAAATTTGTATAAAAGTTATGAAACCCCTTGTACAAATCGTATAAAATCTTTGTCATCTTTCAAAAAATATAAAACAGCAACTATCAGTTATGTATACCTCTCATGTGGTAGTTACTTCTCTAAAGTAACTAACACTTTTTTTTATAGACTCAGTTTCAAATCTTAATACTGTGGTAAGATAATACATTTTAAAATAAAACTCTTATATTGAAACGCTGGCCGAAAACCTGTTGTTGCCAGGTATTCATTTATTCAAGCCTTGAGTTACCATATATTTTCGAAGATAAGACAACCTACAGATAAGACAAGGTACAAATAATTTTCATCAAAATTACCATATTTACCCGAATGCATGCCATACTTTTTTTCCAGTTTTCGGGATTTAAAAATATGCCTGCATCTTAGATTTGGAGGCAAAGTTTCAGGACATTCTGAAAAATGCCGTTAGAAGCTGCCATAAGTAGTATTCGTGATTGGTACACCTGGATCTCACCCTTTGTTGCAGTGTTTGCGGTCTGCTATTGAACCTTCGTGCGTATAATGCTTTGTTGTATCCCATCATGAAGAAGCAGGTTCTTTTTTAACACCATGAACATAAAAAAAAAGAATTGCGCAATTTTTTTTTTCTTTTTTTAGTAAATCTTTCCTCTACAATGTAAATTTCATCGTGGTTATATCACATATGTGCTGCATAGCGAGACTTTGACATCCAATCGATATACCGTATATACTCGAATAATCCGCGCACCCCAATTTTGATGAAGAGGGGAAAAAAACGCTTTAATTTGTTTTATTTACAAATATTAAAAAATTGTTGCAACGTTATAATGTGTTCCAAAGTATGCATAATAACTACTGGTTTGAAGCAACGCCGCCCTACAGGTTGATACATCGTTAAAATGCAACCGATTGAGAGGCGTGCAGCTTGCCAGCCGGCGGGCAGGCGGCCAGTGGCGTGCAGCTGGCCGGCTGGCCCATTAGACGGGCGGGCGGCTGGGGAACATTATCCCCGCCAGCCGGGACTCTACGTGTACCTGCAATAAAATATTTTAGTCAATACGTTTCCTCCCTTACCACTCTATTCATCACTTTCATTGTCAACACTAGCGGGAGAATCATTGTCGTCTTCACCATCTTCCCATAGAGCGTCGTCCTCTGTGCCATCCAGTGAATTTGTGATTCCACATTTTTTGAAGGATTTTTCCACCAGTGGTTGAGTATGGAGTCCCATGCACTTTTCACCCATTCACAAATCTGGGACAAATCCGGCCGTTTGATTTTTCCACTAGGTGTGAACTTATGGTTTTCATCAGCCATCCATTGCGTATATCGCTGATTAAGTGCAGCTTTGAATGGCCGATTTATACACACATCTAGTGGTTGTAGGATGGATGTTAGGCCTCCAGGGATAATGACCCTTTTTGTAATTTGTTCCTCACTTCCTTAGTTGTATGTCCGTGGAAGCTGTCCAGGACCGACATGTTGCGTAAATTCAGTAACGCAGGACGATGTTGCCAAACATGTGTCACCCAGTAAATTATAAGTTCATTGTCCATCCACCCTTTCGGATTCGCTCTCACTAATATGCCTTTTACTGATATTTTCGGAATAGTTTTCCTTTTAAATATCATGTAAGGTGGTAGCTTTCGTCCATCGCCAGTTACACACATCATCACTGCACATATTTGTTTCTCACTGCCGCCAGTTCGTATCATTAAGCTGGATTCTTCTTTCCTGTTCATTGTGTTGTCGAGCGGCATCTCAAAATAGACTGGCGTTTGATCTGCATTACCAATTTGCAATAATATATAGGACTGTATATGGCGCAGATTTATCACATAACAATGAAAATTCACTATTTTTTCCTCATAATTGCCTGGAAGCCGGTGAGCGATAGTAGTTTTCCTCCGGAATCCTAAACCATTTCGGTTGAAAAATCTCGATAGCCAGCCCCGGCTAGCTTTGAAACTGGTAATGCCTAGTTCTTTGGCTAAAGACAATGCTTTAAGTTGGCACATTTCACTTGTCACCGCGTATTCGTATTATCGCTTCTCATCTACATAATCACAGAGCCTTTTTTCGAGGTCCGGATGCTTCGCTTTTTGGCCGCGAAATGCTCTGCAATTACTATTAGTTTCCTGAAGCTGTGTTTTATTTTTTCGCCAGTCACAAATACAACTCTCACACGTCGTACTTTCTTCCTGCTGCACAGTTTCCAATATTCTCGGCTTCTTCAGTAATTTTCAGTTTTCCTTTAGCAGTGTACGAGCGATAACGAGAACTTGTAGTCATAATTAACAAGTTTGAAGACGTTAATACTTCACTCCTAACGTGCTAATAATGCGTCACAGACTGAGGCTGCAACAATGCAATAGTATAATGGGATGCACTGTTGGAGGCGGAGCAGTACCAACAATGTTTCAAATAATCCACACACACACCAGTTTTTCGTCCTAAAATTCGGGAAAAAACATGCGCGGATTATTCAAGTATATACGGTATATTGAAACAATATGTATGGAATAAGCAAATGCTTCTGAACCGGAGATTCACATGCTGCGCACCCTCACATACTGAAAGAAAGAAAATTTCTTGTTTGTCCTATACGTAACCTAACTAGGTAGAGCTACTCGAGTGTAACCTTTCTTGTAAATTACCCAGAAAGTTGTACTCTTAGGTTCCTGCCTAACCACATCCTTTAAAGGCATGACATATTCGTAAAAGTCATAACATTTGCCTGTTTGATATATATAATTTCGATACTTAACCTATTGGATATATATCATTTGGAGGTCGAAGCCACGCTGTGCAGCACATCTGTGAAATTACTAATTTCAGACTAAATTTCAATCTAATTTTTTTTTTAGTGGAACCATCATATAAGACAACTCGAATTTTGGAGTTGTTTTTTATGATTCAGCCATCGTCTTATCTGCGGATATATACAGTAGTTCTACTCCTATCCCTTCTCCCTCTTTCCATCTTCTTTTTTCTAAAGACATCTTATATTTGTACAAAATTATAAGTGCCGTATCCATTCAAAAGACGGTAGTAATCAAAATACAAATGATATGCTTTGAGACTCATCGACAGTGCTGAGACTGTTGCCAGTTTTGCAATTTGTCTCAAATACAAGAACAGCTTAGGCAGTGCACAGTTGTTCTGTCTTTTGGCTGCTTCTATTTGCAGGATTTCATGGGAGCCAACATAGATGCAAATTTCTAAACAGTCTGACTGTATTCTTATATACAAGGATGAATATTTAACTTTTTTTTGAGAACTTTATACAAGTGAGTGCCACTACTCAACATAATATTACTTCTTGTCCACAGACATGAGAATACATTTAACACACAAATCATAGCACTATCACAGTGTCCATTGCACATAACATCACTGTCTGCCATCGTATTTGACTCCAGATTGTAGACTGCCCTGAGTTCGTGGCATGGTGCCCTTTTAGCGATGCGCTGACCAATCACAGCATACTTTGCACATGTCATGACCATTGGCCATGTCCCTGGAGTGCATTCATGTAAAGGGACTCTGCGACAGTGATGCCTGGCAGAGGAAGCACACACGGTATGACTTATTGTGTGCATTCAACTTGACTTTCCACTGCAGGCGGATGCGAGTGTCATGTGTCGATATATAACAATATGTAACATTGATACATTCATTTAATTCAAAACTGGACTAAAATAATATTTATTGTTACGTGTCCAGAATCTAATTTGAATAAATTCTTTGGTGGCCCCACCCCTGAGCCAAGTGAGAAACATGGAGATGGTGAATCTACTCTGCAGTATTTAATATATTATCCTGTGATTTATTAATTGTAATAGAAATTGCAACTCTCATTGGAAACTGCAGGTAGATATGTTGGATGTACCCTGTTTCATTCTCTTCCTTTCCATGTAGCTCTATAGAGTCTCTTGCCTTCATGTGCGGCCATGTGAACTACACAGTACAAAGTTCTCACAACAACGCTGTTAGCTTTCAGGAATTTCCTTAAGTTGACTAGAATGTAGGGGTATCTTATTAGTAAATAAGGACTGGCTTAAAGTGTTGTGCTTGATGTGACAGGTTTTTACCCATTGCATTATATGTGATCTCATATTTATTGAATTATGTGTTGTACATTTTATAAATTTGCAGTTATACATGGAGTACATATAGTCTGGGAACACTTTCAAGTATTTATTGCACAAGAACTAAACAGTGTAAAGATGTCATACATATTGCATTTTGAAGAAAAACTCTGAAAGCTTAATTAAAAACATTCAATATGTGAACCACAAATGATTCGGAGGACATCAGAACGGTACTCAAATTCTTATCATACCATCCCTGCATGGCATCGTCGACTGTGGCAGTCGCTTCCCTTATTCTCACGCAGAGCTGTGCTATATCGCGTGGTAGTGGCAGTATATACACAAGATCTTTAATGTGTCACCACAGGAAAAGTCACATGCGGTGCACGGTGAGATCTGGTGATCAGAGAAGCCATTTCATGAAACAGCTGTCGCCTTCTGCAGCACGGCCGATCTATTGATGCAGCAGATCTGTGTTCAGGTGTACACGAACTTCACGAAAAAATTGGGGTGGAGCCCCATCCTGCTGAAAGAGAAATGGAGAGTCTGATTGAATTTGCTGCATCAGCCATTGCCCCAACTTATCCAAGTAGGAATATGCCCATACAGTTTTTAGTGTGACAAGGCACAAGAACGTTTACCTTTACACTCAAATTAAATGCTTCATGTGGATGCTTTTTACTCCATATTTGACAATTATACCAATTCACTTTCCCATTAGTGTGAAAAGTGGGTTTATCACTAAAAATTAAGCTATCAACAATTTTACTTCCATTCTCATTCAGCAGTTGCAAAACTCAAAATGCTTTCCTTTGTCATCAGCAATAAGTTTCTGCATATCTCGAATTTGGATGGTTACATAAGACATCTTCTGTCGCAGTACTTTCCACACTGTCATTGGAGTCATTTCGAGTTCACAGGATGCACAACGCACCAATTTCCTTGGAGTCCTTATGAATGTCTCTTGTACACGCTCCACATTCACTTCACTCCTACTGCAACATCTGATTCTCTTTGCTGGGCACAAACAACACGTCGTAACGGATTTGTTGTGCCAGTGGTAAATGACCTTCCTTGTTGGTGACTTTGTGACGTTACCTGGTTGTAGATCGATTATTCTCAAAGTTCTTAAGGTAGTTGACGATCGATGTATAACTGAGTTGAAGACCTACTCAATGGTATAGGAACATCAAAATAAATCTCAGAATACACATTATTTCAATAGCCATTCAGTTAAACATTGTAACAATTTGTTTTTAACGGTCAATGTTACAGCAGATCAAGGGATTATATTATTATTGTCTCTGTAAGATATCCTACGGCTGCATTTTAATCTAAACACCCTCTATAACAGAGTAGGTAAAACATTAGTACTCTACCTTATTACAATTCCTTATTACTGATCACAGCATTGTTTTGTAACATTTTTTTAAAATATTGTCATGTGAATATTGTAAGTTCTGGTTCATTTTTCTCCTTTGTTAGATATCTGAAGATGCCGTATTCGGGCTAAAAGCTTCATTTAAATAAAATTTTTGCAACCAAGACATTCTTTCATTCAAGAACCCCCACCAGCATCCCTTCCCTCCCTCCTTATTTCCCTCTCCATGCCTCTTCACCCATACCACTGGTTGTCTCGCCTCAGTTGTTCTGTCTGTTGCAGTCCAGTCACAACTGCGGGAGACAGCGGTTGGGGTTTGTGTGTGTGTGTGTGTGTGTGTGTGTGTGTGTGTGTGTGTGTGTGTGTGTTTTCTCTGTGGCAGATGAAGGCTTCACAGCCAAAAGCTTCAGTTTTGTTTATTCTTTTACGTGTGCCTTTTTGAGACTCGTCCGATGTTTCTGTGGTGAGTAGCAACCTAGCCTTTCCAAAATATTGTTAAATCCTTTAAGGTATTTCCGTTGTTTGCATGTGTAGTAAATAATAAGAAACAGAAGATCCCAAAAGAAGGGAATGTCTATTCCTAGGATAGGTGAATCCATTTAAGAAATGACCTGTTCTAAATATTAAACAGTGGAGAAATATAGAGGATAGGTGTACAGAGATGGTGTCTTGGGAGGGGGAGGGGGGAGCAAGATAGTTTCTGCCATCCCCCTCCCCCTTAATATTCTGAAATAGAGGCCTGCTCCCCCCAACCCCAAATGTTCAAACACTGTTATTTGGCACACTATTTGTAGTTGCTGTGTTTCATGAAGCTGACTGGTTGAGAGCAATCAGTATACCGATAAAACATTGGGTGTAAGTACACGAAGTTACCTTACTTTTGATGATAATTAACAAACTTATCTGTCATATGTAGTATCTACAGGTGGCATCATATAAGAAGGCACTTCCGCGCTTGGAGGCAGAGCGATAGGGAAAGCGTGGAGGGGAGGAACTAAGGCCGAGCAATAACAGTTGTGCCTGTTGGAGAAACATTGCATAACTCGCGGCCAGCCTCCTGCCTACAGAATGAACATTATTGACTGTCATTGCAGTAATGGTGGGGGATGCGCAGAAAGGCTGAAAACTGGGCCACCTTCATAGCTGACTCCGACTATAGCATATCTGTAGGTGTACATGTGTAAAATAGTGGGTCAGGTGAATCCATTAGGGGGATGACTGAAATGAACATTTTAACCAAACACTCAGAAACAGCAGAAATAAAAATGTCAGTTGTTTAGGTGTGTCAGAATAAAACCGTGCAAGTGCTACTGTTACAAAGATAGGAAGCATCAATGTGATAGTCAATTTAATGAAGTATTCTTCAAAACAATCAAATCAACTTATCTGGTAATTGCAGATTCATTGAATCTTCATTTTCCATAAAATTTGATTGGAAACTGAGATTGGAAACTAGTAAGAGTAATCTGTAGTGTCAAATGGCAACTCATAACACTTTGTGGTAACAGAGTGAAAACCTTGTTCCACAATAACCTTGCATGACTATATACAGAAATTATATTCATGAAATTAAAAAGAAGTGATAAAAGAAGAATGGTCCATTCTACAACCTTTATGGGACTTCTTCAATTAAGATAAACCAGGAATAGGATTTAATGTAGAAAATACTAATAGAACGACCAGAAATTCTGCTTAATTGCAGCAGAAACTATATGAAATTCACAATCACAGCAACAGTATCTATGTTTATGATGTACAAACAACTTAAGAGTATTTGTGTTTTGTTATCTGACACTTGTGCCAGTTCCTAAAACAAAATTTCCCCCAAACTGAACGTTATAGTGATTTTTGTTTAATTCAACAGATGAAAATATATGAGAATTAACTATTTTTGAGCCCGGAACATTTTCTTTGTTTGCCATTGTAATAGAAGAGAGGCAAAGATAATCACTGAGCCAGAGATAGGCATGTAGCATAGACAATCATATTCAGAAAACTTAAATTTTCAGTCATAGCCTTCATCAGAAGAAAAATATAGTGGTTATATGTGCATGAGTTGTGTCTGTGTGATTGTGTGAATGTATGTGTACCTTTTTCTGATAAAGACTGTGTGACTGTGATAATCTATTCTACATGCCTTTCTGTGGCTCAGTGATTTTCTTTGTGGTAAATATTCTTCTCTCTTGCAATCTGAGGACTTTCCAATTATAAAGAGTTTCATTAAAATTATACAAATATTATGTTAGCGAGTCGATACAGCAATAATGATAAGTGTGAAGTCATCCATGTGAGCTCTAAAAGAAATCTGTTGAACTTCATTTACATTATAAATCAGTCAAATCTAAGGGCTATAAATTTAATTAGGTAAATATCTAGAAATTGCAAACAATCTTAATTGGAAAGAACACACATAAAGTATCATAAGGTAGGTGAACCAAAGGCTACATTTCATTGGCAGAACACTTAGAAGATGCAACAGCTATGCTAAAGAAACTGCCTAAAATACACTTGTGCATCCCATTTTGTAGTTTTTCTGTGCATTGTGGGATTCCCACCAAGTGGGACTGATGGAGCATATAGAGAAAGTACAGAAAATGAAGCATGAGCTGGGGGGAAATAATTAAAAGAAAGGGATTATTCATTGGGGTGAGATATGTTTGTGAAATTTCTTTCACAAGCTTTCTTCTTCAAATGTAAACATGTTTTTAACCCTCACCTACTTAGAGAGACATGATCTTTATATATACAGCAGTGTGTTTCTGTGTTTGTTTGTCTGCAGAGTGTCTGTATGTTTGTTTGTGAGTACGTCTTGAATATAAATCTATAGTTTCCTTCCAATGTTTATGAAATTTTGCACACGTAAGCTTCACTCCATGAGGACGGTTGCTGTAAATGTTAGGGTTCATGAGATATGGCATCATAAACAATGAGATGCGCGAAAAGCTGCTGCATCTAACGACAGCGTTGCACATTTCCTCCTAAACCACGGGACACATTTCAACCAAATTTGGTGCACGTATTCCTTACTATGAGGTAACAATGCCGTCGGGGTAAGAACCACATAAGACACATCATTCAGGAGATACTATGTCATGAACAATATACAGTAAAACCCTCGTTTTTATGTTCCCAGTCTTTATGTTTTCCTGCCATTTACACCATTTTTTTGTCAGTCCAGTCAAATTTCCTATATTCACAATGTTAATTCGCCCTCATTTTTGCGTTAACATATTTACACTTTTCCTGTGTTTTACGCTTTACGAAAGCATGTTTGTGAAGAAAAAAATGACGTAATCTATGTAAATTGATGCTAGGATGACTTTTCCCCTTAAAGTATAGCGCTAAAAAATTATTCGCAGTCAAGTTTCTTGACACTTTGCATTTATTCATATTGCGTTTCGCTGTTGGCAGTACGCGGATAGTTGACTTACAATGCGCCGATTTGTGGCGATGAAGTTCCTCTTTCCACCACCTTCTTTGCCAGAGCGGCTGGCTTGTACTCAATCAATCAGAACCACAAACTGCTGGCGTGGCGCAGGCGATAGCGTCACGGACTGCGGAGCAGAAGGTCGCCAGTTCAATCCCGCCCACCGGCAAAAATTTATTTTTTTGTAATTTACAATTCCAGAAGGTTCTACATCTTTCTTATGTCAATCTGAACACGTCTGAAGCGGACAAAATCACGCACCTGATGAAGGGAATTGCAGAAGATATGTACCAAGCTCTTCTGATAAAAGACGTCACTACGACAGAAGAGTTCATCAAGTGGTGCTAGCGTATTGAAGAGATGCAACAAAGGAGGGTTGGACACAAGAAGTATGACAGACTCCCAAATGTGGTCCCTATGGCCGTTGTGAAAGACCAGCAGGACTTCGCTTCTCTCATACGACAAATAGTGAGAGAAGAATTACAACAGTGCATGGCAGCCAGGACTATTAGACCGAGCGAGCATCAGATTATGGCCATGGATGTGAGCCCTGTAAGTCACGAGGGAGCCGACGCCGCTGAGGACGAGGTATTTCAAAGATTAGCTCCTGTCTGTCCCGTCAATCACACCTGATGTGAAGAATGGCGTCACCCTGCTATGACTTTCGCTGCAGCTGCCAAACGGCAGCCCATGAAACGACCGACGCGACCACAGCCAACTCCCCCGATAACTATTACGCCCCGCAGAAGAACAGATGTCTGGAGGACAGAAGACAACACACCACTGTGTTTCCACTATGGACACCCTGGGCATGTCGTACGCTACTGCAGAGAGAGGAGGCGAGTATTCGATGATTATTTTGCCGCAAGACGTCAGCCGTCGGAGCAGTTCTATCCAAGGCAGTCACCTGCTGATGAGTTCAGTCGACCTATGGGAAAAAGCCCATCACCGTACCCTAGACGAGGTCGCTTCCCGACGCGCCGCAGCCGTTCACCGTCGCCGTACAGAGGTACCAGCCGCTCCCCTAGCCGCCGCGCCCAGGAAAACTAAGCGAGGCGACCATCTATGGAGGTGAGGCCGCCGCAGATGAAAATCCTCCATAGACGACAGTCGCCAAGATGTCGGGAAATCTCATCGACGTCATAATCGACGGCCAACCTGTCCGGGCACTTGTTGATTCAGGAGCCTCTTTTTCTGTATTATCGGATAATTACCGCCGCACACTAAAGAAGACAATGTTCTGTGATACGGGAGCAACTGTGCTGAAGGTCGCGAATGGAAAGTACGTCCATCCAGCAGGAACTTGTGTCGCAAGAATAACCATCAACAACAGGACGCAGCCATTTGAATTTGTCGTGTTAACAGAATGTAGTCATAATGTTATCCTTGGATGGGACTTCCTTCAGGTGTCCAAAGCTATCATTGACTGTGGAAGATCTGAGATGCAAATTGAAGAAGTTGCTCCACCGGATGCACGTAATACAGATTTTTCTGAGAAGTTATTCGTCGTTGACAATGTGACGATACCGTCGTTGACAATGAGAAGAGTTGCAGTCACAAACACAGATGACTGGTTAAACTGTGAAGTTCTAGTTGATAGTAAAAAGTTTATCAGGCTCACAAAAGAAGTTTACATACCAGCAGCTGTCATAAGCATTACCGGTGGTCAGGGAGAGATTTGAATCACAAATTGTCACGAGCAGTCACAACTTATCCCCAAGGGAATGTATATCAGGACAGCTGAACCAATCCAGGACGGTGAGCTCAACGTCATCAATGAAGACCCATGCCCTGCTGTTAGTACAGACAACACGCTGGAGGTAACAAACGTGGAACTACCACTAGGGCCTGGACTGACCAAGGAACAACGCCAGCAGGTGTTAGGTATACTCCGCCAATTTTTGGGTGCATTCACACCTCAGCAGGGGAAAAGTCAGACGAAACAACCCACGATAAAGCACCGTATCAATACTGGGGATCATCTGCCAATTAGCCAGCATTCGTATAGAGTTTCGCCAGCTGAAAGATGGATAATTCGGGAGGAAATAGAGATGATGTTGCAAGATGACATTATTCAACCTTCGGAGAGTCCTTGGTCGTCTCCGGTGGTCCTCGTAAAGAAGAAGGATGGCACGTGGCGATTCTGTGTCGACTATCGGCGGCTGAACAGAATCACAAAGAAAGATGTCTACCCATTGCCGCGTATTGACAACAGCTTGGACTGCTCGGGCTGTGCTCATACTACCGACGTTTCATAAAAGGATTTTGTAACAAGGCATGTCCATTACGCCGGCCGCGGTGGCCGAGGTGACTGAGGCGCTCCAGTCACGGTCAGCACGGCCCACTACGGTCGGGGGTTCGATTCCCCCCTCGGGCATGGATATTTGTGCCATCCTAGTAGTTTGTAAGTTTAGGGGCTGATGACCCCGTAGTTAAGTCCCATAAGCTTAACAAACATTTGAACATGTCCATTACAAGAACTTCTTCAGGGAGACGCCAAATTTTACTGGGATGAGACAAAAGAAAGAGCTTTCCGAGCACTTAAGGAGGCTCTAACTTCCGCACCAGTGTTAGCCTTGTACGACGAGAATGCAGAAACGGAACTTCACACAGACGCCAGTGGTTATGGGATTGGTGCAGTGCTTGTACAAGTTCAGGAAGGTGCCGAAAAAGTGATAGCCTATGCGTCAAGAGTACTTTCAAAGTCCGAGATAAACTACTCTACAACTGAAAAAGAATGTCTCGCGGTTATCTGGGCTATCAACAAGTTCCGGCCGTATTTATTCGGCAAACCATTCACCGTCGTGACAGACCACGATTCTTTATGTTGGCTGACTAGCTTGAAGGATCCATCAGGTCGACTAGCAAGATGGGCACTAAGACTGCAAGAGTACGCTGTCACAGTGGTATTCAAGAACGGGCGCAAACACAAGGATGCCGACTGCCTTTCGAGGAATCCATTAGTGGAACACAACAGCATTAATGAAATTTCAGCTCTCACTGAATTAGATGACGTTACAGCTGAACAGAGGGAAGATCCAACACTATTAAAAATGATACAGGCCTTGGAGAAAGGAGAACCGACCAGTGGAGAGTTCCAACTTATAAACGGAACATTGTACAAGAGCAACTACGATCCACTGGGCCCCAAATGGCTACTTGTTGTTCCAGCTCATCTCCAGCCAGATATTCTCAAATATTTCCATGATGCTCCAATATCCGGTCATCTGGGATTCGTGAAGACCTTAGACAGAATCAGACGCAGGTATTACTTGAAAGGTCTCTTCCGATCTGTCAAGCACTATGTGTGTGAGTGTAAAGAGTGCCAGCGACGGAAGCATGTGCCGCAATTACCTCCAGGACATCTCGTACCGATTCCGCCGGAAGCACATCACATACGAAGTTGAGGATTATGAGCCGTCGTCGAAACGTCAAAAACGAAGAGACATTGTTCACGTCCTGTGCATGAAGCCTTACTACGATCCTGAAGAGCAGGTAGACGGCAATGGCTTCTTGTTCAAGGACTTTAAGGACAGTAATGTTCCTGATGAAGCCACGACAGGAACGTCTGTCGTCGATAATCCCGGAGAAGGGAAGGATTCTCATGGACTGTCATACAGAGGACCCATGACACGGTCAAGATCCAGGACATTGCAGCTGGCTCCACAGGGATCATAACAGCAGGTCGCTGTTTCTCCAGGGAGCAATGCCGCAAGAGAGCACGAACACGAACTGCCGGCGTGGCGCAGGTGACAGCGTCACGGATGCGGAGCAGAAGGTCGCCGGTTCAATCCCGCCCACCGGCAAAAATTTATTTTTTTGTAATTTACAATTTCAGAAGGTTCTACATCTTTCTTATGTTCACTTGTAAATTCTACTTGTTTCTTATGTTAACTGTTCTTCTAATTTCTGGTAAATTCTGTCTGTGTATAAATAGCAGAGCACTCTGCCTGAGAGGCAGTCAGTGCTGCGTGTATGTTGAGTTCGGAATAAACGTGCTTTCAGTATAAGTGCTGTGTTTAGTTGCCTTCGAAGTCAAGCCTGCTTCCATTGCAACACGACACTATGTTGATTTGAGAATAAAGAGTTGCATTGTTTTTGTTATGCATATTTCTGATTGATAAAGAACGTTATCTGTCAAAGTTGGGTACCATAATACCCACAACCTCAAAAAAGCGATAATGGTGTGAGATGCCGATCCTACGCAAACGTTACAAAAGTACTTATGCATATGTTTGCACTGGAGAACGTGAATACATTTTCTAATATTGTCATGTGGAACATAAAAAAATACAGAAAGAACGGAACTTTAGGAGTTTTACTACGTAAATAATTAATGCCGGTAAAAGGCAGTAATTTTGAAGATGTGTTATATAGTCTGGCAGCGGCGTTAAAACAATATCTGTCGAAGCAGTTCAGCTAATTTTGAAGATGTGTTACATAGCCCAACAGTGGCGTACTCGATTATAATGAATGAAATTACTTTAAAAATGTCTACTTCTCATAAAATTACCGGTTCTGCCTGGCACTTAAAATAGTGGCATCCTCGATTATAATGAATGAAATTACATCAAAAATTTCTACTTCCCACAAAATTACCATTCTGCCTGGCTCTTAAAATAGTAAAAATTTGGAGAACCTTTATTGTTTAATAAACTTCCTGGTGAGTATTTAGATGCCTATTATGTACTTATATTACAAATAAACTATGAAAGTGCAAGGCTGATGCAGTAAGCATATTTTACCATTTAAAACATTTTACGTTTTCCTGCATTTTACACCATTTCCCTGAAGTCCCTTGAAAAGTGTAAAAATGAGGTTCTACTGTAGTTGCAACAAACTGTCACGTAATGGGACAAGACTTTATTCACAGACTGTTTGAGAATGATAGTACTTAGTGACTTGCAACCAACTTTTAACATAATTTCAAACCTTTATTGAACTTTTTCTCATTGACAACCATAGCAAAATTATGAAAGGAGAAAAGTTTCTCGCTTACTACTTTTCCGCTGTTTTTGGACTAAAACTACGGCATTCAGTATGACGTTATAATTTATGATTTCAACACTCTACATTGTAGCCACAGACAGTATACAATGTATAGCTGAATGTACTTCCAAAATTGTATCATAGTACGACACACAGTTCATGAGATATGAACATATAAACAGTAATATTCATGGAAAACCGGCCCATCACACACCAAGTTCTAATCTATTACTTCTTTACTACTAATTGTGTTCGCAACAGATTTTACAGACATACAGCATTTATAACAATGAATATATACCTGAAAAATTATACAATTGTACAACATATAACTTGCTTTTCTACCTACACTACCATATAAAACGCACATAAATGCTGGCAGAAAATCACTTTATTCGCATACTACAACCGGCAGACGTTTACACGTTAGCTTCTAGAGCAACACTGGCTGTCTTGCTGTTGAGGCAGTAATTGTATACCCCAACCAAAGAGGTTACTTTTGGTTCCTGTGTGTAAGATTCACGGGATGCCACAGAGTGCCCCCCCTCCCCCCCCCCCAAGGAGTGTGGAGCACGGGGGAGGCGACAGCATCGAATCGACGCCATAAGTGTGTTGTCGCATGGTGCTGGCCTGTAGTCCGGCGAGGAGTGTGGAGCGCACGTCATAGTGATGCCGTGCAGTGTGGCGCGGTTGCTGAGGGGGAGGCATGGCCGTGGCGACGAGGCATGTCAGAAGCTGTCAGCGCAGCCTGTGTGGCGGGGAGGGTGCATGCTTCTGGCGCGAGTGATGATTTAGGTGCTGTAGAGCATCCTGGGTACCGTGCCAGTGGAGAGGTGAAGGGTGGGGAAGACGATATGTAGTCCTCCAACCAGCCTGGGCGATGGAGGGGCCATTCAGTGCAAGAGATTGGAACAGCAGAGGGTGGGGACGGGGGACGAAGGAGGGGAATTGACAGATGTAGGACACTTGATGCATTTAAAGATGCCGCGCTCTTTGAAGAATCAGTGGAAGCTGGTAAGGCGAGGTGTTTGATGAAGGTGATGTTTACAGGAGCAGATGGGTCAATGGAACCGGGCTGGAGGTACAGGACAAATATTTTGTCCGCAGCTGGACCCTCACATTGTCCTGTAGATAGGCGACGACATCCACGGCATATTGAAATAGGCATCTGTGTCGAGGGCGTGGGAATCGGCAAGGTTCATTGTCATCGGTGTGGCACACGGCTGTTGATGTGTTGTCCGGCGTGATATGCGGCACACCAGGAGCTGGCTGCAGGGTAGCAGAGTCTGCGTGATCACTGTCTCAAACTTGGCATCATCATTTCCTACCTGTGGGGTGTCACACGCAGGGGAAAGTGTCCATGCAGGTTTCAGCCAGTTGATGAGTTGATGGAGACCATAACCACACATCTGTTAAGGGAAATGTCAAATGTGTTCTTGGATCTGCGTAGGATGCGGTGTGGGCCAGAGTCAGGCCGCTGTAGTAGGGGGCGCACAGTGTTATCACGCAGCATTACAAACTCGCACTCCTCCCGCGCTTTGTGTAGAACACACGCGGTGTACAGAGGGCACGTGGTGGGGGTACCCGCGTACACTCGATATGTTCACTTATGTATTCAAAGAGCATTGGTAAATCTGTTTGTGAGGGGTGGTCAGTGTCGGCGACAAAATTCACAGGAAGTACAAGTGGTTCGCCGTAAACTACCTTGACCAGGGATGCGCATACATCTTCCTTGTGTGCAGCATGGATGCCGAGAAGGACCCACGGAAGGGCGTCGGTCCAGCTACTGCCGTGGCATGTGAGGGCCATTTTGAGTGTGTGATTCCATCTCTCGACAAGCCCGTTGCTCTGTGGATGCTAGATCGTCGTAAGTAATCTATTGGTGCCGCACAGATCACACAAGTTATTGAAAAGGACCAACTTAAACTGTCGCCCCTGATCCATAGTAAGTGAGGACGGACAGCTGAACCGCGATATCCACGCGCCAATGAAAGTACGCGCCACAGTTGCTGCCAAAATGTCTTTGAGTGGAACGGCTTCAACACATCAAGTATGGTCAATCGTTGATAGTGTATAAGAAAACCCATCCAAAATGGATCCAAATGAATATGTTTAAATCGGCCTGTGGGGGTTTCGAAATTGCCTAGTGGCGGTTGCGTGTGCCTGTCAACTTTACTGCGTTGGCATGATAAGCACACCTGAGTCCACAACTGGCAGTCGCGTCGCATATTCAACCAAACGAATCATTTGGAAATCAGCTTTAAGGTCGACTTAACCCCAAGTTGGGAAAGGCCGTGAAGAGAATGGAAAATGTCTGTGCGCACCGCCAAAGGAACCAGGGGGGGTGCCACGCCAGTGGAAATGTCACAAAAGACTGGGATGCCCGAGCCGGGTAACAAGTGCGGTTCAATGTGCAGTTACGTGTCTAGAGAGTGGAGCAACTCTTTTATTTTGTCATCCATCTGCTGAAAGCACGCTAGTCTGTCAAAATCCACGGGTGCCGAGATAGTGTCAATGTGTGACATATAACCTGCTATGATATTTTCTGTGCCACACATGTATCTTACGTCGGTTGTAAATTGTGAAATAAAGTCTAAATGCCGCCAGCACCGAGGAAGGGGATCACCGGACGGGTTACGTATAGCGTCGGCAGGTGGGCGGTGATCGGTGTAGACAGTCAGAGGGCGGCCCTCAATGTCATCTCTAAAATATTTTATGGCAGCGTAAATAGCTTAGAGTTCCCTGTCAAACATGGACCATTTATGTTGAGAGGGAATTAATTTTCTTGAGAAGATATGTAACGGCTCTGAATGGTCGCCGACATGTTGTTGTAGCATGGCGCCCACTGAAGAGTTGCTAGCATCTGTGGTAATTGAAATTTTAGCAACAGGGACGGGGTGTGCCAACGTGACTGCGCGAGCTAGAGCTGTCTTTAAATGGTCAAACGCGGCAGTCATATCATCCGTCCAAGGGACCTTGCGCTCATCTGACATGTTGTTGCCTGCTAGTGCATTGGTTAACGGTGCTTGTAGTGAAGCCACATGATGAATGTGGCGCCTGAAAAATTAATCATTCCCAGGAAGCGGCGCAGCTCTTTATATGTCTCTGGAAGTGGGAATTGTAATATGAGTGAAACATGATCTGAGGTGGGGTGCATGCCTTGCTCTGAAACCTCATGTCCAAGAAAAGTGACAACTTCTTTGCTCAATTGAGACTTCCCATCGTTAATATGTGTATAGGATGTTTTCTTATAAAAAAAAGTAGCAGAGAGGACTATCAGTAAAAGTGGAAGTAAAAGGAAGATTGATACATCCAGTAGGTCTACATCATTCTACAACAGATCGCAGAAAACACTGAACACTGATACCTGCCTTTGCAAGAAACGTGCTATCAAGGGTGTAATGTATTTCAGTTCTAAAACTATATCACTTTTACTTGTGTTGACATAAATCCAAAAACAAAAATGTGGTTTTGCACAAGATGTGATGATCAAGGCCATAAATTGAAGGAAAGTGACATAAAAGATGTAACTATTGCATTACTATTGCAAGAGATACATACCTTAAAACATAACAATCAATCATACAGATATTACAATACCAATAGTGAATCATATGCTGGTACCAGTAGTGAAAAGTCAAAAAGTGTGTATTGTTTCTCACATCTCAACTACTTGAAAGTGTATAGTGATGAAAATGTGCCAGTTAACCAACATGAACTAACTTCAAAACAACACAAGAGCAAAACACCAAATAATCAAAGCAAAGTGTTAGTGTTGTCTGACAGTCATGGTCATGGGACTGCTCAAATTATCAATCAGTCAACACAGCTGCAAGCAACAAGTGCCCCATTGTCTGAAGTAGGAAAACCAGTAAAGTCTGCAGACTGTGCCAGCTTAAATCAAAATGATTTTGTTGTCCTAATTGGAGGGTCAAATGACATATATAAAAATGAAACCCAAATGGCAACACGATATTTGAAAAGATATTTGACTCCACACACACACACACACACACACACACACACACACACACACACACACAAATATCATTTCCTGTAATATGCCAAACAGGTATGACTTACCCCCATGGTCCTGTGTAAACAAAGAAATCACAGTGGCTAACAAACTTTGCTCAAATATCTGCAGTCATTTTAAAAATGTTCAGATTATAGACATCAATTGTATATGTCGCAGGTTTCATACTGCTCATGGCTTTCACCTTAATGGACTGGGCAAGAGACTTATAGCCAATCACATTGCCAATATGGTTACAAAAAAAAGCAACTGCATCAAGGACAACATTGACAGCAACAATGTCAGTAACAAACCAGTTTCCTACAGCAGCAACAGAATCACCAGCTGAATCAATTGAGAAACAAGACCCTCTAAATCCTGTAGCAGATACATCACTGCCAACATTAGAAACAACTGGATAAATATCTGAGGAAACACCAGAGATGCCATTGGCTACACCATCAACATTTATGTAAACAACTATTGCAGAGTTATCAAGTCCTGCATCGCCTGCACAAACTCCTGTAAATCCACCAACACCCGCAGCACAAAGAAGAGTGGCAGAAGCAGTAAAATCACCAACAACTATGAGACAAACAATAGTACTTGAAACAGCAGCAGCAGATACAGAAGTACAACCATAAACTGTAATAAAAGAAGCACCTACAGGAGAGGCAGCAACAGTAACTACAGCAACAGTACCATCAAAAACAAAGCAAGAAGCCACAGCAGAAGAAGAAGTGTTAAGTGTCATAACAAACCTAGCAATTACTGGAGTGACAGCACAGTAACTGCAACAACAGGAGGGAGAGAAGCCACAGCAGAGGAAGTAGTGCCAAGTGTTGCGAGTACATCTACAACCATACTCCACAAGCCACCCAACGGTGTGTGGAGGAGGGTACCTAGAGTACCACTATCGATTTTCCCTCCTATTCCAGTCACGTATTGTTTGCGGAAAAAAGGATTGTCGGTATGCCTCTGTGTGGGCTCTAATCTCTCTGATTTTATCCTCACTATCTCTTTGCGAGATATACGTAGGAGGGAGCAATATACTGCTAGACTCCTCAGTAAAGGTAAGTTCTCGAAACTTCGACAAAAGCCTGTACCGAGCAACAGAGTGTCTCTCCTGCAGAGTCTTCCACTGGAGTTTAATGGTCATCTCTATAACGCTTTCACGATTACCAAATGATTCTGTAACAAAGCGTGCCGCTCTCCGTTGGATCTTCTCCACTTCCTCTATCAATCCCACCTGGTACGGATCCCACACCGGTGAGCAGTATTCAAACTGTGGGCGAACACGTGTACTGTAACCTACTTCCTTTGTTTTCAGACTGCATTTCCTTAGAATTCTCTCAATGAATCTAAGTCTGGCATCTGCTTTACTGACTGATTTTATATGGTCGTACCATTTTAAATCCCTCCTAATGGATCTTTCTTTCTGTGTAGTCGCAGCACATTACACTTGTCTACATTGAGCTTTAATTGCCATTCCCTGCACCATGCGTCAATTCGATGCAGATCCTCCTGCATCTCAATAGTTTTTTCCATTGTTACAACCTCTCTATATACTACCGCATCGTCCGCAAAAAGCCTCAGTGAACTTCCGATGTTATCCGCAAGGTCATTTATATATATCGTGAACAGCAATGGACCCATGTCACTCCCCTGTGGCACACCTGACATCACTCCTACTTCGAAAGACTTCTCTCCATTGAGAATGACCTGCTGCTTTCTGTTATCTAGGAATTCCTCAATCCAATCACACAATTGGTCTGATAGACCATATGCTCTTACTTTGTTCTTCAAACGTTTGTGGGCAACTGTATCAAACGCCTTGCGGAAGTCGAGAAACACAGCATCTACCTGAGAACCCGTGTCTATGGCCCTCTGAGTCTCGTGGACGAATAGCGCGAGCTGGGTTTCACTCGAACGCCTTTTTCGAAACCCATGCTGATTCCTACAGAGCAGATTCCTAGTCTCGAGAAATGTCATTATATTTGAACATAATTCATGTTCCAACATTGTATAACTGACTGACGTTAGAGATATAGAAGCCTATAGTTCTGCACATCTGTTCGAGGACCTTTCTTGAAAACAGGGATGACCTGCGCCATTTTCCAATCTTTCAGAACGCTATGCTCTTCTAGAGACCTATGATACACCACTGCGAGAAGGGGGGGGGGGGGGGGGCAGTTCCTTCGCGTACTCTGTGTAAAAACGAACTGGTATCCCATCAGGTCCTGCGGCCTTTCCTCTTTTGAGCGATTTCAATTGTTTTTCTATCCCTCTGTCAATTATTTCGATATCAGCCATTTTGTAATCTAGGGAAGGAACTACAGTGCAATCTTCCTCTGTGAAACAGCTTTGGAAAAAGACATTTAGTAATTCCGCCTTTAGAGTGTCATCCTCTGTTTCAGTGCCATTTACGTCACAGAGTGTCTGGCACTTCGTTTTGATCCACATACCACTTTGACATAAGACCAAAATTTCTTAGGATTCTCAACCAAGTCAGTAAAAAGAACACTACTTTCGAATTCATTGAGCGCCTCTCGCATAGCCCTCCTCACACTACAATTCGCTTCGTGTAATTTTTGTTTTTCTACAAGGCTTTGGCTACGTTTATGTTTGCAGTGAAGTTCCCTTTGCTTCCATAGCAGCTTTCTAATTTGGTTGTTGTACCACGGTGGCTCCTTTCCATCTCTTACGACCTTGCTAGGTACATACTCATCTAATACATATTGTACGATGGCTTTGAACTTAGACCACTGTTCCTCAACACCGTCTGAACATAAGATAAAACTTCTGTGCTGAGCTGTCAAGTACTCTGAAATCCCCTTTTTGTCACTTTTTCCGAACAGAAAAATCTTCCTACCTTTTTTAATATTTCTATTCATGACTGAAATTACCGATGCTGTAACTGCTTTATGATCGCTGATTTCCTGTTCTGCATTAACTGTTCCGAATAGTTCGGGTCTCCTTGTCACCAGAAGGTCTAATATGTTGTCACCGCGAGTTGGTTCTCTGTTTAACTGCTCAAGGTAGTTTTCAGATAATGCACTCAAAACAATTTCACTGGATTCTTTGTCCCTGCCACCTGTAATAAACGTTTGAGTCTCCCAATCTATATCGGGTAAATTAAAATCTCCTCCCAAAACTATAACATGATTGGGAAATCTACTCGAAATATTTTCCAAATTATCCTTCAGGTGTTCTGACACAACAGCTGCTGAGCCAGGAGGCCTATAGAAGCATCCGATTACCATGTTCGAGCCTGCTTTAACCGTGACCTTCATTCAAATTATTTCACACTTTGGATCTCCGTCTATTTCCTTCGATAGTAGTGCACTTTTTATCGCTATAAACATGTCTCCCCCTTCACTGTCCAGCCTATCTCTGCGGTGAACATTGCAGTCTGAGTTTAGAATCTCATTACTGTTTACATCTGGTTTCAGCCAACTTTTCGTCCCTAGTACTATGCGGGCATTGTGATCGTTTATTATTGAGAGCAATTCTGGGACCTTTCTATAGACGCTCCTGCAGTTAACTACTACTAAATTGATCATTTCCTTCCCTGTTGTGTTCTACCTACTGATACCTTGTCGCTCTTGAGGCATCTTGTCGGGCCTAGGGAGGGAATTCTCTAACCTAAAAAAACCCCATGTTCACTCCACACGTACTCCGCTACCCTTGTAGCCGCTTCCTGCTTGTAGTGCACGCCTGACCTATTCAGGGGAACCTTACATTTCTCCACCCGATAGCGGAGGTCGAGAAATTTGCAGCCCAGATCTTCGTAGAATCGTCTGAGCCTCTGGTTTAAGCCTTCCACTCGGCTCCAAACCAGAGGATCCCAATCGGACGACACTACAAGTAGTTAACTCAGATTCCACCCCGCGAACGAGGCTTTCTGCCTTCACCAACTCCGCCAACCGCCTGTATGAACTGAGGATGACCTTTGAACCCAGCCGGCAGGAGTCGTTGGTGCCAACATGAGCGACAGTTTGCAGTCGGGTGCACCCAGTGCTCTCTATCATCGCCGCAAGGGCCTCCTCCACATCTCGGATGAAACCCCCCGGCAAGCAAACACAGTGCACACTGGCCTTCTTCCCCGACCTTTCCGCTATCTTCCTAAGGGGCTCCATCACCCGCTTAACATTGGAGCTCCTGATCACTAATAAACCCCTCCCCCCTTGTGCCTGCCCGGACCTTGCTGAAGGAGCGGCGGCCACATGCTCACTCACAGGCAGAGCGGGCAATGCCGCACAGTCAGCCTCCCTTTTGAGCCTCCGCCTCGAGCGACGTGAACGCCGTTGAACCCGCCATTCCCCTGGGGAAGAGGGTGGCCCAACCGGGTCCAGTACACGCAAAGATGTCTCGACATCAGGGACCGTGGGTGAAGCATGTGACACCTGAGGTGCCCCATGCGACGCACCAGGCTCCCCACTGACGCCACAGTCTGAGGCAGCAGCCTGAATGCAGCTGATCGTGGCCATCAGCACGCTCAGCTATTCGTGAACGGCGGCCAGCCCCTCCTGCGTCCGTATGCAGCAGTCACACATCCTATCCATACTAACAAATCAACAATTTATTATAGAGATTAAGTAATTGACTTTTAACAAGAGTGCTAATTCCCTAATAGCTGACTAAACAGTGTTTACTAGAAACTTCAAGTTGGAAACAATGGAAATTAGCAAAAACCTTTTCTGGACTGAAATCTAAATATATGCGGAAATCACTGCTCTACCGTAAAAGATCTACATGAAATATAGAAGCTTCCTAAGCCAAAGAAAAGCTGCAGGCGACTGACAAACATGCACAAACAACGGTATTTATCAAAATATGAGAGAATGTACTCTTAAAACAGTAACACAAACGAAATCTTTCAAGTAGGTGACAAGAAGACTCTTAGAAACAGAATCACTAAACGAAAATTAAGAAATTAACTGCCAACAAAATTTCACGAAAATTAAATTAAATTATGACACTTAGCGCTCTGTGCGATGCAGCAGCAACAGCAGCAGGCACTTAACTGACTGGCAGGTAGCTGTAGTAACAGTCTCTGACTTGTTTTGAAATGTACAAGTCACAGACAAAAACTAAACACAATGGTATTTATCAATATCCGAGAGAATGTACTCTTAAAACAGTAACACAAACGAAATCTTTCAAGTAGGTGACAAGAAGACTCTTAAAAACAGAACCACTAAACGAAAATCAAGAAATTAACTCCCAACAAAATTTCACGAAAATTAAATTATGACACTTAGCACTCTGTACGATGCAGCAGCAGGCACTGAGTAAGAGAAAATCAGTGCCTCCCCTCTACCTACAAGATTTTTTTGACGAAGGTACCAAGAAGAAGAAGCCTATAAGATAAGAAATGGTACTGTAAACTATGGTGTAGTCCCACAACAAAATCTTCAGCCCACTGTAATTCTAACCTTAAAATTTGCTATCTGAATGTTCAGGGAATAAATGACAAATAATTTCTTATAAATAATTTAGGAGTAGAGAATAAGTCTGATATTTTTTGTTTAAATGAACATTGGGCTACTGAGAGAGCTTACATTTGTTAAATTTGACAACTATTATATTGCAAATAGTTTCTGCAGAAAATGCACATAAGAGGTGGTGTGGCAGTCTATATAAACCAGTCACTTATATGCCCCATCTCAAAATTGGATATAGATTTTATGTGTGAAGAACAGAACTTTGAAGCTACTGGTGTAGTAGCCTTGTACATATCTCCAAAGGGCACTGTAAATGTATTCTTAGAAAAATTAGACAAGCTGTTAGATGAATTCAGGAAGACAAAATGGATGCATTATGACATAGTAATAGGTGGAGATATCAATGCAAATTTTGATGTAACTACACAAAAACATAGTGTTGATTGATTGATTTTTCCAGGGAAGCCAAAACAGTCTTGGTCCAACCCGCCACTACCCGCACCGAAACTAAGTTTGTTGTGCGGTATCGCTCCCTGTATATCTAGTAAAGCCAACCAATGCCCTTGAACAGTGCAAGGAGTCCCTTTACCAGTTCTTTATTAGACACAATTTCTTCGGGTGTGGTAGTCCCAATATTCTGTGCCTTTTATTCTCCAATGCAATGCATTCGAAGATTAGATGTGATGTAGTTTCATCACCGTCACCACAGATCCTACATTTAGGGTCCTCTTCTGTTATTCCCATTGTACATAGGTGTTTTTTGAAATTCCCATGGCCTGTCAGCAATCCAATCATGAGTCTAATCTCTCTCCTGTTCAGACCCAGGATTGCAGAGCTGCTTTTAAAACATGGCTTTGGCATCATTACCTTGCCATGTTTTTGTTGATGGACTTTGGTCCAATATTCTACGTGCTGTCTTCTGAGCCAGTTACGTAGCTCCAATTTGTCATTGCCTTGGTGATTGTCAGGACAGGTTCCAGTCCAATAAATGGAGTCTCTGCACCCATCCTGGCTAATCTGTCGCCATGTTCATTGCCACTGATCCCAGAGTGGCCAGGGACCCACAATAGGTTTACTCTATTGCTTCCCCCTAGCTCTACCAGAACCCTGTGACATTCTGCAACAATTTTAGACCTTGTTGCAGAAGCTGCCAGTGATCTCAGGGCTGCCTGGCTGTCTGAATACATATAGATGCTACGATCTTTGTAGAACCTACGCAATTTCTTCTCCACATACGCCCTGATGGCAGTGATTTCGGCCTGGAATACTGAGGCCAGTCTTCCTAGAGAGATGATGCCCTCCAGTCTTGGCTGCACCCCATATACTCCGGCCCCAACACCTTGGTCTGATTTTGACCCGTCATTGAACCAGACAATATCTCCCGTACAGTGTCGAACTATTTTCTCCCACTGCTCCCTACTTCCAATTGTTATATTGAAAGACTTGTTGAAGCAGTATCGGGTTATAATATAGTCGGCTGGCATTTCTCCAACCTTTCCTATATTTACCTCACTCACTATTTTAGTGTGTGATTCTGGATATCCCAAAGAGTTCCAGTTGTTGACAGATTTGAGTCTGTATGCACCAGCCGCTGCCTCCATCTTGACCCAAAGGTATAATGGGGGCGTATCCAGCATGGTTTCCATCCCAGCAGTTGGTGTGCTGCTAATTCCACCTGTTATGGCTAAGCAGGCTAATCTCTGCACCTTACCAAGCTCCTTAGCAGCAACCTGCTGTTCTACCTTCTTCCACCACACAACTGCCCCATAGGTGATCCTGGGTCTAATCACTGTGGTGTATATCCAGTGCATAACCTTGGGGCTCAGGCCCCAATTTTTGCCACAAGCTCTCCTGAAACTCACAAGAGTACCTTTTGCCTTGGAGCAAATATTCCTGATGTGAGGGGTCCATGTCAGTTTCTCATCTAGGGTAACCCCTAGATATTTCACTGTCCCCTTCACAGGTAGCGCTTCATTGGAAAGCTTTAGATTCCAACTTGACTGTTGGATGTCCTTTTTTGTGAATGGTACAACAACAGTCTTCTTAGGACTAACCCCCAGATCCTGTTTTCTGCACCAGTCTTGCACAATGTCCAACGCACCTTGTGCCATATTCTTTACCGTGTCAGCAAATTTGCCAAGTATTACTATGACAAGATCATCTGCGTATCCTTGGCAAAAGTACTGCCTAGAGTTTATTTCTCCAATGGGATCATTCACCACTAGATTCGACAATAAAGGGGAAAGAACTCCTTCTTGCGGGCAACCCCTAGTGGTGTTGATTACCATTTTTACATTCATCATGGTAGCTTCTATCTTTCTTTCACTGAGCATGGCCCTAGTCCACCTACATATTGTGGTCCCTAGGTCATGCACCTCTGCTGCCCTAACCATGGAATCGAAGGTCGTGTTGCTAATAAGCTCCCTCGATGTCCAGGAAGATACAGAGGGCTATTTCCTGAAAGTGTAGTGCTTTCTCCACCTTCCCAACGAGTTGGTGGAGAGCTGT
The DNA here is from genome assembly GCA_026315105.1 of Locusta migratoria. Classification (NCBI taxonomy): domain Eukaryota; kingdom Metazoa; phylum Arthropoda; class Insecta; order Orthoptera; family Acrididae; genus Locusta; species Locusta migratoria. The sequence continues at coordinate 53,384,721 of CM048744.1, forward strand.
CTCACATGATTTACCTGGCTGATATGCATTTTGGTTTGAATGTAGAGGAGCCCTACTTAACCTCCTTTCTCCAATATGCACATTAACCAGCTTTTCCAATGTCTTAAGAATGGAGGAGGACAGGCTGATTGGTCTCATATCCTTGGCCTTGGTATGATCAATTCTCCCTGGTTTAGGAGTGAAGACAACCTTCACTGCCCTCCAGGCATTGGGAATGATTCCTGCTGCTAGGCTAACCCTGAATAACCTGCATAGGAATCTAATAAGATTTTCTCCCGCTTGTTGCAGGAGAGCTGGAAAGATTCCATCGGGGCCAGGTGACTTGAACGGTTGAAATGTTCCCAACACCCATCGGACCTTACTGAGATCGAAACACTCCTTGGCCAAATCCCAGTTCTCTTTGTGAATACCTGAGAATCGTTGTCTCTCAGGAATCGCATTCTGGTCTGAGTTATCCCCCTGAGTATATTGAGGAAAGTGAGTCTTGAGGAGCAGTTCCAGCGTTTCATGTCCTGTCTTTCTATACTCCCCATCCTCCTTCCTCAATGTTCCTCCTGGATTGGTTGGTACCCTAGTGAGGATTTCCACTTTCTCACAGAATACCTTCCAGGATGCCTCCTTTGCCCGTCTGATGGCAAGGTTGTAATTAACAAGGGCCTCACAATACTTTGCCCATTGTCCTTTGCGCCTCACAAGGTTAAACAGTCTTCGTACCTGTTTCCTTTGCATTTCCAGGTTATTATTCCACCAAGGCACACTCCTATTTGTGCACTTCTTGGTGATTGAGCAGTTGTCCTGGTATGAGGTCACTATAGCAGAGGTTACGGCCTCTGCTACTTCCTCAAACTCTGCTGAATTCCTTATCGAAGTTTTAATTTCTGAGAGGCTGAAGTCAAGGTCTTTCCTATATGTCTCCCACTCCGTTTTCCTGGGGTTCCTATAGGCCATGGTCTGTCTGGTTCCCATTTCAACCTTGAATTTAATGAACATGTGATCTGGTGAGGATGGCTGCAGGACCACATGCCACTGTTTGACGTAACTTCCCATCATCATGGAACCAAAAGTTATGTCAATTACTTCTTCCCTTCTACTATTCCTGAATGTAGGTTCATCACCCCTATTCAAGATCTGCAAGTTGTTAGATAGGAGAAATTCAAGAAGGTGCTCACCTCTACTGTTGGTGTCCTTGCTGCCCCACGATAGATTGTGGTGTGGCAGTCTATATAAACCGGTCACTTGTATGCCCCATCTCAAAATTGGATATAGATTTTATGTGTGAAGAACAGAACTTTGAAGCTACTGGTGTAGTTATAGACAGTTTTAAGTTAGTTGTAGTAGCCTTGTACAGATCTCTAAAGGGCACTGTAAATGTATTCTTAGAAAAATTAGACATGCTGTTAGATGAATTCAGGAAGACAAAATGGATGCATTATGACATAGTAATAGGTGGAGATATCAATGCAAATTTTGATGTAACTACACAAAAACATAGTGTTACCGAACTAAGAAACCTACTAAGACAGTGCAACCTACATTATATCAAGAATAAGCCCACAAGAGATCAAGCCTGCTTTGACAATATTTTTGTAAATTTTGACACCACAGAAAAGTCGTGTGATGTCGTAGTGTTTCCCTTTTTAGATCATAACTGTAGTATTAAACTACAGAAGGAGGTTGCCTCTTGCAAAAAGTAATGCATCTCTGCCCCCTGCAAGAGCTGTTATCACCAGACCTGTCACTGATGAAAAAATTCTCAGCCTTTGTAACTCTCTTGCTACGTAGACTGGTTTGGAGAACATTATGGTGATAAATCTTACACTTTAAGTAATGATTTGTCAGCAAAGATAACATTTGATAGGTTCTCTAAAACATTTCTCAGACTGTTTAATGACAACATCCCCATAAAGAAATGTAAAGTAATTAATAAAGACACCAGAAACAAGGTCTCAAACCAACAAAACTCATGTTATAATGAAGAACTGAAAAATTTGAAAAACAAAGTTATGTTACTGTATAATGTATTTAACCATCAGAAGACTGAACAGATCCGATTGTCATATGTAAAATGTAGAAATGAATACAAAAATGCCATTTTGGAAGCCAAAAATGCACACAATTGTAGAAGTATAAAGTATTCCTCCAAGTGCAGAGCTGCATGGAAAGTAATAAATAGTGTAACAAAAACTGTAAGAATAAAAAAATAAAAAAAACATTTAATGACTTTTTTTTTTTGATCAGTTGAAGATATAGACAATGCTATAACTAAACCTGATGTAGGCTCATCAGAGTTACTTTCAGAAAATGTATGTAAAGCTTCAACAAATATAAATAATTTTTCCTTCTCAGCAGTATCGCCTAGTCTTGTACTAAAAACTGTGAAACAGATGAAATCATCAAATAGTGTATATGAAATATCTTGCAACATGCTAAAGAAAATAGTCAAGTACATTGTGCACCCTTTAACATGTTGCCTTAACAAATGTATATCAGAGGGACATTTTCCTGACGATCTTAAAATATCAAGAGTAGTACCGTGTATATAAAGGGACATGGAAACTCACCCTCTAGTTATATTAAGCCCTGTTTACACCGAAGCGAACACAAGCGAACAAACAGCAGCGAATGAGCATTCGCTCTGGTATAAACGCTGTGCGCGTGCTGTTCGGTGACGCTCGGCTCGCATTTGCAAGTGTTGGCTTGTGTTCCGCTGGGTGTTTCATGGCGAACCATCAAAGGAAGTTTGCGTCCTCTCCGCTTGAGCGCTAGCGTATGCGGCAAACTGTGTATGCTCGCCTTGCGGCAGTGTGCTGTTTTCTGTTCCGTTCGCTCCGGTGTAAATGCTTATTCGCAAGTACAAGTCAATGCGTGCACGCACAGGCAAATTCCTGGAGATTGCGCATTCGCCTATGTTCGCTCGTGTTCGCTTTGGTGTAAATGGGGCTTTAATGGAATGCTTTCAGACCGTCCTTGAAATGATGCGTCTGCAAAAGAAACAGGATTTCTCAAAAGTAAGCCTGTTCCTTCAAACTATTACTAGACGTGTGTCGACATTGTAAGACAAATTGAAGATAATTTTAAAAAATCGTGTTTCTGAGTTGATGTTTTATTCACAATGTTTTGATGAGTGTACAGATATTCCGGATGCGACCAAGTGGCGATTTATGTCAGTGATTTTTATGCCCATTTTAATAAAACAGAAGAATTAACGGCATTATATCCACATTGCCATTGGTTGGTTTTCATTAAAGTTTGACAACTTACCGCTGCTAACAACAGATGAGACTCCAGCATTGGCTGGGATAAGCGAATGTTTAGTTCAGTTAACTGAAAATGAGGTCTGCAAAGTTGGTAGTACATCACTATTAAACTCTCATTGCGTTTATCCATAAGAGAATTTATGTGCGAAGTGCCTCAAAATGGAGCATACCATGAAGATAGTTGTCAAAACAGTGACCTTTATTAAATCGAGAGGTTTATTCGCCAGCTTTGGATGAGTGGTATAGTTCCAAGAATTTTTTAAGTCTTTGGATTCAGAACAAGGTAATATTTCGTATTATACAGAGATAAGATGGATAGCCCATGAAAAATGTTGAAAAGTGTGTTTGAAGTAAGAAATACAACCCTTCTTTGAAAGCAATTCAAAGAGACTCTCGGAGTTTGATGATAATGAATGGCTTTCCGACTTTGCGTTCTTCGTTTGTGTAACTAGCAATGTAAATGTTATTAATACTAGTCTCCAAAGAAAAGATCAGGTGATTACAGTCATGCTTGATTGTATTTTTGCATTCCAAATGAAACTTGGACTTAGGGAGCAACACTTACGAGCAAATCACTTCATACATTTTCCTACAGTATCAAAGCAATCTGACGTCATACATAAACAGTGATTAAATACACTTCTTTAATGTCTGACTTGAAATACGAATTCGGAACCCGATTTCAAGATTTAAAAAAACATCTCCTGCTCTTTGTGTGTGTGTGTGTGTGTGTGTGTGTGTGTGTGTGTCTGTTTTTGCTATGCCACTGTCTGTAGACACGAGTTCACTCCGGGACATCTACAATTACATAAAATCAAATATGACAACATGGATTGCATCTGGAAAACTCTTTGCACGTAGCAACAGCTTAATTTGACATCAACATTGACTCACTTATTTTAGTGAAACAAACCCAGACATCCCATTAACACTGCATTTCATTAAAATACATAATACATTGTATAGTAAAAATTTTATAATAATTTTTACAATAAATGTTCTTTAACCACATTTGTATTTTTTTAATCAGTTAATACTTCTTGCTTTTTTACTTCACAATAGAAAAATTGATAATGCAGCCTGCGGGGTAATCCACTCTCAATGATTTGGCCCGCCGGCAGTAAAGGTTGTCCGCCCCTGGTGTAGAGAAAATGTACATTGCTACAGCACAAGAAACAATAAGTGTATCTACATCCCATACCATAGACTCTCTAAATCTCTAAACAGTTATGAACTTGTTGGGCATAAAGAAAACACTAAACATACAAGATCTACCAGAAGCCACATTCAAGAAAACGCTATGTGACTGGCTAATTGACCACCCATTCCATGATATAACAGAATTTAGCAATTGTAAAATAGAAATGTAATTTTGTGTTTTATTATCAAATGTATTATATCATATATCTGGCATTATCTACTGCCACAACTGTATTGTATTTTGTATTTGATGTTGTCTATTGCCATAATGGCCTAACGACAAAATAAAAAAATATATATATTATTAAAAAATTATTATTATTATTGATATGGATGCCGTTGTCTTGCAAAGCCTTAAGTAAGTGTGCCAGATGTTCCTCATGCTGTTGCTGGGAGGACAAAAAAATTAAAATATTGTCGAGGTAAGCATAGCTAAAAGGGAACTGAAAGAGGATGGAATCAATGAATCGCTACCAAGTCTGCACTGCGTTCTTTTGGCCAAAAGGCATGAAATGGTATTAAAAAGTCCAATAGGAATAATGATAGCCATTTTTTTGTATTTTGTCCTGTGCCATTGGAATCTGATGGTACACGTTGTGACAGTCAACCACTGAGAAAACTTTAATGCCGTGAAACTGCTGTGCGAAATCTTGAATGTTGGGTATCCAGTAAGTGCCAATTATTGTTCTGGTGTTAAGCTTGTGGTAGTCACCACACAATCCGTAAGTGCAGTCTTTCTTTTTTACTAAATGAATGGGGGACGACCAGTTGCTGTCGGAAGGACGCAATACCGCATTGTCTAGAAGCTCCTGCACTATACGTTTCGTAGCCTGCAGTCTATGTGCCAATAAGTGTCTTGCCTAGTGGCGTACTGGGGGGGAGGGGGGGGGGGGCGCTCGGTCATATTAAGTCTGTGGAGGGTACCGTTAATCACACTCCAACTGTAGTTGGAGTTCAGTAGTGCCGTAAACTCATATGGATGAGTTGTTGACAGCTCACAACGCACCTGGGCCGGGTGTCAGTGTCCAGTGTCCACTAGGAAATGGGTTTGTGAGAACATGTCGATAATGTAGAGCCCACCGGAAGTAGTGTCCGGACAGGATGAAAGCGGAGCACTCGAGTGACAACTGTGAAAAGTTGGGCATGGGGGGTGGGGGGGGGAGGCACCATTTCATCCCCGTGCCAAGAGTTTGATACCGCTGCGCACGGTGGCCTTCAGTTGCGTGCTTTATCGCTGTGTTTTACATGGAAGCAGCACAGCGGGTAGGTGGGGTCGGCCACCATGCTAGTGCTGGGATTAGTTGTGGTGTATGCAGCAGATGGCGTGCCTGGCTGTGAAGTGTGGGGATGGGGTTGGCTGAAGATGGTGATGATAATGGCCTGTTGCCGACAGGTTGCTCCACTGTCTGTTGAATGGTGCACCGCTTAGAACGTCTGAGTGCCAGAAAGTGAGCTGGAAGAGGTGTGTCCGGTTGTCGAAATTCACGTGCCGGTGAATCAGAAATCAACTGGCGGTGGCGCATCACTTGGTATGCCCTGTCAGCGTACACCAGGCAAGCATCGAGTGGCTATGTATAGCAGATTTGTAGCTCAGCTGGCAGTTTGAGTAACCAGATAGCCCACAGTGCTGGGTCCGGTAGAAAGGAGTGATCCACTGGAAACTGCAGGTGGCACCAGAGCTGGCCAGGGGTGGATTCGCCGATGTTTATCTCCTCAATAATGTGAGTCAATGCCTCGTCCAGCGAGTGTGACAAGCATCATAGAAGAATCTCCTTTGCGTTGCGGGACTTCGGTGCGGGTGGAGGTGATAGAATGATATCACTGGCCAAGTCCATCTGATTGTGTGACTAAACACAAGAATCGAGCAGCCTCGCTCATGATGTGTAATGTGAAGATAGATTCCTCCAACGTAAACCATGTTATAGGATTAGATTTGTCCAGTGGTGGCAGCTTCGGGAAATGTACGGCCGCATGAACGCGGCATTACGTGATGCGGCAGTGATGTTAAGCATCGAGTGTGGCTCGTACGTTGGTGTACATGCGGCGTCAAGTGAAGTGACAGGCATTATTGCGATGGTGATGTCGGTTGTTCAGTGCAGGTTGTACAGAGGCGGTCGTGTCGGACCGAACTGCGGAACGCATGCGGGTAAGCAAGATGTGGGTGCCACGGCAGAAGGCGTCGTGATGAATATGCCGAGCGTTGTGTGCGGACCAGATAACATGCACGCAAACAACTGTGGCTGTGCAATGGCCGACGTTGGGACACCGAGTGCATCATGCTCACTGAACTGTTTGTCACAGGCACAGGCAGATTGATATGGCATCAAATTTGTTGGGATCGAAGTATGTGCATTAAAACACTGTGTGAAACACTCGTGCCCTTGAGCACACACTGGTTTCTTGTTGGAATAAAGCAACGTGGCGGCGGGAGCATACAGTGCCGAAGTCCATGCCAGTTGTTGGAAAACACTGCGTGGTGTGGTTGAAAGAGCTGAGCGGTCGGAATCATTCATTAAATTGTCCTCAAATTTAATGATTGGTTCATACTGTGCTGAAAATTGAGTAGGCTCGTGGGGATCCGGTGCAATTTGTCCACTGTTGAAAGCCATTGTTAGGCCAAAACGGTATTGTTGTCAGATGCAGTTCCATAGCAAAAACACGGAAAAACGAAGTTTTTCATGGGTGACGCGTTTGACAAACGTCGAGGTCACCATTGTGGTTTCTACCAACAGTACCATATGAAACATACGTAAATGCTGGCAGAAAATACTTTATTCGTGTACTACAACCGACAGAGACGTTTACACTTTCACTTCTAGAGCAATACTGGCTGTCTTGCTGCTGAGGCAGCGATCGGGTACCTTGACCAAAGAGGATACTTTTGGCTCCCGTTTGTAATATTGATTCACGGGACACCACAAAATCAATAAATATGAGATTGTGTTAATTTTATATGCCATTTGTATTTTGATCGAGGCATCATAGTTTCCAGAGGAGTTGGTTGTGTCCATGTCAGTCAGTTTCTAGGCTGGTGCTCACTTGGTCCAACAGCCCCAGCTGCCATAAACTGTTGTAATTCTTCTGTCACAATTTCACATATGAGTGAAGTAAAGTCATGTTGATCTTCCACAAGGCCATAAGGACTACATTTGGAGGTTGTTGTACTTCTTTTGTCCAACCCTCCTCTATCGCATTTCTACAATTTTCTGGCACCTTTGGATAAGCTTTTGTGCTGTTGAAACGACTTTTAACAGAAGAGCTTGCTACATGTCTTCCGCTTTGCCCTTCATCAGGTGTGAAACTTTATCATCTCCGTTATATCCGGATTAAGTACACTACATAGGGCCAAAATGCTCTGTATATACAACTGCTTTGACTCAACGTGTTGATGGGCCCTGTTCTTGAATTGCTCTTCTGATAAACAAACTTGCTGCTGGTGGTCTCCAAAAGTCTTCTTAAATCCCATCTGGAATTTGTCCCAGCTATTGAGCTTGTCCTCATTATTTTCGAACCAGTGCTGAGCTGTCGAATCCAGGTAGAAATATACATTCAACAAGCACATCGTGTGATCCCACCTATTATACTTGGCAACACAGTCAAATCCTTTCAGACATCTGTTTGGGTTCTGTCTTGCATCTTCTGAGAACACTGATGGGTGTCTGATATGCACCTGGTTTATTGCTGTTTTTGTATCCACTGATGACATGGACCCTCGGAAGGAGGTAGTGAGTATATCCTTTGTATTCTGCTTCTTGTCCGTGTAGGTGACAGCTCTTACGCTGCCAAATTAGAGCTACAGTGATGCAGGTGTTTTGCAGGATAACCCGTTCCTCCACCAGAAAGTATCATGTTGAAAACTGAATGTTGTCCGGAATTCAAAGGCCGGTCATTGATAGAGCACAACATTTTATGCTTAGAACAGGTTTATTGCTAACTCTAGTGTACACTCAGTACAGACTGCCTCCTGCTTGGAGTGCTCCACTATTTATACATAGAAAGAGTTTACAAGTACATAAAACATAAGAAACATGTAGAACTTCCTAGAAATAGTAAATACAAAGTAATAAAGTCTTTCTGCCAGTGGCTGGATTTGAACCGGGGACTGCAAGCACAACAATCTCCAATGCTAACCATTGCACCATGCGTTCGGTCGGAAGACTTATGGCAATATTGTGTATTAGTAAAGGAATCGATTAGGACTGATACTATTATATCTTTGACATATAGAAACGTAATTCTGGAGTGTCTTGGCTAATACACAAAACTGTCAGCCAAAAAGAGAGAAAGGAAATATTATGACTCTAGGTTGGGTTTTTTGAAGAAACTTTTTGAGAAGTCATTTCAAGGAAATATTTAAGTAAAAAGGACATCTTACACCAATGGTTGTAATACACCCAGAGTACAGGAAAAACAAAATTACGTATTCTGTCATTTATTGAAATATATTCAATAACAAGTGCCTTTTATTTTTTTGTATTGTTATGATAATTTCATTGATAAAGATAGGAAAGGTACTTTGATTTTCTACATGTAATAAGAATATGTAACTACAGATATTTGTTTTATAATGGGTGGTTGTGGGCAGTGTTTATGTAGCCGGCTTTAAATTTTACTTATGGAATTGCCCACGTATGCATTGTAGTGGCAACATATTTAAACTGCACTAGACTTGTGCCAAAGCTAAAGTATATATTCATACTGAATGGTATTTAATGTACTTTAGAACCTTTCAGGGATTTCCTGAAGCTATTGAAGAATCAGGTGCATTTAATATATTATGTTAATACTGTATACTGTATCTCTTAGGATCTTATCTAACACAATAGGTGACCAGAGGGCTAAAAATAATATTACAGAATATTTAACTGGGTTAGTTGAGACGCGGCATTCCATATGCCCTAAAGAAAGGGCTTGCCACAGCTTCACCTTCACAGAAACTGAAAATTTATCCCATCTAGACACTATTGCTGCCAATAAATCATATGTCATCCCATCTACACACTATTGCTGCCAATAAATCATAGGTAAGACTATGCATTAGTTAACAGTAAGTCATTCCATTTAGTCATTAACACCTATGTAACTGTCAAAATTTACACATCCTGTTCATACAGTTTATTATGAAGATACACAACTATTATATGAAGAGTCAGTTAAAAATACTTCTATATCTAAGGTTTACTATGTGCAGTATACAATGTAATATACTTAACCTCCCATATTTATTTGTCCTTCTGGGACTTTCTCAGTGACAAACTTATGTGCATGGCAAATGAGGTTTTAAGTGGTATGGCGATTACCCCCAAATGACGGAAGGGTTGAATTGTATTGACCCATAAAATTAGTTGTCAGTGGGGGCCCAAGACCTTCGCCCTATCACCCTCATCAACACCGATTACAAGTTGTTCCAAGGTGTGTGGTCAGCAAAATCAAACTGGTGATTGACGTTGTCATCGGCCACTACTGGGCGTCACCCACTGTAACATATTCCACACTGCCGTGACCTATCTCAAAGTGGTCTGCCATGTGGCACTTGCTAGGGAGACAGTCAGTGCCAATTCCATAGACTTTTTCTAATGCGTTTGACTGCATTAATCATACATATTTTCTGCACGTCATATCCCGTTTGGGCTGTGGACTACGTTTCGTAAGAGTCATCAATAACGTCCTCACTGGTGTGATGTCCATGATCAGTGTGAATGGATATCCAGTGCAGCAGTGTTACCTATTATCAATATTTTTATTTGTCCTGGCCATCGATCCGCTGCTCAGAGAAACAGCATCACTGGTGTGCAGGTCCATACCTCCTCCATGCGATGTGTTGCATACACGGATGATGTCTTCAGCCTCTCCAAGGCTGAAGACATTGACATTGACCGGGCCACCTTGCCATTATATGAACATGTATCAGGCACAGTCATCAACTGGCGCAAGACTGTCATGGTTCCCATTGGTCAGCGTGGTCTTGACGGTTCTCAACTGTGCTATCGATTAGTCGAGGAGCAAAAGATCCTGGGACTCATTGTGACCAGGTAACCCAAACAGATACAGGTCTGTAACTGGTGGAAGGTCCTTGTTGTGATTCAAGCCCAATGTAGAGAACATGCAGCCCGTTTACTTGACTTGCTTCAGAAAATAACTGTGATTGATACCCGCATACTTGCTCGGATCTGGTATGTGCCACAGATACTAACTATCCCAATAATGAGGGCACGAGCAATTTCCAAGGTGACATTTTGACTTCTGTGGAGGCATCACATTTTTAAAGTTAAGGCAACTACTTGTGTTCTTGACCCCACTGTGGGAGGACTAGGCCTCGTAACCTTATATAGTAAGTGCATGGCACTGTTAATTAAGACAGACACCCTGCAGGAAACTCATCCTCAGGGTCCAATGGCTGCCATTCTCCACCACTTTTGACCACAATAGGAGAGAGCACCCATGATGATTGTGGGCATTCCCTACAAGATGTCGCACATCAGAGACTATGTCTTGAATTGGAGGTACGCCCTCTGGACTGCTTCGGCTCAACACCATTCAGTTCACCTGATTTATGATAATTTGAGCACCCATCCATGAGTCAGGAACTAGAGGCTCGGTACCTGGAGGTCAACTGGAGACAGGTGTGGGCCAACCTCTTACACCCACTCTTGCCTTCCTAGGTCCGCAGGCTCTGGTACAAGCCTGTATACAACGTCTTGCTGATGAACCACAGGATGGCTGATATCCGTCTCATAGTTGCTGGTGACTGTGCTGAGGGAGTGTTCCAGACTCAAGAAAGTATTGCTTTGAATGCCACCAGGTGTGAGCTCTCCCGCGGAATGCTGGTCCTCATCAACTGGACCACCAAGAGGAACATGCCAGTGGACTAGTTCACCATCCCAGACATCGAATCATACCCGCACTTCAAGCATAATTCAACCAAATAGTTGCTGGGGCATATGGCCTATGCCAGACTCAAACTCCAACTGTCTAACAGTGTCGAATTCATGTCCTATCTGTGGAACAGTCATCACAAGTTAAGGTCTCATGGTGGCTATCAGCAACAGTTTGCAAATTTCTTGTTGTCGGGACTTGTGCACTGCTATCAGAAAGTCATAGGAAGATACAAGTAAATCTGTTTTAAATTGTGTTGTGTATGTTGTGTTCAAGTCAGGATTGGTACTCTACTTTCCGAGAGAGGTTTATGTCACCAGAAGTGGTGAAGAGGTAAACAATTTTTAGTTCAAAATTCCCTCCCAGCCCAGGAGTGGATACCTGGGTTTTGTAATTTTTATTTGAGATTACCGTAATTGGCGAATACTGTTTTCAGTCTTTATCTTTTATTGGAATTATATTGTTTTGCGCCATGTTTTAAGTGTTACTTTACATTCGACCCTGGGGTCCACAGGGTGGCCATAATCCTTTTGCACTCACAAATAGTGAGGGATTCTTTTATTTATTTATTTAGTTTTATTTACTTCATTTTGTTGTGATTGAACTGAGGAAACTCCAACTTCCACAAATGATATCATTGTTTACACATGGGCGCAGTTTGAACTGATTTTGTTTTACATTTCGCAACAGGGTTTTTGATTTTGAGGAGCCACTTGTTTCGTTCTCTTTTGGTAAGGCATGTGATTTGGATGGGTTGAAAGGGGGGGAGGGGGAGTTGATACATAAAATACAATCATTACATATAATATGAAATGATATGATAAAACAAACTTACACTATTTTACATTCTCTTTACTTATATGGTAGTGGGATTGTAAGAGAGTGATATGGACTATAACTCGTAGGAATTCTAAGAGTAAAGAAATTGTTTCATATAAAATAACACTGTAAGTAAGAAGCAAGTAATTCTGAAACCTGATGGATGTCACCCTACAAAATATGCAAAGTGAGCCAATTCTCTTTGTGTTTTGTCTATCAGGACAGTAGTTCGAATTCACAGAGGGCCATCAAGATTCATGTATTCCATGATTTCCCTAAATCACACCAAGAAAATGCCAGAATGGCTCCTTCAAAATGGCATAACTGATCTTTTTCTCCATCCCTAACAAACCTTGAGCTTTGCTTCTAATGACCACATCATCGTGGGACATTAAACCCTAATCGTTCTTTGGGTGGGACCATTTTATTATTTTGTAGGCTCCATTATATTTTGAAAACAATTTATTCATCTTTTCCTTATTGTGTGTACATAACTCAATATAAAATGTCAATAATGGAGAATAGGTAACAATTCACCATAAAGAGGCTTGCTGAGCTGCTGACTAGCACAAAAATAGATAATCACATACACAAAACTTAAATTTTTGGCCATGGCCTTTGTCAGAAAAAGAAACACATAAATGCACACACTCAGACAATTACACACACACACACACAACCACCATGTCCAGCCACTGCAGCACCACAAGTATCTAGACTGTGGCACTGGAGTGACCAGACATGGTGATTGTGTGTATATAGTTGTCTGAGTGATTGCGTGAATGTATGTGTGTAATTTTCTGACAAAGGCCATGGCCAAAAATTTAAGTTTTTTGTATGCGATTATCTATTTTCATGCCTGTCAGCAGCCCAGCGAACCTCTTTGGCAGTGAATTGTTACCTATCCTCCATTATTAACATTTCCAATTCAATTTTCCATTGTCAAACTCAATTTTGAAGGATTTCACGCAGCAGAAACCAAGAATAACAAGACTTATAACGAAAATACGGAACAAATATTTTTATCTGTATCACTTTTTCATTATTTACAATTCAGCAAATAAGATTTACAAGAGCAATAAAAATTTAAAAGTTCAGTGTTATGGGTGAGCATGCTTTTGAGAACAAAGTTTCTCAAGATGTGGACGAATAACAGAATGAGCTATTCATAGTTCTTTGTTTACATTTAGCTTTGAACAATAATTTGACTTCATAGCTGCCAAAGCTGAAAATCCAGTCTTGCACAAGTATGTTGTTGCAAAAGAAATCACAATCTTCATTGCATTTTGGCATAGCGCTGGGAAATGCTTGCTAACATGTATCCAAAACTCCAACAAAAAAACTTCATTAAATTTACTATTCAGTGAAGTATCCACAAGGGGAGTGGCGGGTTGTACGGCGTTCGCGTTGCTCGAGGCGGAAGGCCAATGTGGAGGCTGGACGTCCGTCCACGCCTGTTCGTCCTGTGAGTGAAAGTGTGGCCACTCCTTCAGCAGGGTCTGAGCAGGTGCACGGGGAGAGGGGATTATTAGTTATTGGGAGCTCCAATGTTAGGCGCATGATGGAGCCCCTTAGGCAGATAGCGTCCAGGTCTGGAAGGAATTTCAACGTGCACTCGGTGTGTCTGCCGGGGGGCCTCATCCGAGATGTGGAGGCAGCCTTGCCGGCGGCTATCGAGGGTGCGGGGTGCAGTCGACTGCAAGTCGTGGCTCACGTCGGCACCAATGATGCTTATCGCTTGGGTTCTGAGGACATCCTCTGGTCCTATGAGTGGCTGGCGGAATTGGTGAAGGCTGCTGCCTTCGCATGCAGGGTGCAAGCAGAGCTGTCAATTTGCAGCATTGTTCCCAGGTTTGATCGGGGTTCCTTTGGTTTGGAGCTGAGTGGAGGGTCTGAACCAGAGGCTTCACCGACCCTGTGACAGTCATGGCTGCAGATTTCTGGATCTGCGTTATCGGGTGGGAGAGGCTACTCGGGTAGCAGAGTACTTGTGGAGTGCACATGGTTTTTTTAAGGCTAGACGCTAACTCTGATGAGCACTCGCCTGTCAGCATTCAAACAGCGAATTCAGGCCACGTTCGGAACAAAAATTCGAACATAAAAATATTAGCCGCGAACTTACAGAGAATTAGAAACAAAGTTCATGAATTTGCAGCACTGCATGGAAGTTATTGCGCTCAGATAGTTTTAGGCACCGAAAGCTGGCTAAATGATGATGTGGCAAGTTCAGAAATATTTTGCGAAGCGTGGAATGTATATCGGAAAGATAGATCTGATACAACTGGAGGAGGAGTGTTCATCGCTGTGGACAAAGATATTGTTTCTACTGAGATCGAGGTTGAAAGTAACTGTGAAGTTATCTGGGCACATATAACAGGTCTAAAAGAAGTAAAGTTAATAGTTGGGTGTTTTTACCGGCCCCCCAGTGCTGCTGTAGCAGTTTTAGAATCATTCAAGGAAAGTCTACACCAGGTAGTGCATAGGTATCCGGGCCATGTAATATTAGTCGGAGGAGACTTCAACCTTAAGAGTATAGATTGGGACCTCGCTAGTAACATTTCAGGCGGTACAGACAAGCAGTCTTGCGAGCTACTTTTGGACACATTCTCCGAAAACTGTCTTGAGCAGTTAAACAGGCAACCCACGCGCAATGGAAATATTCTAGACCTTATAGCCACAAACAGGCCTGACCTTATTAATGATGTCTGTGTAGGACAGGAATTAGTGATCATGATATTGTCATAGTGTCGATGGTGACCAAAGTTCATAAGCCAATCAAGAAGGCTATGGATGTAGAGGAATTGTGGACTAAATTTAAGTGCATTGTTAATAAAGGGTTAGAGAAATATGTGCCAGTAAAGACAATTAAGGATGGAAAAGATCCACCATGGTATAATAATAATGTTAGAAAGCTGCTGAGAAAACAAAGGCTGTTGAACTCTAGATTCAAAAAAGAACACGCAAATGATGACAGGCTAAAGTTAGTAGAGATTTGTGCGTCTATAAAAAGATCGATGCGTGAAGCATACAATAATTATCACAGCCATACCTTAGCAAAATATCTTTCTGAGAACCCGAAAAAATTATGGTCCTATGTAAAATCGATAAGCGGGTCAAAGCCTACTGTCCAGTCACTAGTTGATCATTCTGGGGCAGTAATACAAGAAAGCAAACGGAAAGCTGAAGTTATAAATTTAACCTTTAAGAAATCTTTCACACAGGAGGACTGCACAAATGTACCATCATTTGATCAACGTACTAATTCCGAAATGGGGGACATAGTAATAGGTATTTCCGGTGTAGAGAAGCAGCTGAGAGAGCTAAATACGAAAAAGTCTGCTGGTCCGGATGGAATACCAGTTCGGTTTTACAAAGACTATTCTGTGGCGTTGGCCCCCTACTTAGCTTGCATTTATAGCGAATCTTTAATTCAGCGCAAAGTTCCTAGTGATTGGAAAAAAGCGCAGGTGACTCCCGTGTATAAGAAAGGAAAGAGAACTGATCCATACAATTACAGGCCAATATCGTTGACATCAGTTTCATGTAGAATTTTGGAGCATATTCTCAGTTCGAATATAGTAAATTTCCTTGAAATGGAAAAGCTTCTTTCCATGAATCATCAAGGGTTTAGGAAATATCGTTCATGTGAAACTCAGCTTGCCCTTTTCTCACATGACATCTTGCCAGCCATGGACGAAGGGCAACAGGTGGATTGTGTTTTTCTCAACTTCAAAAAGGCATTCGACACGGTGCCACACTGCAGACTGCTAAAGAAGGTACGAGCTTATGGAATAGGTTCACAGATTTGTGACTGGCTGGAAGACTTCCTAAGTAATAGAACGCAGTACGTTGTTCTCGACGGCGAGTGTTCATCAGAGACGAGTGGATCGTCAGGCGTGCCCCAGGGGAGTGTGATAGGACCGCTATTATTTTCTATCTATATAAATGATCTGATGGACAGTGTAAGTTGTAATTTGCGGCTGTTTGCTGATGATGCTGTGGTGTATGGGAGGGTGTCGTCTGTAACTGACTGTAATAGCATACAGGATGACTTAGACAAAATTTCTAGTTGGTGCGAAGAATGGCAGCTAGCTCTCAAAGTGATGCGCATGAGTAGAAAAAACAATCCTATAATGTTCGAATACAGCATTAGTAGTGAGCTTCTTGATGCTGTTGCATCGTTCAAATATCTAGGTGTAACATTGCAGAGCGATATGAAATGGAACGAGCATGTAAGGACAGTTGTGAGTAAGGCGGACAGCCGACTTCGGTTTATTGGGAGAATTTTGGGAAGATGTACTTCACCTGTAAAGGAGACTGCGTATAAAATGCTTGTACGACCACGTCTTGAGTATTGCTCACGTATTTGGGACCCACAGCAAATCGGTTTGAAGGAAGAGATAGAGGCGGTTCAGAGGCGAGCAGCTAGATTTGTTACTGGTAGGTTCGACCAATGCGCGAGTGTCACAGAAATGCTCCGGCAACTCAATTGGGGATCACTGGAAGAAAGACGACGTTCTTTTCGTGAATTTCTGTTAAGTAAATTTAGAGGGCCGGAATTTGAAGCTGAGTGTAGTACGATCTTGCTGCCGCCTACTTACATTTCGCGTAAAGATCACAAAGACAAGATAAGAGAAATTAGGGCTCGTACGGAGGCATATAGGCAATGTTTTTTTCCTCGTTCAATTTGGGAGTGGAATAGTAAAGGAAATGCCTAGTAGTGGTACAGTGTACCCTCCGCCACAGACCTTACGGTGAATTGCGGAGTATGTATGTAGCTGTAGATGTAGAAGTTCAATAAGTTGTTCTTGCTCTACTATATTTAAAAATGATGGGCCAGGAGCATTTATAAATGGATTTTGAATCCAATTAAACTTGTGAAAATCATTGCTGAAATATCTCTCAAAGTGAACTTTTAATGTTGCAAGATGATGAAGAATGCAAGCTTTTATTGCCATTGGAAGTATCAAATTCTCGGTATACTGCAACAGTGTCACTATAGTAGGGAACGTATCTAGTATGCCCCTCTCCATTTGGTTTTGCCACAGCTCTAATTTCATCAGGAAAGCCTTCACATTTTTATTCCAAGGTAGTACAGTTGCCTGTTTATCTTGAAGTGAAGTGTTAAGAATATTTAGTTTCTCAAAAATATCAGAGAGGTAATCTATTTTAAATTTAAAAAATCTCAATTACTGAAACAGTCTGCCAAAGAGTGACTTCTCTCCTTTATTAAACAGAATACCTCATTCTAACAATGGAAAATCCGTTAGGAATATCAATAATGGAAAATAGGTAACTACTAACTGTAAAAAGGCTCGCTGAGCTGCTGACAGTCACACCAATAGACAATTACATTCACACAACATAAATTTTTCGCCATGGCCTTTGTCAGAAAAAGAAACATACATTCACACATTCACTCAGAAAACTACACACACACACACACACACACACACACACACACACAAACTATCATGTCCGGTCAATCCATCAACACAAACTAGACTCAGAATAACTCATTCCCCAGTTCAAACAGTATTTTCAATACTCTACTCCTTGAAAGCCACCGAGCATTACTAAAAAAAGAGCAATGAAGTGTGTCCAGCACCCATCTCCTCGCATAGCTCTTTAAAAAGTCTCGAATTTATAGATTTTGCCTTAATAACATTAACTGTTTGTGTAACCGTTTGCAGAACTTCATGAATAGGTGGACAAAATCCTTTAGCAGCCAGTGCCTCCCAATGTATCATGCAGTTGGTCCACACAGCTTCAGGAGCCTACAGTCCAATTCCAGACATTTGAATGTGCTCCATCTGTGCATACTCCAATGCACCTCTTCCACAATAATGAGAATACCAAAAAGTTTTTCAGCTGTAGCTGTTTGCAGTATCAGCCAGCAGAAAACAAATTTCTCACAAATGTTAAATTCATCAACAAGACGAACATAAGCAATCAAATGAACCTATTTATGAATGTCAGTTGCTTCGCCCACTTGAAATGCAAAATAGTTGTCACACAATTTATTGATTAACTACTTGAGTAAATTGTCAGAAATGTCCTAAATTCTTCTACGCACTGTGTCATTAGAGACAGGAATACTTTTCAACTGTTGAGCAAATGAGTCCCCATTGTTGATACCATGTCAATCACTGCTGGTAAAACCAGAGTTTCTGCTATCATGTGTGGTTTTTTGCATTTAGCCTTAGACATCACATTCATCAATTTGTGGTCATTCTTCACCAATGATTGTAGTTTTTGTGAAGCCTATCAATAATTATTTCTCATCATACCTACTCATTTTTGCTTTTGGAGTATATCTCCCCTCTGCCAGTTAATGAACCACAGCTGTCTTGATGTTTGTCACTAATCAGGAACTGCTTCATACTGCAGTTAAGTCTGCCTTGCAAAATCTGTAAAACTATTATTATAGTCGTCACTATGAAGATGCATAGAGATACACAAGCCACATCTTGGTCTTGCATGGGATAGTTGCGAAAACAATAATGGCGCAGGCGACAAAGGGTATTCCGCCGAATATCGAAGGAAGCAACACCACCTAGGAATAAAGCCTACTCACACAAGCTGAGTGGATAGGCTGACGGTTTATGAAAACAAGAGGTGCAAGTTCAAGTACCATTTGAGTCAACTTTTTTTAAACCTGTGTAGGTAATGTTTTTTAACATTAATTCCTATGAATAGTGCAGTTATAGGCGTTTTGAGATTCCACATTCTTAAAAAAGATTCAATTTTGTAATAGCCTAATGTTCAAATGAGGCAAATGAGAGCCATAGTAAAAATTTTGAAAATGGATGCATGTATTATAATTACTTCAACTGCCACATGGTGAATCTATAGGGTTGAGCTAAGATAAATGTATCAGCAGATAGGCATAATTTTCTAATTCCTTATGCGCACTTAACACAACTGAGTGTCTGTGCCTTCAATTATCTGGTTTTTCCAGTTTAATATTCATTCTTAAACTCTGGTAGGACTACTCGACCGTTACTTTCTTCGGTATTGTCTTTTAATTAATTACATTTTGTCAGTTTGATGTCTAAAAATACTCTTCCTTGGAAGGTAACATTTATTTGACCTCCCATTAACATAAATAAATAAACATCCTTGGAAGGTGTTATTCATCTGACCTCTCATGAAAATAATCTACATTGGCGACTGGTATTGGTATGACCTCCCATTAAAATAAGAATAATATAATGTAGGCTATGTATATCTTCAGTATTTTGCCCACATACCATTGGCATCAATAACAGCCTGAATCCTTTGAGGCATAGAATCTGTAAGTCTATGGAAAAAGGCCTCTTCCATGGCAATTCTCTTGCATGAAGAATAAACCAAATTTCACAAGGCATCCACAATTCTTGGAGGGTCTGGCCAATTATCCTTCATAGTCTTCTCGAGTTTAGCCCATACATTCTCTATGGGATTGAGATCAGGTGACTTTGAATGCCATGGTAGGCATTGAATAATATTCTCCCTCCTTTGGAGTCAGCTCTGAATCCTAATACTGGTGTGCGATGGATGATTATCATGTTGGTAAATGAGACATCCTTAGGGGTACAAAAGTCTAGTTGCAAGAATGACTACACTTCAAGGAAATGATGCTGAATTGAACTAGTATTGGATTCATTCTAAGGTTCCTGCACCCATATAAGACATCAAGCCCCAACATTTCACACTTATGCTTGTGTAGCCACGAAGCAGGTGTCATACTATTGCCTATTTATGTGGTAACCAAGAACAGGACCTCTGCTCGTAGACTCAATTGTGCACTCATTGGTGAAAATTACTTTCTTCCAATTGACATTTTCCCAAGAACGCACAACTGCCAGTTTGTCCATGGTTTGATCGTCATGTACTATTTGTCCACGATAACTTGACAATTTTATTGGTGCTACCACAAGCAGCGAAAGTCTGTACTACTTGAAAGACATTCATTTATTCAATGTGCTGCCAACAGTACAATCCTCCTTGATATGAAGTATTACTGCACACATTGTTAGGGTAGGGTAGCGGTTGCAGTAAGCAGCCGATGCTGGCTTCCCCTCACTGCTTCACACCTCACGGCAACCATAATGTGGGCGTGAGGCAGGCCTCCTGCAGCTCTCAGCAGCCACCGCACAAATCGCCAGGTTACTGTGGCCAAACACTGATGGTTCTTACTTGAGAGCATGACAGGACCTGATTGCATAGCTGTTTAATCAGCAGAGCAGTTTTTATTTTATTTTATTTTATTTATATATTTATTTATTTTCTTTTTGAGCCCAGGAAATGTGAAGCTCTCACTAGTTCTCTGATGTTTGAGAAAGGGGCAGTCTGGGCCCCTCTGACCAAATCGTCATCTATCTTCAAGTAGAGCCTCAATGTCTTTCACATATTGGACATCTGCTTACCTCACAATTATCTCTGAATTGTTTGATCAACCTCCTTGCTGTGGAACCATCGACACTGCCTTACATGCACTAACACCACTTTCAAAGAGAGCAATTATGTGCCCGCGAACCTTCACATCAGCCATTTTGAAATAGACCTATGAGGTATGCTTATCAGCTGAAATGTTTCTCTTAGTTGAAAACTACAGAGAGACCATGTGGTGGTTGAAGTAATTACAAACAAAATACACCCATTTTCAATATTATTACTATGATCACGTGTCCATCTGTTAGATGATTATAAAATAGAATCTTCTAAAAACCTATAAAAGCCTACAACTGCATATTTTTAAGTGAATTAATAACTAAAATATTAACAACAATGGAAGGTCCAGTAAGGAATGTTAACTGCAAGAGGTCTAAAGAATAAACTGTTACCAGTGGGATTTGAACATGTGGCCGATGCATTCATAAACCCTCAGCTTATCCACTCACCCAATGAAACATATTTGAAAAATGGTTTGGTGTACTAAAGGTACCCATGTGTAATTCCTATAGCTCAACTGTGGTGTTGCACAAGTCCAAAGTGCGCGCCACCTACTTTCGCCGCGCGCCGCCATGCACGCACGGCGCGGCGTTCTTACGACGACAGCCACGAGCGCCCTCTGCTGCAACTCCGCTCGTGGCCACCACTGAACGACATCGTTCACTTGGGACTGAGATAGGAACCAGTTAAGACCTTCGGAATCAGATAGGCACCAGTGAAGACTTGGCTATCGTACAGGCACTAGGCAGGCCTCTAACTCAAATATGTATCAGCATTCTGCAGTACTGAGCTATGTAAAAGTTAAGTATTGTATAAATTCTGTGCAATATATATCTCGTTCTAATTTACTCTAGTGTTTCTAGTTTCTGGCTGTTCCCCTCCGTACCTGCACCAGCGTGCTATCTTTATTCCTGTGTCGGTCTCATTCCACTCGGCCACTGACACCTACGACGGAAACGAGACACAAAAGAGGCGACGAGGCTGGGACACAAAAGTGGCAACGAGGAGTGATAGACAAACCTTGGACCAGCAGCCAGACAGCAGCAGTCGGAGCACACAGAAATTGCTCCCGCCCACCCACCCTTATTATAAGAATTTTGGGGGAACATATTTAGTTACGTGTTTGTGGACTTTTTTGTTGCAGAGCGTCCTCTTTCATATTGCATTTGTGTTTTGTTATAATTTACTTGTATGCGCGGCGCATAATCGGTCATCATGGCCACTACGCCGAACCCAAACTTAATGGAAATTATTCAGTACAGACGGCGCAAATCACCCAGCTTCTCGAAGCAGTGACCCAGCTAACGGCGCAAGCAGCTAACCAACAACAACAGCCGCCGCTTCAGCAGCCCACACCTGCCGCCGCAACGCTTCCTACGTTTCACCAGTACAACGAATGTGAGGAAGAATGGAGCGACTATTTCGCACAGTTTCAAGAACTCGTCGCGGATCATCACATTACAGGTCAGAGAGTGAAGAACCTTTTCTTATCGATTGTGGGCCTCCAGACCTTCATATTACTGCAGAAACTATTCCCCAGCGCATCTCCTCATGATGTAGACTTTGAACAAATTGTAGATGCACTGAATTCTCGTAGCCGCTGCGCGGTACCGATTTTTCAGACTGAAAAAATCACCGGAACAGACCCACACGCAATGGATTACGGAATTGAAAGGCTTAACCCGCCAATGTAAATTTACTTGCTCTTGTGGACTTTCGTATAGTGACGTGATGTTAAGAGATGTACGCAGAACATCCAGGACCCCAGAATTAGGGCAGCCATTCTAAAACAGCCTGACCCTTCATTAGACAGTGTAATGCAGCTTATTGAAGCGCATGATACTTTTGACTTAGCAGATGTAGAAATGCAAAGTCACAGTGTAAATTCAGTTCGCCGCAACGGACATTTTCCTAGCCGTAGTTCTCAGTATAGCACTAGTGATTCTAATTTTTCTATCGGCCGTGCTGAACAGACAGTGAACAGTAGCCAGTTTAAAAGTGCGACGCAAAGGTCGCCCCGTAGTGTTATAAACAGTAATTTGAATAACGGGCGCCAACGTTCATTTCAGAAAAATGTTCGTAAATCTTGCCCCCAGTGTGTATCTCGCCACAAGCGTGCGCAGTGCCCTAGTCGCAACGCAACCTGTTATCACTGTGGCAAATCAGGACATGTACAGTCTGTATGTATGCAAATTAAAAACTCAAAGAACAATACCGTTGTAAACAGTGCTTTGCCGAGTGCACGAACAGTTCATTCAGTAAATGTTATAGACGCTGTGGAATTGAACAGTGCTTTACTTGAATCTCACATGCAAGAAAGTTCTTCTGCGCCTACGGCAAAACTATGTAGTGAGCCACGTAGCAAGCGCCGACGAGCGCGTAAAACAGTGCAACGGAAAAGGGTTCGGGACAAGCAAAATGACTAAGTACAGTGCAATCCTGTAGTGAACCTAGTGCCTTCTGCAACTTCTCATTGTAAAAGTGCCCAGTACTGTGTAGCTAGTGATAATAGACATCAAGTAGCTACTCAAAAGTGTAGTGCAGTAGTTAGTAAATCTGGAGTAGCTTCGCATGCTTGCGCGGACGCCGATCCGGTGGTAGTGCCATCTAGTGACAGTGATATTAATCTATGTGCCGATTCTGCGCCGCTTCCTACCGCACGCAGCCCGCGCATGCGCAAACGCAGCAAACAAACCATAGCAGACGTTGCCCACATTCGCGCACCTGTCGAGTGCCACAAGCAAAAACTTTTTGTGAATCTTTGCATAGAAAATAAGACTGTGAAATTTCAGCTTGATACTGGTTCCACTGTCACATTAATAAATAAAGATACTTATGAACTTCTGGGTTCGCCAAAATTGTCGCCGTGTCAACAAGTGTTAACAGCATATACAGGTCAAAATATTCCCATGCTAGGAACGTGTAGCCTGCCTGCCTCTTTTCAAGGTGTAACAAAAACAGTTGCTTTTGTTGTTCTTCAAGTCAAATCTACACAGAACATTTTTGGGCTAGATGCATTGGACTTATTTGGCTTATCAGTTCAAAGAGATGTGCTTCAAATTTCGTCCGTAGTGCCTCAGGACAAAATCAATGTATTGTGTGACAAATATAGTGACTTGTTTTCGCCAGAATTAGGTTGTGCAAAAAACTTCGTGGCACATGTAACTTTAAAAGAATCTGCAGTTCCAAAATTTTGTAAAGCTAGACCAGTGCCTATCGCAATGCGTGATACAGTTGCCGAAGAAGTTAAACGTTGGCAAGATAATGGGGTGATTTCTCCTGTTTCTGCGAGTCAGTGGGCCTCGCCTATCCTAATTATACCCAAGCCGTCAAGATAACTTCGTCTCTGTGCGGACTTCAAATCAACAGTGAACAGTCAAACAATTGTAGACACTTATCCCCTGCCCAGACCTGACAAACTAATGGACAAATTAGGACAGTCTCGCTTCTTTTCCAAAATTAATTTAGCAGAGGCATACTTACAGATTCCACTTGATGAAGAGTCAAAAAAGTTTTTCGTCATTAATACTCACATGGGCCTTTTTCAATTTCAATGCCTACCCTTTGGCAGTTCTTCGGCCCCCGCTATTTTTCAGTGCTTTTTGGAACAGCTGACAGTTTCTGTATCGTGTTGCTCGAACTACTTAGATGATATTGTGGTATCCGGACGTACAGTTGAAGAACATTTAGCAAACCTGGAGTGCCTTTTCAAAGTGTTGATTGCACTACGCTGCAATAAAGCAAAGTGTTCGTTTTTTTCAAACTGAAATAGAGTACCTAGGCCATGTGATTAATGCCCAAGGAATTCATCTCTTACAGTCACATCTTAGAGCATCTTAGAGCAAGACTTGCCTCCTCCTAAGAATGTGCATGAATTGCAAGCAGTAATGGGAAAGCTTAACTATTATTTCAGATTTATTCCCAATGCGTCTCAGATTGCAGCTCCACTGCATCACTTACGTAGGAAGAATGTTCCTTTTGTATGGTCTAAAGATTGCCAGGTTGCCTTTGACAAATTAAAGTCTGCACTACTCAGTGATGCATGTTTGATTCCCTTTGACCCACAGAAGCCTGTAGTGTTAGCAGTTAATGCCTCGTCGTATGGTCTGGGTGCAGTTTTGTCGCATCGTATTGGTTCTCACGATCGTCCTATTGCCTTTGCTTCCAAGCTACTGACGCCAACGCAACAGAATTACAGCCAGATAGAAAAGGAGGCCTTAGCAATCATTTACGACGTCACAAAGTTTCATCATTATCTCTATGGCAGAAAATTCTATTTGTTGGCTGACCACAAGCCTCTCATGTCGTTGTTCTCACCCACAAAGCCAATTCCGCCATGAACGGCACAAAAGCTTCAGAGATGGTTCTTGATATTGTCTAATTATCGGTATGAGATTTTGTACCGACCTACCACTAAACACGCCAACGCGGACACACTTTCCCGACTTCCGGTTGGCCAGGATGTGTCGTTTGATTCTTCAGAAATGGCATGTTGTCAGATAGACTCCAGAGATGCTTCCGCTATCGCAGACTTCCCTTTGAACTCTCGTCGGGTTGCACAGGAAACAGCTACGGATGCAGACCTAAGTGTGGTAGCACGTTTTGTTAGCTTTGGTTGGCCTGCCGGAGCCAAAGACATTGATCGGCCTCTGGTTCGACGTTATTTTTCACAACGTCATGCATTGTCTTTAAGTCAGGGTGTTCTATCGTTACATACCGACAATGACCAAACAAGAGTGATTGTTCCTCGTTCCCTGCAACGTGAAGTATTACGCCTCCTGCATCAAGGACATTGGGGTATTGTTAGGACAAAGCAACTGGCCAGACGTCATTGTACCTGGGTTGGTATGGACGCTCAGATAGAGAACATGACGTCACAGTGTACTGGTTGTGCGGAGCATCAGGCGGCTCCTCTGCAACGTTTCTCAGACTGACCACGCCCCAAGGGACCATGTCAACGTTTCCACATTGACTTTGCCGGACCTTTCTGGAATACGCGCTGGTTAATCGTTGTAGACGCTTTCAGCAAGTTTCCTTTCGTGATTGCCATGTACTCAACGACGTCGTCTAGTACAATCAGTGCCCTTACATCAGTGTTTTGCATTGAAGGTTTGCCTGAAACTATCATCAGTGACAATGGACCTCAGTTTGTTAGTGCGGAATTTCAACAGTTTTGTCGTGTGAATGGCATTCAGCATATCACCACCGCACCTTTTCACCCTCAGTCCAATGGTGAAGCAGAATGTTTCGTTCGAACATTCAAGTCTTACATGGAAAAGATGAAAGGTCAGCACTCCAGGCAGCGAGCTCTTCAAATTTTCCTCTCTACGTATCGGTGCATGCCACGTGATGGCCCGTCTCCTGCCGAGCTGCTACACGGCCGCCGTCACCGCACTCTCCTTCACCTGCTGCAGCCTCCCATGCACCGAGTCGGTTCGTATGGCGCTACGCGTTTTCAGGTTTCTACGCCGGTGCTGTACAGGGTGTTTGCTGGCAACAAGACACGATGGATGCCGGGCACCATTCAGCGCGTGCTCGGTGGCAATATGTATGTTGTACGTTCTTCCACAGGGTCGGAGCTGCGGCGCCACGCAAACCAATTGCGCTTGCACAGGCCATGCGATCCTGTCTCCGGTTTCTTGATTCCAGACCCAGTTCACCACCAGGGAGCACAGCCACATCATTTGTCCCCGGACTACGAGATCCCTATGGACGTCGACGCACCTCCGCCGCAGTCGTCACCGCCGCAGATGACAGCGTCACCTAGAGGGACTCCGGGACCGTGCGGGCCTCCCCAGCTTGGGCCACGCACCTCGGAAGAAGATGACCTGCTCCCTCTGGGCAGGGGTGTGCGCCCTTCCCCAGGTTACGATGGGTTTCCTGGAGGATCGCAAGGTGGATGCCGGGGCGCGGACGGCGTCTCGATCCCAGCCTCAGCTACGACGCCCGTCCCACCAGTAACACCCCCGCCCAGGCCCTCCTTCCAGTGCCGTCGCCGTGGCCCTCAGCCCTATGCCACGACGGCGCGGTGGTTTGGGGGGGACGGGTGTGGTGTCGCACAAGTACAAAGTGCGCGCCACCTACTTTCGCCGCGCGCCGCCATGCACACACGGCGCGGCATTCTTACGACGACAGCCACGAGCGCCCTCTGCTGCAACTCCGCTCGTGGCCACCACTGAACGACATCGTTCACTTGGGACTGAGATAGGAACCAGTTAAGACCTTCGGAATCAGATAGGCACCAGTGAAGACTTGGCTATCGTACAGGCACTAGGCAGGCCTCTAACTCAACTATGTATCAGCATTCTGCAGTACTGAGCTATGTAAAAGTAAATTCTGTGCAATATATATCTCGTTCTAATTTACTATAGCGTTTCTAGTTTCTGGCTGCTTCCCTCCGTACCTGCACCAGCGTGCTATCTTTATTCCTGTGTCGGTCTCATTCCACTCGGCCACCGACACCTACGACGGAAACGAGACACAAAAGTGGCGACGAGGCTGGGACACAAAATCAACCATTTCTACATACTCAAATAATGTTTTCCAAAGTAAATGATGCACGAGTTAAGTTGCTCTGAATCTCAATATATACAGTACCTTAACACGTTCACTGCGGCTGACGCTTATAAGCGTTTTGCGATCAACACGCCAGAGCTGCCGACGCTTATAAGCAGCGCACTAGCTGAGTACTCACTTTAGTTAGTTTGGCTGTGTACTCGTGTTAGGAAAGGCCACCATAAAAGTCACGTAACATTTTCCATTATGAAGTTGTGTGTCTTTGCCTTTAGTGGTTTGCTATAAAAACATCACCTATACACCTTGCAACTTTGTTATATGGGATTAGGTTTCAATAGCACCACATTGCAGATGATAAATGTTTCTTTTTCTCCATTTGATAAACCTTTTGGTGTTTCAATATAATTTTTCTCAATGAAGTGGATTTTTATGCTTGTTTGAATTTCTTCCCTGTTTGTCTTAAAACCAATAAATCAGAGGCATTGTTAGAATTGTTTGCAATAAATGCACATGATGCTTATAAGTCAGAGAGTTTTCAGCATTTATCACACAATTGGCATGCAGCTTAGCACCACCTCTTTGGTAGACATTATATTCGCTTTCAATATTACAAGTTTCGCAGGGGTCTGATTTCAGCTCTTGGTATATGTGCGCTTACAGTTGTCTGCCTAGCAGCCCACACTGGCAACCGCAGCGAACATGTTAATTATTGTATTGCTTCTATTTGACAATGTAAACAGCAAGCTGCAGCTGCACAGACTGCTGGAGTTGACAACACTTGCACTTATGAGTTTGGGCTTGCACAGTGCTCTGTTCTTGGGCTTTATTCTGGCTGGGTAATCTTTTTGTCCCCCATTGTACATTACTTTGTGCTGCAAGAGAAATCCCTAACTGTACAAGTAATTGGGGCAGGGTACACTTCTTTCTTTTATTTATGTTTCTCGTACAGAATGAATGCATTCATGAACCTCATTACAAAAAAAAAAATGGAAGAACAATTTCTTCCACCTTGAACTTGTTTGTCTTGAAAGGATAATATGACAGCATTTGGTCTGTCTTATTCACTTCCACTTTCTGAGTATTATAATCCAGATCATCAGCCCCCCCCCCCCTTTCCTTTGTCACTGATCCCCCTCATGGACCCAATGTTACGTCTGTTGTTGAAGCTGAGTGGCATGTTGGCAATATTGAAACATCACTCCTCTTTCCATTTTAGGTAGACCAGATGCTCCCTTCTTGCAAAAATCATCAGTCGTTTTCTCATTCTTGAATTGACAACCATGCATTGAGAGACCTTTCCTATTTGGCATGCAAGTGTCCACTTCCTTTGTCCTGTGCTCCCCTAAATAAATACAGCAGGTAATGTATAATAGTGCTCCATGTATAATGTATAGCCTTAGTTTAGGCAGTTTTCTAGAAGTCTGTTCAAAAGTGTGACAACACCAGGTTCTCTTGCCCCTTTGCCAGAGTACATCTCTGACCTCAGTACAGATCCAGTCATAGCATCACAAACGACAAACGGCTTTACGTGATACTTCTCCACTTTTTTTCCCATGTGAATATGGAAATGTGTTCATCCTCAAAAAACAAACATCCCTTCATCAAATGTCAAATTGCCATACAGACAATAAGAAGAGAGAATATGTAGAGTGCAGACAACCATGATAGCAGACAAAAGCAATGTTTGACTAAACCATAGAGCAGTAAATACAAAGCCCTTTTGTTGTGTACAAATAGGTAGAGAAGTTGACTCACAATCCGACTCAGCACAATGCAGAGAACCTGCATTCTTTATTTTGTGTGTCTACCAACAGAGAGCAGATTACGCAATGGTAGCTATGAATTTTTAGCATTGCATGAGTCCAACTCTGGCTCCATCCACCGGACTGACTACCGATAAATGAGTCTGGCTAGGGCGCCATCAACAATGTGTTACGTTTTGTATTTTTCTTAATAAATTACTAGCAAATACAACTTCATTTTATTCATTGTTGGCACTGTTATTTCTGTGAATATTACTTTTGCAATAAAAAAATGTGAATTATTTCAATGCACAATGCATTTTGAGCCCTGAGGGCTCCACAGTTTACATTTATTTTCATCGAGTTTAAGTTAACCATGGTACTGTTGAGAATACATCTTCAACCCAATGTTCATCAAAGATATAAAAATTCCCAGAAAAGCAAGATTTGCTCCTTTGACATTATTAACCTATTCACCAACATAGCTGTTAGACTATTGAAATTATAAGGTACAATCCCATCAAACATCAAAAAACTGACCACACCAGAGGTTTTAGAATTGGCAGATCTGCTTTTAATTAGTACCGTCCCACAACTATTTCTCATCTAATGATAAAATTTACTAACAGAAAGAACACTTAGCTGTCAATAACATGTCAGGTCTCCAAGCTATAAATAATTTTTTAAGGGGAAAATAAAGTTGCTGAGGATGACACTGCCCTTTTTTGATGGAGCAAAACATGAACTGGATGAATTAAAAGTGGAGGAAAAAAGATGAGTGTAGGATTAAATATGTTGTAGCAGAAAGAGATGAATAGTGGTGTAAAATTTTCCATCACAATACCACTAAGTCATAATGATAAAACTCAAATACCACTTTCTTTAGATGAAGATGGAAGAAAGAACTCCACTCAGTAATTACAATGGAAAGCTCACTACAGCAAACATATATTTAACCCCTTAACCTATGATTTAGGTTCGAGAATTGTGAGCTGGAAACGTAAACAAGTTTGCACAGCACTTGAGCCATTTGCACGACTTGTGTACTACGCTGATTGAACCAATTGTAAATATTACAGGCATCATTCGTGATAGAATGGTTGTAGTCTGTAATTAGCACAGACAAGGCTTGTGATGTATTCCTATTATCTCTTTGTATCATGATCAGTTTTAAGTTGTTCTTGGTAACATTCACACAGTGAAATTCACTTTAATAAATTCTAGAGAAGCAACCCCAGAAGATGTTCTCAGGAAAAACATTCCGTGATGAAAGCAATGATGATTGTGCTAATAATTTTGCTGACGAAAGTGACAGTAGTGATGATATATGTCATGTTCAAAGAAAGTGTAGGCAATTAGTTATTGATGATACATCCGATGATGATCAACTACCAGAGTCCCAGCTTTGGAAGGAAATAAGAAATAGTCCAAAAATCTTGGACTGTACGATGACTCCTGACATAAGAGAGGCAGCCCCATGTCAATTAGGAGGAAGTAGAAGAGAATGTGATATATTTAATCTAATATTTGATGATAGTTTCTGGAACAATATTGTAACCAAAATGAACCGGTATGCAGCTCACATAGGAGCGGATCCACCTGGAAGAAGAGAAATCAACAACACTTGGTTTCCTGTAGATTCTACCAAAATTAAAATATATTTTGCATTGAGCATGACAATGGCAAAGGTAAATAAATAAATAAATTACAAATGAATTGGTCGAAACGCCAATGGCCTTGAAAAGATATCTGCAAATTACAAATTTCTCAAACAATAATCTTGTTGCTAATACAGATAAAGTCAGCCAGATTAAACCTGTGATCAATTTTTTTAACAAAAAATTTAAAGAAGTGTATATAATGAAAGAAGACATTGCTATTGAAGAATCGTTCATGAAATTACAGGGGCCTATCTCTTATAAGCAATTTAACCACTCAAAAAGGGCAAGGTTTGGCAATAAATTTTATAAATTATGAGAGTCCAGTTCACGCTACAGCTATGAATTTAAAATATATACAGGCACGATAAAACAACCTGTGATGATAGTGTTTTGGAAACTGTTGTCAAAGAGCTTTCTGAAGCAGTGTCGCACAGGTGTCACACCTTATACGTGGACAACTGGTATTCTTCCCCAAAATTATTTATGACATTTTCATGTAAATATAAAAACAAATGTAATTGGCACAGCAAGTGGGAATAGGAAGTATTTGCCAAAAGATTTGTGCAGTGTAAAATTACGAAGGGGGGAATGCACAATAAGAAGCTGCAACTGAATACTCACTATAAAATGGAAAGAATGTATAACTAGGGGAAGGATAGATAAAAAGATTTGTGTAGTGTAAAATTACGAAGGGGGGAAATGCACAATAAGAAGCTGCAAATGAATATTCACTATAAAATGGAAAGAGAATGTGTAACTAGGGGAAAGATAGATACCACCTACAGGAAAATAAAAGAGATATTTGTAGACAAGAAAAGAAGCTGTATGAATATCAAGAAATCAGCTGGAAAACCAGTACCAAGCAAAGACGGGAAAGCTGAACTATGGAAGGAATATATAGAGGGCCTATAAAAAGGAAATAAACTTGAAGGCAGTATTCTAGAAATGGAAGGTGAAGTGGAGGAAGATGAGATAGGAGATAGGATTCTGCGAGAAGAATTTGACAGACTGCTGAAAGATTTGAGTTGAAAAAAGGCCTCAGCAGTCCAAACTGCTGATATCGTTAGGAGAGCCAGTCATGAAGAAATTGTTCTACCTGGTATGTAAGATTTATGGGAAAGGGGAAATACTCTCCAACTTCAAGAAGAATATTGTAATTCCAATTCCAAAGAAAGCAAGTGCAGACAAATATGAAAATTACTGAATTATCAGTAATTAAAACTTCTGGGCTGCGAGGCCGTGGTCGAACAGTAGAAATTTCTTCCCCTAATGTTTCGCTGTCGGCTGCGGGCAACATCATCTGAGGTGAGTCAACGACAGGCTGCTGGGCCGTGGAGATCCTGCTTATATAGAGGGCAAAGAGGGCGCCACCACTTGTCACATGATGTCAACAGTAAAACTATCTCTGGCTGGCGTCATTACTCTCAATCAAAGGTCACATCTTTGGTACAAAGTAGACCGCCATATCTTGTCTAACTTTAAGCCTTCTTCCTTCCTGTTAAAATTATTGCAGTGTTTAAAAATTTCTATAGCCCCTCTATTCATATGTGCATAATAATGCAATGTCTTAGCTAGCACACTTGTCTCACTAAATTTTATTTTGTGGTCACCATTTTCAAAAACATGTTCTGCTACGGCCGATTTGTTCGTGTCTCCCAGTTGGCAGTTCCTCTTGTGTTCCATTAGGCAAGTATTGATACTTCTTTTCGTTGTTTCAATATAAACCTTCCCACAACTACATGGAATCTTATACACACCCGGAGTAGCCAAAGGGTGTCACGCATCTTTCGTTGATCGTAAGTATTCACTGATATTTTTGGTGGGTTTGAATATTGTTTTGACTCTAAACTTGGCCAGTACTTTCCCAGTGCAGTCCGTGATATTGTGGATGAATGGGAGGAACACTTTCCCCACCAAAGGTTGTTGTTGTTGGACGTTAGCAGACATTTTTCTTCTGGGCTGGAGTGCTCGATCTATCTCCTTATCACTGTATCTGTTTTTCTGAAAAGAGTTTCTTAAATGATCGAGTTCCTCTTGCAAATAAGCTGGCTCACAGATTTTATTAGCCCTGTCCACTAATGTTTTAATAACACCTCTCTTCTGCCTGGGATGATGATTCGAATCTTTGTGGAGATACCAATCGTTGTGCATATCTTTTCTGTATACTTTATGACCCAGAGTCCCATCTACACGTTTAATTTTTTGGACGTTTCAGAAGTATCAGTTTAATAAGTCATGTTTGCAAAATACCAACACAAATTATTTACAGACGAATGGAAAAGCTTGTGGAATCTGACCTCGGGGAAGATCAGTTTGGGTTTAGAAGAAATGTAGGAACACGGGAGACAATACTCACATTACGACTTATTTTAGAAGATAGGGTAAGGAAAGGCAAACCTACATTTTTAGCATTTGTAGATTTGGAGAAAACTTTTGACAGTGTCAACTGGAATAAACTCTTTCAAATTCTGAAGGTAGCAATGGTAAAATACAGAGAGCAAAGAGTTATGTCCAACCTATACAAAAAACAGACAGGAGTTATTAGAGTCAAAGGGCAAGAAAGAAAAGCAGAGGTGGAGAAGGGAGTAAGACATGGTTTAACCTTTCCCCAATGTTGATCAATCTGTACATTGAGCAAGCAGTGGAGGAATGCAAGGAGAAATCTGGAGAGGGGAATAAAGTTCAAGGAGAAGAAATTAAAAAAAAAAAAAAAAAAAAAAAAAAATGCAGTTTGCTGATGTCAGAGACCGCAAAGGATCTGGAAGAGCAATTGAATGTAATGGACAGTGTTCTAAAAGGAAGATGCAAGATGAACATTAGCAAGAGTGAAATGAG
Organism: Locusta migratoria; assembly: GCA_026315105.1. Lineage (NCBI taxonomy): Eukaryota > Metazoa > Arthropoda > Insecta > Orthoptera > Acrididae > Locusta > Locusta migratoria. The sequence continues at coordinate 53,418,063 of CM048744.1, forward strand.
GGTAACGGAATGTGATGTCAGAAAATCAAGTGATACTGAAGGAATTAGATTAGGTAATGAGACAATAAAAATAGTAGATGAGTTGTGGTATTTGGGAAGCACAATAACTTCTAATGGCCAAAGTAGAGAAGATAATATAAAATGCAGAATGGCTATGGGAAGAAAAGCATTTCTAAAGAAGCAAAACTTGTTAACATCCAATATTTATTTAAATGTTAGGAAGTCCTCTCTGAAAGCATTTGTCTGGAGTGTAGTATTGTATGGGAGTGAAACGTGGAAGATAAGGAGTTAAAAAAAAAAAAAAAAAAAAAAAAAAGGAAAGATGATAGAAGCTTTTTAAATGTGATGCTACAGATGAACGATGAAGATCAGAGCAGTAGCTCACATAACTAATGAGGAGGTGCTTAACCGAATTGGGGAGAAAATGAGTTTTTGACATATCCTAAGAGAAGGGATAGATTGGTGGAACACATTCTGAGACATCGAGGAGTCATAAACTTAGCATTAGAAGAAAATGTGTGGGGTAAAACTCGTACAGGGAGACCAAGGGACAAATACAGTAAGCAAATTAAAAAGGATGTAGGTTGCCGAAAATGTTTGTAATCTTATGGTCATCAGTTCCTACTCTTAAAAACTACTTAAACTAAGTTACATTAACCTAAGGACAAACACACACATCTATGCCCGAGGGAGGATTCGAACCTACAACGTGGGAAACCATGCGATTCCCAAAGTGGCGCTCCAGATCGCTCAGCTACTCCCGCGCAGCGTAGGTTGCCAAACGTATTCTCAGATGAAGAGCTTTGCACAGGACAGGCTAGCGTGGAGAGTTGCACAAGCCAGTCTGTGGACTGAAGACCACCGCAACAACAACAACAACAACAACAACAACAACAAAATAGGACAAGTGAGATGTTTATATTATATCAACAAAACATGAAACAGTCGAAATGACTACACAGTGATACAATTGCACTCCGAAGCCAAATTGTATTACAGAATACAACAAGGGAATGAATGGAATTGATCTCCAGGACCAAATATTACCATGTTTTCCACTAATAATGAAATAAATGAATAGTTTACAAATGTCTGTCTAGGTGTGTTTGCGTTTCGATATGTGTGAGTGTGTGTGTATTTGTTTACCTTCCTTTTTTTCCCCTAAGGTAAGTCCTTCCACTCCTGGGATTGGAATGACTCCTTTTCCACTTCCTTAAAACCCATATCCTTCCCTTACTCCTCCCCTTTTTTCCATTTTTTCCTGAAGAAGCTGCCAGTGGTGGCGAAAGCTTGTATGTGTATTTGTGTGTGATTATTTGTGCCTATCGAGGAGCCGGTCCTTTTGGTAAGTTATCTGATTTTTTTTTATACATATGAAAAAACGGTAGGTAAACAACACACACACTCACACATATCAAAACGCAAACACACCTAGACAGACTTTTGTAAAAGCAAATAAGTTGGACCGAGATACCACTTGATGCAGAGGCTCTGTCCACAGAACCATGGCAAAGATGCTGAAGATGGTGGACGGAAATTTGAATTTAGCTAGGTTGAGAACAGGTGGGCAACAGGAGGAGAGAATAAGCTGAAGGGGAAGTTCCCATCTCCGGAGTTCTGAAAGGTTGGTGTCGGTGGGAAGTATCCAGATAACCTGGATGGTGTACCACTGCGCCAAGATGTGCTGGCCATGCACCAAGACATGTTTAGCCGCAGGGTGATCCTCATTACCAACAAACACTGCCTGTGACCGTTCATGCGAATGGACAGTTTGTTGCTGGTCATTTCCACATAGAACGCTTCACAGTGCAGGCATGTCAGTTGGTAAATCAAGTAACTCTGCCCTTGATTGTGTACACCTTCTGGGTTACTGGACTGGAGTAAGTGGTGGTGGAAGGGTGCATAGGGCAGGTTTTACAATGGGGGCAGCTGCATGGGTAGGAGCCAGAGAGTAGGGAAGATGGTTTGGGGATTGGGTATCCAGGAAGGCTTCCTCTAAGCGTCCCATAAATAAGTTTGCATATGAGGGGGCCATCCTAGTTCCCATGGCTGTTCCCTTTAGTTGTTGGTATGTCTGGCCCTCAAAGGTGAAGAAGTTGTGGGTTAGGATGAAGCTGGCTAGGGTATTAAGGAAAGAGGTTTGGGGTAGGGAAGTGGGTGGTCAGCTTGAAAGGAAATACTCCATCGCAGCGAGGCCCTGGGCATGTGGGATATTTGTGTATAAGGAAGTGGCATCAATGGTTACAAGGATGGTTTTAGGAGGTAACACGCTAGGTAAGGATTTCAGGCGATCGAGGAAGTGGTTGATGTCTTTGATGAAGGATGGGAGACTGCACATGATGGGTTCAAGGTGTTGGTCTATGTAGGCAGAGATTCGTTCTGTGGGGGCTTGGTAACTGGCCACAATCAGCCGGCCTGGATGATTAGGTTTGTGAATCTTAGGAAGTAGGTAGAAGGTAGGGGTGCGGGGTGTCAGTGGAGTCATGAGTTTGATGGACTCAGGTGAAAGGTTTTCTAGGGGGCCTAAGGATCTGAGAATTCCCTGAAGCTCTGCCTGGACATCAGGAATGGGGTCGTCTTGACAGACTTTGTATGTAGTGTTATCTGAAAGCTGATGCAGTCCCTCAGCCACATACTCCCGCCAATCAAGTACCACGGTTGTGGATCCCTTGTCGGCAGGGAGAATGATGATGGAATGGTCAGCCTTCAGATCACGGATAGCTCAGGATTCAGCTGTGGTAATGTTGGGAGTAGGATTAAGGATTAAGGATTTTCAGGAAGGACTGAGATGCAAGGTTGGAAGTAAGGAATTCCTGGAAGGTTCGAAGGGGGTGATTTTGAGGAAGAGCGGGTGGATCTCGCTGTGTTGGAGGACAGAACTGTTCTAGGCAGGGTTCAATCTGAATAATGTCTTGGGGAACTGGATCATCAGGAGTAGGATTAATTTTTTTTCGTGCCAAAGTGATATCTCCAGCCAAGGCTACAAGTATAGGCCTGTGCTTTGGGTAAGTCAGTCATTTTCTATTTTTTATATTTGTTTATCCCACCAGGAAAGTTTCTTTCTATAATTTTTGTTTCATCAATTTGAATCTAACAATCACGATTGTTTCTTATTGCTCTGTTACCTTTCGAAATCTTTTCTGTCTTCTTACTTTCTCCTTCTGTTTATGTAGTACATAGTATTTTCACTCTATTTTTACCTCCCTTCTTAGTTTACAATTCATTTTTCTCCAGGCTAATTAGACTACATACAACAATCAGTATTAACTTCCAAACATAACCTAACAAAACGAACGTCTTCATTATTTTTTATTCATATTTTCGCAGTTACCGCCTTCAAAACTGCATCTCGACAATATCCCCCCTTCATCTACATTTCTCATTTTACTGCGTTAACACCATATCTGAACTTCAGTTTACTATAACCTTTAATTGCCATTTCATAACAATTTTCGGCGTTTCGTAGCAACTTCGCAATTATTTCCATTCCCGTTTTTTGATATTTCCATCTGTTCTTCCAACATTTCCGATCTTTTTTCTACACGTTTTCATTTCATAACAATTTTCGGCATTAAGTAGAAACTTCACTATTATTTCCATTCCCGTTTTTTGATATTTCCGTCTGTTCTTCCAACATTTCCGATCTTTTTTCTACACGTTTTCACTTCTATTCATTCGTCTGATTATTTTTACCCTCCAACCATACTCTGGCACCACAGAACGAATCCTTATAGTACACTTTTCTTTCATCCTCACACGGTTTGCCAAACTTTTCCAGATTTTCTTCACTCCATAATCTGTTTGGACGCCCATATAACCGCCACACCCCTGTGCATCACGTTGTTGACTAACTGTGCTTGATCACAGTTTCAACAATGTTTCTCTTCTACTACTCTCTCGAACGACTTTTTCTATTTTTTCCTATCTGAATAATTCCTTTTGCTGTCTGATCATTTTTTATTTCATTACTGTTCAGTACAGATTTCTCTTTTTTCCATACTATACATGTCACCCTACATCTACCCCATCAAATTTTATCTACATTTCCTCAGCAAGCATGCCTTTGCCCTAGCCACATTGAGGTCACACATTCTATTCATTCAAGCTTGTTTAACATTTGGCATCACCCCCAAAGGCCTCACTCAAAAAGTTCCCATCTCTGGCTGTAATCCATCCTTTCATCCTGCCCTATGCCAATTCCAAACAGAACAATCCACAGCCCTCACCCGCCTGATCTTAACCTATACCTCAACTCCGCCAATGAACACACCTGTCAACTCCTATCCCTGATCAAAATCCTCGACCTTTCCACTCCCACATCCACACCTACAGTTCAGAAACTTCCTTTTACATACCAACCACAAATTGGAACAGCATGCCACACTCCACCTGAAAAAACTATCCAAACTCTTGGTCCCCCACCTCCGGAAAGGAAATACACTCTCCCTCAACAACCTCTCAAATAAATCTAAAGTTCCTCTTATTGCACAGAATCCCAGTCTCTCCCATCTACTCAATCTCCCACTTCCAGCTCCCCTCCCCCCCCGCCCCCCCCCCCAAACCTCACAATCCTAATCCACACGATCCTGAACCACAACATCCCAATTTAGTAGTCAACCTCTCCTCTAAACCTCTCTCCCAATCTGAAACCTCCGTCCTATCCAAAGGGCTGACCTTTAGTCTGACTCCAAAAATTCAAACAAACAGCTCTTGTCGAAGATCTACTATCCTATACTCGTAGCCTTGACTGGAGATATCACTTTGCCACGAATTAAAAGAATCCTAATCCTGATGATCCAGTTCCCCAAGACATCATTCAAATTGAACCCTGCCTGGAACAGTTCCGTCCTCCATCACAGCAAGACCCACCTACTCTTCCTCAAAATCACCCCCTTCAAACCTTCCAGGAATTCCTTACTTCCAGCCTTGCCTCTCAGTCCTTCCTGAAAATCATTAATCCTTAATCCTACTCCCAACATTACCGCAGCTGAATCCCGAGCTATCCGTGATCTGAAGGTTGACCATTTCATCATCATTCTCCCCACCGACAAGGGATCCACGACCATGGTACTTGATCGGCGGGAGTACGTGGCTGAGGGACTGCGTCAGCTTTCAGATAACACTACATACAAAGTCTGTCAAGACGACCCCATTCCTGATGTCCAGGCAGAGCTTCAGGGAATCCTCAGATCCTTATGCCCCCTAGAAAACCTTTCACCTGAGTCCATCAAACTCATGACTCCACCGACACCCCGCATCCCTATCTCCTACCTACTTCCTAAGATTCACAAACCTAATCATCCAAGCCAGCCGTTTGTAGCCAGTTACCAAGCCCCCACAGAACAAATCTCTGCCTACATAGACCAACACCTTGAACCCATCATGTGCAGTCTCCCATCCTTCATCAAAGACACCAACCACTTCCTCGATCGCCTGAAATCCTTACTCAGCCTGTTACCTCCTGAAACAATCCTTGTAATCATTGATGCCACTTCCTTATACACAAATATCCCACATGCCCATGGCCTTGCTGCGATGGAGTATTTACTTTCACGCCGACCACCCACTTCCCTACCTAAAACCTCTTTCCTTAATACCCTAGCCAGCTTCATTCTAACCCACAACTTCTTCACCTTTGAGGACCAGACATACCAACAACTAAAGGGAACAGCCATGGGAAATAGGATGGCCCCCTCGTACGCAAACTTATTTATGGTATACTTAGAGGAAGCCTTCCTGGATACCCAATCCCGTCAGCCCAAAGTTTGGTACAAATTCATTGATGACATCTTCATGATCTGGACTAACAGTGAAGAAGAACTCCAGAATTTCCTCTTCAACCTCAACTCCTTTGGTCCCATCAAATTCACCTGGTCCTATTCCAAAGCCCATGCCACGTTCCTCGATGTTGACCTCCATCTGTCCAATGGCCAACTTCACACATCTGTCCACATCAAATCAACCAACAAAGAATAGTACCTCCATTATGACAGCTGCCATCCATTCCATATCAAACGTTCCCTTCCCTACAGCTTAGGTCTTCGTGGCAAATGAGTCTGCTCCAGTCCCGAATCCCTGAACCAGTACACCAATAACCTAATAACAGCTTTCACATCCTGCAACTATCCTCCTGATCTGGTTCAGAAGCAAATTACCAGAGCCTCCTCCTCATCCCCCCAAATCCAGAACCTTCCATCGAAGAACCCTAGAAGTGCCCCTTTTGTTACCGGATACTTTCCGGGACTGGAGCGGACCCTGAATGTGGCTCTCCAGCAAGAATACGACTTCCTTAAATCCTGCCCCGAAATGACATCCATCCTTAATGACATCCTTCCCACTCCACCAAGAGTGTCTTTCCGCCGCCCACCTAACCTTCGTAACCTCCTAGTCTATCCCTATGAAATCCCCAAACCACCTACCCTACTCTCTGGCTCCTACCCATGCAACCGCCCCCGTTGTAAAATCTGCCATATGTACCCTTCCACCACCACTTACTCCAGTCCAGTAACCCAGAAGGTGTACACGATCAAGGGCAGAGCCACTTGCGATAGCACCCACGTGATTTACCAACTGACATGCCTGCACTGTGAAGCGTTCTATGTGGGAATGACCAGCAACAAACTGTCTATTTGCACGAACCATCACAGGCAGACAGTGTTTGTTGGTAATGAGGATCACCCTGTGGCTAAACATGCCTTGGTGCACGGCCAGCATATCTTGGCGCAGTGTTGCACCGTCCGGGTTATCTGGATACTTCCCACTGACACCAACCTTTCAGAACTCCGGAGATGGGAACTTGCCCTTCAGCTTATTCTCTCCTCCCGTTGCCCACCTGGTCTCAACCTCCACTAAATTCAAATTCCCGCCCACCATCTTTAGCATCTTTGTCACGGTTCTGTGGACAGAGCCTCTGCCTCAAGTCCAACTTCTTTGCTTTTTACAAATGTCTGTCTAGGTGTGTTTGTGTTTGGATATGTGTGAGTGTGTTTGTATTTGTTTACCTTCCTTTTTTCCCCCCAAGGTAAGTCCTTCCACTCCTGGGATTGGAATGACTCCTGTTCCACTTCCTTAAAACCCATATCCTTCCCTTTCTCCTCTCCTCTTCTTCTTTTCCTGAAGAAGCGACCAACGGTTGCGAAAGCTTGTATGTGTGTTTGTGTGTGATTTTATTTGTGTCTATCGACGAGCCTGTCATTTTTGGTAAGTCATCCGTTTTCTATTTTTTATGTTTCTTTAAAGGTTCTTTCTATAATTTTCATTTCATCGAAAGTACCTAGATTCGGTGCAGAATGATTTTGAAGTAATAGGCATAACATCAGATGAGACATCAAGGTTAGCAATGAATAGGGGATCATGGAGGAATTTTATTAGAGGTACTATGCTCCAGACTGAACACTGAAAGGCATAATCAGTCTCGTGATGATGATGATGATTATGATATGAGTAAAATTAAACAGACTGATCGAGAACCAAATAGTTGATCTTATAAACTTATCAGAGATAGAGATGAATACTTCGATCTCTGCTAATTTTATCAGATGAACTATCCAGTTATTAATCAGTCTGTTTAATTTTACTCTTCTGATGATGGATAATATCCGAAACTGGTAAAGTTCTGAAAGCAATAAACAGCTGATGGTTGATTATGTATTTTTTTAAATATATTATGGCTGTTAACTCACACCTAAGTAAAAATTTGAACAAAATTAATAATCTGCAATGGTGTGATATAATTCGAAGCATTATGATTTAACAAAAAGTTTATTTATACAAAAATCAGTAACACAAAATTAATAATCCACAATGGTATAATATAATTCGAAGCATTCTGGTAGAGGTAAAGGAATTTTTCTCTTCTTACACCCCCATATAGTTCCTCTAACTTTGTTCCTCCTATTTGGCACTCAATCTGTTTAAATCTCTTTTCCACAGACATTACTTTCGTTTTGTTGATGCTGATCTTCATATCAACCCCAACACCTGATTGAGCTCTGAAACATTAAACTGCAACCTTTCAATCTAATCTGCCATCACAACTAAGTCATCTGCATATGCGAGACTGCATATTTTGTTTTGACCTATTTTAATCCCGCCCTGCCAGGCTACTGTTTTCAACATATGATCCATGACAGGTTAGCCTTGTCTTACCCCTGAAACTACCCTGAACCATGAGCTTAATTTGCCATCTACTCAAACTGCTGCCTGACAGTCTACGTAAAGCCCTTTAATTGCTTGCAGAAGTTTGCCTCCTATACCATAATCTTGTAGAACTGACAGTAGCTTCCTCCAAGGGACACAGTCATAAGCCTTTTCTAGATCTATGAAACATAGATACAATACCCTGTTCCATTCATAGAACTTTTCCATTACCTGCCGTAAGCTAAAGATCTGGTCCTGACAGCCTCTAAGGGGCCTAAACCCGCACTGATTTTCATCTAACTTGTCCTCAATTAATACTCACACTCTCCTTTCAACAATACCTGAGAATATTTTGCCTACAATGCTAATTAAAGAAATACCTCAATAGTTGTTACTATCTTTTCTGTTCCCATGTTTGAAAATTAGCTTTCGTCCCCTTAGATGGAACCTATCCTGATTCCCACGCCTTCTCAATTATCCTGTGTAACCATTTGAGACCTGATATTCCACTGTATTTGACATGCTCCGGCTTAATTCCATTCACCCCAGCCTCTTTATTGCACTGTAATCTACTGACCATTTTCTCCAGTTCCTCAAATGAGATCCTGTTTCCATCATCGTTCCTATCCCATTCTACTTGAAAATCTGAGATCATTGAACGTTTCACCTACATTGAGCAATTCTTCAAAATATTCCCTTCATTTGCTCAAGGCATCCACAGGATTGACTAGCAGCTTTCCTGACCTGTCCAAAACACTTGTTAATTCCTTCTTTCCTCCCTTTCGAAGATTGCTACTTATGCTCCAAAAATGGTTTTCCCGCAGCTTGACCTGGAGTTTCTAGCTTATTTCCAAAGTCTTCCTATGATTTCTGCTTGGAGTCTGCAATTATCTGTTTGGATTTGTTTTTTTCTTCAACATAACTTTCTCTGTCTGCCTGATTTCCAGTATGGAGCCATTTTTGGAATGCCTTCTTTTTCTTTTTACAGGCTGCCTTGACTGGGTCATTCCACCAAGCTGTCTGCTTCTTCCTGCCCTTACACAGTACTGTTCCAAGACATTCTCTAGCTGCTTCCAGTAGTGTATGTCCCTCTACCTGGACCATTACTCTTCCAGTGACTGCAAATCATTACATTCAACTAACTGGTACCTTTCCGAGATCATTGTCATGTTATTTGTGCCTAACTTCCCTGTCTTGAAGCTTCTTCACTCTTGTCCTTCTATACATTGATCTGACTTTCTGCTCTTTTGGCCTCACAAAATCAATTTCACTGCAGATTAAATAATCATCAGTATCGTCAAAGAACCCTCTGAAAACACGTGTCCCCTTGACTGTCTTCCTGAATTCCTGGTCTGTTATTGTATAGTCAATGACAGATCTGGTTCCTCTTCCTTCCCAAGTATAGCGGTGAATGTCATTATGCTTAAAGAGGGAGTTAGTGATAACTAAGCCCATACTGGAAAAGAAATCCAAGAGCTGTTTTCCGTTTCTGTAAGCCTCCATATCGTCTCCAAACTTACCCATAACCTTTTCACCACCTTCTGTTCGATTTCCTATCCTGGCGTTGAAATCGCCCACGAGCAAAACACTATCCTTAGCCTTCACTTTAACAACTACATCACTAAGTGTGTTGTAAGATTTGTCCACCTCATCTTGATCTGTCCCTTCACAGGGTGAATACAATGCCACAATCCTAATTTTCTTGCTGGAGATGGCCAAATCTATCCGCAACAGTCGTTCATTTACATACCTTATGGCAATTATGCTGGGTTTGATTGCTTTCCTGCTGTAAAACCCTACACCTCACTGTGTCTTCCTACTTTGACTCCTGACGAATAGACCTTGTATTCTCCGACTTCGTCCTATTTCTTTCCCCTTACTGTAACAGCTAAAACATCTAACCCCATCTTACTTGAAGCCTCCATCAGCTCTACTTTCTTCCTAGTGTAATCCACATTGATTAATTATTAATAGCTCCCCATTTCATTACAGATCGTTTGCCAAGTCGTATTGGAGGAGTCCCTGGTCTGTCAATTAGAGGTGGGACTCTGTCACATCCAAAGGTCCGAGGCATTTTGCTCTGATTGTTACCAGCACAATATTGAAGTACCTGGGCAGCAGGTTGCTAGCCTTACTTGCCCAGGCCCCCACTGGGTTTTACCCGTAACGGTTGAGGGACTAACCGGTGGATTTGGTAGTCTACATCTACATGGGATACTCTGCAAATCACATTTAAGTGCCTGGCAGAGGGTTCATCGAACCACCGTTGTACTATTTTATCTCCCATTCCATTCTCGAATAGCGCGCGGGAACAATGAACACCTGAATCCCTCCGTTCAGGCTCTGAATTTTGTATTTTATTCTGATGATCATTTCTACCTGTGTAAGTGAGAGTCAACAATATATTTTCCCATTCGGAGGATAATGTTGGCGATTGTAGTTTTGTAAGCAGCCCACGCCGCAGCGATAAGCGCCGTTGTTGTAATGATTCCCATCCCAGATCCTGTATCATGTCCTTAACGCTGTCGCCCGTGTATCGTGACAATACGAAACGAGCTGCCCTTCTTTGGACTCTTTCGATGTCCTCAGTCAAATCTACCTGATAAGGATCCCACACTGGGCAGCAATATTCCATAAAAGCACGGACAAGTGTAGTGTATGCAGTTTCTTCAGTAGTTCTTTTGCATCTTTTAAGGGTTCTGCCAATAAAACGCTGTCTCTGGTTTGCCTTTCCCACGACATTATCTACGTGTTCTTTCCAGTTTAAGTCAGAAGTAATTGTAATTCCTAGGTATTTTGTGGAGTTTACGGCCTTCACATTTGATTGATTTATCATGTAAACAAAGTTTAATGGATTTCTTTTCGTACTCATGTGGACGACTTCCCACTTCTCATTATTTAGAGGCAACTGCCAATTCTTACACCATACAGATATCTCATTCAAATCGTTCTGCAGTTGGTTTTGATCTTCAGAAGATTTTACTATACGGTAAACCTAAGAGAGCTACTTAGATTTTCTCCTAAATCGTTTATGAAAATAAGGAACAGCAGAGGACCAATAACAATATCCTGTTGAATGCCCGGTATCACCTCTGTTTTAGTCAATGCCTTACCATCGATGACTACGAACTGTGTCCTCTCTGAGAGGAAATCCCCTATCCAGTCGCAAATTTGGGGCAATATACCATAACCACGCAATTTGATTAAAAGCCGTTTGTGAGGTACGGTGTCAAAAGCCTTCTAAAAATCAAGGAATACGGAATCAATTTGCGAACCCTTGTCGATAGCACCCATCACTTCGTGTGAATAGAGAGCTAGTTGTGTTTCGCATGAACGATATTTTCTAAATCCATGTTGACCTTGGACCAATAGATCATTCTGTTCGAGATAATTCATAATATTTGAATACATGATATGATCCAAAATCCTACTGCAAATTTCAATGAAATAGGCCTGTAGTTACTCCTGCTGCCTTTCTTGAATATAGGTGTGACCTGTGCAACATTCCAATCTTTTGGGACAGATCCTTCTTTGAGAGAGCGGTTGTATATGGCTGTTAAGTAAGGAGCTATCACTTCAGCATAATCAGATAGAAATCTAATGGCTATACAATTCGGACTGGAAGACTTGTTCTTGTTAAGTGATCTTAGTTGCTTCACTACTCCGATGATACCTACTTCTACATTACTCATGACGGCCTCTGTTCGTAATTTGAAATCTGAGATATTGATTTCATCTTCTTTGGTAAATGAGTTTCTAATAGTTATGTTTAGTAACTCTGCTTTAGTAGCGCTGTCATCGGCAGGATCGCCATTACTATCACATAGTGAGGGTATAGTTTGTGTTTTGCCCATAGTATATTTAACATATGACCAAAATCTCTTAGTGTTTTCAGTCAAATTTCGAGAAAGTTTTTCTTTGTGATAAGTATTGTAGGCATCTCGCATTGAAGTCATCGCTAAATTTCGAGCTTCTGTGCAGGATCATCAATCCTGGGGATTCTGTGTTCATTTAAATTTAGTATGCCTTTTCTGTTGCTTTTGCAACAGTGTCCTGACCTGTTTTGTGTAACAGGGAGGATCATCTCCTCCTTTTATTAATTTATTTGGTATAAAACTGTCAATTGCTGTCAATACCACTTCTTTGAATTTGAGCCACATCTGGTCTACACCTAGATTTAGTGTTAGAAACGAGTGGAAGCTATCTTTCAAGAAGCAATGTACTTTATTTCTATCTGCTTTCCGGAACAAATATACATTTTGTTTATATTTGGTAACTTTGGCACTTTCGATATTCAATCTCGCTACAACAGCTCTGTGTTCACTAATACCTGCATCCGTTTCGATGCTCGTTATGAGCTCAGGATTGTTTGTTGCTAAGAGATCAAGAGTGTTTTCACATCCCTTTACAATTCTAGTTTGCCGTCTGAGCACAAAGGTGGCCATGACTTAGAATATGTCCGAGATGCCCAACCTTATTCCAAAGTAACTGGTATCCCAACTGTCAGGATCACTTCTTGGCCACTCATACGTTGCCCGCGGTTCATGAACTAGGACATGACTACAGGAACCCACACCATGAACCACTTACTCTTCTGATAATGGATAATATACGTAACCAGTAAAGTTCTGGATACAATAAACATCTGATGGTTGACTATGCATTTTTTTAAATATTAATTTTGTATTATTGATTCTTGAATAAATACACTTTTTGTACTACTAGAATGCTTTGAATTATATCACACCATTGCAGATTATTTTTGTATAAATAAACTTTTTGTAATACTTGCATCTACCACAATTATTGCATCAGGCTGTAATTATATTATCAAATATTTCACAAATATTTATAATTTTAAGAGGGCACTGCTGCAAATTTTTATATTTGACCTGATCATCGTACTACGGGTTCTGCCCATAATATTTACGGTTGGTCTGATCATCCTACATGGACTATGCCTGTAATTGTAGGTTAAGGGGTTATGGCATCAATTGCGGTTATGCTTATTACAGATTAAAATTTTAAGTACAAGATTTCTGAATGGTCAGCAACTCAGGAGCTAGACTTGTGGTCTTGGTTGGTTGGTTTAATGATTAAAAGAGACCAATGTATAAATCAAGTGTGTGTGTGTGTGGGGGGGGGGGGGGGGGGTCGTCATTTGTTTAAAACTTTTAATCTCTGCAAATTCTTGACTGACTGCTTTGAAATTGTGAAACTACTGCATTCTAATATAGGATAATTTTTATATAAAAATTATAGAGGGAAACATTACTGGTAGGAAAAATATGTGTAAGAAATAGAGATGGTTTAACTTACCAAAAGCACAGGCTCGTTGATATATACACAAATAAAAATAAAAACACACCCGAACACAAAAATTCAAGCTTTTGCAACTGTTAGTTGCTTCATCAGGAAAAGAGGAAGGAAGGAGGGGAGAAAGGAAAGAATGCAGGCTTTAAGGGAGTGGATGAGGAGTCATTCCAATAATTTGTAAACATCAATTTTTATATACCTATTTCTTTGATACTTTTGTAATTTTTTAAAGCAACAAAATGTTCAAATGTTTGTTAAGCTTAAGCGACTTAACTACGGGGTCATTAGTCCCTAAACTTACAAACTACTTATGAACCATCTACAACTAAGGACAGCACAAATATCCATGCCTGAGGGGGGATTCGAACCCCCGACCGTAGTGGCCGTGCAGACCGTGACTGAAGCGCCTCAGTCCCCTCGGCCACCGCTGCCGGCTCAAAGCAACAATTCCCTGTTACTAAATGTATATAAATTCATATATAACACAAGGTATAATAATAATAATAATAATAATAATAATAATAATAATAGGTACACAGAAACAAGGGTGTGTTCCAATGCAACACTATGTCAAAATTTCATAGCATTCAGTCAAGAACTTTTGTAGATATAAAATTTTGACAAGACAGATGTGATGGAAGAGGGGGAGGAAATTGTTAAGGGCAAGGCAGAGATAGAGCAAATGGAAAATGGAGAGAGAGGGGGAAGGAGGAGCAGTTGGACAAAGAGAGAGGAAGAGATTCGGAGGAGGAGAATGACAAGAAGAGGGGGACAAGGTGGGCAGAGGCAATTCCCATTGACAATGCATTATGAAATTACACATTAGAAATAAATGCTTTCCGAAAAGAAAAACATTCAAATGTTTGTAAATCTACGGGGCTTACAAACTACTTTAACTAACCTAACAACAACAACAACAACAACAACACCCCCCCCCCCCCCCACACACACACACACACACACACACACACCAGATGGAGGACTCTGACCTCCAATGGGGAACAACCACTTGCTCCACAACAAGGCATCTTAGAACACTTTGCCATTCCACTGTGGCTATTTGCTTCCTCTTTTTCTTTCTTGATGTATTCAAAACCTCTTAATATTATGGTTCAAACACACACACACACACACACACACACACACACACACACACACAAACGCTAGGCTTTCACAGCCTAAGAGCTTCATCAGGCAGAAGGGAAGGAGAGGGGGGGGGGGGGGGGGAAGAAATGATGAGAGTTTAAAGGAGTGGGTAAGGAGTCATTCCAATCCTGGGACAGGAAAGACTTACCTTGGGGGAAAAAAAAGGAGGGTAAACAAACACACCCACACATTTACACAGACGCAAGTACACCTAGGCAGACATACTCATTTCCTTTTCCCTCGCCTTCCCTTCTGCCTGACGAAGCAGCTAGGCTGCGAAAGCTAGCGTTTATGTGTGCGTGTGATATATATATATATATATATATATATAAGGTTGCTGTAAAAGTTCAACAGTATGCCATTACTATGCCTAACTGAGTTTTGAAACTTTTTGCATATATCAAGTATTGAAAAAATTCCTCGATTGGTCTCACAAGGGCTATAGTGCACTTCGTTTACAACCACATTCGATATACCTGGACAGTGATTCATCCAAATGTTAGGCAAGCCAGACAGTGGTTATGTTTGGTGATCTGGTAGAATCCGGTGAATTCACTGTGGTACGATTGGTGACAGTGGGAATCATTATTATTAAATTCCTCTATGGGAAGGGCGTGGGAGACAGAAAATGATATAGTAATGCCTAGTCATCTGTCTCATCTGGTGCAGGCACAACACATTTTTTTTTAATTCGACCAGCACATGCTACTCTGAACATAAGCTTGTGCACTGATGCTAATAAACCAGTAGGGTTCAAACACACTGCAAATTTGTTATATGGTGAAGAGAATGATGATAATTTATGTATTAACAATGGAAAATCTGAGTGGAATGTCAAATAATGGAGGATGCCTGTCAGCAGCTCAGCAAACATATTTACAGAGAGTTGTTATCTATTCTCCATTATTAATACATATATTAAGTTTTAATTTTATGACAACTATTTATATGAGCCTCTGGAACAATTAGGCATAACAATTCTTCAATGTAACCAAAACAATATTTGCAAAGGAAATATAAAATACTTTATTTTTACAAATGTGGCACAATTTAAAGCACAGTCCCATCAATTTTCAAGTTAGCTAAAGTCATATGGTATATTAATGATACATAGTCTGATGCAATCACTAATACAATAAAAATATTCCACTAGTTTGACAGTAATTAACAAAACCAACAAGTAAGAACAATTCTTTCAGCACAATATATGAGTAAGGAAATATGTAACTGGAAAGCTTAAGTACTTCAGCCACTGCTGAGACTTTAAAATAACAACACTGTGCCTATAACCAACAATGTTTACAAAGGTTACATTATCTGCACTCTAATTCCCTATAGAGTTTTGGTTACAATAGCCTTGGATTAACAATGTTCCAAGTCATACTTTAAATGATATCAGCATAATATGAGAATATGTGGCAGGGCTGCATTCAAAACCAATCAAATTATTCATTTTAATCCTAATTCATTAAGGTATGCATCATGTAGTAGTATTAACACTTCAGTTTCCACCATACACAAATGTTGTATGCATATAAACAAAATGCAGAAATACAAGAGAAAGCAGATGTAAAGTAGCTACCAGGCTACAAACAACTAACCGGGCTGCAGGAATACGTACTGAAACTA
Source organism: Locusta migratoria (assembly GCA_026315105.1). Taxonomy (NCBI): domain Eukaryota; kingdom Metazoa; phylum Arthropoda; class Insecta; order Orthoptera; family Acrididae; genus Locusta; species Locusta migratoria. Next base: position 53,434,293 of record CM048744.1, read on the forward strand.
GCAGTACAAGTATAATCCTTAAAGAACTAAGTCCACCAAATATGGTAAGGCACCAAAAGAAGAATATTTCACTTTCTTCTTGGTTAAAGAGAACTGGGATGCCCATTGCAAGTATGTGACCATAGGAAGCATAGCCTATAAGTGAAATTGTTTCCATAGGAGACAATGTAGATCCTGCTATACAGACAGAAACATATGCTGCTGCTGGAATGAGGGCTGTGTATAGAAGAAGAGCAAGAATTGGAGATGGTGCAGATGAAGCTGTGTGCAATACCTTGGCTGAATGCCCTGTATGAAGAAGAGCACCTAAAATCAGTACTGCCAGACCAGGACCTAAAAGATCTGGAGGTGACAGACGTGAAGATGGAAACAACGAATATAATATACGAGACATTAGTTCTGATGGAGGCACAATCAAATGCATTTTCAGCCATTCTTTCAATGATTTCTCATGGGCTTTCTCAAGATTGTCTCTGCCCAAATATATCACAGAAGACGGCTCTCCTGAGCCTTCCATTCTTCTAGGTCGCATTGACAGGGCAAGAAAAGATGAAAATCAAAACGCACAATGCAGGGGAAAAACTTCAGGCATTTTCACAAAAGGCACAATCAGTCAATTCTTGCTTTTGAATTTCTAGACTATTGTAACTGCATACTATATACAGTTTATGTATAATCCATCACTTCTTATTTTGTTTTTTTAATTCTTCTGCTTTTTCTTTAAATTCTTCTTTTGCATCTTTCAGTTCAGCTCGGAATCTAGCAATGAAAGACTTTAGAGTGTCTCTATTCACATTGTCTGCCACACGTGTGTTTGATGCAGCTAACTTTCCAACATTGAACAGGTACACAACTAACTGAGCAGCCCGTCTCACAGGATACGAATCTGCTATTCTGTTTACAAGCTGTTCATTATTGGCCAGGTAACGGATAACCCAGCGCAACACCATCCTTTGGCAACTGAATTTTATTTATCTGAAAAGAGAGAAAAAGTAAACAAGTAATTAATTATACTTAATAACTCAAATTCACAAATCTTTCATTTAAAAAGACTTGGCCATGTTATTATATACATGATGCTGACAACTGTCAAGCTTTAAGAAAATATTCACTAGGAACTTCAATAATAAGAAATAATTTCCAACACTTCTACATGCTTATTTACTGAATAAACCTAAGTGAAACTTTAGTATACAGCACAGAAACTAAGGATTCACACCTGACAGAAAACTAAAAGCAAATACAAAGTTAGAAACATTACAGTCAGTAAATTATATCTGTATCAGCTACACACACAAATCATTTACATTATTGACAGTAAAATAAAATTTTATAGTACTTACACAGTTATTTAGGAATTTCAAAAGTACACATTTCACGATACTTCCTTAGCAAGTCTTTCTTTAACTGTAGCTGCTTACGGAAGGTTTCTAACTTTCTCAATTGCTCATCTTTGCTGTACTCTACTCCTGGCAAGCGCCCAATCTGAAGTAAAAATACACTGTCAACAGTAGACCTACACAGTTAGCACAAGTTATGCAACATTTCTTATGACTCTTAACTCTTAACATTAATAAGAGCATTTCTAAGCAAATTTGACTGAGTACACATTGATCAAAAATTTTGACAATTATCAAATCAAAAATTCAGCCAACACAAAATAAACAAATGCAAATAGCAAATCATTTCTAGAAATTTAACTATTTGAAACTGATAGCAATATTAAAGCAGTTACACACACATACAGAGTCTTACTGTAACTAGATGACTTTGGAGGTACAAATACTAAAAAAACGAAACACTTCCTCAGGTTTAGCAATAGTATTCTAGCATGAAAACTAAGAAGGCATACAGAATTGAGACAAAACAAGCAAATCTAACAGTGAACGATCCAAGCTCAAGGTCTGACTTAACAAGTTAACTGTAACAGCCACAGTGTGGTGGTTATGGGGTTTTCTTCCCCCCCCCCCCCCTTCCTCATGCTCTACAATGGAAAACTACTAAGGTCATACGTGCCCATATCATAACTTAAGAAGCCCAGCAATAAACACAATGTTTGAGTGCAATGTGGGACTTATGTGCTCAAATCTCTTGTTGTTACATCTCTCTCTCTCTCTCTCTCTCTCTTTCACATTTATTTATTTATTTTTATACAAAATTATGAACTAAAGAACATTCTCAAACAACAGAAACCATAAATAAAAAATGGTAGAAATCTAGAACATGGCCAGTGGTGGACTTAAGGGCTTTTTGCAGAGCGGTGTCATCAGTAGGCACTGTGAGACACAATAAGAACAACACAAGATAGTTGTTCATGGCTAAAGTCCAGGACACAGTCCGAGCGAGAGTTCACAAGTTTCTTACATTGGGAACACAGTATATTTTGTGCAGCCAATGGCGTGGCGCTTTCATGTAACCAACGAGCGGCGAGGAACAATGAATTAATTTAAAACTGCCAAATTTGAA